>CM031704.1:13775508-14975508 GCA_018466805.1 Hippocampus abdominalis | reverse complement strand
GAGGGCGGGGAACTCACCCATGTGAGTAATTACGCCGTTGTGTGGCGCTCACCTGGAAAATGGCTCGACTTTAGCAAATGGGGAAGGATATGACACGCCTCTGGCGGAACAGTCCAACCCCCGAGCCAGGCGGAATGACTGATTTGATTTTGTACGGAGCACCAATGCTGTGCAGATGAGCTGCCTGCTAGCGCAAACGCCGCATTGCATTGTGGAGAACGCTTGGTCGTAATGTTGCGATTGTGATTGTTGGCTGTTGCGACATGACTTGGAGTTCAGGGATTTGGAAATGAAGATCTGCTGTCATCTCGATCAACAGGCAGAACATTTTCAGACTTCAGCCTTGCTTCTTCTTTCTATTTCCAACGTTCAAATATTCAAACGTGAATTCTTGCTGTAGCTCAAAAGGCACAGGTCTCTTTCTGTAGGACCTCTTAGTTCGTTTCTTGTCTTACATTTTAAAATGAAGTTTGCTACCAAAGCTTTCTGACCCGGAGATGATGTTTTATCTGGAACACGTCAATTTTCGATTGTGACATTGCCTTGGCTGATGCAGCTCGACAGCAGTTTTTGCCCAAACAAATTTCCAATCCGTAAAGTCCAACATCCTGACCTTTCGTTGAACGTCACTCCCAAACATAATAAAAAAAACAAAACAATCCGTTATTGCTCGTAGCATCCCTTTTTTCCAGTTTAGAAAACCCAGAATGAAGGAGCGACTGAATATTCAAATCCGATATCCTTGGCGTACGATTCATTCGCAATAACGGATATCGTGCCAGTGAACAGATTCATCATTATCGTAAAGCTGTGGGTTTACTTTGTCATAATTCAAGACTATGAAATTGTTCCTGCTATGCCAAATAACTTTTGGACATCCTGAAAAGTATTTTTTAAAAATGGCATCGTCGCTCTGTTGAACCTGTAGGACTGGATGCTTCTGTCAGAAAGAATTTACGATGACTCTCCTCGCTTGTCATTTTGACAAAATGCCATCGTCTGTATTCCGCCGAGGTGAGCCGCCTTGGCATTTTGTCGTCGAAAATACAGCGTAGGTGAAAAAGTACAACAAGGACGTGGAGAAAGTCAGTTCCAACGGGTTTCTTCTCTTAGTGGCACTTGATGTAGTTGGTTTCGTATTTGGGCTGCCGATATCGCCACTTGTCTTAACTCATTCACTCCCAAAGACGTTTTTACACGTCTTTTCAGACTTGGCTCAGAATTGGCTGGTACTGAATGAGTTAAGTGGAATTTCTTCCTAACCGTTCAACTTCCCTTGGCCACCCGAGTCTCTAGTTTTGACGGGGGTTATTGCAATACCTGGCGAAAATTGTCTTTGTCGGCTTTATTGGCAAAGTCACGGTCAGTCTCCTATCGTAACTTGACGCGATACATACACCCTCCAATGCGATTACATTCTCTTTGTACCCTCAGAGGGGGGGTCGCCCTGTCTTGACAACTCCATATTTCATGTAATCTAGCATCAATGGAGCATTTCACCTTAGTCGGGGGAGGGGGGCGAAAGGGGGGGGGGTTGCAAAGTGCTTCTGCAGGTATGCTTGACAAGCCATAAATAAGGACACAGTGTTGAAACAATCTCAAATGAAAATATTGTCTTGCCCTTAATAGTCCCTCAGAAAGGAGGGTAGGATAAATCAGGGCGGGGGGAGGACGGGGCCGAGGTTCAGCTCGCTTGCACTCACCTCCCACTTACTTAGTTTGCCCCCCTCCCCCGCACCCTTCCTGGCGGAAATGTAGTGTGAAACCATCAGTCACTTCTCATTCTCTGTCTCCCAGTCAGCCCCCACCCCCCCACCCCCCCACTTACTTCCTTTTCAGCAAACCTGACTTTGAAGATCCAGAATCGCTGTTACAATTTTAAACTCGGGAGTGGGAGCCAGAATTGAACTCGTGAATCATCCACCCATGCGCAAGGACATGAAAGGAAATCTTAAAAATAAATAAATAAATAAAATAACATAAAAAAGCAAACGGTGCAAAAATGAAGCCGTTTTCTCATCACGGAATACCTGAAACTCGATTCTCAGATCTCCCCCCCGCAGAGGACACCGACGTGTGCTGCGGTTAATTGAATCTAAAGCTAACCCGATTTTGCCTTCTATTTTGTTACAACATCACTTCCCCCCGAGCGCACCCTCATTGCGGCTCTGTTGGTGAATATTTTCCAGTGGGGGAGGGGGGTGTGAAAAAAATTAGCCCAATATGGCTCATCCTGAATTTCAATTTCCCTTTGATGCATTATTCATTCTTCCTTTGTTGGAACACAGAAACACAAAATGTAAAGTCGCTGTGCATATGGAATCCAAATACATTAGCAAAGCCGTCACGTTTCTGGGTCTGTTTTTTTTCCATTCAATTTTCGTTCAATTTCGAATTCTTGCGCCGCGAGCTCGTCCAGTGTACGTTGCTGCTCGAAGCTGCAATAATATTTTCAAAGTATTTTTTTTTGCGCAGGCCGCCGACCACGAGAGAGTCGCCAAAGTCAGCCACAATTTTTACAGGGGGGTGATTCGTCTTATGTGGACTTGGGCACCTCCAGTATTGGAGGAAGCGTTCTGAAAATAACATCCATCAACTTGGGACACCGCATATAGCCACTAGACATTGCTGTTAATAAAAAAAAAAAAAATACTGTGCAGTATGATTGACATCTTGTGAATGAAGTCTGGTGTCATCCCGCCCACGAACCGCCACGAGGTTAACACGAATCAATGAATCCAAGGGGGTAAGCCAGCTGAACGGCGTCCCATCTGTGACTCACAGTAGGTGGCTATCGTTTTTTTATTTTATTTTTTCCACTCCTCCCCTCCCTCAAGGTGGGTCCTTCGACGGGGGCCCAGATTGGCCGCGGCAGCCGGCAAATGGTTGCGCCAAGAATCACGTGAGGCTGCAGTCTGCCACTCTCTCTCCCCCCTCTGGCAGTATTTTTTCAAGGAAAAGGGAAGCGTGTCGTTTTGAGTTTAAGCAGAAGGACAAAACCCAAAACAAATGATAATCGAGCATTTTCAGGAGAGGTTTATTTCATGAGCACCACAGCTCAAGACAAGAGGTGTCAGTGAAAAATGACTGCTTTCACCTTTTTTTAAAATGACAAATTAAATGTGCATATTTTGGGGGAGTGACCATTACCATCATCATTTTTTCTGAAATATTTCCACACTTGAACAGATGATTTAAAAAAAAAAAAACGTGACACTTGTATGTATGTGTTGTGATCAAGCTTATTCCAATTAACGAAACCACCAAAATAACTAAACCTAAAATTATTATTTTTTAAATTGTTGATAAAATTAAATAAAAATAAAACAAAAAAATAACAGAAACCACCCTCAACCTTTACAAATTACCCCCCCCCCCCCACACACCCCTGCCCCAAACAAACATGTTACATTTGAGAGCCATCTGACTTCAGAGGCAGTATTATGCGCCTCACTGATTGTACTTCAAAGTCCGTGGTCTGTTATAAGCTACCTGTATTTGATTTTTGTGGATGGTCGTTTATAAAGTCGTATTTCTTAAAATATTGTTTTCTATATTTTTTATATATATTATATTGAATAGGTTTTTGCTGGGCAAAAATTACGGTGGTGTATTTTTAGTTTTTTTTTTTTTTTTTTAAATCTTGCACATAAGCAATTACCCCCAAAATGTAAAAAACTAATACTAAAACTAATAAGTAAACTAAAAAGAATCATTTTTTTGAAAAAAAAAAAAAGAACAAAAAAAAAACTTAATTAAAATTAATAGACTAAAAAAAACGAACTAAAACTAATAAGTAACCCCCCCCCCCGGAACAAAAAATAAAACCTAATTAAAATTAATAGACTTAAAAAAAAAAACAAAAAAAAACTCAAAACGATATGAAACTTAACGAGAATGAACATTCCCAAACCGCATTGATGCAGGGTAGTGAAATAGCCTGATGGTTTCAACTCCCACTGGCGACCAAACCTCCGGTGAACCCCCACCGCTCCCCCCCCCCCCGAGTGACCTGGCCAAGACTCCATCTTACACACAACTCAAACGGCAAAGCAGCGTCGAAAATTGATGGCTGATTTTCTCGTGACTGAATGGTTCTCATCCGCGTTCATCATCTTAACTGTTCTGACACTGTCACGATTGGCTCCACTGCACAAAGCACATACTGTACGTTGCAATGGCAGTCATGCGCGCAGTTTAACGTCTGCGTTGCATTAACGCCGGAAAACGAGCCTTCGGTGTGCGCCCACATCTGTATGGTGTCAGCGGCTGTCAATCACCTGCTGTCAGAGACACCGAAAAGAGCTGACCGACCCTCACTAATTAAGGGTGACTTGTGTTTGGATAGGGGAGAATGCGCGTCTTTCTCACCGCCGCACGCATAATCATCGGAAGATACATAAGCAAACTCGGAGTCCCGCACGCCCAGTTACACAAACACACCGACGTCTCGGAATAAGCGACGCGGCAACCCGAGATGGCGGCAGTCGCCGGGACCAAAGGAGAGCATCTCCAGGCCTCGGACCTCCCTGCACCACCTCCATCCCAAATAATCACGGGGGCCTCTGAAAACCAGAGAAAATAACTTAATTGGTATGCCATTTGAGGTTTTTTCCCAATGTCATGGAGCGGTTATAAATTATACACTCTGTGTTTCTTCTACCAGCTCTGCATTCTTAATCAAACTGCATTTTTCACTATTTTCAGTCATTTTGGGGGGTGGGGGGCTGTTAAAGCTTCATCGTAGTGACAAGTTAAGTATGTGTTTTGTTAGTTCCGCTAAAATAACAACGGCAAAGAAAACTGCCCTGGAGCACGGCTAAACATTAGGGCCAAAATATGGGGCCCGTCAAATTAGAGGCAACTCAAAAAGTCGTTTGTTGGGAAGGCGGGGGGGGGGTCACGAACTCGGAACTGGGACGGAGACCACGGTGTAAATTGTAACCCTGCAAACCAGCACATTTCCTCTCTCCTCAGCCGCCGCCGTCCCAAAGCGCAGCAGCGTCCGCAAAAGCAAATCGACTCGCACACAGCGGCGTTTGTCCGTACTGTCAGCGGCCATTCGTCTCTCTCTTGCATCCTTCGTATAATCCCCGACCACAGCAGACATGAGTGGGGAAGCGCAACCAATCAGAGGACGGAAAGTTGTCGCTCTTACCGTATTGGCCCGAATATAAGACGGTGTTTTTTTGCATTGAAATAAGACTGAAAAAGTGGGGCTCGTCTTATATTCGGGGTCTAGACATTATACCCATTCACGACGCTAGATGGCGCCAGATATCATTGAAGCGAATGCTGAACTTGACTCCCCAGGCCAAAGCGAACCCCTGTCACGAAGAAGAAAAATAAAAATAGCGGTAGCACGAAGAAGAAAAATAAAAAAATAGCGGTAAGAAATAAAAGCGAAGAAAATAATAGAAGAGATAACAGAAAATGGAGAAACGTAGCGACAATCTGGAGAAAAATGGGTCGAAGATCGGCTAGGTTAACCGGCAGCTGAGGAGAAGTTATGGTGTAAACTTCAAGATGCTTTTTCTCTCAAATGTATTGTTATAATCATTTGTTTCAGATGTACTGTAATTATTTTCTGGATAAAAATTAATTCGGTGTTCAAAAAGTGGTGGTCGTCTTATAATCGGGGCCGTCTTATATTCGGGCCAATACGGTAATGAGGGTCAGCTCTCTTGCTCTGTGAAGAAACATCTCTCAATATGATTGGTTAAACCGGGGCTCGGCAACCCGCGACTCCAGAGCCGCATACGATTCTTATATAAGCCTTTTGTTTTTTTGCGGCTCCAGACATATTTGTTTTTTGTTTTTTTTGGTCCAACATTTTGGGTTGCCGACCTCTGGGTTAAACTGTCCAATTGCAATACAGTTGTATCCCTTTTGCCGACTGATTCCGAAGGCCCTGTGTAGGTTGGATTGAAATGAAATGGAATGGAAGATGAAATCTGATCGGACATAAATAAATCAATAAATAAATAAATAAATACGTTTCACTTAATACAATTTCATTCAATATGAAAATTCAGGTCATAAATGTTATCCGGATTAAGTATTCGCTCTTCCCCGGTGAAACCGCGATGTTCGTCGGGGGTTTTATAATCCACGGCACACGCGCACACCTGAGACTTGTAAATCCCAACCTCGCCGTGTCGTACTCTAATGGAATGAAATAAGAGACGAGCTTTGATCGTGAAATGTCAGTCGCGTGCTGACGCCCCTCCTCACCTTTATAAGAAATACATTAAGTCAGCAAATAAAAATCTGAAGACACACTGTACTTTTTGTAGCGAGGTTTGTGGTTTTGGCACTGTCAAGTGACCTTCGAGCAGACCCTATTATACGCATGTTTTAATGCTGAGAGGGATTGTTCTGCGGTTCCCGTCGGCGGTTCAACCGGAATATTTACTCGTAGCTTCTCTCAGTGTGGAGTGAGTGGGTGGGACGGGAATGAAATCTGGTCAGGAATTGATTGAAATAGTTTGGAAAAAAAACAAAAAAACGGCTATTTAATATTCTCAGTGCCGTTCAGCCTGCGCAAGCTAACTTAATAAATCCTGGCATCTGCAAATATCATTTTTCTCATTTTCTTCTTCACTTTTGCCTCCTTCCATAAGGAGCGCCGGAGATGAAATGCTCGACACCCCCCCTGTAAATATCTACCGCTGGTGGTGGTTTTATCCAGGCCACCGTTTCCTCACAGTTGATTGAAGAGAAATGCTGAGGAGGCAGCTGACCTTTTCCCTGGCATCCACAATCGGTGGCGCCCTCCTCCTCCAGCTCCGCCTCCACTTCCTCCTCCGTCTGTCTCCTGCTCATCTTTTTTCCTCCGAAGTCTGTTGTTTCCCCTGCAGCCTTTTCATACGTTTTTTTTTTTTTTTTCTTTCTGAAGGACCAGCTGATTCCTTGTCTCGCGGGCTAAGAGCTGCTAAATGGCGGTAATATGAAGGTGAGGCCATAGCCACACCCGGTTTTGTTGGTCTCGCAAGGTGAGGGGCATTCGAGATGCTCTTTTTCTCAGACTGAACACTGCCATCTGTTGACAGGTGGGGCAATTGCACGTCTGGGTTTTTTTCTTCTTCTGCAGCAGGGGTCAGCAACCCAAAATGTTGAAAGAGCCATATAGGACAAAAAAACCCCCCAAAAAACAAATATGTCTGGAGCCACAAAAAAAATATAAGCCTTCTATAAAACTTACAAAGAAGGAAACACATGCTGTATGTATGTTGTTGTGTGTTCACAAACGCCCCCATAGAATTTATTTTGTGATTTCCTCGCTTGATTTTTTTTTTGTTTTGGTGAATTATTTCCGCTTTTCTTAGTGTCAGTGATCATTAATTTCCGTTTTTCGGAGGCTGTCTTTGAACGCCTCTCGAGTCGAACGAGAAGAGAAAAGCACGGAGTCGGACGCAGACGTGTCTGTGTTTGTCGACACTGTTAAAAGCATAAATGAAGTGTACGTTTTAAAAAACCAACACCACAGCTCTCCTTTTTCGGAGCTGCAACATGTATCTATATCTATTTGAGCTATATTAGCCTACAGTGAAACTCCTCTACAACGAAATTTTTCACAACAGGGGGTTTTTCACTGTAGCAAATTTGAAACAGGAAAGTGAAAATGGTGTTAATGCATGAAGATTTTTTTCACACTAGGGGGTATTTTCACCCATGTAGATTTCGTTGTAGAGGAGTTTCACTGTACTATCAAAATCTTTTTCCATTTTCAAACATTTTTTATCAAGCTCCAGGGAGCCACGAGAGGTCGCTAAAGAGCCGCATGCGGCTCTGGAGCCACGTGTTGCCGACCCCCGTTCTGCATAAACTTATCACTTTCCGTTTCCTAATTATGCTCTTACGCACTGACCTCAGGTCAAACTTCTTATTTGGCTCGACACCGGATATTTCCCAATCCTCACCGGGGGCCTTGAGTACGACTTGGGTTGAAATGAAGCCGGAGAACATTTGAGTCAAACCGCCAGAACGGTGCTTATAACATTCCCTCGGTTAGTCCGCAGCTCAACCATTAATCAAAGAGCGGCGGGTCAGGTTGGTTTCGTTGCCGTCTGTTGACGCCGGCTCGCAAAAAAAATCCCCCGGAAACGCCGCTTTGCTGAAACCGCTCTTCCGCGGGCTAATTGGCAGGGAAAATGTAAACGGCGAGTGATCGCGGAAGTTTTCACACCAAAAGGTTAGCCCCGAGTGTGTCGGGCATGGGAATAATGCAAGGAATATGTTTTGACACCAAAAGTTAGAGCTCCGCTGTGGGCCCCGTTGTGTATTTGATGCTTCTCGTTCAGTACAATTGAAGGAAGTGAGGAAAAGGATGCAGCTTTCAGTCATTTTTAGAAACTTTTCTCCCTCCCTCATCCCACCTCCGAGCAACAATTCCACTTCTTTTCGCCGATTTTTTTCAACTCTTCTATTCCGAGTTTGTCGTCATGCGAAGATGTGTCAGCGTTAAGCCTTTCGTGTCAAAGAATAACAGCTTTTTTTGGCAGGAGATTAGTGTTTAAATTCCTGTCCGATAAAGGGCTGGTTGTACAATCTTTTTTTTTTCTTTTTTGTGGGACTTCAATGCTTCTTGTTATCCGTCGCGGTTTGCAGCAGGGTTATGGTTTAGGGGTGCGTCTCTGACAGGAAGTTAAATATCACTTGTCAGGTTCAAAATGAATCATATTAAGGACCCCAGAAACGTAGTCACCAGACAAAAATCCGTTACAAAAAATTTTTTATTTACAAAAAGCGCACCGGCAAAGTAGGAACAGAAATCACTGGTGAACAATAACCACGAAAAAAATGGGTATAATGTCTAGACCCCGAATATAAGATGACCCCCACTTTTTCAGTCTTATTTCAATGCAAAAAACACCGTCTTATATTCGGGCCAATACGGTAATTCACCCGAGGATACCAACGGAAGCGTCAAGAGTCCAATTCAAGGCAAGATCCAATGACCAAACAAAGACTATACTGTGAAACTCCTCTGCAACGAAATCTACATGAGTGAAAATACCCCCTAGTGTGAAAAAAATCTTCATGCATTAACCCCATTCCCACTTTCCTGTTTCAAATTTGCTCCAGTGAAAAACCCCCTGTTGTGAAAAATGTCTTGCTGCAAACATGATTTCGTTGTAGAGGAGTTTCACTGTATCCTGAACTAAAAATGTTGAACTAAGAGAATAAGTCGACTACGACGAGATCGCGCGGACTAGCGAGAGAAGCCGCAAGGTCCAATAATCCGACGAACTGCACGCAGCTTGTCAGTTCTTTAATATAACTCATGGTCACTTGGCAGCAGGTGGGCACATGGAAGGGAAGGCCCTCGTCTGCCACCTACCGGAGACACAAGAAACGGGATCATGACACTCCCAAACAAGTCGGCTTGAATGAACGCATGATCTGCTCGGCCGAGGTGAGCATGTATAACATCTGTTCGAGCGCATAAACAATAATTTCCATCTCGTGTTGGCACATGATGCCGTCAGTAATCCACAAGCCGGGTGGCTTGGGAAAAAAGCTCACCATTCATCACGTCATCTAAATACATTTGCCTACCTTGGGCTCTTGTCATTCATTCCTCCGGATGTGTTGCATTTGTTTTGCCCCCCCCCCCCAGTACCTGGAAAAATATGTCAACCAAGCCTCGAGGTTTTTTTTTTTTTTCTTGCTCACACAAGTCGGCTGTTGATGTCGGATGGCGTCGACAAAGCCTCAAGACAAACAGAGACCCCCGCCCCCTCGTTCCCTCCCCCACTCTTTCACTACCCTTATTCCAGTCGGCCTTCAATCCTCACCTGCGATCTAATACCAACACGCAGTCTTTGCACCTACGCGTGCGCAATTGTCCATTGTAAGCCAAAGTCAACGCAAACATCATATTCGACGAGCGAAACGTAGCATTAAGGGGCGGGGCCGACATTTTTATTCGCATTCGGGTAAATAACACCCGGATTTGATGGCGCCTTTTACGAGCTTTACGTGCGTACGTACATTTCATAATCGGCGCCATCAATTTCACGTCGGGGTTGCTACGCCAGCCATGAACCCGATTATCATTCTTACTTTTCAATGAGGCAAGGGACCGCCGCGCTTTGCCGCGCAGCGATCGCAATCTGATTCGCTCGGCTTGAGCGGCTTTCAAAAACGATGTCCCATCCAGCCCCTTTGTTTGTGTTTTTTTGATTAAAATCAAATTAGCCACTGAGCACTATTATTCTGCACTTTCTGCTTGGATGTATGCTTAGCTAATTGGATCGCACACCGGACAAAAAGAGGGCTCGTGGAAGTGAGTGGGGGTTGGGGTGGGGGTGGGGCAAAACTAAATAAAAGAAAGATCGGTCGGAAATTAAATTGGAAATTGCGCTTCATTATCTCCAGCGGGAAGGAATGAGTCTTGAATCGCCGTCTAATGCAGTCAGGTGTGCCGGAATGAATTTGCCGGGGAGATAAAACTCTATTTACACCCACAGCGCATGACGCATGGGTGTGTGTTTACGTTTGCGGTGGCTTGGCACAGGTCTCAACCCTACCCCGTAATCAGATTCCCCCCCCCCCTCACTCTCTCGCTCTCGCTTTCACCGCATGCATACCACTCAATGAGCAGCCATCCATGCCTCCGACGCATCGATGCGCTCAGCGTGATGGATTATCTCCTCAGACAGCTTTCGCATGCACAACCAATATTGCGAAATGGAAATTCGGACACGAGATCACAAATGAGTAAATATGCACGTCCGCAGCTAATAATTCGTGATTAGCGTTCGGATTTGTCGGATGCAGAGTTAGCTCTTTCAACAGGGCGGTTTTGAATCTTTTTGAGCTTCAGGGTTTTCAAACTCGAATCCTGTTTTGACACTTTCCACTTCACCTGCTTGCCGGTCATTTCCTTAACCGTTTCCCCTCCAGTGAGCAAACACTATTTCTGATGAATTACGGAGCTACTTTCTCAATGCTTGTAATCTGTCCACCGAAGGGGACGCAACCCAAAAAGCAATTTCCTCAGCAATTTGTTTTTTTCTTAACCTCTATGGCGGGGGTGTCAAACTCATTTTTGTCGCGGGCCACATTGTAGTTTGACTTGGAGGGCCGTTATGAATTTTGGGAAACCATTATAAATATTTAATCACCTCCACATATTACATACACAGCGCACAACAAATGAATGGATAACGACAGTGAAACTCCTCTACAACGAAATCTACATGGGTGAAAATACCCCCTAGTGTGAAAAAAATCTTCATGCATTAACACCATTCCTACTTTCCTGTTTCAAATTTGCTACAGTAAAAAAAACCCTGTTGTGAAAAATTTCTTGCTGCAAACATGATTTCGTTGTAGAGGAGTTTCACTGTACTTTTAAAATCAGAAGTTAAGAAGAATGATTGTTATTGTGGATTACATATGACAATTTGAAATTTGGGTTCAGACTTTAGCAAGCTACATGGAACTTGCTTGATTTGCTTTCGCGGGCCTCATAAAATGATGTGGCGGGCCAGATCTGGCCCCCGGGCCTTGACTTTGACACCTGTGCTCTATTGCATCTCGTTTTGACATCACAAATTCTGATGAGCTCATGACTATCATCCATCCATTTTTTGATCCGCTTATCCTCACAAGGGTCGCCGGTGGGTGCTGGAGCCTATCCCAGCTGTCTTCGGGTAGTAGGTGGGGGACACCCTGAACCGGTTGCCAGCCAATCGCAGGGCACACAGAGACGAATAACCATCCACGCTCACACTCACACCTCGGGACAATTTCTAGTGTTCAATCAGCCTGCCATGCATGTTTTTGGAATGTGGGAGGAAACCGGAGTACCCGGAGAAAACCCACGGAGAACATGCAAACCCCACACAGGGAGTCCGGAGCTGGAATTGAACCCGGTACCTCTGCACTGTGACCACCGGGCCGCCCTATCATGACATATTTTTTTGAATTCACCTTGTTTCCATTTGTTAGCAGCTCAAATTAAAAAAAAAAAATGGCGTAGCGTAGCACACACGTATAGGGATCACAATGTACTCAGTTCCCTTCAAGGCCACTGAAGTAACAGTAGTCAATTTAACGTGTTTCTTCTCCGTGTATTTCCGAAACTGTAAACACGGGGCGAAGCTAATCCGCCCGATCTGTTTAGCAAATCATCACCTGACACCACTAAAAATAAAGTCGGTCCATCAACGGAATAATTAGGCCGAGACAATAAACGAGTGGCAGGCCTTCCTTCCTCCACGCAGCAGCGCACGTGACACAAGTCACATCTGCATTGTGGAGTAAATATTTAGGTCAGTCGTTGACAAGGCGACAGAATTGAACACGACATTTGCTATTCATATTAGCGATGAACTAATTAATTTGGATTTAGCATCCCTCGAAATCCGCATCCAAGCATGTACAGACAAGTAAAGACAAGGTAAAAAAAATAAAAACATTTTTTTGTGAATGAGAGGAAATAATAGTCTTGTCGCATTTTCCTGCTTTGGAGTTTGTCATTTTGCTCATGGTCAGCAGAACAGAGGCTGGCCGCTGCCGTATCTAGGTCAGCGTGTGTTTGTTTTCCATTCATTTCACCAAAGAACAATGCGAGTACGCACACACACAAGTTGAATTCTGATATACAGTGAAACTCCTCGACAACGAAATCATGTTTGCAGCAAGAACTTTTTCACAACAGGGGGTTTTTCACTGTAGCAAATTTGAAACACAAAAGTGGAAAGTGGAAAGTCTGTATTATTGGAAAAAAGAAGCTGGAGAGTCCCCAAGTTTAATTTCATAACCCACTGAACACTGGGAGTGGATGACACAACTCACGGCGGCCATTTTTTTTTTTTCAATCCTCGAGGCTGCGATCGGAATTTTTTAATTTATTTTTTGGTTAAATTCTCAAGAAAGCCAAAGCCAGTCATTGAACGATATCATCTTCTCATAGTCAGGTTCACTTTGAGAGACCGCGATGACAAGAATCTCGCAGACCGGTCGTCGGCTCGTATGTCTCGAAGCCCTCTTTGATTGACATGTGGGAACAATGGAGGTCCCTCCACACAACGGTAAATCTGAACCGCTTGAGAAGAATCTTTCATACTATGGCTGAATAAAAGCGCGGAAAGATTTGATCTTGACTTCCCAGCCATTTTATAATGGATAGCAAATTTTTTTTCCCTTCGCTTTTTAATTTAAAAGCATCATGTTAATGTAATTAGCAAGAATAGCAATTATGCTACATGTCTCCCAGAGGGCGATTTAGACATTTCAAACAGAGGACAATTACGCAGATGTATACACAAGCAAAACAGACTCTGAATTTGCGCAATGGTTAAACTAAATCTCTTGATAAGCCGGTTTGGAAAAAAAACCCAAAACGAGCTAAAATAACACTACGACAGAATCGTTTTTCCTCTCATCAGGCGTTGGCTGCAGGAAGAACCTTGGCCGAGGCTTTGTTGACATTTTCACGGCCCTTCACTCAGCCGTCCCCACACAGCGGTTCAGCGGAGGACAGCGGCGAAATGAACGCGTAACAAACCGCAGATAACAAACTGGAAGGCCTTTCTGTTCGCAGAACGCCAAGAGCTAGCAGGCCGAAATCAAACGTTAGCCCGCCGGACGACGGTTCCTCAGCTCGTGTTGAAAGAAAACCGTAAACATTTCGTGTTCCCTTTTTTCATCTTTGTTTGTGTGGTGTTGAGGAAATTATTCAGTGTGTACACATGCCGGGCCTACAAATACCCGGCAGCCTACTTCCTTCCCCCTTTACTTGCATTCCCCTAATTTACCGAGTGAGTGATACAAACAAGGCATGATTAAATAAACTTTTATTGACTGGCAGGCCACTGCACTTGCCCGAATTATTTTTAGCTTGGAACTATTTGACGTCTCCGAATTGAGACGGCACCCTTCCTATTCCAGGAATTGAAAAAAAATCACATTCCACAGGCGATCACGTGCTTTTTTTTTTTTCTCAAGACTTCCAATGCAATACGATAACAGCGTCCACTCCGTCCGACAAAAAAAAAAAACATCCTCATTCCATCAAGCTTATTGATCCGGGCGGCTGCCAGCTCTTGCATTATATGCCGCGCTGACTGGCAAAAACAATCGTCATAGTGCAACCCTGCCGCGGCAATGTTTTGACAGTAAATCTAAGCATGAAGTCATGCAAGGTATCGAATGATGTGGGGATCGTACGAATCGATCGGGGGAGCATTACGTGACCTCATTGCGGCTTAATAGTGACATTTACAATGGTTGGATGATCAACGTTGGAGTGACTCAATGGCTCTTTTAAGTTTTTTTTTTTTAGCTTATTGACATTATTAAGAGCTTTTATGTCCAAATGCGCCGGAGTAATTATGTATTTTTCAAAAGGCAATTGCAGCTCAGCCTTTTGCAGCATTACGCTGTCATTCATTTCCTGGAATCGACTCGTGTTCATCCGAAGCGTTTTGTAAGTTGCGTGTAAAGAGTTCTACACGGGGCAAAGTGTATTCCACAATGCAATCTGTAAAAAAAAAAAAAAAAAATTATACAGTGAAACTCCTCTACAACGAAATCTACATGGGTGAAAATACCCCCTAGTGTGAAAAAAATCTTCATGCATTAACACCATTCCCACTTTCCTGCTTCAAATTTGCTACAGTGAAAAATCCCCTGTTGTGAAAAATGTCTTGCTGCAAACATGATTTTGTTGTAGAGGAGTTTCACTGTATATATATTTTTGCTCTTTCACATTGAGGCAAAATCAAAGCAATGCATCCTGTCCAAAAGTTAGACCTTCTAAATAAAACTCCTGCATATGCCTGAGTGTCTGGAGACACGTGGTGGCTTATTTGACAGTCACTCTTCATGAACAATCACTCAATAGTTTGAGCTTTAGAAGCTAAGTAACCCATCATGGGGGGCAATGAAAGTCTGGTGTAAATTATCGTACTGAGGTGCTCTTATTTTGAAGGGCCTGACGCCTTGCCAAGCATACCGGGAGACTTATTGCCTTTGAGTGCTTGAGTCTGGAACAGATTGGCTGGATTTATATGACTTCCTATGGCAAGTATGGCTTTGGTTTTTGAACGATTTTAGTCAGACTGGAAGTTTGTGTTCGCCATGCTGTTTTTTGGGGGCGGGGCTTACACAGTGTTAAGAAATTAAGCCAGGGATATTTAGACATCGACTGAAATGTCGTAATTTTTAGACTCAGGTGTCAATTAAAGTGGATTTATCCGATCTAGACCCCCACTTGACCTGTTAGGAGTCGAAAAAGTTGATCTGTCAGCTCAACCGCAGACTATACAGTGAAAGGCAGACGCTTATTGTGGGAGCAAAGCTGAAAAAGGATCCATCGGCATCTGACGCATGACGCTCGCATGCTTCCCGGACGTCAACCCTGCAAATGGCGCTTTAATGACGTTCCGGTCACGAGCCCTCAACTGCAGCGCGGGGCCCGACGGCTCCGGCCGACGGCTGGGAAACTTCTGCAAGTGCCCTCGCCCGCGACACCAAAATGCCCAGTTGGACCTCAGCATTCAGGATCTCCAATTTAATACCACCTCAAAGCAAACAAAAAGAAAAAAAATCCAGCAAAGCAAGCAAGCCATGTTGCCAAACAACAGATGTTTTTTCCAACAGTAGTTTCCCATACTTGGACCGGTTTCATGAAGCGGTTTGTCCTTGTTTAGTCTGTGACCTCATGACAGCGGTCTGTCCGACCGGCATCGGCATCCATCTTGGCTCTTAGCTGTCTCGGCACGTTGCTTTTGGTTGCGCCACACTACAGCTGCTTTAAAGCCTTTCGCTCTCTAATTAACTGGACTGTCGAAAAAGAGTCTTTTGAGATCTCTCGACGCTGCTCTTACTCAACACTTACGGTGCAAGCAGACACAAGTGACAAGAAGCGACTTCATGTCGTGATCTTGACTGCGAGGTTCGCTGCGTACTGTCTTAACATGTTGGCGTTTCCCATAATTGCAGTTATGGCAGCTATACAGTGAAACTCCTCTACAACGAAATCATGTTTGCAGCAAGAAATTTTTCACAACAGGGGGTTTTTCACTGTAGCAAATTTGAAACAGGAAAGTGGGAATGGTGGCAATGCATAAAGATTTTTTCACACTAGGGGGTATTTTCACCCATGTAGATTTCGTTCTAGAGGAGTTTCACTGTAATGCATGAAGATTTTTTCACACGAGGGGGTATTTTCACCCATGTAGATTTCGTCGTAGAGGAGTGGAGTTTCACTAAACTCCTCTACAACTGTACAGTGAAACTCCTCTATCCACTATTTCAAATTTACTACAGTGAAAAAACCCCTGTTGTGAAAAATTTCTTGCTGCAAACATGATTTCGTTGTAGAGGAGTTTCACTGTATAATGACTGTGTCTGTTTTTAACAGTTGGACGAATTATGTACGCATACGTTCCTAATGTCCTATTTTTCGACACTAAATTCAGCCGTTCATGCTTTCAATAAAAAAAAGTGTCAGGGTTCGCTTCGGGGGACCGATCGGCACGCCCTCGCCAAAACCCACAACAGATGTTGCAGTTTTTTGTTCTTTATTGATTGATTGGCAATCGCCTGCCAGATGAATACCCAAACGGCTTCGAGACACACGAATCGCGAGGGGAATCCCTGCCTCATTGATCAAAAAAGAAAGGGTGATGATTCAACTACAGTAAATTCCTGCCGCGGCTTTCGCTCCGGCTGAGGTTTTCGGGTGCCCGCAAAAATCACCAGAGTCACTTAAAAATCCATTAACTTTCGGAGATGCACAAAGGACACTCAACCACATGTTTAAAATGGTATCGGTGCACGTTTTGGAGTCTGCCAGGCCATTTTGGTTGCCGGAATGAGACTGCTACCAGTAAAACACGCGCAAAGGTTCAAACGTTTTTGGGGAAAAAGGTGCAAGAGTCCAAGTCAAAACTGTCTGTTGTTTCCGGAATGTGGCAAAAAAAAATTGATAAATTTGTTGGGGCTTTTGGCGTTGCCGCTATGCTTGGGAATTGGAACATTTGCAGACCTTGTCATGTCACAAGTAGTCATGTTGCAAACTGACTTGTTGAACTCCACCACCACAAATGATGCGTAAGAGCACATCAGGCCACTGTGAATAACTTCAAATGGAAAATAAAAAATAAGCAAAGTGTCTCCCAAACATTCCCCCCCCCCCGTCAAAAATATCACATCGTATCATGTGAGTGTTCACAATCAAAATTATCTTGACCATACCAGGCAAGCCAAGTACAGTGAAACTCCTCTACAACGAAACCTACATGGGTGAAAATACCCCCCAGTGTGAAAAAATCTTCATGCATTAACACCATTACCACTCTCCTGCCCCCCCCATACAACAAAAAAAACAACCCCGTTGCGTTATACGAAATCTTTTTCTCTGCTCTTGCCTCGCGATGAGATTCACTAAGTCTAATCATACGTTTGTGTTTGTGTGTGTGTGTGCTTACATCTGAGATCAAATTTGCTACAGTGAAAAACCCCCTGTTGTGAAAAAATTCTTGCTGCAAACATGATTTCGTTGTAGAGGAGTTTCACTGTAATACAAATACAGTCCATACAGTACACACTTTACACCTGCTTCCCGTTCGCCTTCCAAATGTTTTTAGAATTCTGCTACTGGTCTATAAATCACTGAATGGTTTCGATCCTGGATATATTTTTAAAAAAAATGCTAATTGAATATCATCCCAGTAGGACTCATATTATTATACCGCAAAGTGACCGCGGCAACCCGCTTCTTCCTTGACAACAGCGCCGCAATCAATGTTTGTTTACCCTTAAACGAAGTTCAAATGGATGACTAATTATACTTTTGGTGAAAAGCACGTCGTAATTAAAAAAGCAAACAAAAAAACCCCAAAACATCCGCTTGAATCATACTAAATGGGGAAATGAAATGCAGTGCTTTATCGGCAGGGTATGTAGTCGAAAGCGCTCTTTTGAGAAGATAACCAATGACAACGCGGCATCAACCTTGGGTTTCAAATTTACTTTCATCGCCAGGATCCCGGAAAAATACCGTATTGGCCCGAATATAAGACGGCCCTGATTATAAGATGACCACCTCTTTTTTTCTTCTTAGTGCTACCGCTATTTCCTGGGGAGTCAAGTTCAGCATTCGCTTCAATGATATCTGGCACCATCTAGCGTCGTGAATGGGTATATAGTGAAACTCCTCTACAACGAAATCTACATGGGTGAAAATACCCCCTAGTGTGAAAAAATCTTCATGCATTAACACCATTCCCACTTTCCTGTTTCAAATTTGCTACAGTGAAAAGCCCCTTGTTGTGAAAAATTTCTTGCTGCAAACATGATTTCGTTGTCGAGGAGTTTCACTGTAATGTCGAGACCCCGAATATAAGACGACGCCCACTTTTTCAGTCTTATTTCAATGCAAAAAAACACCGTCTTATATTTGGGCCAATACGGTAATAATAACAGTACAGAAATGTAATGTATGTGCAATGTATGTGCAAACGATCAATCGCCCGGTGTGCAGATGTGACTCGGCGAGTGTCTATTAATTTTTTTCCCCCCGATTGTCCGCTTTAGACGCGTGTTTGGCCTCAGCTGCTTTGATGCGATGATTTACCGTCAACGCTTGACCCCGGTGTCAGGAACCGAGTTGGCAGGGAAACAATACAGCGGTAGTGTTGTCCTCTGTTGTGACACCCCCCCCCCACTCCCCACCCCACCGTTACCGCTGACAACTGTGACCTCACAGGCTTTTATAGGTTGATATACGCGCCTCCTGCGGAGCGTCTTCGGCAATCCGAAGAGCACTGGCTCACGTCCTCCCTCCGGGTTGTTTGGATTTGAAAAGCCCTGCCAGCGCACAGCGAGTGTCAACTCTGCCTTGTACTTCCGTGTTGTAAACATCTGGTTGCCTGGATGCCAGGATTGTTCCCTTTGTGGCGCACCTATATGAAAGAGTGCATGTTCACGAGAGAATTCTTCTGTTTTGATTTGAGGGGAAAATTGGGGGGTGAATTATTCAGGGGGAGTGATTACTCCAATCTATTCTGGGAGAATGTTATGCTCAGCAACCACTTGGGGAGATGAAAGGAAATCCTTCTTTTTTTGGGGGCGGGCGGGCGGGGTGGGGGTGGGTTGCCTGTAGTTTTATAACTTTTGCATATTTATGGGATTGTTGACCATCCGTTTTATACAGTGCTCGACCTCATTTGGGGGGAAAGCCGCAGCGTATCCCAACTGACTTTGGGTAAGAGGCGGAGTCACCGTCACCAGCCAATCACAGAGCAGCTAGACAAACAGCCATCCCCCTTCTCACATTCACACCGATGGGCAATTTCGAGTCTTCAATGAACCGTGACGGAACGGAAAAAAAAGCGAAATTATGTTGCGTTTGTTGGCCTTTCGCGTAATGCAACACCCGCGTTATATTTGTGCCGCTAAAATATCTTTTTTTGACATGTCTCTCAGTTCTAACACCAATCCTGTCGGTATAACATCTGCACTCAGTGCAAAGATCCCGAGTGTTCAAGGTTCAAGGCCCCCCCCCCCATCTGTGACTAACACCCATGATTGACATAATCCCCAAGTGCAAAAAGAGGCAGCCGATTCACGGTGGTGGTCTTAACACACCCGCACGCACCCGAGGTGCAGCGAGCCAGAGCCTGTGATGCACGAGACGCTGGCGGTCCTTTGTGTGTGTGTGTGTGTGTGTGTGTAATTAATACCAAAACTCTGGAGAGAATTCAGAAGGGGAGCTCGTTCCCCTCCAGTTTCCTCTCAACGATCACCAGCGTTTTGCTCCGTAATTGTTTACATCTGTCTCATTCCAACAAAAAAAAAAAAAACATAACAAAAAAAACCTTCCAAAACATCTCAAGGTCCCATTGGCTCATTGGATCTTTTGGCAGCAGATGAGAGGGGGCCATGCAAAAAAAACTGTGGCCAAGCGGCGCTCCACTGCACCAGCGGTTCTCTCCTCTTCCTCATCAAGGTCACATGTGATATCGGAATGTTCCGTCGGAGCGGCCCGTTTGCCTCGTCAATATCATCCCGTCGGAACTGATAGACATTGCCGATGCAAATATTCATAGATCGCGCCGCGCGGTGTCACATTTGTCACGAAGGCGGTAGGGGGGCGATAAAATGGATTTATTACCGCCTCGTTTATTGCCGACTTCCTCTTGAATGTTTAACAATTGCAACATCGGTTATGAGCAAAGACGGACAGACGATGCAAAGTTGTTCCGTGGGAAAAAAAAATAAAAATAGAGGCTCATCTCTATTCTGAAAATGATCTGCAAAATTATGCCGTGCGAATGAGTGTGAACCAAAACCAGTGTGAGGCAAAAATGTGCTGCCATCACGAACGAATGGCATGCAGTGAAAATCCTCTACAACGAAATCTACATGGGTGAAAATACCCCCTAGTGTGAAAAAAATCTTCATGCATTCACACCATTCCCACTTTCCTGATTCAAATTTGCTACAGTGAAAAAAAACCCTGTTGTGAAAAATTTCTTGCTGCAAACATGATTTCGTTGTAGAGGAGTTTCACTGTATATCAGAATTAAAAAAATATATATACAGTGAAACTCCTCTTCAACGAAACCTACATGGGCGAAAATATCCCCTAGTGTGAAAAAATCTTGATGTATTAACACCATTCCCACTTTCCTGCCCCCCATACAATGAAAAAAAACCCCTCTTACTTATGCACTATTGGAATAAAAATAAAGAGTACACATACGTGTGTGTGTGTGTGTGTGTGTGTGTGTTTACATCTGAGATCAAATTTGCCACAGTGAAAACCCCTTGTTGTGAAAAATTTCTTGCTGCAAACATGATTTCGTTGTAGAGGAGTTTCACTGTATTATCGGACTCTGGATTTTTTTGGGGGGAACATCCCGTACATATTCCGCAAGCCGCACCTTTCGTCCGATCTGCAACAATTGATCCCTCGGTCCCAATGTGGCCAACTCTCAATATTTAGTTTCATCCTCGTAACAGTTACAAGACTCTTCAATCAAAACAAGCCACGCTGTGCTTTCCGTGCTTATTCAGATGCAAGTGCCTCAGCACTTGAACATGTGTAAGAGCTTTTGAGCGTTTTGTAGTCGTTCAAAATTGCATTGTGGCGTCCCACAACAAGAGCTCCGGTGTCAGGCCCCACTTTGGAAAAGCCCCCATTTTTTTTCCGGTCATCTGGGAGTTCGCTTTTATGCCTCTATTTCTCCCACCAAGATGTTTCGGCTAAAAAAAACAAAAAAAACAACAAACATTTCTCGAGGGTCGCTCCCAGGAGTTGGATAAAAGCGACGAGCGACGCATCTGGGCATCAAAAAGTGAGCAGAAGCAACATGTGAGGGGATGTGGGAGCGGGGAAGAAGAATGCGGAGGAGTTCCCAACATGTGCCGGCTCCAAACGTTCATAAATCCCGACTTTTTCCCTCAGTCGTTTCATTTAAATCACTGTTGTTTTTAGTGGCTGCCATCAAGACGGGACTACTAATTATTTTTCACACCATCTGTTGCTTATTTCTATGCTCTGTATTTTTACTTATTATTATTATTTTTTTTAAATACAATCCTATGTCAGAATCATTTCAATTTGATCTCGGCAAAAATATGTCGTCCCCCCTCTGCCATAGGGGAACATGCCCCGAGGCTAGCTTGCGGGCTATAACTGCTTTCGTTTGATTCACTTGTTGATTATAGTTTCATGAGAGTGTGTCACTACCAGTAAAGGACCGTTCAACATCAAACCGAGTTCCATCCTGATCTGATCCGACCCATTTTTGTGTCTGTTTGAATCATTATTTTATTTGATAAATATTTGCGATAATTGTTCCTGTCCGACCACTTTTTTGCTTCCTCGACGTTTGACTCAATGGCAAAGCTGTCACGCCACTTTGCATCAGTTGGGCACGCTGAGACCAGGGGATTAAGAGATTAATCCCGCCCCCGATGCCCACGCAGACCCCCCAGTGGGGTCGAGCGCCTGTCGGTTGCATATGTCCATGCCCCTCTTCTGCCAGGGCACTAGGCCAAACTGGGACGCGTTTCTCACTCGGAAAGGGTCGGGCTTCCATGCGGCCATAATTCCAGCCGACCTCTCGCCGAGCCCCGCCGGAACTCATCCGCTTTCAAAGTGGCGCGGCGCTGTGACATTTCCACGGTGCAACTGTCGTCTGCGGGATTGTCGTTTTGAGAACTTAAAGCTCCGTGTTGTGGGCTGGGAGCGTGGTTTGGTCATATGGGTTTAAATATAAGTATACGGTTGACTCTTAAGTTTGTGCCGTTAACTGCTACTGGCTCTTTTTCACTCGTACATGTTATTTGACATGGGAGCCGTTTATTTTTATTATTACAGTGAAACTCCTCTACAACGAAACCTACATGGGCGAAAATACCCCCTAGTGTGAAAAAAAAAATCTTGCCCTTTTTTTCTTTCTCCACTGACTACAGTGAAACTCCTCTACAACGAAATCTACATGGGTGAAAATACCCCCTAGTGTGAAAAAATCGTCATGCATTAACACCATTCCCACTTTCCTGTTTCAAATTTGCTACAGTGAAAAAACCCTTGTTGTGAAAAATTTCTTGCTGCAAACATGGATTTCGTTGTAGAGGAGTTTCACTGTATATGAAGTGTCAAATAAGTGTATGCTCATACTTATGCACTATTGGAATAAAAATAAAGAGTACACATACGTTTGTGTGTTTACATCTGAGATCAAATTTGCTACAGTGAAAAACCCCCTGTTGTGAAAAATTTCTTGCCGCAAACATTTCGTTGTAGAGGCGTTTCACTGTATTATTATTATTTTTTTTAAACACACGGATCAGAAGAAAATTTATAACAATCCAATATTACATTGAACTGCCGTCGTAGAATGTATGAGGTTGTATAAAGGCCCCATAAGCATCAAGGAATACATTTTTGACTTTGTGCCATTGAGAGACTTCAACAGTCAGTTCTCCACGCTTGTCCGCCCATCTGCCGCGACTGACAGCTGGCATCCGTAATCAGCATCGCAGCAATGCTAACAGCGCTCGGCGTTTGGTTTGGTCGCCTCTTCCTGCTGCCTCGATCAAACATAGACGCACTTCAATCAGTAATCCACACCCTTGTTGGATTGTCCATCATCCATCCCATCACGGAGTCATGCAGCCTGCCGTATGAGGCACCGATTTTGGATTAATGCCCGGCCGGCATCAATCCCTCGCTCTGTCCGAAAGCCGCAGCAGGACGCACGCGTGTCCGTGGAACCGGTCTTACTGTACGTACGTCTTAGATAAAGCGATGGGGCGCGATAGCAGGGGTAAGAGTGACAGATGGCAGCGGAGAGATGGAGGGGGGAGGAAATAGTGTGTGTCACTAGGCTATCGGGCAAAATGGGCTGGCGCTGTGTCGACTTTTCAGATTAGCGTGTATTGTTGGATCTGTGTCGGCATGTTAAGCGGCGCAGTGCAAAAGCGGCGTCGGCGTACTTCGGACGTAGACGCCCCAATCGAGGAATTATCGATTTGTTTTTACTTTGGTCATGAAGTGGCTGTCATCGGTGCGCGCGGTGTTGGCCGGGGGCAGCCGCAGTGCCCCCGTCACTCCGGTAGGCAGCCCCAGCATGCACTCCAAGGAAGACCTGAATGCCAAACAGGTAGGGTGTGAACACAGATACTGTGGCAGAACCGGACCAGTATCTGGTCCAGCTCTGTCTCCTTCTCATGGACTACGAAAGTCAACGTGTTTGCAGTCCTTCATACTTTATGTTTGTGTTTTGGTCTCCGTTATATTATCCCAAAGTTATATCCAGTCGCATGCTCAGATCAGAGATTCGAAGGAAAATCAACCCGAGGGGTTTCGAAACATTTCCGAACGCAAAATGCACAAATGTTATGCATTTCTGCTACAGTGAAACTCCTCTCCAACGAAATTATGTTTGCAGCAAGAAACTTTTCACAACAGGGGGTTTTTCACTGTAGCAAATTTGAAACAGGAAAGTGGGAATGTGTTAATGCATGAAGATTTTTTCACACTAGGGGGTATTTTCACCCATGTAGATTTCGTTGTAGAGGAGTTTCACTGTATTATGAATTTTTTTTTTTGTTGAAAAGGAACACAAAGTGAAAATGAACCTGAACCAAGCAAGGCAAAAAAGTCCCAAGCCTGTGTTTGTTTTCCTTGGACCCTCCCGCTTCCCACGCGCCGCACTATTGTGTGGAAAAGCAACCCAATTGTCCTCACGTGCACTCTAGAGCACACGTGTCAAAGTTAAGGGCCGGGGGCCAGATCCGGCCCGCCACGTCATTTAATGTGGCCCCTCCAAAATAAAATCATGTGTGTCAAGTTGCATGATCCTTGCTAAAAATCAGTGTCAAATTGTCATGTATACTAAATGAGATTTTGCAATAATTTTGTTACCATTTCTACTCATTTCAACAATAATTGACGATTGTAGTTGACTGATTTCCAAACTAGCAATACATTAAATTCGGTGTGTACAAGTAATATTGCGATGACGCTGTTGGCCTTCTGAAGGAAGACGTAACTCCAAAGTGGCCCGCGATAAAAATTAGTTTGACACCTGCTGTAGAGCTAAAACGTAAACCTTATGAATGTCGAGCGCGAAACATTGCTCCATTTTGAAAGAGGAAAATCTTCCATCTCGATAGATGACACGTCGCGAAAGACCGATTTCTACACGTCATACCGATTTCCGGTTGTTGAGTATCGTGATCTTTGGAGTCGGTCGCTCATTCCAGTTTTTGTTGACGTCCACTTCCTGCGTCTCTAATATCAACCAACCATGTAAAACAGACTAATTGAAACCATCCAGATGAAAGTTCGATTGTTGTACGAAGACAAATGAAACACTCCCGAGTGGGAAAGGAGGACGAACTGGCTTGAGGTGAAAGCACTTGAGCGAGATTGGGGGGCGGGGGGGAGTGAGGAAACAACAGTTCAACCTTGAGTCGCTCCTTTGATTTTTTTTGGGTGTTATCAGGGCACTTGCAGATAAGAAGCAAAGTTCTCCCGACAGCTGCGTGCCGCATAAAAGCCGGGGGAAACTTCCGTTTTATCAAAAGCGGCTCGCTTGCCGCCGTCAGCCCTTTTTTTTCAGTCTCCGGGAATCATCCCATCAATGTATAATCACTCGCCTTTATGGGGAGAATAATGGCATTGTGTTCGTTGAACAATCCGTTTCTGGTCCAAAAAATTATGTTAATTTATTGGGAATTGACCACCTGAGCAGTGTGGAATAAAACATTGATTCCGACATTTAATCCTTTCATGCACCAATAATGTTACCTGATAGCATGATAAGCTGTCCACTGCAGTAACCGCTAAGCGTTAAACTTTTGCAGCTACAGCAAATTGCTCGCCAAGGTCTTTTTTTTTTTTCTTCAAACATTTTTGGTTTCCCATAATGCTCAGATAAATCTGTGGTCTGACTTTCTCTATTCACGCACGTCTTCATTAGAGCAAACGCTCTGGTCTCAATATGTTCTCTTCCCGGCTTAGCCAAAAGCAAAAAAAAAAAAAAAAGCAATACTTCCAAATGTCATCAAAAGGTGGGAAACTTGCATCTCCCATCTCGTCTGCGCCCTTAAAAGAACGAGTGACATGTATTGTGTTATTTTTGGACTTGCCGGGGCATTAAAAAAAAAAAAATCGTCTCGGCGGTGTGTTAATATCACGCCGTGTTCCTGTGAAATTGTGCGCGAGAGCCCCTGCACTCGTACTTGACCAGCATTAGAGCAAATGAGAGAACTTGATGCAGTTCCACACTTTTTTTTTTACCGTCTTAATGTTCAATCATATCTCGGTCCACCACATTCCCTCCTTGTGCTTGCTTTAATTTGCTCGTCGGATATGAAAAACTTTCGGCCTCTCTTTAATTTTTTAATTTTAATTTTTTACCTGAAACGACCTCAAACTTACCGTATTTTCCACAGTAAAAGGCACACTGGATTTTGAGGCGTACCTTCAATGAATGGCCTATTTTGTAATTTTTTTCATACATTGTAAGACGCAATCTACAATGCATCCACTAGATGGAGCTACGCTGAAGGAAACACCAACAGAACGATCAGATGTCAGTAAAACTTATTTAGTGCGGAAAATACGGTAGCTAAAGACGCGTTTACCTGGCATGGGAGTGTAGATTTTTTTTTTTTTCATGTATTTTTCTATGTTTGCTTATTTCGACTGCAGTTGTTTATTCCTGTCAGCGACTTGAGCAGGCTAAATCCGGCCCAAATATATCTCCAGATGCAAGAAACCAGAATGAAAGTTGAAGTTACAGTGGTAAGCGTGTAATTATCGCTGTCAGCTGAAAAATGAAATACAAAAATGCACATAAGAAGAAGAAGAGGCGGACTGGAGAGGGAGGAGGGTGGGGGTGCATCAGTCATAGCTGGGCTTGGAATGCTCAACTTTCTCATGCCGCGTTACTTAACCAGCTCACCATTATTTAAACTGGGCACTCTTCAGGCCGGCCAGGATAAACAGCAAAACACAGAGCAGCGCCCCAGCACCATAATCAGAATCACATACAAGTCGGCCAACTGCTTATTACAAGATACTTAGAGCGGAGTGCGCCGCTTGAAGCCAACGAGGAAGAAAAATCGCTTTCAAAGACCTTGACTGGTGCCCTGACAGATGCGCTGTTGTGCAAAAAAAAATCTGTCGTCGACTTAAAGGCACCCTTGACCAGTCTGGGGGTAGAATGGTCGGAAATCATCATGACCAAAGTATCAATATCTATACAGTGAAACTCCTCTACAACGAAATCTACATGGGTGAAAATACCCTCTAGTGTGAAAAAATCTTTATGCATTAACACCATTCCCACTTTCCTGTTTCGAATTTGCTACAGTGAAAAACCCCCTGTTGTGAAAAATGTATTGCTGCAAACATGAATTTGTTGTAGAGGAGTTTCACTGTACCGTATTTTCCGCACGATAAGGTGCTTCATAGTATATAGGGCGCACCACATTATAAGGCGCATAGAATAGAAGCTACAATAGTGGCTGCAGTCGCGCTGTGCATCCACTAGATGGTGGTACGCTAAAGGGAATACAATACAATACAATTCAATATCGAGCTTTCACAACCGCTGCAGTTGCAACAAAGCGCTGTACGAAACATTTAAAATAAGAAATCATCATATTGATCCATATATAAGGCACATCGGATTCTAAGGCGCACTGAGAAACTTGAATGCTTTTAGCTGAGCCTTATAGTGTGGAAAATACGGTACTCTGTTTCATCCCAAGAGCAGTCCTACTTAAACCCTTAGTTGGTCTTTTTTATCTAGTTAACTGTCAACAGTTTTCGTTCTTCGTTTTCACGTGATAGGAAAAAAACAACCCCAATTGGTTTTGAATCGTGTCCAAACTGCTATTGATCCCTCAGGGAAGTTGGCCACAAATGGATCGTTTGACCTCTCCGGGAACGACAGTTTTAGTGGTTCTGAACTGATGCTATCAAGTTTTCTTCCCACCAAAGTATGAATTCCAAGCCAAGAATTTGGGGTCAGGGACCTCACGGGCGCCACAACGCGCACTCCTGCAAAACGCTCAGCTACTCCCCTTTGCACGTCAAATGAGCTTTCTGCTCGCTTGCCTGAGACGAATGTATTTCCTATAAGCGAAAACAAAAAGCGCATCATCTTCCTGACGGACAGAAGTATCATTCTGCCGAAAAAAAGGTCACTTGCCTCATTCCCGCCTAGTCAGCGGTAATTACGTCGCTATGAGCCGGAGAACAAACAACGGCATATTTGTGTTTGCATGTGCTAAAAATGCAAATGAAGGGGAAAAATGCCGACTCCCTAATTTGTTTTGGGCTCATTAGCTCGCATCTTCCACAACGCACAGTCCTCATGACTCGATTAGAGAGAAATTGTTTATCCCCGTTAGCCACAATGAATGAAGAGTATAATCACCGCTTGACATGCCACGGGGTAAATGATATATATGATGACTACTCCCCCCCCCCCCCCCCCCCCCTCCCCATCTGCACAATGCGTCCATATTAATAACTCCAAAAGCCATCCAGTTGAGACTAATCCATTTGCTGCCCGATCGCCACCAAACTGCCCCCATCTGGAATGAAGAGGAAATCGCCAGCATTCGTTTTCTGCTTAATCCCTTTTCATGCACGTGTAACGCAAAATCTAAAATGGCTATTGCCCGTTTGAAAAAAAAAATATTGAAACTCTGTAGTTTCACACATTTGTTGTTCTTTCACCTTATGGGGACAGCGGTCGCTACGGTGGATAGCTTATCATGTTACAGTGAAACTCCTCTACAATGAAATCTACATGGGTGAAAATACCCCCCTAGTGTGAAAAAATCTTCATGCATTGACACCATTCCCACTTTCCTGTTTCAAATTTGCTACAGTGAAAAAACCCCTGTTGTGAAAAATGTCTTGCTGCAAACATGATTTCGTTGTAGAGGAGTTTCACTGTATCAGGTTACAGGTTAACATTATTGGTGTGTGTGTGTGTATGTGTGTGTGTGATAGAATGCTAGCTTGGTTTGATACCAATTAGCGCATGGAGAAGTCACTAGCCAAGGCGTTGGTTTTCCACCTGGCGCTAACGTAAAACGGACCTCGCGTGTTGGGAGTCGGTCGTAATTCTAGCGCTATTTTGATAAATGACGAGATCAAAATAAAATATGCAGTTATGTCTATTACGCTGAAATAATGAAGTGAGAGAGCCGCGAAATTCGACCCGCGAACCTTTTCCCAACCTCAAAACACAGGGTCGGTCACGAAAGAAAGCCGACTGTTCTCTGGATTTTTATTTTTTTTTGTGGCTTTTCGTCCCGCTGCTTCGACGGGTCTGCATTGCAAAAGGTACTCTGGAATGCATTTGATTCGTCTCCACATCCAACAAACTGCGCTACGTTAAAAGTCAGCCCCCCCACCATTAGATGTGGTGCGCTGCCGGTATGGAGTTACTTGACCACAGGGATAGTCAAATGGAGGACTCGGTGTATCGCGTGACTGTTAAATGTTATCATAACTTGAGCCGTCAATACAGAAGTTAAAATGATGTGACTCGCTGGTGTTGACAGCAAAAGAATTTCCTTGGAATCACTTACATAAAGATTTCAAACGCCCCGCTGTCCTGTCTCGTCTGCCAAAGTAAGAAGGTGGCTTTGAGTCGCCCAAGCGGTCGGCGCCTGGTAGCAGCAGCTCTCACGTTTCCGTGACACCTGGGCAAGAGAGCGCACAGGCCCGCTAACACAAACCCGTGAGATTTGGGCTTTTTTTTTTTTTTTCATGTGGGCCCTCAGCTCCGGAGCAACTGACAGTTATTTCAAGTTGTGCTGACATGGGCGACTTTTTGAGCGGGCGCCAAAAAGCAGTCTCCGTTTTCAGCGCTTTCAAGTCTTGCAGGGTCGAGCAACAATTTTGCCATGAGAGGGACAAAAAAATATATATACAGTGAAACTCCTCTACAACGAAACCTACATGGGCGAAAATACCCCCTAGTGTGAAAAAATCTTAACACCATTCCCACTTTCCTGCCCCCCATACAATGAAAAAAAAAACCCTCTTACTTATGCACTATTGGAATAAAAATAAAGAGTACACATACGTGTGTGTGTGTGTGTTTACATCTGAGATCAAATTTGCTACAGTGAAAAAACCCCTGTTGTGAAAAATTTCTTGCTGCAAACAGGATTTTTTTGTAGAGGCGTTTCACTGTATATATAAAATATTGGTTAGCACGTTGATCCACCATTTGGTGTGAATCTATTTGAATTGTAATCTGGGTTCCGTTTGTGGAACATGGTGGTTGCTTTTGTGCTCATTATTCTCGATGTGAACTCCTGATAACGGCAGGAATATAAACACCGTGAATGTTTTCGCATAACATCGCACTGCCCAGATTCCCGTGCCCTTTCCTGGCCATCATTACTCTCCCGATAGCGTAGATCAGACACCTATTGAGCGAGGCCATGCCATGACATCATTGCCACATGATTGCCTTTTTCTGCCTGCTGCTGATGCACTCAGCTCAGTGACCATCTCCCCACCCGCCCTGCCACCATTTCCCCACAGTTATGTGTCCCCCGACGTCAGCCTCTAATACTTTCCGATGACCATAATGAGTAGATGAGTTCGGCTCCAGACCCATTGAGGCATTTTGTGGCCTAAGCTGATCACATCAGGCCCCATCAGCAATATCGGGTGGGAATAACAGAACATCCTCATAGTACCGTATTTTCCACGCTATAAGGCGCATCTAAAAGCATTTAATTTTCTCAAAAGCCGGCACTGCGCCTTATAATCCGATGCACCTTATATATGGATCAATATTCAGATTTCTTGGACATAGTATATTCAATGTTGCAGCTGCAGCAGTTGTGAAGGCTCAATATAAATAAAGCTGTATTGTATTGTATTGTATTGTATTCCCTTTAGCGTAGCTCCATCTAGTGGATTCATAACGTAACCGCAGACACTATTATACCTTCAATGCGCCTTATAATGCGGTGCGCCATATATATGAAAACCGTTATAAAATAGGCCATTCAATGAAGGTGCGCCTTACACTCCAAAACGCCTTATAGTGCGGAAAATACGGTAACCCGGCATCTGTTTTGTTACCCCACTCCCAAACGGCTTTAGAATTGTCATATATCGCATGTATATTTGTGACGCCGAGTCCTGCGGCAGCTCCACTGCCCCGCGTTTTTCCGGCCTTCTGTGTGTTGTTTTGCAGTAGCTCAGTCGAACGAATGCCTCCATCTCCCCTCAGCAGAATCCGGAGGGGAGTTTGTTTATGGAATTAACATTCCTGGCCCACGATATTGAGGCACACCGCTTTCGCTATCATCCGTGTTTGTGGCAATTTCACAGTCCACCAGTCAAGCGCAGGTCTCGTAGGCGGTTTGGATTCGATGTTGACGGCCTTGGATGTCATTTTTTTTTTCGGGATGGGGGTTTTTGGCCTTTACTTGCAACAATGCATCTACTTGTTGAAGGAGAGGCAAACTTTGGTGTTCCAGCCAACTTCGACGACTCAAAACTCTGCTTTATAAGGAGTCGGAGAAACAACGGTCTGGCTTTTGTTTATGTCTCCCTTAAAACGCGCAATACAACGAAATTTTTCTTCCTGATTTATGGGAAGAGCTCACTCCTTCTCCTTTGTTGATTCTCCGCAATTCCTGGTTTCTTTCCATGACAGCGTCGGTTGTCATTCGACAGCCATTAAAGGTCATGATCTGGTAAGAAACCTTGCTCGTAGCGACGTGTACAAAACAAAACGCTCAGCCATATTGACAAGGCCTTCAGAATGTATAATATCTCCGTACGTAAACATTTTCTCTGCTGTGATATTAATCGCGGTCACTAAAGCACCTGATTTTTATTTGCTGGCAACCGTTTTCACTTTGTGGGGAAGTTTTTGGCTTTTAGCGAATCTTCCAGAATCCCGTGATGAATATGAAAAGACCGCCCAATGGCCAAAAATGTTCATACGGCTCGCTTTTCATGCTGGAGTTCTGTTGCAGGACGGTTTTGGCAGTGCTTCGCCTGGTTCTCCTGCATTTTTATTTTTTTAAATGGATCATGAAAATTTTATTAGGTCTAGTTGTATTTTCGCCGATTTTGGACGGCTTGATCCTAGCGCAATTGAATTCAAAAATTCTTTCCAAATTGCTGGACCGGATTCAAAGTTTCAACTGAGTCTATAAAGTTTTAATTGAGTCCACCGAAAGGGAGTACATGACGAGACTATGCTACCAAAGGGCGCTCTTTTACTTACACTGAGTCATGAAAAGTCACAAGAGTCGCGTAGCACTTCCACTATGGCGCTTTCACTCGCCTGCGAGCCATCGCGCGGCAATTTTCACCACTGAGTTATGTGTCATTTACAGTTGGAGCTCTTATGTGCCGTACTCGGCAGCGCTCGCATGCCTGCAGCAAGTGGAAACTGCGTCCACCTCAGTCACACACACACACACACACTCCTCAGAATGTCAGTTGGTCCAAACACAGTCGTGTGAGGGGTTACAAGGGGAGAGTCGCGGGGTGCTTATAACCGATTTCTCCAGGCCTTTTATAGCCCTGCGCCCACGCGCCAGTGCCCACCCACTGTCGCCGAAGTGTCAGCAGGCAGCATCCCAAACGATGGCCCCCGTCGGACCCTTGAAAGCCAGATTAACTCCCCTGACCCCCGAGTGTTTGGGACTTGGCACGCTAGTGGCAGTCTGCCTGGGCACCGCACACGAGCAGAAGACCTTAATTGGACAATGCGCGAGCGGCGCCGGAGGGGTGGGGGGGCGATTGAGGGCGCGGGGGGGGAGTTGGCGTCGGTCGCCGCCGCTCTTAGCCCTGTTTAGTTTTCATCCGAGTGACGCGAGCAGGAGTTACAAGCTTCATGCTCTAAGCTCCCTGTTCTTTATAAAGACAGTAAAACGCAAACTGATGCTCAGTATTTTTTTTTTTTTTACATTTCCACTTACTTGCTTCGTCTTGGAATACAATCTCAGAATGGAACAGTGAGGGTTGGTTGGGGGGGAGGCACTGACTGAAATTAAATCCTCCATTTTCAGGGCGAGAAATGACGGCTTGTAGCATTGCATGGCGATTTTTTTACGATAAAATGGTCCGAAATCGATGAAGAACGACACCAAAATCATAGTCCAGCAGACAAATATTAATACAGTGAAACTCCTCTACAACGAAATCTACATGGGTGAAAATACCCCCTAGTGCGAAAAAATCTTCATGCATTAACACCATTCCCACTTTCCTGTTTCAAATTTGCTACAGTGAAACTCCTCTACAACGAAATCAACATGGGTGAAAATACCCCCTCGTGTGAAAAAAATCTTCATGCATTAACACCATTCCCACTTTCCGGTTTCAAATTTGCTACGGTGAAAAACCCCCTGTTGTGAAAAATTTCTTGCTGCAAACATGATTTTGTTGTAGAGGAGTTTCACTGTACTTGTGATGACAGGTGAGGCTGTGCCCTGACTGCACGCCACTGGAATGGAAGTACCTATCTGGTTGGGGTGGGGGAGGGAGTCAAACTAGATCCTCACACGGCCATTTGTCTGAAGGCAGCGAGCCAAATAGGAAGTAGGAAGGGATTAGGCAGTTTTTGGCAGCTTCGGAATTTGCCCTTTCCTCCCTATTTTGATTCACTTCCTTCACTACAAGACCGAAATAAAGCTCCTGACATGCGGCAGGGGGGGTATGGCTTTCAAAGTCATTGTAACCCTTTAATCAGATTGCGGTCCCGGTTACAATCATGCAAATACAAGTGGCCGCTGGGTCTGTGTTGAGGAAAAACTGTCTATACCTTCTTGTCTGTACTTCTGCGGACTATTGGGGCGCGGAGATGTGAGGTTTGGGACGTAAATCACTTGAAGTGCTCCAGTGAATCCTCCAAGTTGAGAGCACAATGTCACGGCGCTCTTTTGTTCTAATTACAGATCCCTCGTAGGTCGCTATGGAGGGCCTTAAAGTGGACGCCTGATTTGTGTCGAGAATACCGACAAGCCTCTTGTTAGTCTGTCCAAAAAAAATTAGATTGTGAAATTAATATCGGCAAATTAATTGGTCACGCCCAAATACGGTGTCCCCCCCGGCTCAATGTCGAGACCCATGTGAAAGCTGAAGGGCAACAGAATGCGCCGAGAAAAAGGTGGTTGACATCTGTGACGCACCTTTTATTCCAGCTGTTGCCTTATGTGCTGCGACTTGGCTTTTAGGTGTCCACAGGTGCAAGAGTCTGTAGGCGGGGGGATGGGGGGGGGGGGGGGGTGTTAAGGGTCGGGGTGCCGCTCGTCAACAGGATGCACAGCCGCCAGATTGTGTCAGGACAGGAACTCCCACCGGCCGGCACTGTCTTGTCACGCACATACGATCCCAGTCTTTCCTCCACATCCTTGGACCTTTTCAGAAAGCCCCCAAATAGTTGCTCCGTGGGTCACCATGTACAATTAGATGACTGCCGCCCCCACAACCCCCACCAATTCCCCTCCCTCTGCGTTCCTTTCTCCTCCTCCTCAATGTCGCATCAATCAAAACATAGCACGGATCCCCTCAAGCTGTTTTGTCTTGCAGTAAAGGACAGTCTTTAGGTTTCGGCTTCACGTTTACAGGGACCCTTAACAAGCAAGCAATGGCGTGGCATCGTCCTCACATCTGGGACTTTTGACACCCTGCCAGCTTCCAGGGCTGAAGGCGCTATATATTTTTTTTTTCCCCTTAGCACGTCCCCTTTAATCAGACGGCGGCGTTAAAAAAAAGCTGACATTCGAAACGAGGCTCGGCGCTAATGAGGGCGAGTTCCGAGGAACCCCAGATGATCGCAATATGTGTTTATCAGATGCGCAAACAAACAAGCCGTCCCCTTATTTACAGCCCGCGAGTTGGAGGTTAAAAGCCATGTGTGCCTTACCCGCACGTTGGAAATTAATGAGGCTTAAGCTGCGTCGTTACTCCAGGGACGCACGGCCGAGGTTCAAACGGGCTGCTCTTGTTGACAATTTACAGGTGTTTGCTGTCCTCGATGTACGATTCTTTCCAATATTATTATTTTTTTACCTAAATTCCTTCTACAGTTTATTTCAAGAAGCTTTTGAGTTTGATGTGTGTTTAGTGCGCGGGTAGTTTACCGTGGCGAAGCCAAAGTTGAGTGAGGTACAGGAATGTGTGTGTGTGTGAATCCGAATCAGCAAGTGGCACGAGTCGATGAAAGCGAGGGGGGGAGGCGGCACCGTTTTGCGGCCTGTTTATTTTAGCTTCCATGTTGTCCGACGTGCGGTTCGCTGATAGGATTCAGTGTTGACAGGCCCAGGTGGATGTATATCTATCTCCTCTCCCATAGGGGATGTGTTTAAGCACCGTGTGTGCCTGTGCATGCTGGGAGGGCAGAAGGTGTTCGACCCCCCCTATGCCCCCCTCTCCCTCTTATCTCCAGCACCCTGGAGTGTTTGTTTTCACAGTCACGGTTCTAAAGTCACGTGACCCTGGGCGGTATCTTTCATTCGGACACCCCTCCCACTTGCGGTATCGCGCCCTGGCATGTGGAACAAATAATAAGCCCAGATATTGTTGATTCCAATATGACTGACTGGAAATCTGCTGATAGACACCATTTTTTTTGTTTTTGCAGAACACTAAAAATAACACAAAAGACGATCCCGTTTCGGGAACCACTGCCCCGTTCTTCAACTCACCTCATGAGTTTTGAAATGGATTACTCTGATCATGAAATGTGCTCAACTCCTCATTTTGACATTTTCGACTACGGCGCAGTCGGAAAATGTAGTCGGCCGGAGCGGCTGACTCTCCCTTTCACGTTTTGCGTAGATAGAAGAAAACCTGAGATCCGCTTTGCCAGTGTTGACTTTGGATCTCTTCTCTGGTATTAAATAACGACAATCAGTGCTATGCTACCCAGCCGGCTTCTTGATCGTGCGAGTATCTGGCCGCCTCTCAGCAACCGACATCTATTTTCCTGCGTCGAACGTGTGAGCGGGTTGTTTTTTTTTCTCGTATCTTTGACAAAAACCCGTCTCACCGACCCGCCGAGATGGGAGCTCGTCAAAGGCGGCTTTCCAGACAGTCCTGAGAAGTTGGACGCTGGCCAAGTCAGCCCCCCCTAAACCCCCCGATGCCTGCAGCGCTGCAGGCAGCGGCACACAGAGAGCCAAAGTTGGACGCCTGCCACTCATTTACCTGCTGTCCTGTTGTTTTAGGCCTGTCACGATCGCCCCCGGTGCATGATTGGAAACACGTTGGAGCCGGTGCTACTCCGGGGTCCATATTAGGGCCACTGACTTTTCAAAGATTTCTCAATGGCAATGTGAATAGGATGCAGCGGGGTGTAAAGTCATTGTTTCACACTGTGCTGATTCCTAAGTAAGGTGACAAGTATGCCTTGTAGAGTGAGTTTTGCGAGTCCGTGCAACTAATGATGCCTTTTCTCGTCTCTTCCAGTTTATGACTCTTAGCTGCAGTGCAGCGTTGAAAGGTTTGACTTTGCTGCGTCAGCAGCAACGTTTTACGCTTTGGCATGGGCATCCTTCTCTTCACGCTTGCTCTCTTGTCAGGTTACCATGGTAGCTTGTGATGGCAGTTCGGCTTCTGCAAACAATTAACGTTATTTTCTGAAAAATTCTACAGTGAAACTCCTCTACAACGAAATCCATGTTTGCAGCAAGACATTTTTCACAACAGGGGTTTTTTTCACTGGAGCAAATTTGAAATAGGAAAGTGGGAATGGTGTTAATGCATGAAGATTTTTTTCACACTAGGGGGTATTTTCACCCATGTAGATTTCGTTGTAGAGGAGTTTGACTGTATTCATCGAAGGTATCAACCTCAACAAGTGACAGACAAATATCGAGGGACAATGCTATTTTCAAGTGGCGTGGCTAGAACAAACCGGAGTCATTGGGTCGTAAAGGTTTCTGGGGGTAATACGTCGGTCTACTGCCGAGTGTGCAAGAAGGGCATCTCCGTGAAAAGTTTGGGTATTTCGGCACTGAATACTCATGCAAAAGGCTCTAAGCACATGAAAGGTATGTCACATTGTCCATTTTCAGGCCCATTTTCAATATAACGTATTTCGGTAAAAAGTCCTTAAAAATGGCTAAATTAGCCCTCAAAGGTCCTTACAAGGTCTTTAAAAATTGCTTAAGTAGCCCTCAAAAGTCCTTAAAGGGCCTTAAAAATGACGAAATTAGCGCTCGGGAGTCCTTAAAATGGCTACACGAGCCCTCAAAAGTCCTTAAAGGCCCATAAATAAAAAGCAATTGGAAGAGTGGGAACCCTGCTAAATTGTGGTTTATTTGAGTGAATTTTACCGACTATCCAGCCATTTGCTGTAACGTTTGTCACCATTGGGTGACAAAGCTGAGATTCAAACCCTGAACCTGAAAGAACTTCTCTGTTTTTCTTCCCTCAAGCCTTAATTTAGGCGCAAGAGGGGACTGCTCCACATATAGCTGAGCAGAAAAGCGTGGCTACACACCCGCACAATAGACGCACACGAGCAACCACGCTCTGTGAGGTCTCCTTAATCACCGTGTTGCCGAGCGCCGGTTCTCCCTACGAGGAGTTCGTGTCCCCTTGAACCGCTCCGGCCAAGTTTGCGGCGCGCTGGCCGACAGTCCGAGTGAGCCGAGAGCGTGAGTGAGGGAGAAGGCGGCGAGGGGTGGAGAGTTACTTGTGGGAGGAGAAGGAGGAGGGGAGTGAACTGGAGGAAGAAGGAGTCGCCGTCTCAGTTTCTGGATGTCCTGCTCGCTCTGGGACTGCGGAGCGAGCGCAGTTGCTTTCCTCTCACTCGGAGAGGCAACTGCTCCTTTTTTTTTTTTTTTTTTTAACTTTTTTCTTTTCATTTTTTTTTTTTCAGTCCCTCCCCATCCAATCTTCGATTTCCTGTCACGGGACCCGGCGTGTCCCATTCTTTTTTTATTATAGTTTTGGAAACGGAGGCAAGTATACCATGCCTGTAGTTGGCGTCGCCTCCAAGCTCAGGCAACCCTCGGCGGTGAAGCCGGTACACACCGCGCTCCCCATCCCAAGCGCCATCCGGGCCGCCGCCGCCTCCTCACACGGCGGCTACATGGCCCGGCAGCAGGAGCTCAAAGCTAGCGAAGGCGTCCCGGCGCTCTCCTGCCAGCTGTCAGTCAAATCCGAATACCAATCTGCGAGGACACCCGAGGGAAAGTCCAAAGCGGAAACTGAGGAGAGCAGGATCTGCAAGGTTGGTTTCACACATCTCTTTCGCGCTTCTGACAAATCTCCACGGTGAAGACGATTACCATGTTTGGGTCGAGCAGGTGCATGTGTAGCTCTGGCACGCGGATTTCGTCATCCGCGGTGATGCTGTTTGCCTTTGGGGTGGATGGGGATTACCTCATCCTGATGCCCTGTCAGTATCTGGGTCATTTGCAGGAATCAGGTGCTACATTTAGTCGAGATCGTTCGGATCACAGCAAAGGAATTGAACTGCTTTGTAGGAAGGAAGACTGTCATTTCCTTGTCTGGATCTACTTTCTTCGTTCGATCTGACATGGCCAAAGTGGACTCTGAAGTTACCTAAAAGTAGTGCAATAGACCCACGGCGAGTTTCCCCCCTGCCGAAAACAGATCCTTGTTTTGCCTTCTCGGGCTGCGGCAGAAGAGGCGTGGTCACTTTTCAAAAATCCCCGCCAAGTTAGTTTCGGCAGTATTTCGTCACAAGCTGAAACGTTCCCAACTGCAGCCGGCCCGTCCCTCCGTCCGTCCGTCCGTCCTCTTCCTTTCAACGCTTTTAAGACATCCGGGTAGCAAACAAAAGCAAACGGAGATTCCTCGTGACTGGGAGGAAACGCGGGCCGGAGACATCAAAGCTTGGGTCGGCGCTCCCTGGCCCGCTTCTAAATCCTCACAGCATGGCTGTGACTGACTCTGAGACTTTCGCGGTCAGTGTAAAAAGGGAGGGGGGTGGGGTGGGGGGGGGGGCATTTAACTTACTGCTGAGAATAAAATTCACTTGCAGCTTGTTCACATAACTCCCGCTATCTCTTGTTTTGGTTCTCGGAGGAACAGAATGTATTTCGACAGATTTGTCATTCCATTCCATAGCCTGGATTCCAGCAAAACTGGTTTTGGTGAATTAGTCCAGTCAAGCTTGTAAAAAATATTGTTGCATTCCCCCCCAAGTTGTATTGTGGTGCAAGAAATGGCTGTCAGGAAGTGGTGCCGAATTGTGTTTTATGTTGTCCTTCAATACAGTGACCCTTGACCAGTCTAGGGGTAGAATGGTCGGAAATCATCATGACCAAAGTATCAATATCTATACAGTGAAACTCCTCTACAACGAAATCTACATGGGTGAAAATACCCCCTAGTGTGAAAAAATCTTCATGCATTAACACCATTCCCACTTTCCCGTTTAGAATTTGCTACAGTGAAAAAACCCCTGTTGTGAAGAATTTCTTGCTGCAAACATGATTTCGTTGTAGAGGAGTTGCACTGTAGCCCAAATAATCCTTTAATAACTACAGTGAAACTCCTCTACAACGAAATCTACATGGGTGAAAATACCCCCTAGTGTGAAAAAATCTTCATGCATTAACACCATTCCCACTTTCCTGTTTCGAATTTGCTACAGTGAAAAACCCCCTGTTGTGAAATATTTCTTGCTGCAAACACGATTCCATTGTAGGGGCGTTTCACTGTAACTGTAATCCCACAATGTTTTAATTAATTTTTTCCGCTGGTGTGCTGATGTTTGTTTGCAGAGGTCTGCGGTAGGTCTCGGGTTGTCTTTTACGAGGTCAAGGAAGTGATTTTTTTAAGATGCACTCTTCTCCCCTTGGATTTGTTGCGTTTCACAGATACCGTTTAAAAAAAAAAAAAAAAAAGATGCGGCAATGTCGTACGGCATTGTTGGCTTCAGGAAGAGGTGCACCGGAACCAAGCGCAAGGGAGCTTATCAGCTCATCTAGGAGGGATGCAATTAAACTGTCGGATAAGATTCTTTTTTTTTTGGCACCGTTCAAACTTGCGCTCATGTCAGCGGGATGATGTCATCCTGGCGTGTTGAGTGACAGCTCAACCCTTCCGATTCCAATAGTGTCTTCAGGTGGGTGTTTATGAACTCATTCACTCCCAAAGACGTTTTTAAACGTCTTTTTAGACCTGTATTCTTTGGATGCTTCCCTCATAAAAAGCCCTCGTCTGAGTTTTACCTGTCAGACGCTCCAGGATGAAGAAGATGAGAACAAGTGCCGACGTTGGCTCCGACTGGTGTATTCTCCTTTCTGACAGCTCAAATTAGCCTCTCGCCTCTGGCGCTTGCGCGATGACGAGCCGGAATGAAGAGCGCATCTGAGTTGACTGGGCTTTAATGGAGTGTCAGTGCCACCTCCCCGTCATAAGGGGTCTGATTTTGCGCATCAAGGGTTTTTCTGCTGTCAGAAGTAATCCAACCATTTAATTAATCTGTAGTTTAGTTTTTTTTTTTCAACTCTACAGTGAAACTCCTCTACCACGAAATCATGTTTGCAGCAAGAAATGAGAACTGCAAACATGGGGTTTTTCACTGTAGCAAATTTGATCTCAGATGTAAGGTTTTTTTTCGTTGTATGGTGGGCAGGAGAGTGGGAATGGTGTTAATGCATGAAGATTTTTTCACATTAGGGGGTACAGTGAAACTCCTCTACAACGAAATCATGTTTGCAGCAAGAAATGTTTCACAACAGGGGGGTTTTCACTGTAGCAAATTTGAAACAGGAAAGTGGGAATGGTGTTAATGCATGAAGATTTTTTCACACTAGGGGGTATTTTCACCCATGTAGATTTCGTTGTAGAGGAGTTTCACTGTATTTTTGCCTATGTAGGTTTCATTGTAGAGGGGTTTCACTGTAGTTAACCTTTTCCCGGTGAGCGCGTCTTTCACCGCAAATGCCAGCTCCTTGCCAGCCAAAAGGTAAAACCTTTTGGCTGATGCCAAAAGGCATCGACTGTTATCCTGGACCGGCTCTTGTAAGCCCCGAGTACAAAAAGTATGTTCGGAAGTGCAAGTGCCAGATGCACTCACCCACTCACTTCAAAGCTTCCTGTTGATAGCGCTCGCGCTCCCAAGGGTGACGAGCATAAACAAAGTCTGCTGTCTCACTTCTCGATGCAGCAGACGATTGTGCTCGCTGACTCCGGATTTCTGGGAAGAAGGCAGGTAATATTGTTAAACGTGACAGAGTGGGTAACACATAAACACCCCCTCCCATCCCCCCTTCCCCAGACCTCTTTTTCTTGAGTACCCTCCAAAAGTCTTGAACTTCTTGCGCACTGTATAATACACATGAAATATGACTTAAATGTATGCTAAACTATAAACCAGACCTAGAACTGTATGTATCCCGCAGCGAGTCCGTGATTTTTGTCACATTTACTCTCAACCAGACTGGCAATTAGATGTTCATATATCGCCCAGATGATAAATCTCTCAATCTCTGCAGCCAAATCAGGAATTTGTTTAGGCAAGGTCCGAAAATGAATTCCTTCCGCCCCCGATGTGTATTTATGAGCCCCATCGGGATGCTTTAAGTATCTGCATATGCCGTTGTGAGTATATCCGGGAAGTATTCAATGGATGCATATGGATTAGCGTGAAGACATTTTGAACGGTCGTTGAAGCGACAGGCCGCGTATTGATGTTGCGAGAGAACAACCGGTGAGAGATTTATCGAGACCATCGTGCCAACATTCAACGCATAGTCGTGCTGTCTCCACCCCCCCCCCCCCCCCCCCACCCCCCCGGGCTCGGTTGGGTCTAAACCTCCCTTCTCTTTTAGTGGTTCTGACACTGCTGAAATAACAGAGGCAAGCCAGAGGGTGGGGGGGGGGGGGGGGGGGACTTCATATGTCACGGGTGGTCTGTGATGGTAACTGTATCTTTAAATCGGTGACAAAAACAATCCACGCAGATGCAGATGAATTCTTCCTCAGTGTTTAAATCGGTGAAAAACACCCGCCCTGCAGATGAATTACCGTATTTTCTACGCTAAAAGGCGCACTGGATTATGAGGCGCATCTTCAATGAATGGCTGATTTTGTCATTTTTTCCCCTATATTGGACGCACCGCATTATAAGACGCAATCTACAATGCATCCACTAGATGGAGCTACGCTCAAGGAAATGCCAACAGAACGATCAGATGTCAGTAAAGCGTATTTAATAAAGCAGCGACACAGTTCAATTTCTAACATTGACTCGCGAACGTTGAACTCTCTTGCCGCCGCTCTATTTCAGTGTTCAACTGCGTAACCCGATCGCCTTAACTCATTCACTCCCAAAGACGTTTTTAAACGTCTTTTCAGACTTGGTCCAGAATTGGCTGGTACTGTATGAGTTAAGTTTGAACTCTGCGTTGTAAGCATGTCTCGAGCAAGGAGCCATTTTGGGGTCGGAATATTAACCGTAACGACCATACACAAGGCGCATCGGATTTTAAGGCACGCTGTGAGCATTTAAATCATTCAGTAGCAGCCAATTTTAGACCAAGTCTGCAAAGACGTTTAAAAACGTCTTTGGGAGTGAATGAAAATGGAAGGCATTTAGGTGCACCTTTTACTGCGGAAAATACGGTAAGACAAAAAAGATACATAAAGCTCTCCGCCAAAGCCGTTTTTGTCGAGCATTTACGGGAAAAAAACCCAAAATCCTTGACGTTGCGCTTGTTTTTATCGGGGGTGCTTGATGTGGTTCAAAGTCTCTTCATTAAGGACGCCCAGGCTAAGCTGCCTCGCACCACCTCGTCATGCATTTCCGTGGCCTGAGGCTCCATCAGACAATAAATAACTTTGAGATTAAAGCGAAGGCGAAGCTCCCCGCTGGCCCGTTACTTTCTCGTCACATTGTGAGGTTTCGCTCTGATGTTTACGTCCTGGGAAAAAAAAAAATCTTTTACCTCTCGATATTGATTGAACAAGAAACAAAATCGATCATGCATTGGCATGATCCTTTTTTTTTCACTACATCCCACCACCTCTTTTTGTTTTCCACTCTTGTCTCCCGCAGTCTTTCCGATTGCCAGCATTCCTTCCCATTTTTTTTCTTCTTCTTTTCTTCCTCTGCAAACAGGAGCCTCACTCGATTTCCACTCCCTGACATTTTCCCGTACCTGTACGCTGACGTTTGTCACACATTCCCTCACGCCTCCTAACCGATTGCCCTTCCGCAAGCGTGGCCCGCAAGCGGGTTCAACGCGCACTTGGCCCACTTCTGTCAATCCAGCTGTCAACCGTTTTGCTGTTGAACGAGCGCGTCACCTTTTCGCCGTCACGGCCCTCTCCGGTTGATCCCGTTTCTAATCTATCGGCGCATTGTGTGGAGTCGCGAAGCGTGCCGTGACACATGCTTACAAAGGCAGTGTGTGTGTATATGTGTGTGTGTGGTTTTTAGGTATGCGCAAAGAATGGCTGCTGATGTTTTGAATTAGGCTGCGGCTGCGGTATTGACTCGCTGCTTTACGTACCGCAGCGGTGGTAGGTCATTCGCCATCGACACAATTACTGCGTTCCTTTCACACTTCGGACATTTAAAGGCACCAAATACGCTCCGGTTATAAAAACCGAAGGGCAGAATAGCGTTCACCACAAAGCAGTGAAAGAAAAACAGAAACAAAAGGTGACTAAGTGCTTGTTTTAAAAGAAGTTCCTTCCCGGATGAATTAAATGTAGAGTCTACGCCGCCGCTTTGCTCCAGAAATTGCACTGTTCCGCCTCCAGGTAGTTGCTCGCGCTTGCACGGACGGTGAACATTTAGCATTTTTCAGCCCATAAGGCGAAGAGGCCTGAAAGTTTCAGGAAAGATTCATTCGTGAAGTCAAACATTTACAATCGCAGCTGCCGGGTGTTTGTACCGGTTTCATCGCGCGTCGCCGTTTGCTGGTCCTCTGGTTACGTTTGAAGGTTTTTTAACTGTCGTGGAGTTTCTGACCAAGAAGTGGAACGCAAAAGCCGCTCTCACGTGCAGATGTTTGGATGTAAAGCCGGCTGCGGTGGCTTAGCGGGTGGCGGTTTGTTTCCGCGCCCTCCCTTGGCAAGGGCTTTTATACTGAGCTTAGCTGAACCATTTTTTTTTTTCTTTTTCCCCTTTTCAAATGTGACTTTTGGACACATCATCACTCCCGACCAACAAATACGATCCTAGTACTTGAATTTTTTTTTTTATTGGTCAATCCTAGGTTGTCGTCTTTTTATACTATGTTTTATGCACATGTTCCTACTGTCTGGCTCCTGTAAACGACAAGTGAAAAACTCGACTCGGTCGTGCATTTTGAGACCCAAAAGAAATCTCCATACAGTGAAACTCCTCTACAACGAAATCATGTTTGCAGCAAGACATTTTTCACAACAGGGGGTTTTTCACTGTAGCAAATTAGAAAAAGGAAAGTGGGAATGATGTTAATGCATGAAGATTTGTTCACACTAGGGGGTACAGTTAAACTCCTCTACAACGAAATCATGTTTGCAGCAAGAAATTTTTCACAACAGGGGGTTTTTCACTGTAGCAAATTAGAAACAGGAAAGTGGGAGTGGTGTTAATGCATGAAGATTTTTTCACACTAGGGGGTATTTTCACCCATGTAGATTTCGTTGTAGAGGAGTTTCACTGTATTGCAAAAGCATGTACAAAAGCATTAGAAAACATTCATACAAATGATGTATTTGCGTAATTTGTATGGAACTTCATTCAGGGTCTTGCTGTTATGAAACAACAACAAAGAAAATGGCATTGAAGTTAGTACAGCCGTCTGAGATCAGAACGAACACACATCAATCTCGACTTCGGCATCTCCTTGGGTGGTTGAAATCGTGTCCCAGTGAGTGGTTATGGTTTGTAAATTTGCAAGTGGAACTTTGTTAGTTTAGTCTCTTGAACATGGGGACAAGCATGAATCTGAATGGGGAGTGTGGGGGGTGGAGAACCACACGACAGATTCCAGGCATAAATATACTGTGTAAGTTTGTCCATGGCGGCCCGGTGGTCCAGTGGTTAGCGCGTCGACCTCACAGTGCAGAGGTACCGGGTTCAATTCCAGCTTTCGCCTCCCTTTGTGGAGTTTGCATGTTCTCCCTGGGCCTGCGTGGGTTTTCTCCGGGTACTCCGGTTTCCTCCCATATTCCAAGGACATGCACGGCAGGCTGATTGAACACCCCAAATTGTCCTTAGGTGTGAGTGTGAGCGCGGATGGTTGTTCGTCTCCGTGTGCCGTGCGATTGGCTGGCGACCAGTTCAGGGTGTCACCCGCCTACTGCCCGAAGACAGCTGGGATAGGCTCCAGCACCCCTAGCGACCCTTTGTGAGGACAAGCGGATCGAAAAATGGATGGATTGCGGGATGAATAAAACAAAGGTCTCATAGACTATCATTAAGCTGCAGAAAAATGTGTTGTCTTTACAGAAGATAAAGAATACATGCCGATGACTGTTGTGATATTGTCTGTCTACATGCGTTGCTACGTTGTTCATGTTCAAATAACAATTGCTTTCAAGGTTATAACGACCAAAATATCATAGGCTCCGCCCCCCCTACCATATCTTGTATCCAACCACCACACCATATTCCATCGGGGAAAAAAAAAATTCAATATGGCTATATTGCTTCCTCTGCTCTTCCAGTGCATTAACCTTGCCCATAAAGTGTGTTAACATTATCGGATGAACTGCCAGCCCTTGACGGTCTCTCCGGAGCTTGGATGGTTCCTCCCTCCTCCCCTCGGTCTCCCCAAACGGCCAACAAAGCTCCGCTGTTTTGGCCACGGCGCGTTTTCTCACAGAATTTTGTCTCGTGACGCACTAACACGGATGCGGAATTTGGCTTTCTTCGCCGGTTGATATTGTTGCGTTATTGCCACATAAATGCCACACGTTTGCCTTTAACAGCCGTGTTTTTTTGTCAGTGCATCCTGTGAGGTATTCTGGAGTCCGCTTTCATTTTTCTCTTCCAACCTGTTGGCCTTGTCGTCGAAGGCTTTGTGCCGTTCCATACTTCCACCCACGTCCGAGCCGCGCAGAAGTCTGCAAATCATTTATACCACTCGGGCCATAAATCTTCCCGCTGTCTTGTAAAATATTTCTGGCATATTTAAAGGCGTATCAGTGCTGAAGGAGAGATGCATTGGCTCCGTTTTTTGGAAGGCCAGTGCCTCTGTAATAGATTCAACGTTTGCGGTGGTCTAGAAACTTTGGGGAGATTAGCATACTTTTCCCCTTGTAATAGGTTAATGGGAGCAGAGTAACGTGAAGACACTAAGAACTTGACGACAAGAGTTTCCTTGTATCTCCCCGGATTCAGATGCAGACTGCCCCCACACCCCCACCACCAATAGCTTGTCCAAATCAAGTCAGCTGCCCACAGATGAAACCAAAAATACCTTTGTATCACTTGGCCCGGACGTTTTCAAGAAGTACTCTCAAATATGAAACGCTTCGATCATATGACACACATCTGTTTTTGTTTTTTTGTTTTTGTTCAATAGTCGGTCTACTCGATTGGAAATTTGATTTCAACAATCCAGAGCCTAAAGACCTTCTAGACCAGGGGTGTCAAACTTATTTTACATTGTGGGCCACGTACGGCCTTGGTAGATGTCAAGTGGGCCGGACCATTAAAATGATACCATACTCTGCTAAAAATAACCAAAATATTATGTATTTCCTTTGTTTTTGGTAGAAAGAAGCACAAGAACATGAGGAATATCTTTTACAAAACATTTGACAAAATGACTGGAGGCTCTGTTTCAACTGGCTGTCTAAATCTGCTGATAGATCCGAGATCCTCTCTGGTATAGTATTCCTCGTCAGGCTAATATTGGCAAAAACTCGTTGCTTCTCGGAACATATAAATTCAGCCGCCTTCATCATCATGCATCGTTTAACAAAGTCGGTGTCAAAATACGGCGATGATGCTAATGCTATTTCGCTAGCAGACTGAGACTCCTGCTGTTGTCTTCTACTCTGATCAAAACAGTGTTCCCCCGAGCGGATGATCCATCAATTGCAGCTTATTAAAAATATTCATTCCGTGTGTTTGATCTTTTTCACTTTTAAACTATCCTGCGGCCCGGACGAACCTCCTTGGGGGCCGGTTCCGGCCCACGGGCCGTATGTTTGACACCACTGTTCTAGCCCATCCATCAAGCCGTTTATTGGCCAAACCTATCCTGTTCAATGTCACCGGGACTTACTACGAGCCAATCACATGCTATGTGACCCACTACACTACCAATGGCACTTCTCGTATAGTCTTCTGTTGCCATGCACGTAGTTGAAGAGTCGAGGGAAGATGCGGCCGACTTTCTCATACCCTCATTTGTTTGTTCTGCTGTCCTCAATGTCGACGGCAGACTGGTCCACTCCTGCGGGAAACCCTCTCATAAGAAAGGGAGCCTCGTGAAAGTAGTAGCAAGAAAAGCTGCTTCTTTAATCATTTAGTCCCCGCGCATTGGTCGGAGTTAACTTGCCGCCGGATTGAAAGCAGATGCAGGCACCTCATTCAGGTTTCGAGCCGTAATCGCCCCGCAGCCATCTGGCTGCCTCCTTTTCGCCTCGTGGTGGGGAAACGCTCAATGTAAGCTCAGGGCGGGGGGGGGGGGGGGAGGTTAACCGGGGTAAGGAAATCAGAAGTGCTCGGAAGGAAACGTAATAGTCGTGTCAGTGGCATTAGGTCCCGAAATATTTCTCGGCAGGTTCCAGTCGTCAAAGTGTGAAGTGCATGCCAGCAGAAAGAAAGGAAGTGAACTGAGGGTGGGGTTCTAAAATCCATGCCAGGATCGTCCCTGCGTGATTGCGAGTTGGATGGAGTCTCAACCAGGTGATGAATTGGGGAATTTCTCACAGCTTTATATCATGAACAAACTAGGCGAACAACACTTGAAACGTATTAGCCGCGGCTTATTGCAAACTTTTGACCAACACTCGATTAAAATCCTTCCGTCGCGTTGAGTCAACCACCTATTCATCACCGGAGATGTGTGAGTAGATTTCTAGAAATATGAAAAGCCAACGTTGCCTCTTCTTCCCTTCACTCGTCCGGCAAACGAGTGCCTGGCTGCGACTTATTTCCCCGAGCCTTGACAGAGTCCATTAGTCTTTGGGTGGGAAGGCTTTGAGTTACAGTGTCTAGGGGGTACGAATCCTTTTTGGCACAGGCAGCAAGAGCAGCGTTACTGTTACACAATAGGCCAGACCGCAAAGGAGGAGGAGCAGGAAAGAGGAGGGAGTTACCCTTGGACCGCGAGTCTTAGAAGTGTGGGAAAGATGAAATGCCTCACTTGGCCAGTCAACTTCAATACTAACAGATGCCAAAAGGAAGACCTGCTTCCAAACGTTCCATTCCCAGCCAGTTATTTATGCATCACACCTCTGTCTGGACGAGTCCATCCAAGGTAGAGTGACTCGAAATCGACTGTGGCCGACCGGCGGGCTCGCTTCCTCCGCCCTGTCCTTCATCGAGAAGTTGGGACTTTACCAGGCCACCGCTCGCACTGCCGCTCATGGGACTCGCAGACCGTTTCCCGGTCGATCCCATAAATCATTTCCCAGGTACACTCTTGAGAGAGGAAGAACGGGTCGAAAGGTCCATTCCCACAGCCCACAAACCTCCGCGCATTGACGGATATCTGGAGAACGCTGGCGGTGGCCACACACCTTCCTTTTCGCTTCTCAAAAAGTAGCTTGCCGGAATGCAACGTATTGTTCCTGCTCGTTGAAAATACTGATTTGGGTTCGGTTCTGAAATACAGTCATACCTCGGTTTTTGACCTAATCCAGAAGGCTGTTCGAAAACCGATTTGTTCGAAAACCGAAAAAATTCTTGATTGAACACGTCAGCTCACAATGGAACGCTACACGAGGAAGCGTCACTTCCTCGTCTACCCGATGACGCGTCACTTCCTCGTGTAAGGAAGGCGAGAGGAGTCAAGTGGCGCAATCAAGTGCGCTCAGTTTGGTCGAGAACTGATTTTCGGTTGTAATCCGAGGCATAAAAAACTCGAAATTTTTGGTCGGAAACTGATTGGTCGAGAACAGAGACGTTCGAAAACCAAGGTTTGACTGTAATTGGATTCCGGATCAGTGACCAGATTAGTGACTGATCGGTAACTAAAATTCCTGTTTCCTCTCAGATAAATTTGCAAGTGTTGCTTGCGCTCCGATGTCATCTTTTTGTATGAAAAGTAGCCATTTTGGAAATTATTAAAAATCTCATCAATAAGTGCAATGACCAAAAATTCGAATGACTTGGAACCAGTCCTCAAAAGAACTGGATTTCAACCCCATCCCGATCTGCATTATTATAAGTCACGTTTTCACTCGGTGGGTCGTTACAACAGTGAAGCCGAAAAGTTCTCTTCGCAGAACTTGTTCACAACCAATTGATAGATATCGAATTTTGACATCACTCGTCAACTATTTGCTCAATTCGGTTGAACGTTTATTTTTTTTTTAGGTGACATTTTTCTTCAACTCTTACCTGGCTGACAGTTTCGGCTGTCTCTAGCTATTTGTCGTCTGTTCCGTTATCGTTGAAATGATTGCAAAATCGCAACGTCATTTCTTATTGATGACAATGTGGCATTTCAGTACAGATTTTAGCAATGGAAGTTGACACGTATGATTTTCTGTCGCGGGCCGCAGTGGCGGGCCGGATCTGGCCCCCGGGCCTTGACTTTGACACATGCTGTATACTATCCCCTGAGCAACAGCCACAGACGTGAAAGCAATACATTGATGGGTCATGTTCCTCATTATTTTGAGTTTGGATGACAGATCAATGCGAAAACGGAAAAAACCCAAACATTTTAGCCTTTCTGAGTCACTCGTTTATAAAAGGTGACAGGATAGTGGATCCATTTTTTCCATCGCCGTCCTCAATTCTTCCCAGCTGAAGCAGCGGTTGCGGCTCATTTACCGCGCTCGGTCTGTCCTCAGCACTGGACACTTTGGCCCAGTATTCTGGCCCCGGGAGCGTAAGCCACTCAATGTTTTCCTTGGAAGTGGCAACGGGTCCGGCGAGCGTTGGCATCCGTGTCGAGTAACTTAGTCAAAGTTGGACGGCCGGCTCGAAGGTGACACGTGTGGTTCTTTCAAGTCCATCCGAAGGTCAGGAGAGCTGTAATTACGCAGAGATCTGTTTATATATTTGCTCCTATTTATCGATGTTGATTGACAGGTGGAATTACGGCTCTCTTTCGTCAGCGCCGGTGAATTAAATCTAGCTTCCATCTGTCCCCTCCCTCCTTTTTTGGGGCAAGCAAAGACAGCCGCGCACATTCCTGTAGTGTCCTTCTCCAGAAAATGTTTGCTCACTACTTACCGTTGACATCAGTCAGCTGCTTGGAAACTCGATTCAGCCACGCAAATACTGCACACGTCGTCTGTCAGCGCTCGACATTGCGTCTGAGTTTACTAGGAACGCCTCTGCTTTGTGTCTCTGGGTGTACGGATTCACTTTGAGGCGCAACGATTTTTCGGCCCCATATTTGGGGGATATACAGTTAACTCATTCAGTACCAGCCAATTCTGGGCCAAGTCTGAAAAGACGTTTAAAAACGTCTTTGGGAGTGAATGAGTTAAACAGGATACCTTCCAAGTTCGCGATAAAGCTATTATTTAGAGTATAAACACTCCGCTAAATCTGCCCCATAGGTGTTGAACTGGGCCCTCGTAAAACTGGAGGCCGGGATTTTAATTTCCCCCACATGGACTCCAATTTTAGTGGGTCATTCCATCATAGGGTTCTCGGTGGGAGGTCACAACGTTGTCTTAATGACGCAAAGAAAAAGCAAAGTTGCGTTTTTTTTGGGGGTGGGAGGCGTGAAATATTAGGAACGTTGAATGAAATCTATACAGCGAGGGCAGGCCGCAGTGTACCGAAAGAATGAGCGACAGGGCATGACTTCACTCACATTCTGTCAAACTCATTTTTGTTGCGAGCCACATTATAGTTAGGGTTTGTCTTGGAGGCCCGTTATGAATTTTGGGAAACCATATCAATTTTTATTAATCTGCACAACTGGATGGTTAACTAGTTTTAAAATCAGACGTCAAGAATAATGTCTGTTATTGTGGATGACATATGACTATTTGAAATTTGGGTTCAGACGTTAGCAAGCATCGTGAAACTTGACATGCGTGATTTGCTTTCGCGGGCCGAATAAAATGATGTGGTGGCCCAGATCTGGCCCCCGGTCCTCCGCTTTGACACGTGTGCTGTAGTGTGTAACACTCCCAATGTATGTTCAGATGTTGCTAAATCCTCTTTTGTATCTATTAAAACACATTCCATGTGTATCATTAAAAAAATCTAAGCATCTACAGTGCGTGCAGAACCAAAAAATGAATTTGAAGATGATTGACGAACGGTGACAGTTTTCGACATGGAGATTTTTTTTTTCAAGACTGTTTATCATGTGCGTACGAAATGTAGAATCCCAGGACCGGGTGGCACAGGTCACGCCGATTTCAGTTTCAATGTCGAATAATGATGAGCAGTGCGGTTTTGAGCCAGATGCGGCGCCATGGCAACCCCGCATCAGGACCAGCCTGGACAGAAAGACTTGACTGATTGACAAATCAAAGCCTCTCATCCGTACCACAACAGTAACAATCACTAGCGACTGACTACAACAAGTAACTAGCGGTTTGGACATACTAATGTTTTCATCAAAAAAAAAAAGGGGGGGGTATTATTTTCGCAAGATGGCTAATAATAGCACTCGAGCTTCCAACTCCGCCAAGTCATCAATCAGAAAAGTCAATGCAGCCCCTCCTCATCCCGATCATCGATGGGATGTGGTTTTTTTGGGGGGGTGGGTGCAGCGGGTTCGATTCAGCTGCGACCATAATCGTCTCAGTGGTCAGCAGTTAAAGTGCCGTGAAGGGCCTGTTGACTTTCCAGCGGGGAGGAATCAACTTGTTTAACTTGGCTCTCCCCCCCCCCCCCCACCAGAACGGATTGACATCGCCGTTCAATTCTGTGGGCTCGCAAACCCGTTTTTTTTATCGTCACTGCGTGCAACGAGCAAAATAGCAACGTCTCGATAGCAGACTCTACTTTTCCATATTAGCGAAACTCGGTGAAATGATTACTTTTAGCTCCCGTTTGGAAAAGGCCACGACGCCACGGAACAATTACGATAAACTGTTGGCAAAAATCCGCAAAGTTGTGCGACTTTGTTGCCGCGTCTTGATTTTTATCTCACGCCTGGAAGCTTCGCAGGACACTTTTTAGTGGCTCTGCTTTTGAGGTCACGGGGGCGGGGGCGGGGGGGGGGGGGGGGCTCATCTGGACATCTCGATTCACAGCAGTCTGTTCCTTTTTTTTTTTTGCACGAGGCAGATTAGACGAAAAGATAGCGTGCTCCGAAAATTCGGAACACACCGAGATAGCTGCCGTTGCTTTATTGCTGGCAGACTGCTAACGCTTGCAAAAAAAAAGAAAAGGGGGGGGGGAAATTAGTAAGAATTTAATGTTATTTAATTTTACCCCGTGGTCACATTTTAATGCTACTTTTTGCGTTCGTAATGGAAAGAAATGTGGCTGTGGCTTGAAAAGAGAACAATTTAAGAGGCTGCTGTGTGATTTGTAGTTGTCAACCGAGTGTGTGTGTGTGTGTGTGTGTGTCTGCTGGATCTTTCTGCTTTCAAAAAAAAAAAAAAATGGGCGCTGGGATGCAACTTAAGTTTATGGGCTTCGATTCTCCACCCGCAACTCTCAGAAGACACTCGGGAGTGTTTCTGAGAGGACGTCTGGAGGTGGATTTCCAATCCGGTTGCCGCGTGTGCGTGCGCAGTTCGAGGACATCAAAAGTGCGCGAAAGGAAATACGCCAACGATGTCAAAAAGTAGTGGCGTCATGACAAGATGTGAAATTAGATCTATCTCCCACGGTGTCATTTAGACACGTCGCCGGAGTGTGCGCGGAACAAAACGAGGTAGACGTCAAAGTCGTCATTGGCACTCCGGGGGTCTTCGTCGGTGAGGACGCGGAAAAATTTTGACACCCGCTTTTCGGGCCGTCTCCCCTTGAAGTTCTCTCGGGTGGACGACTCGGGTTGCTCGGCGTGCCACCTGCGCTGTCGTTACGAAGGCCGCCTCGCCAAAGCAAACGGGGCATCCAGTAGCTGTCAGGCTGCCTCTCGCCCCCCCCCCCCCCCCCCCTCCCCCCACTCGTAAACGTTCCTTCCGCTTCCACACGGCAACTGAAATACAGTGAAACTCCTCTACAACGAAATCTACATGGGTGAAAATACCGTGAAACTCCTCTACAGCGAAACCTACATGGGCGAAAATACCCCCTAGTGTGAAAAAAATCTTCATGCATTAATGTGTGTTGTGTGTGTGTGTGTTTGTCTACATCCGAGATCAAATTTGCTACAGTGAAAAACCCCCTGTTGTGAAAAATGTCTTGCTGCAAACACGATTTCGTTGTAGAGGAGTTTCACTGTACCCCCCTAGTGTGAAAAAATCTTCATGCATTAACACCATTCCCACTTTCCTGTTTCAAATTTGCTGTAGTGAAAAACCCACATTATTTCGTTGCAGAGGAGTTTCACTGTAAACAAAACAAAACAGAAGGCTGCCATTGTCGGGGTTGAATGCAATTAAAGTACAATTTCCTCATCTCGGGTCCAGGATGTGGCTTTTTTTTTATTTTTATTTTTTTTGGTTGGCCGCAATTCGTCGTGGAATTTCTGATGATCTGGAATGACATCGGAGCAAAGTCGAGATCTTTTGCCATAAAATTATGTTCTGGTTTAATTTGATCGACTAAACATGGCGGTAAACAACTTTCTCTTGATGTTTTTTTGTTTCTGTTTTTTGGAGTGGATTTATGGAGAAGATGGGATGCGCCAATTTTGTGGGGATGTGGTTTTTGGCCTTATTATCTTATCGGATTTGACTGATCTAAGGCCCACAATTGTGACGTATGGGCTGAACGACAAATATAGTTTTTTTTTTTGACGATGACATAATCAAAAAACAAATCAAAGTCAATAAATCAAGGACATCAATGCCGTTTTTTTTCAGCACAGTACAACAGTCAACAACTTGCACCACGAGCCAGTTTCACAATCGTAAATTTTGACAGACAAGCATAGAAACAAACCTTTCATGTAACCCCGTAACCTGACAACTTGATAATCTGTCCACTGTAGTACAGTGAATCTCCTCACAACGAAATTGTGTTTGCAGCAAGAAATGTTTCACAACAGGGGGTTTTTCACTGTAGCAAATTTGATCTCGGATGTAAACACACACACACACACACACACACACACACACATTAATACATGAAGATTTTTTTCACACTACAGTGAAACTCCTCGACAACGAAATCATGTTTGCAGCAAGAAATTTTTCACAACAGGGATTTTTTCACTCTAGCAAATTTGAAACAGGATAATGGGAATGGTGTTAATGCATGAAGATTTTTTCACACTAGGGGGTATTTTCACCCATGTAGATTTCGTTGTAGAGGAGTTTCACTGTAGGGGGGTATTTTCGCCCATGTAGGTTTTGTTGTAGAGGAGTTTCACTGTAACCGCCGTCCCTGAAATATATGACACAAAAAGTTTGCGATTTTCACGAAAAATCTGTTTTGCACATGAACCCCGCTGATTTGGAATTCCATCCGAAAAAAGGAAGGGTTATTCGAGGTCAAATATTGTGGAATGTCAACAATACACAACTGTTATCCAAATGTTCCTCAGAGCGAGGCATTTCGTCGACAGGTAGTGGTAACCCCCGCTCGGGGATCGTGATCCGTCTCAGCAAAATATCTGCAATCCATTAGCGGGCCTGCGCAGCGATCGAACATAAACACAAGTCTTATCTCCGTTCACGCACACACGGATGCGCATTCGCTGAGAGCTGCCATTTATCTCTGCTCAGCTCTGTCCCATCTCCCGGAGCGAAAAAAGCAGGAAGCAAATCATGATTGCCAGACTGGTTTAAAAGGAGATAAGATAAGAAAACCATAAAATACCCACTAAACTACAGGTGTCAAAGTCAAGGCCCGGGGGCCAGATCTGGCCCGCCACATCATTTTATTCGGCCCGCGAAAGCAAATCACGCATGTCAAGTTCCATGATGCTTGCTAAAGTCTGAACCGAAATGTCAAATTGTCATATAAAATCCACAATAAAATTCTTTATTCTTGACTTCTGATTTTAAAACGAGTTATTCATCAATTTATTGTGCGCTGTGTGTGTAAAATGTGGATGAAACATTTATATTGTTTGCAGAAATTCATAACGGCCCACCAAGGGAAACCGTACCCACAATGTGAAGAACTTCATTTCCTTCGCCCTATGTTGGCCTTCAAAACAAAAAAACAGTAAAGGGAGAAGAAGCAGTTGACACGCGTTGGGGAGTTCATGAGAACGGAAAAGCCAGTCCGGGGAGAGGATGGGCAAAGATCAGACCATTAACCATCCAGAGTTCTTTGGCGCTCTGGCGCTGAGCCAGACCATATCAAACAACATCAGAAAAATGGATCCATTTTTCCTCATGATATGATTTGAAACCTTATAATTTCCCGGATTCTCCATCACATGGTCACATGACAAAAGATGAGAGATCCAGATCGCCCTTTGCAGTTTTCTTCATTTTTCTCTAATTAAAAGTTTCCTGTTTTTTGGGGGGGCAGGGGTTGGATCAAAACGCCGGCAATGGTTGCACATCTGCTTTCATTTCCTGCTCGACTCGGATCGAGAGAAACGACTATTCTCCCGGCCCTCGGGAAGGAAGCATCGGGGCGGATATTGAGAGAGGGATGCTCTGTAGACTCCTTCGGAAGCAACTTCGGATCTCCTCCTCCTCCTCTCCAGGGTTACCTTGGTGACAGGCCACGCTAATCCACTGACACACTCGCTACTAGATTGCTATCGGACTCTGGATTCAATTAGCCGGGTCTGGTTGAGAGGAGATAAATGGCCTTTTGTATGACTCTGATGTCCTAATGAGAGTGGGGGCGGGCGGGATCTGTTTGATTCTGTTTAGGAGTCGCGATTCCAAGATAAGAGAGAGCGCGAGCTTATCGGTACACATTGGAGGGAAGGAGATTAGTCGGAGAGCATTAGGGGGAAATGTAACATGATACATTGCTTAATGAAGCGCAACAAATGCGCTTACGCTGGCGACGGCTTTGTTAAATATGCAAAGAATGGAGACGAAAATGGGAATCGATACGGTTGAACCTCATTCTGCCTGACAGCAGCGGTAGCACGGTGCCTGTCTGTCACACGCTTGCGGCTTGTACCCCCCCCCCCCCACCCCCCGCTTTTAAATTCCCTTTCACAATGACACGCCCGACATCCCATTCATCTTTTATACGCCGATTGTGTTTACAGGCAGCCGTAATCTTGTTTTTGAGCCGCCCGCAATTGGCACGCTGACTCATTTCGCACTGTCAAAGCTCCGTTGCTGGCTGATGTCGTCGCAGCCCAAGACGGCGAGGCTCGTTATTCCCGATCGGGGTTATTCCTGGTTCATTTTTCGAAATGAGTTGTTCATTCCTATTTTCGTGATGGAGGACGATATGTGACCTGGCTCTCGAGCGACGAACAACCAACCACGCTCACACTCACACACTCAATCAGCCTGCCATGCCTGTTTTTGGAATGTGGGAGGAAACCGGAATACCCGGAGAAAACCCGCGCACTGGACCGGTTTGTTTCTTTCTTTCCAAATACACCACTTAATTGCTTACTTTATATCAACCCATTGAGGGACAACGGTTACTACAGTGGACAGCTTATTGTGTTATCAGGTTACAGCACAGGTGTCAAACTCAAGGCCCGGGGGCCAGATTTGGCCGGCCACATCATTTTATGTGCCCCCCCCCCCAGCCCCAAAAGAAAATCAAGTGTGTCAACTTGCATGATCCTTGCAACAAAACAAAAGTACCAAAATGTCAAATTGTCATGTGCCATAAATGACATTTTGCAATAATGTTGTTACCCGATTAAATGCGATTAATGCGATTACATATTTTTGTGGTTAAAGTTTGTGGTTTCATGGCCCTCAGTCCTTAAAAAAAAAAACAACTACAGTGAAACTCCTCTACAACGAAATCAGGTTTGCAGCAAGACATTTTTCACAACAGGGGGTTTTTCACTGTAGCAAATTTGAAACAGGAAAGTGGGAATGGTGTTAATGCATGAAGATTTTTTCACACTAGGGGGTATTTTCACCCATGTAGATTTCGTTGTAGAGGAGTTTCATTGTATTTGTACTGGATTCACGAATGCATTCCTTGCAACAAAATGCTTGCAACAAAAAAAAAGTACCAAAATGTCAAATTGTCATCTGCCATAAATGACGTTGACATTTTGCAATAATTTTGTTACCCGATTAAATGCGATTAATGCGATTAAATATTTTTGTGGTTTCATTTTCTTTATCAACCACTAATTGCATTATCGGTCAATGAAGAGGTTTCTCTCTCCCCTTTGCTTCTTAATGCTGTAATCGGCACGAGAGTATTGATTACCTCTCAGCGGGTAGGTATGTGTCAGAACCACGTGAAAACACTGGCGGCGATAAGATATTGATCAAGTTATCGCAAGCATTTATAATTTTTTTTTTTTTAACCCTTTCTTCTTTGTTTGCATCAAACACGCCGTTTATCGATCAGCGTTTTGCCTTGACGCACAGGGTCTCTCACATTGCCCTCGAAAAGTCCTGGCGCAACAATCGGCGCATTCTCTCCACCCCCTTCATCATTCCCGAGGGCTTTCCAGACCTAATGGTCCGAGTCGTCTTTTGAAGTGCTTGCACGTTTTTTTTCCAACATTGTGCCACATTCCTGCAGGGGTGGGGGTAGGGGGGGTGCTCAACGTAAAGTGAGGCCCCGTTTGCATTCTCCGCATCACCGCTTGTTTGTTTAATGAATAGTCGAGGGCAGAAGGTCGAGCCTTGGCGGGCGGAAGCTTCAGACAGTTATGCGAGTGACTTTAGCCGAGGGCCTCGACCTCACATTGAAGACGCAACTCCATTTGCGAGTCGTTTAATGCAACTTTCGGGTAATCACATTTGCTTGAGAGTTAGCTCAGCAAGAATTAGCAAGTATTGCGCAACCCAATTTACCTCCGGGGCCTGTCCAGATAAGGAGCAGCACCGCCCAGCCTGTGTTGACTAAAGGTCAACCTGTGTGTATTTACCTGACCGACCCTCAGGTCGCTGCGTCCGTGGGAAACCACGTCCCGTCACAAATTCGACATCGCGGCATGGGGGAAGTGACGCGCATTCCTCACTGCGTCTCAAAAGCTGTCCAACGTCGTTTTGCTACGCCGCGATGTGTAGAAAATGATACATGCGTGTAACAGGATGCTCAAAATTCATTCAGTACCAGCCGATTCTAGACCAAATCTGAAAAGACGTTTAAGAACGTCTTTGGGAGTGAATAGGTTAAAATAAATAAATACACAAATAAATACATAAATAAATGATTACATAAATAAATAAATATCACCATTGGTCTGAAAAGACGTTTAAAAACGTCTTTGGGAGTGAATAAGTTAAAATAAATAAATACACAAATAAATAAAGAAATAAATACACAAATAAATATCACCATTGGGTGTGCATTTTGGTTTATAGATCCACCGGGAAAAAAAAAAGTAAAAAATATTCGCTGTTCATTGAAGACTTTAATTTGCTCTTAAGGACAATTAGGACATTTTAGAAAATCGAAGAAAAAAAAATCTCCAATGGACAGAGCTCGAGCTGCACTGTTTTTGTTTACAGAGTAGATCTCATTCGTGATTCACCGAGGCAAGTTTCGGGACAAGAAATACTTGTCTGTTCACATTTGAAATGCCATTTTCCTGCAAAAAAAAAAAAAAAAGGACGCTGTCGCAGTCTATGTGTGCCCTCTCGACAGGTAGTTGGCTTGGATCGCCCCAAAAAAAAAAAAAAATCATTTTAGCTTTGGTTCAGGAAAAAAAAAATCTCTGCTTTTATCTTTGATCGAAAAGAAAAAAAAAATTGCAATAAAGTGTGATGACTTGAACGCACCTCCAGGTGAACCACATTCTTTTCTGACGGCTAACCTTCTGGAGCCGCGCTGATCAAGTTGCACTTGAGTCGCAGTTGGTGACCCACCTAAAAAAAAAAAAAGATGAAAAGTGAAATTAGAACGCTCCACACCGATGTGTGACTGTGTGTGTGTGTTTTCTTACAAATCAGTCTTCGAATCGTGCTGCTGGCGTTGAGGTCTTTGACTTCATTTGATTCAAATTTCACTCTGTTATCCTGGAAAATCCCCAAGTTTCAGGGGAGTGAAATTAGTTTTGCGGCGAGGAGGGCAGTTCTGCTCTGATTTATCCCTGTCAGGGGGGGAATTACTGATACACGCCGCAGAAACAAAAGGGCACAGGGCTCTAAGGTTTCATGGACCCCCCCCCCCCCCCCCCCCACCATCACGTTGCGAGACGGACGGGCCCTCAATGCTGGTTTCTACTGGTGAAAATGACTCACCGTGTTTGGGTTATTTCATCTCTCTTGCCCCCAGAGAAAGTCATCCGAAAGCCATGTGGAGAACTCTGGGCTTTAGAAATAATTAAGGGGGTTGCCCTCAAAAAAAAAAAAGTATTTTCCCAAAGCGCAGTCATATTTTACCCCGCCAGATGATGCCACCACTATTTTTGTCCGTCTGTCGCGCGGATGATGGATCGAATGGAAAAGTCAAAGAAAGAAGCAGATGTATAAGGGAAAAAAAAAACTCGTGAAAAGAGCTGCTACGACTGGAATTTAGCTGTCGCGCATAGTTATTAAAGGATCTTTGGGCATTTTTCACATCAGGGGTTTTTTCACTGTAGCAAATTTGAAACGGGAAAGTTGGAATGGTGTTAATGCGTGAAGATTTTTTCACACTAGGGGGTATTTTCACCCATGTAGATTTCGTTGTAGAGGAGTTTCATTGTAGTTATTAAAGGATTTTTGGGCTACACTGAAACTCGCTCTACAACGAAGTCATGTTTGCAGCAAGAAATTTTTCACAACAGGGGGTTTTTCACTGTAGCAAATTTGAAACGGGAAAGTGGGAATGGTGTTAATGCATGAAGATTTTTTCACACTAGGGGGTATTTTCACCCATGTAGATTTCGTTGTAGAGGAGTTTCACTGGAGTTATTTAAGGATTTTCGGGCTACAGTGAAACTCGCTCTACAACGAAATCATGTTTGCAGCAAGACATTTTTCACTGTAGCAAATTTGAAACGGGAAAGTGGGAATGGTGTTAATGCATGAAGATTTTTTCACACTAGGGGGTATTTCACCCATGGAGATTTCGTTGTAGAGGAGTTTCACTGTAGTTGTGAAACGGAATTACATTTCAGGATGTTTTTTTGTTTACTTCAAAACGAACAGCTTTTATTTGGAGAAATCCAAGCCGCCCGCTGATTTACTACGTAAGGGTGTTTTTGAGGACCTCGGTGAACCCCACCCAGCATACTGAAAAGCACTTAACGATCACGCCGCTGCCTCCAAGGAGCGGCATATGTTTCGCCGTATATTTAGATTCCGCCGCCGCTGCGCAGGGGAGCTCGGGGTGGGTCGTAGCTCCGTCCGGATTCTGACGCCATCCGTGAAATATACGACTCGCTATCTCTTCCAAGAGGCTGCGTTATATTGGGATGGTAAATCCAAAACACACCCTCGCCTCTACCCAGGTGTTAAGTTCTTATTTTCTGGGATCGTCAGGCAAAGGGGGATTGGAAACAAATGGTAGACGATATGATTTCAATCCGCAACCCGACAATAAAACCGGCTGTCATTGAGACAGAGCACCTGAAATTCTCATCAACTGCCCCGTCTCATGGGCCATACAGGACTTCTTGTCTTCCTTCTGTATCCCACCAGAGTTCTTTTCTGGAGGAAGGGGGGGAGAGATGAGCAATGGGAGGAAAAAGGGGGACGAAAAGCATACAGAAGAAATAACCGTAAGAGGAAGATAAATGGGTGAGGAGATATCAGGAGGATTAGAGAAGGAAGGGGGGAGTCAAGAACGAGTGGGCTGGGTCGAGCATTATCAGCCCACAGTGGATGTGAAGTGGTCGTGAGGGAGGGGACGGGACAGCTCTGGCACACAATCAAAGCGAAGGGATTTGCAGCTTTTTGCAACTGCCCCTCGAAGCTACAAGAGATTTGACCAAAAACACTGCTCATCATCTGGCTTAGCGCAGCATGACACCAAGGCCATGGTTCTCCTCGTCGTTGTTACATTTTGGACTTGGCGTGTTTGTCTTTTCACACATCTTGGGAAAACATTGATTTTGTGTTTCATCTATGGCTCTTTACATAAGCTGTGGATTGAATATAGCAAGGCGTGTAGCCTGAGGGGTTAGCATCAGATCTTGCTCTCTTGCTTGGATGATCGACTGAGGCAACTACGGATGTGGTCACGCTAATCCACCTTAGCTTCAGGTTTAGGATGATACTGATGCGGTTGATTTGTTCCAAAATGATTAATTACAGTCTGTCTACCGAGCTATCTCGTTAGCTATCTTGCTATCGAGCCAGCCAGCTAGCTAGCTATCCGTATAAACCTCATGCTAATTCTCAATTTTGATCTAGCTATTTAGCTAGCTCTCTTGCTATCTAGCTGGCTATCTAGCTAGCTATCTAGATAGCTATCCATATCATCCCCATGCTAATTCTCAATTTTGATCTAGCTAGCGCTCTTGCTATCTAGCTGGCTATCTAGCTAGCTATCCATATCATCCCCATGCTAATTCTCAATTTCGATCTAACTATCTAGCTAGCTCTCTTGCTATCTAGCTGGCTATCTAGCTAGCTATCACTATCACCCCCATGCTAATTCTCAATTTTGATCTAGCAATCTAGCTGGCTATCTAGCTAGCTATCCATATCATCCCCATGCTAATTCTCAATTTTGATCTACCTAGGTCTAGCTAGCTCTCTTGCTATATAGCTGGCTATCTAGCTAGCTATCACAATCACCCCCATGCTAATTCTCAATTTTGATCTAGCTAGCTCTCTTGCTATCTAGCTAGCTATCCATATCATCCCCATGCAAAAGGTTTTTGGATGGAAACATTTCAGGAGTCTTTCAGAGACCTATTTTGTATTATTTATTTGGTTTTTTTGCCAATTAAACCATTACATTCTCTGGACATTCCTCTCCGGTAAATTTGAACGTTTCAAACAAGACCAATGACTGGCTCGTCTTTTTCTTTTTTTTTTTAAACACAAGCCACTTGGCAATGTGCTTCTGGTGCGCCGCTAATCGAATCATGCTCTCCATGCATGTCCAATGGCTCCTGACCTGCGGTGTGTAACTGACTGCACCGTGCGCCGCTCACCCCGTCGGTATCATTAGAGCACAGCATCAACCGGTACCACATGCTTTGCTTTGGTGAGTCATAAACTTTGGATAATCATATTTTTTTTTTTCTCCACTGTAATATCCTTACCCGGTAAACCACTGGCAATGTTAAGAGCTAGCTTATTACCAAAGAACAAGGACGTTCCCTCTCTCTCCAATCGGCTGCATATGGGAAGGCTGTTTGGTATTCCCGGCAGGTCGCTGTACTTGACGAGACACTTAACGCCATCTTGCTATCACCATCGCTGCGCTTCTTCTGGGCCAGGAAGATTAGCGTTGATAGAGGGCACATTTCTCTCCTGTCTAGTCCACTCTTGCCCTTATGCTTCTTATGTATAGTTTTTACCCGTATGCACATTTTTAGCACAACTACGGATGTGGTCACACTAATCCACTTTAGCTTCAGGTTTCGGATGATACTGATGTGGTTGATGTGTTCCAAAATTATTCATTACAGTCCGCCTACTTAGCTATCTCGTTAGCTATCTTGCTATCTAGCCAGCCAACTAGCTAGCTATCCCTGTCATCCTCATGCTAATTCTCAATTTCGATCCAACTATCGAGCTAGCTATCTTGCTATCTAGCTGACTATCTAGCTAGCTATCCCTATCACCCCCATGCTAATTCTCAATTTCGATCTAGCTAATTGGCAACAAATACAATAAACAAATAAATAATACAACATATGAAAAATACTTTAATCCAACCGGGCTCACCTTTTAAGCGCATAAATGGCTTGATTTTGCAAGCTGATTGCCAACATAGAATCAGATTTTATGCTCCATGGCCTGTTTTGTTGGGCTGGTGCGTTGATTGACATGTTTTTGCAAACATCGCAGGCAGAAATGTATGAGGTGCCACGGGGCTTCAGCGTCGCTTAAAACGAATTCACAGTGAAAGTGAAGCTTCCAAAGAAAAGAACATGGACATGTTTTATTAATTTTTTTTAATCCTGACTTTCGACAGCCATATTTGCAAACCTGTAACTCACCTGCAACGCTTGCTAGCGTAGAAGGTGTCACGAAGGTCTTGATCCTCCCTCTGAGATCTCCTGTTTATTGACTCGTCACACCGCATATTGACGTTAAAGCACCGCTTTGACAGATACGAGTCTATAAGTACGTCTGGCTGGAAATATTTCCCATGCAAATCGCAAATGGAACTTTGAGCTGATGCGCGCTGAAAGGTGGAAATGTCATGATTCAGTCTTGCCCGCGCTCCCACTTTACATTGGCATCAAAGACTTGCGTGTCATATTGACACAGATGGATTTACATTGAGGTTAGTCGCATATACAGACGTCCCTTGCGGGCTCCTAATTGCTGATTTGGAAGCATTATTATTGGCCCAGAACGCGGCGGTGGTCAACATATTCCAAGTCCACTTCCAGCGTTCCCATTTGAAGGCCTAATTTAGCAGAATAGTCAGGAGTCATTGGAAGATAATTTTTTTTTTCCCCTTACCGCTCAAGTTTAGCATCCTTAACTTATCCACAGTGCGACTATGCATCGGTATTTTTGGACTCAACCAGTCTCCGCATGTCCACATCCAGCCTTTTTATTGAATGAATGAATGAATACTTTATTGTCATTGCACACTTGTTACAACGAAATATTGGATCTGTCCCGTTTGAATCCAGGTCCAGAAACAGGACAAATACAGTGAAACTCCTCTACAACGAAATCTACATGGGTGAAAATACCTAGTGTGAAAAAATCTTCATGCATTAGCACCATTCCCACTTTCCTGTTTCAAATTTGCTACAGTGAAAAACCCCCTGTTGTGAAAAACGTCTTGCTGCAAACAGGATTTCGTTGTAGAGGAGTTTCACTGTACCCCCTAGTGTGAAAAAATCTTCATGCATTAACACCATTCCCACTTTCCTGTTTCAAATTTGCTACAGTGAAAAACCCCCTGTTGTGAAAAATGTATTGCTGCAAACATGATTTCGTTGTAGAGGAGTTTCACTGTAGCGCGGAGGAAAAAAAATGCTTGCCGTCCAGTCCCAGACACTTCCCTCTCAATCACTCTCGCTCCTCAGAGGGGAACAAGAAATTTCCTTCCGCCGCTTTTCCTTGACCCGTCGTTCTTCACAGGGGGCCCCACGTGGGGGGCCGGGGGTGAAGGGGGGTCACTTCTTCCGAAACTTTTCATTTACCTTCACACGCATTCGATCTGCCTTTGACTCCCACGGTGTTGTGAACCTGCTGTCACTCTCAATCCATTAGGAACGGGTCATTAATAATGCTGTCAGGCGGCGGATTCTTGTAACCTGATATGACTTATGGCTCAGCCTGTGCTCCCAAGTGTGGAAAGCTACACTTGTGTAATTAAGCATGCTAATGGGCCCTTTGAAGAGGGTCGACGCAGAAGGGAAGGATGCCGTTAACACGTCATTGACAGGAGACATGTTAGCCATTTTTCAGAATTTGAAATTTAGCTCGTGTTAAAAAATGGAAAATCCATGGGAATGAATTAATTAATTAAGTCTGTGACATATTCAACTGATAAAAAATTAGGCCCTCTCCCCACCCCACGTACTATTGGGCCACTGGCCAGTCCGGATTTCATTCCCATGACCACCAAGGAAAGGTTTTGAGATTCAGTAATCATCTCGCTTGCAAGTGTATGCATTAAGTATAACGACAAAAATTGCGTGTGTAACAGCAGGCTGGAGATAATCAGCGAGGGTGGACGTTCCAGTTAGCCTTTTTACTATCTCCGCTTTCGACGTCTCTTAGCAGTTTGGCTCTCGCTGGCAAGTGTATGCATTAAATACAACGCCAAAAATTGTGTGTGTAACAGCAGGCTGGAGGTCATCAGTGACGGTGAACGTTCCAGTCAGCCATTTTACTATCTCCGCTTCATCCGTCTCTTAGCAGTTTGGCTCTCGCTGGCAAGTGTATGCATTAAGTACAACGCCAAAAATTGTGTGTGTAACAGCAGGCTGGAGGTCATCAGCGAGGGTGGACATTCCAGTTAGCCTTTTTACTATCTCTGCTTTCGACGTCTCTTAGCATGCTGGCTCTCGCTGGCAAGTGTATGCTTTAAGTATAACGGCAAAAAATGCATGTGTAACAGCAGGCTGGAGATCATCAGCGACGGTGGATGTTCCAGTCAGCCTTTTTACTATCTCCGCTTTCTACTTGGCTCTCGCTGGCAGGTGTATGCATTAAGAGCAGGCTATATCTCACCAGCAAGTGCACATGCAACACTGTGTTGAAGCTCACCGGTGAGTGTGCGCATTCCAGCCAGTGTTTTTACCATCTCCTCTTTCACATCGATTGGCGGGCTTGGTCCCATCATCTCACCGGCAAGTGTATGCATGCATGTATGCGAGGAGGTTAGCATATAAATTAGCCCCACAGAGGTATTTGGGGTTTTGCAGGCCCCCCAGAGACCCAACCATTTGTATACAGGCAATTAAAGTCAATTTTCCATAATATGCCACCTTTAGAAGAAGGACAAGGCCTCAAGTCCTTCACTCGAGCAAGGCTGTCAGGCACGGAGAGGGGAAATAACGATGCCCGAAGAGCTTGACGAGCCTCTCCTCAGAAGAGGCAATTTATTCCCCCTCTTGGACATTGAGTTCTCTGTTTGCCCTGTTTAATCATTAAAGCTCAACCGGACTTCGGGGAGCCTGGTGCTCCCCGAGTGTCCCGAAGCTGTCCGGCTTAGCCCGAACAAGAGAAGTCAAGGAGATAAAAGAGCAAAAAAATTCACAAGGCACTGGAAAATCTGGGCAATTTGTCAGCAGGTCAAAAATAGCTTGCCCTTGTTTTCTCTTTTGCTCTGACTGGAAATCCTTCAGATTCAGTCATTAAAAAAAAAAAAAATCCTCTCCCTTCATCTGTTTCCTTTTGGTTCTCCCAAACACTCTTTTAGTGTTTTAAAAAGCCTGAATGATTGCACACTACACTTCAGAGAGACATATGAGTGCGATTCCTCCGAACAGTATATCAAAGTTTATATGATATATTCATTGCAGGGGCTAACACAACAAAAATGCAAGATCATATCACCATTTAAATTTTTTTTTTTTTTTTTTTTTTGTGGGGCTTGCCGTGAACTGCCATCCAATGCATACACTTTGCTTGCTGCTCTCATTTTCAACTCTTGGACACACACATAACGCACACACTCCTTTTTCCGTTGGATTTGTTTTTGTACTGGAAGCGACAGGCCTCACGTGGAGCGAAAGCCCCCCCCCCCCCAAACCCCTTCATGACTCCTTGTGTCCCCCTTCTATAGTGAACTGGAAGTGACAGTGTTGCTTGTGCTTCCTGTTTCCAGCCTGCATACATCTGCCACTCGGCTGAGGATGACCCTCTTCCCGAAAAAGCCGCCGATCGGAAAATCCAGACAGACAGCCGGAGAATTCCTTCTTTCACTTTCTCCTGTCGACATCTGGATGTCAAGGCCAAGGTTGCGAAAGTCCACGATAACAGTCTCAATCGTAATTCATCCGAGTAGCACGCGTGGCGCTAAAAATCCGCAAAATAAAAAGCAACATTGACACGCGCGGCAAATATGTGTGACTCAGAGTCTGCTGGCGAGCGAAAAATCGGGGGAAGACATCCAAGCGAGGCTTGCGAGGGAAAACCACATTCCCTGGACTCTCTGTGACTCAGCAGTAGTCACACGTGACTCAGTTTGCGAGTCAGACGCTTCGCACGTTCACCCGGGACCCCTTTTACAGTAAATATCAAGGTGGTGGGCGGCCCGCAAAAACCGCAGTCCTTTTTTAACCTGTTGCTGGGAGTCATTAATTGTTGCATAAGATGGAGTCTTACTGGAAGTCTGGGGGCGTCATGTGCTTGGGTAGGTTCGAAAGCACGGCAGGTATTGTTTTTTTCCACCTTGTTAGTCGGTGTGTCATCAAGTCAGAATGCGGCGTTGGACGTTAATTCGTGTAGCAGGTCTAGGAGAAGAAAGGGAAATGTGGTAGCATTTGGGCATTTACTGCTTGCACATCTATGGTCACTCTAGTCCACCGGTGTCAAAGTCAAGGCTCGGGGGCCAGATCCGGCCCGCCACATCATTTTATGTGGCATTGCGAAAGAAAATCAACTGTGTATGATCCTTGCGAAGAAAAATCTACCGAAAATGTCAAATTGTCGTCTGTGATAAATGCCGTTAAGATTTTTGACCTCCGAAACAAGACGTAACTCGGACGTTAGCCCGTCACAAAAATGATGAAATTATTACAGTCAAACCTCGGTTTTCGAACGTCTCCGTTCTCGGCCGATTCGGTTTTCGACCCAAAATTTCGAGTTTTTTATGCCTCGGATGACGAACAAATTTCGGTTCTCGAACAAACTGAGCGCACTTGAATGCACCATTTGACTCCTCCCGCCTTCCTTACACGAGGAAGTGACGCTTCCTCGGGTAGACGAGGAAGTGACGATTCCTCGTGTTGCTTTCCATTGTGAGTAGACATGTTCAGTAAAAAAAAAATTTTTTTTAAAAGCGTGGTTTCGGATTTCGGACAATTTCGGTTTTCGAACAGCCTTCTGGAACGGATTATGGACGAAAACCGAGGTTTGACTGTAATTGACGAGAGTCTAGTCAATAATTAAGTAGAAACAACACACTTAATAAGCTCAACTTTTACAATCCAAATATAGTAGCCCGGAAGTGTTAGCATTGTAGCATGTATTGTTTGAACTTCCATTTCTTGCGTCGTTATTGATTACACTGGTAAATAGCAAATTTTAATTACCTGTAGGTTTTTTCTGTGTCCGTCAATATATTTTTGACACTGATCTCACAAATATTTTTCCTTTATATATTTTTTTTAGCATGTTAGCTTTTTCAGGTATGGGCATTATGACTGAATAGTTATTAATTGTTGTTTTTTTGTTTTTTTAGCATGTTAGCTTTTTCAGGTTTGGGCATTATGACTGAATGAATAGTTGTTAGTTGTTGTTTTTTTTTTGTATGAAACATTTTATCGTGAATTATCATTTTATCGTGAATTCTTTGACCTATAAAAGCTTCCGCAATGAGGATTTTCCCATGAGTTGGAATCAATATGATGTCATCTGTTGCTGAACCCAACCCTGAATTCATCAATATTGAAAAATATATTTCTCAAACGACATGATTGTTGTTAATGATATAATGACTATTTTTTTATTCATATGATTGTGATAGTTAATGTTATCATCAGTGGGCGAGAACTCAACCTGGAAGTCAGGCGAGCGGACCACCACGCCGTCGCTACCTCCCAGCTTGCATACACACGTCTCGTTAACTAAAACATACCTCCGATTTTATCCGCCGAATCTGTCAGAAATTCCCGTTTGCACAACAGAAGGACGAGGTCACCGATCACCAAAGGCTCTGCTGACGTCCTCGAATTGGACGACGGCGCTATTAGTCCTCGTTCCGCCGAGGGTCACGGCCCCAATTTCCCCCCTTATTTGCTCACGCTCAGCAACGTACACGCCGCCCGTCGAATAAATTAAACGCTGCGCAGGAGTGGGAGGCTATGTGTCGGGGGCGCTTTTAGCCTCTATAAAGTAGTTCCCAATGATGATGATGGAAACAATGCCCACCTTGCACGTCACCACAGAGTTGTTGTTGGACTCAAAGTGTGCCATAAGAGCGGTATGTGATGTATGCGGTAAAAATGTAAAGATTTTACTTTCGACCTGTGGCTTATATTGACAGAAGAATACATTCCGTGCGTGATTTAATGGGCACTTCGGTGGTCATTGAATGAACCATTGGCCTGTAAATATTCCAAGTGATTCCAATTGAATAGCCAGAAAAAAGGATCGGTGCAGTACCGCCCCCTGCTGGTCACTCCGCGTAATAAACAGAACTGCTGCAGCAAGACTGCAAAATCTGTCTTCAGTCTGTGAACCCGAATTGGATTCAGTAGTGTGTGCCGTTTTGTGTATTATATGCAAACACACACACTATAGTTTTATGAAGCCATTTATTCAATTTGTAGAGGATTCTGAATTAACACTGATTTACTTTAATGTTATAGAGCTTGCATCATCAAAAGCAAAGCTACCCACTCAGCATTTGCATTCATTGATAAATTTAGCCACTAATTTGGTTCGTTTTTTTGTTGTTGTTGTTGTTTTTGCTACAGTTGCCAAGTGCATTAATCCTTTTAAAAAAAAAGAATTATATTGCTTTTTTAATTTGTCCATTTTTTTGGTTTTTTTTGTTTGTTTGTTTGCTATAGTTGCCAACTGCATTAATCCTTTAAAAAAAAAAAAAAAATTATACTTATTTATTAATTTCTCCAGTTTTTTTTGTTTGTTTTTGTTTGTTTGTTTTTTGCGACAGTTGCCAAGTACATTAATCCTTTTTTAAAAAATTAAATTATATTTATTTATGAATTTGTCCATTTTTGGGGGGGGGGGGTTGCTACAGTTGCCAAGTGCATTAATCCTTTTTTGAAAAAAATAAATTATATTAATTTATTAATTTGTCCAGTTTTTTTTTTTTTTTTTTTTTTCCGCTACAGTTGCCAAGTGCATGATTCCTTTTTTTTTGTAATTAAATTATATTTATTTATTAATTTGTGCAGTTTTTTTGCTACAGTTGCCAAGTGCATTCATCTTTTTTTTTTTAATTAAATTATATTTATTTATTAATTTGTCCAGGGTTTTTTTTTGCTACAGTTGCCAAGTGCATTAATCCTTTTTTTAAAAATTAAATTATATTTATTTATTAATTTGTCCAGGTTTTTTTGTTTTTTTTGTATTTTTTTGTTTTTGTTTTTGTTTGTTTGTTTTTTCCTGGGCAGGAAATCAAGATCCCATTCATGGCACCGTTACTATTCCAACAAGCAGATGGCGGCCCCAATAGACAAGGACTCAGGTGTCGGTTCGATGCTGAGATTTGACTTTAACGCTTGAATGCGCTCCGTAAAAATCTGCCTGACAACAACCCCCTGCTGTTCTTCCCCAACCCAACAAGTTGTCATTGTGATGCTGACCAGCGAGCCGGTCAATGCTGTGAGTGAGGGTGACGAATCCAGCCGTGACTCACACAGATCCCTCCCTCGCAATTTACATTTGAGTCAGCTCGATAATGTGACACGCACGTCACTGTGGTTGTTTTTTTTTTTTTTATGATTCCAATGCAAGTGCGAGCTCACATCTGTTCGCTGGAGTTTTGTCACCGCGGCTGGGTACTCATGACATGGTAGCCGCCTGATTTATTTGTGTTTTTCTTAGTGAGTGTGTGTGTGTGTGTGGGGGGGGGTTCTTCTGAAGAATGAAAGATTTTTTTTTTAATACAGTCAAACCTCGGTTTTCGTACTTAATCCGTTCCAGAAGACTGTTCGGAAACCGAATTGTTCGGAAAGCGAAACCATGTTCCCCATTGAAATCAATGTAAAATGTTTTAATCCGTTCCAAGTCAAGAAAATAACTCTTTTAAACCACTTTTTTTAAAACAATTTCACACCATAAACTGTACACATGTAATAGGAGAGCAGGTAATATGTAAAATACTGCACAAACAAACTGTAATATACTTTATTTTCACCAATTTTAACATCAACATAGTAACATAAAAATTGAAGGAACATCTCTCTATCTGTTGTGGGGCGTGCGCCTATCCCAGCTGTCATCAACATGGCAACACGTGGAGGCTGAAATCTGATTGGACAAAAAAAAAAACCAAAAAATCCAACGTCTTCTGGAAGAGAAATCGGATGGACATTTTCCCAGTTTCGCACTGACACCGCATCCTCAATCTCGCCGCTTCTTTTTTCCGGCCCTTCGCGCTTACAAGCGCTCAACGTCGACGCGGAGCGCATCCAACGGTGCGTTCCGTGTCCAAAAAATATCACGCAGAGCCGCATGCAATTATGTCACTTTCGACTCAGCACTTCTGCTGCAGCGACAAAAGTGGCTTGGCAGATGACAAAATGATGACTCAACGTCTTGGCGGCGTCACTTGATTTGCTACTCTTTGAAAGTGATGGGGGGGGCGGGGTTAACTTGAAAGCGACGATATGGTTTTGACAGTAATTTCATTCATTATATGGTTGTAATGTTGTTAACTGCCTCTTGAAAAAGGCACTAAAAAATAATAATCTCCCTCATGCATCAGCCTGACCAACAATATTTACTCTGCCCGCTGTTGGGTTGAATTTGTATTTTATCGCCGTGTGTAGAGCTGACTTATCGGCTTTGTAAATACAGCTGGACAGTCCCCGACTGAATACGGCGGCGCCGTTTGCCTTGATTGACAGCCGGCGCAGCAACAAAGTCCCCGTTGTCCTGATTGGTGTTCTCCGGTGTCGCCCTTTTCCGGTTTTAAATACTCGCAGAACCCCTCGGGTGCAACCCGTCGCATCATGCTAACGCCGAGCTGCATTGACTTTTCGGATGATGTACCGATTTTCTGGTCCAGTGGTTAGCGCGTCGACCCTCACAGTGCAGAGGTCGTGGGTTCGATCCCCGGCCTCCATGTGTGGAGTTTGCATGTTCTCCGCAGGCCTGCGTGGGTTTTCTCCGGGTATTCCGGTTTCCTTCCGCATTCCAAAAAACATGCATGGCAGGCTGATTGAACACTCCAGGCGTGCGTGTGAGCGCAAGTGGTTGTTCGTCTCTGTGTGCCCTGCGATTGGCTGGCCACCGGTTCAGGGTGTCCCCTGCCTACTGCCCAATGACAGTTGGGATCGACCCCGCGACCCTTGTGAGGATAAAGCGGATTGAAAAATGAATGAATGAAATTATAATGGCCTATATTTAAATGAAGGGAGGAGCTTCTTATACTCAGACCATAGCCTTGTCTAATCGAAGTAACTTCTTTCTGGAAGAACCCAGAGTAATGTAGCATGTAGCATGTCATGCGCATTTGTATCCACAGTGCTGTATGGGCTCCTCAACGCTAATTCTGTGAATGCAGCTTGATGTCGCATTTAATCACTTTGAAGACCCACATGAGAGCTGAACCCGTGCCAAAAGCCGCCGGGAGGACACTTAGCCCGTTTCGGACAGCCATATACCGCTAAACGCCCTGCGATTGTACATACGTGCCGGATTACCCCCCCCCCCCCCCCCCTGACTGCCGTTAAACCTAATTTATTCGATGGGGTTGGATCAGCGCCATGATTAAAGAGCCCATTCATTCACCGCGGCTGGATTGATGCGTTCAAGAACAGTGACGGGGATGCGGGTCCTCTCCTCCGGTGCCCTCTAGAGGTTGCAGAGTGACATTGCAGCGTCTTGTCAATAATACCTGCCGCCCGATGTAGTCACCGCATTGTGATTACGACTGCCGGGAGGCAGGTTATCTCCTCCCGAGGAAAAGAAACCGCTCTGGATGTCGCACGCTGGCGGGGAAACTCGACTACGGAGAAGGTAAACGAAAGGCAGAAGGAGGAGGAGTTGACGTCGGCAATGTGTGCGTTTAATGCTCGCGTTATTTGATGTCGCATCTTGGAAGGAGGCGGTTGTCGGGTTCATGGACGGGGGCTGGGGGGGGGGGGGGGGGGATGAGCCAAGCAGGATGAACTCTTCCAACAGTGTCACCGCGGAGTCATGAATCGAGCGCGGTGGCGGGCAAGGCGGGGCTCCCTCCCGTCTGATGCTTGTCACCCAGCTGGGAGGGATGAGGGACGGTTAACTTGAACGCATCGCTGCGATACTTCAAATGGTACGATAAATAATACTTTGGCCAGCATCCCGCCGGGGTTGAGGAAAGGGTCTTCTCAGCGAGAGATAGAGAAGAACTCGACTCTCTCTGACTGACTTGTAATCTACCGTATTGGCCCGAATATAAGACGGCCCTGATTATAAGACCCTCTTTTTTTAAGACTCAATTTTGAAAAAAGACTTTTTGAACACCAAATTAATTTTAAAACAAAAAATAATTATAGTACATCTGAAACAAATGATTCACTTCGGCCCAAGGGAGTCAAGTTCAGCATTCGCTTCAATGATATTTGGCGCCATCTAGCGTCGTGAATGGGTATAATGTCTAGACCCCGAATATAAGACGACGTCCACTTTTTCAGTCTTATTTCAATGCAAAAAACACCGTCTTATATTCGGGCCAATACGGTATTTCCTTAAATACTGTAAGGGGTGATGGGCAACCTGGACTGTTTGCCAGCCAATCACAGGGCCCCTTATCGAAAACTAACTATTCACACCTACGTATCCTTTTTTTTTTTTTTTTTTGTCTTCCGTGAACCCTAACATGCATGTTATTGTGTCAATACAAGAAAAAAAAATGTTTTGTTTCCTTCCGGAACTAAAACTGACAATGCAATCCACAAACTTGCCGGTCGTAAAACCGCTTACTTTGTACTTTGAACCCACTCACAAAGTTGAATTGTTAGTCCAAGTCCAACTTTTTGATATACGCAGGGATGTAACCCTTCAGATTTGTCTTGATTTGGATCTCTAGATTCCCCCCCCCCCCCCCCACCCCCTCAAAATCGATCCAGCGGCCATTGCAGCCACAACAAGATCGAGACATTGCAAATCTGTACATCTTTTTGGAGTGACTCTGATATGTGGTTTTCTACACCCGTGCCATGGGCGGTGTCAATAGAGATTTCCCGTGTAAAAGTCATTGTGTGTGTGTGTGTGTGTGTTTTGTTTTCCAGTCAATAAATGGAACGGATGTCTTATTTAACAGCCATTGAAATAAAATACAGCAGATCGAAATGTTTCGAGTTGGACTGGAAAGTGAAAGTAGGAAGTTGTGCCACGCCGTAAAACATTAATAGCAAATGACGAAATGGTCACGGTTCTTTATCGGGGCGGTAATTGAGATGAAAAGAGCAACAGTTGAGTCATTGCGGTTGGCTCGTAACGACTCACTTTGTTGTTTTTTTTTAAAGATGCACGCACAGCGTTTTTATTCAAGTGTAAAACGCAGTTTTGATCAACAAGTGTTGCGCAGATCTCCGTTAATTTGTGTGGCGATGTTTCTGTGTTGACAGATTTACACAGACTGGGCCAATCACTACCTGGCTAAGTCGGGCTGCCAGCGGCTCATCAAGGACCTGAGCCAGGACGTCACCGATGGAGTCCTGCTGGCGCAGATTATCCAAATAATAGGTACACACACACTTCTGCAAACACCAACACCAACAATATGTCAGCTTCTATTTTTGACGAATCGAAGTTAGCTTGCAAAGTGACAGCTAGCTTACAATGTTGCTCTTGTAAGATAGGCCGCAAAGTGAGAGCTAGCTTACAATGTCGCTCTTGTAAGCTAACTTGCAAAGTGACAGCTAGCTTACAATGTTACTCTTGTAAGCTAACTTGCAAAGTGACAGCTAGCTTACAAGGGCAACATTTTTACAAAAGCCGAAAGAGTCACTGAATGATAAAAGTAAGCTAGCTTGCAAAGTGACAGCTAGCTTACAAGGGCAACATTTTTACAAAGGCCTAAAGAGTCACAAAATAATAAAAGATGATGTTGTAGCAAGCTAGCTTGCAAAGTGACAGCTAGCTTACAATGTTGCTCTTGTAAGATAGCTCGCAAAGTGAGAGCTAGCTTACAAAGTTGCTCTTGTAAAATAGCTCGCAAAGTGAGAGCTAGCTTACAAAGTTGCTCTTGTAAGATAGCTCGCAAAGTGAGAGCTAGCTTACAGGGGCAACATTTTTACAAACGCGTAAAGAGTCACCGAATAAGCTAGCTAGCAAGCTAGCTCACAAAGTGAGAGCTAGCAAGCTAGCTCACAAAGTGAGAGCTAGCAAGCTAGCTCACAAAGTGAGAGCTAGCAAGCTAGCTCACAAAGTGAGAGCTAGCTTACAATGTCGCTCTTGTAGGCTCTTGTAAACTAGCTTGCAAAGTGACACCTAGCTTACAAGGGCAACATTTTTACAAAGGCCTAAAGTGTCACTGAATAATAAAAGATGATGTTGTAGCAAGCTAGCTTGCAAAGTGAGGGCTACCTTACACTGTTGCTCTTGTAAGCTAGCTCGCAAAGTGAGAGCTAGCTTACAAAGTTACTCTTGTAAGCTAGCTTGCAAAGTGACAGCTAGCTTACAAGGGCAACATTTTTACAAAGGCCTAAAGAGTCACCGAATAATAAAAGACGATGTTGTAGCAAGCTAGCTCGTAAAGTGAGAGCTACCTGACAACGTTGCTCTCGTAAGATAGCTCGCAAAGTGACAGCTAGCTTACAAGAGCAACATTTTTACAAAGGCCTAAAGAGTCACCGAATGATAAAAGACCATGTTGTATCTCGTATGTATCTTCTGATCCTAGCCAATTGTGCGCTAAGTGACGCTTGTGAAGTTGCGCGCCGCGAGATCAAGCCCGGCCGTTTGGGGCGCTTTGAAGTTGATCAATCGGCTTTAAATTGACATGGACGAGACGTCGGCACTTTGGACCATCTGCCGGCAGCTTTCATGATCACCAGTGCTTAGAATCGTTCGAATTCGGGAGGTTCAAGACCGTTCTTTTTCAGACTGATTATTAGCACGACTATTCTGAACACAATGACAAAGCATTATGAGCAAAACCTTTTTTTTTTTCTAATGCGGATGATGATTCGGCGATGTGTCCAACTCCTGCAAAAAGGCGTACTTGGTCAATGGCGGGTATTTTTACTTTTTTTGGTATTGATGACTGTCATCGGCAGTCTTCGCAAGTACCCGATATCTAAAAATGATTGAAATCCTCATTCGTCATTCTTTCTCTGTCTTTTTTTTTTTTTTTTTTAGGTACTAATGGGAAAAAAAAACACTTTTCTTTGTGTCCCCACTGCCGCCTCTCCTTTATGTCTCCTCGCGGAAGGCTATTTCTTCTCCATTACCTCTCACTGATGCTGTCCATCCTCCCAAATCTGTCATTTGTACGTCCTTGAACCAAGTCTCACACACACACACACACACGCGCGTTCTTCTCTTTTTCTCTCCCTCTCCGTCGGATTGAAACTTTACCCTCCCCGCTTGCCCCGAAACAGACAATGAGGCCACGCTCTGGCCTGTCAGTAATTCTCTGGCAGCAGCTGAAGAATTAGCCAGCTTTGCTTCCTAGACGCCGCGTGCGCGCACACACGCGCGCACGCACGCACGCCTTCCGAACCCTCCCACGCGCGGTGCACACCAGCATGCATGCACCGCACCTCGGAGGGCTCCGTGCCGACTTGCACCTGGGCTCACTTGGAGTGGACGCCGTGGACGGATAGTAAACATCTCTTCGTTGTCCTCTCTCTCTCCCTCCTGCAGCCAATGAGAAGGTGGAGGATATCAATGGCAGCCCCCGGAGTCAGACCCAAATGGTGAGTCTTCTCTTTGATCCTGACATTGATCACACACATTCCAAAAAATATATATATATGTGTGTGTGTGTATATATATATATATATATATATATATATATATATATATATATATATATATATATATATATATATTGAAAAATTTTGTTTTGTTTTTTACGTGTTCAGTCGAAAAAAAATATTTTGCTTTTTTGTTAAAATATGTATATATATATATATATATATATAATTTCTTTGTTTAAAAAAATTATATATATTTTTTTTGGTTTTTTGTTTGATATATATTTTTTCCATCCATTTATTCATCCTCACTAGGGTCGCGGGGGGTGCTGGAGCCTATCCCAGCAGTTTTTGTTTTGTTTTGTTTTTTTGTTTTTGGAATGTGGGAAAAATAAACTATATATTTTTGCAGTGAAGCCAACGTGCTAACCACTGGACTTATATATATATATATATATATATATATATATACATTTTGTTAAAAAAATTTGTGTATATATATATATATATATATATATATATATTTTGTATTTTTTTTTTAGTTTTTTTTTTAAAAAAAAAATAAATAAATATATATATACATATATATATATATATATGTATATATATATATATGTGTATATATATATATATGTATATATATATTTATTTTTAAACACTCACCATGGAGAAGTTCTTGGCTGTTTATTTTGACTGTTGCGCACTTTTGGCCGCCATCCAGCACGCCGTCGGCCCAACGAGACTTGAGGCTCGCGCACCCGCTTATTTTCCACCCCCCGGTGGGATCCCGGCACTCGCTTTAACTGGAGTCGACTCAATGTTTACGTGATATCAGTCGAGCCGCGGCGTCCGCGCGCCTACCGCTCAAGTGCAAAAAAGTTCACTCCGATGCTCTTTTCATGAGCCGCCGTGGGTGAGCTCTCAGGTCCGGTCTGACAAATGCGGCATTTATTTATTTTTTTGCTCTGCTATAGCCATTGTCCCAGTATGCGTTCGTATATTTCCACAATGCTATAATGTCGCTCGCCCAGACAGGACAAATTGATGGATTTGATTTAAAGACTCGGAACATCTGAGGAGGAAAATCTGGGATTCGCTCCAAAAGTGAGTGTGCAATTGGTTTCACACGTTTTGGGTGCCGTTTCTCAGCTGTTTTGACTCACTCCTCGCCGGCGAGTCCAGCTGTGGTGGAAGTCGCCCGATCTCAGTGAGGAAATGGCACTATAGAACCAGGAAGGAAGAGGGAAGGTGAAACCTGAGAGTTAGAAGTGTCAAACCGAGTTTCCCTGGAGATAAACTCCGAAACTGATTGCGGGCCGAACTGGCAAGGCTGAGCGGCTCCTGGCTCGCCAAGCGAATGTTATGTTTTATACTGACTTGTTTACTGTCGTCTGGGCTTCGAAAAAGTCACGTACCCAAACAGCCGAAGGTTCTGCGGTGAACCGAATTTGAAATAAGCCATCGTGACTCTCGGTTTTGTACAGTGAAACTCCTCTACAATGAAATCTACATGGGTGAAAATACCCCCTAGTGTGAAAAAATCTTCATGCATTAGCACCATTCGCACTTTCCTGTTTCAAATTTGCTACAGTGAAAACCCCCCTGTTGTGAAAAATGTCTTGCTGCAAACAAGATTTCGTTGTAGAAGAGTATCACTGTACGACTTTGGCCTTATTCAGCTTTTCAGTTCAAAATATTTCATCTTTAAAAGCTGCTTGTTTGGGGAAATACATTTGTATACAGTGAAACTCCTCTACAACGAAATCTACATGGGTGAAAATACCCCCTAATGTGAAAAAATCTTCATGCATTAACGCCATTCCCACTTTCCTGTTTCAAATTTGCTACAGTGAAAAACCCACCGTTGTGAAAAATTTCTTGCTGCAAACATGATTTCGTTGTAGAGGAGTTTCACTGTATATAAAAGATCATGGCGCAATTCTTAATTGTATATTCTGTAGTATATCGTCGGCTGTTATTTTTTTTTTAGTTTGATGAGTTTGACTTCTACTTGATATCCTTTCGTGAAAAGCTCGAAATGTTGTTTTCTCCGCTTTTTGCCCAGAAACCAAATCGCGTTTGACGGCTGATGACTAAAGAACGGAAAAATGGCAATTTGGCAAACATTGAATGTGTTTCGTAATGTTTAACTCATATCAAATATACATTTTGGGGACGGTACACATTTTGGTGGTGGTAAAAAGCTTGAGAAACCTCTGCTGTAGCGACGGCGGCCTTGCGTTAAAACGGTTTATCGTTGGGGTTAGGGATCAAATTGTTATGGACTGTGTCAATGGTATGTCCTTGTGTGGCGCTTGTGCATGTATATGTGTATGCAGCGTTACTCTTTGTCTCCAGCCACTTGCTAAGCCCACTGATCCCCCCCACCTGCTGCGGGGGGAAAACCAGAGGGTCCAGCCAGCTTGGGAATCTTAACTTTCAGGAAGCACAGTTGCTTCCACAGTGAGCTCAAAGAAGCAGGCATTTGTCCCACTGGCGTTACAGATAAAATGGTACGTCCCGATACTTGAGAATTCAACGTCCGAGACCGCAACTGATGCTTTGAGGTAGACGAGTCCAGTTCCGTCGCGTTTGGGATGCGGAAAGGCAGTCCCGAAATCCTGATCCTTCTTGCCCAAGTGGGAGGTCTCGATTCATTTCTGCGTTCTGATCGAAGCACATTGAGGAGTCCCAGTTAGGTAGAAAGAGGATGAAACATATTAAAAGTCTTGCAACATTAATCCTCCTCATTATCGACAGACATCGTTAGCAAACCGTGCGGCACTTTCCCCACCCCCCCCCAAAAAAAATACAGATGACTGTGCACTTTCGTTTTCTCGGGTTTATGCGTGCGCCTTTTGTTTTCGAGCCGCCTCAGCAAAGAGTCTGGCGCATAAAAAAAGAAATAAATAAACAAAAAACACATCACCTCATAAATGATGAATAACGCTTCGGCAAATGAAGCGATGCGGCATCTGCCCGCAGAAGCCCGCGAATCATTTTCGACGAGATTAGATGTAACAACCCACCTCTTTATATTCAAGTCGGACAGATTTATAGCGCGGCGGAGTCGTATTAAAAGCAAACCGTCCTGGCCAAACCTTTCACGGACTCTGTTCACGGGCTCGGAACTTTATCCTAACATTTCGCACATGACACCTTTCTGCACCCGCGATTAAATGACCTATAAGGGTAGTGGGGGTGGGGTGCAATGACCCCGCCCCCAGACTGCATCATGGATCATATTCTGCTCAAAATCATCAGAGAACAGAAAGTGATGAAGTCCCGCTCGAATGGGAGGCAAAACGTCTTCGAAGACAACCAGAAAAGTCCAGTTGCAATTGATTCACTGCCCTGAGAATGCAGTGACCCGGATGAATGAGGTCATTTCCAAAACGCGGTTACAGGAACCCCGATACTTTCTCATTTCTGGTTCCTTAGTTTTCAAATTTTCAAATTGAAGGCGACCCCCCCCCCCACCCCCCGCTAACGATTTGCCCCCCCCCCCCCGGCAGCAGGTTTGCGGGGGCTGCCTTTGCGGTCGAAATTGAGTCAAGTGTTTCTTCGAGGCGGCAAAAGCCCAAGCGGTCTCATCTGGAGGCCATTTGCGTGCCGCCTCGCTGCACTCCACCACCGACATGATGAGGCACAGACTTTACTCTTGGTCGGCCAGATGCTTCATCACCACCGCTGCTCATTAATAACCTCCACAACCAATTGATCATGTTCCTAATTTCAGGCCCACTCCCGGAGTGCTGGGGTTTTAGCAACCGACTGGCACGGAGACGTCGGGTTCTTTACAACAGCGGAGCTTGTTCCGGTATGGGGGCGGGGCATGGTAACAAATGGATGATGGGAGCTCTGAGTGAAGGAAGTATCCCCAATGGCGTTTTGAAAGCCAGGTGATTGGCCGTGAGCCCCTTCCCCAAAAGCGCTTTCCTCCACGCGCTGATCATTTTGTAGCCAGAAATCCATAAGTCAATAGCGTCTTGTCAAGGGAGGGGGAGGGTTGAATTGACGCATGTTCAATCTCTGCCAGCTGTTGAGGTAGCAAATAAACTTTCATCGAAGTGGTTCGGAAAAATTAAGTCTTCTGATCCGCCGGTTAGTTTTGCTTGCGCCGCTCATCTCGTTGGTTTTCCGCGCTGGTTCAGCAAGAAAGCCCTGAAAGCGATACGGTTGCGCCGCACCGCAGGCGACGTCAACCGAGAGCGGCATTTTCGCATCGAAGGAAACAACCTGGATAGTTGCAACTCAATTGTAATATTTTGAGAGAGTGTTTACACTGCTTCTCAGTAGCCCAAAATAACTCAAACCCGTTCAAACATTTACACTCCATATACAGTAATCCTGTAATGTGGATTACTCATCACCTGAAGGCTTTAAGAAAAAAATAAAAATAAAAAGTTGTTGCAACTCCAGTGGAAGTTGGCAGCGAGTGACACCCATAACGCCTCCGCACGCAGCTTTATGCGAGGATATATAAACGTGTAGCTCGAGCAGATGGGAAAAAAATGCAAATGGGAGAGCTAATAATCTGGAAAATGTACGTTTATCGTTTCGTTGTCATTCTGCAGCAGAGGCGTTTTGTTCGCGGATCAGCCGAAGCATCAAAGCATTGAGTGCGATTTGTACTCTGGAGCGATTTATGTGCGAAATTATTAACGTATTATGATGTCATTTCGCATGTTGTTTTCCACATTAAGCCACAAGAGGGCGCACTAGGCCTGTGTTGATAAGTTGACGTGTCTTGACCAAAGCGACGTAGAAGAAGAAGCGTATCGGAATAACTCGTAATATTTGTCGTGAACATACCAGGCACATTCCCAGTTCGTTTTTGATCCGTTGTAACGTTAGCATATCGTACCCTTATCCAGCCTGTTGCTCTCTATTTTATTTTTATTTGAAATTGCCATTCAAAAGTGACATGTCGTTTCTTGGTGTTGGATTTTATCAACTAAATTCCCCCCAAAATGCGACTTATATATGTTATATTTCTTTAGTATGCATTTTATGGCTGGTGCGACTTATAATACGGAAAATACGGTAATTGTCCTATAATACGGAAAATACGGTAATTGTCCTATAATACGGAAAATACGGTAATTGTCCAGTTTAGCGATCCACAAGACATTATGGGCTCACTTATAGCGCTAATTGCTAATCTTTGACTCACTCATTCGAACTGACCAGCCCAGGCAGATGTTCAGCTCGGTTTTAAACTGGGCACGGTGAAAAGATTGACCCAACCTTTTGATTTGATACAGTTTGTGCAACAGCTGCAACCTCCCTCCCGGGCATACAGCATCAACTCCGGCGTAATCTTATAGCAGTCGCAGCACTTCCCTTGGCCGCTAATGGTCCCGACACTGAATCCGAAACGAAGCCGTGGGATCCAATCCAGGAGGTCCTTGGCGTGCTTGAAGAGGAAATCACATGATTCACGTACGAAATGGTCAAACGGGCCCAAAAGGCGGAGAGCCGCGGAACATTCCGATGTGCCGTCAGCTTTTAGCGTCACCCCACATCCGCATCGGTCTCTCTCGCCGTCATCACTCACCGCTTCAACAAAAAGACGCTTGTCGTCCGCAAACGTGCGCCGTTTGTGCTGCGGGTCAAAGGTCACCACCCGTAGCCCGGGTTCACTTTTCACACTCCCTCCCGAAAATGCAGTCGCCAAAAGCCAGATGAGATTTTACCGGTTCTAATTTCAAACTCAAACCTTCTTTTTCATATCTCGGGTCTCTCACCGGCTCCGTTCGGGTTGCACTTAGATTCCCTCATCGTGACCGTGAGTTGATTTGTTTGGTTGCACGGCGGCAATAAAACACTTCGCTCACTCCGAAAACCTCGGAGTGCCAACAGATGCAGATAATTCATGGGGATATACCTCATAAAATCGCAACAGGTGTTATTCTCCTTGAACGCGGGACATAAACGGCGACTTGGACGTGTTCCCGCTGAACCCTTGAGAGGTGGACTCAATTACCACGAGGGAGCAGCTCAAACGGTGGCTGGCTTTTGTCTTGGGAAATCTGTAATTAGCTAGCGCAGTCCGTTTGTTTGAAAAACGTCGTGGGTCGGCGAGATTTCTCTCGAGGATTTTGTGTATTTTTCATTGTGTCGAAAATGTTGATCTTAATCAAACTGAACAATAATCTGACTGCCCCTCGATGAAAATGCCAATTTGTTTTTGTCTTGGTTGTTTTCCGATTTAAATTTTAATTTTTTTTTTGGGAACAAATGCCCTTCATATTTGTTCGTTTGAATAATTTGGCTGCGGCGAGGAGCCAATGTATGTGTGTTTTTATATATTTTATCTAACCTCTGCCAAAATTAATTCTGGGCCAAAAAGAGCCGTCGAAATCAGGGGTGTCAAACTCGTTTTTTGTCGTCGGCCACATTTTGGTGACCTTGGAGGGCCGTTTTTACTGAAACCAAATTCTGAAAAAGTTCCTGTAATGAGGGTTTGGTTCCAAGAAAATGTTTACACTGTGTCTCTTATTTATTACATATGAGAATTTTAAATTTTGGGAGAGATTATAGCAAGCATCTTCGGAAATTGATTTGCGTTCTTCGCGGGCCATCTAAGATGATGTGGCGGGCCAGATCTGGCCCCCGGGGCCTCGAGTTTGACACCCGTGGTCTAAATTGAGGCTTGTTGTATCAAGCAGCGCACCTCGATCGTTATCCATTTCAGAAGTCTTCAACTTCAGAAGTCTTCAACTTCAAAAGCGGGCCTGTGAGCCAGATGCTTTCCAAAGCCACACGGGGCAGCCTCCCAAGTTTTACGATAGCGGCAAACAAGCCAACGTATATAATCAAGACATCCATTTGCCACGCGCAAATCATTGATCGTACATCATGTGTCCCTTTAAAAGCTGGCGCAACGTGAGCGTTTTCTGTAACGCCAGCAGGAATGCCACTTGTTAGCAAGTCACATGACATCACCGCCTGATATATTTACACAGGGCGATACCAAATTCCTCTGGCAAAAAGACGTCCACATGCACGCACCGAATAAAGACCGTTAAGCATTTTTCCAGTCCACGCGTGACATTTTGCTGAAATCAAACCCGTCATTTACGAAGCGATGTAAAACGCTTATGCTTGGTTTTTCCGAACGGAGCTCGTTTTCTAGCAATTGATGCGTCGGCTGATTTTACTTGACAATTTCATCTCAGGCGGGACGCTTTCCAGCCACTTTGTACCCAATGTGACATTTACGAGTGAGTGTGTTAATCGGAAGAACCAGAGCAAAAACTGAAGTCTAATCATTTTCCCAGCTGTCTTCGGGCAGTATGCGGGGGGACACCCTGAACCGGTTGCCAGCCAATCGCAGGGCACACACAGACGAACAACCATCTACGCTCACACTTACGGACAATTTAGAGTGTCCAGTCAGCCTGCCATGCATTTTTTTGGAATGTGGGAGGAAACCGGAATACCCGGACAAAACCCACGCAGAACATGCAAACTCCACACAGGGAGGCCACAGCTGGAATTGAACCCAATTTAGAGTGTTCCATTCACCTGCCACGCATTTTTTTGGAATGTGGGAGGAAACCGGAATACCCGGAGAAAACCCACACAGGCCCTGGGTGAACATGCAAACTCCACACAGGGAGGCCACAGCTGGAATTGAACCCAATTTAGAGTGTTCCATTCACCTGCCACGCATGTCTTTGGAATGTGGGAGGAAACCGGAATACCCAGAGAAAACCCACGCAGGCCCGGGGAGAACATGCAAACTCCACACAGGGAGGCCACAGCTGGAATTGAACCCAATTTAGAGTGTTCCATTCACCTGCCACGCATGTTTTTGGAATGTGGGAGGAAACCGGAATACCCGGAGAAAACACACGAAGGCCCGGGGAGAACATGCAAACTCCACGCAGGGAGGCCACAGCTGGAATTGAACCCAATTCAGAGTGTTCCATTCACCTGCCACGCATGTCTTTTGGAATGTGGGAGGAAACCGGAATACCCGGAGAAAACCCACGCAGGCCCGGGGAGAACATGCAAACTCCCCACAGGGAGGCCGGAGCTGGAATTGAACCCGGTACCTTTGCACTGTGAGGTCGACACGCTAACCACTGGACCACCGGGCTGCCCCATTTATTATCCTTTCACCAAGCCCCCCCCCCCCCCTCCCCTTCCTCCGTCCGGCGCTCGTCGCATTTCTTGTTGGCATTTATTCTTGAGAGCCTCATCAGATGTCCTTTTTGCAACTTGCTGATAAAGGACGTTTTGGTTCCAGCGTGCGCTGGAGAAACGAAACGATTATCAGTTGCTTGCCACAAAGCCAAACGTGACCACCAAACTAGCAGTTAGACTTCGCCAAATCCCTGTGGAAAAAATTCTTGCTCCAGCTGTCATGGACACCTTCATCCTTATTCAGCTTTTTTTTCCCCATCGTTTTAGTGTGCAGGGTGACTTTAAAACAAATCCTCGGGATTTCTCTTTAGCGAGTCGCCGGTTTTCCCAGGGAAGGGTGTTTCATCATTGTGCCACTTTGCGTTTATGAGTTTCACCCCTTTCATGCGTTTGGGAAATATTAACCCCCCCTTTGAACAGGATAATCATCACTAAATACATGTTTTCAATGCCGGCTTCTGAGCCAATAATGACCGACGAGCGCGCACTGGGGCACACATGTTGGGGTGTGCGTGCAACATGTGCGGAAAGAAGAGGGAAGCCCACATGTGAGGGTGTTTTCAAGTCCTGTGTTATGTCGCGCAGATGCGAGGAATTCTTTGCGTGACTTGCGGTCGTGCGACAAAATCTGCAAAGCGCTTGGCGTGTTATCACCCTCAACCCCCAAATATTTCCAATACTGGGGATTCCCCCCCCCCAAATACAGTTTTTAAATTAAAACAAAAAAAAATTGAAATGCCAAAAATCTTATTGTGAAGGTTGCGCTTGTGTGACATCACTGAAAGGCAGGAACTGTGACCTTTGACCTCGCCATAAAGGAGGCATCGCTGGCAGTTGAGCGGCATGCTAATGAAGGAATGTGGCAAAGTTCCCCTGCCTTGGATGCCAAAAGACGGAAGGCACATTGCTTGTGTGTTGTCTATTTGCGGGCGGAGGGGGCTGGGAGGGAAGGGGGGGCGGTCAGATGCTGCCTCCTCATTTATGCACACAAAGTTGTCGGCTGTCAGCGTAATATGACTTCACGGCGCCACGCCGCGGGCAGAGTAGGTGGCGACAACACTGCGGTCAGTATGTCACGCAGTCGGGCCAGTGGCTCGTGTGGGCATGGGCCTTGTAACCACACAATGAGTTGCTTTATGGGTAATAACGCCGATCGTCCCCCACCCCCCAACCCCCACGAGACGTTTCAGCCCCATTGAATGTTAAGTCTTGTAAGTTGCGTCATCTGATTGCCTTGCCCCCTTTGTTTTTGTCTCCCAGATTGAGAATGTGGACGCTTGCCTGAGTTTTCTGGATGCCAGAGGAGTGAATGTGCAAGGGCTCTCCGCGGAAGGTAAGGTTCCTCACCTCCGAAAATGTTCACCACGCTCATTCATAAAATAGTCTTTTCAGATTTATAACCAGTGTTTCTTTCAATCGTGCTGTTGCTACCAACTTTCTTTGTCATTTCGTCGCCACTGTGCTGGCCTTTGGAGTCCTCTTGACACTTCCCAGGTGTCTTAACTTATTCAGGGCCAGCCAATTCTGAAAAGACGTTTAAAAACGTCTTTGGGAGTGAATGATGTAATTAAAAAGTTTCACATTCTTACATATATAATATATGTAACTATAATATAGTTATAATATAGTTATAACTATATTATAACTATATTTACAATTACTTTTTTTTTTTTTTGATGACTTGTGTGTGTCTTTGGGCCAATCTATTTCTTCCTTGACAATCGCACCATGTTTTTGCAGTTCAACATCCATAATATAGGAAGTATATTATATGCGGAGCAGTTTTGGTAGATGTGCAGTGCTCACACGACAATTTCAGTCGCATTGGGAAACACCCGAGACCGCGTGCCCGAGACCTCGGCAACATGCCGTCTATATTTAGCAACTCACAAAAGCCACTTCGTGTTTGTACACACGCTCTATAGAGCTATTGCTCCTTCCTAAACCATATTGTATCTTCTACAATGTAGTAGTGTTGCCTTCTGCATCTCTCTCTGTTGTTGTCGATCACGCCCTCGACCTCGCCGGCAGCGGCCCGAAATGCTTGCGAGAGCTTGACACACTGACCGACGCGTTGAAATTCAGTTCAACCCGCCACTAGCAGTCACGTACTAAAAACAGCTACGTGACTCACCGCATGGGGCCTGGAATTTCAACGCCTATTAATAAATGGGCTATCGGGTTGGCTTCTGTCATTTCCTAGGTCTTCTGCTGGCTAATATTATTTTACCTGACAGGGTAACATAGAACTTATGGTGCCCAGGCACTATTTGTCTCCGACATTGTACACATTGTACTTGAATCTTACCCCCACCCCCTCTTTTCCACATCTTTTTGTAACCCACGGAACAACCTCGCCAAATCACAAGAACGAACGACTGAATGGAAGCACGTCAAACCACTTAAAAAAAAAACTCTCCAACCAAAGGCGCGTTTTCATTGAAAGGGGGCCAAACAGAAACACTTTATTTTCTTCACCGCGCCAGAGTCGCGACAGCTCAACGGCCCCCACCTCGCGCCTAATGAAAACACCGTGTGTTGCTGACGATCTCTTGTCGATTGCCTCGTGACAGAAAGTTCGCCTGCCCAATCTCAAAAACTTTCCCTAAACCCGCCGAAAACTCAGTCAAGTTAAGCGGTCTCGCCTCAGGTATGTGATTACGTTGGCGGATGGATAAAACACACCACAGTGGTACCCTTACTTAGGAAATTAATTGGTTCTGGAAGAAATTTCGTAACTCGAAAAGTTTGTAAGTAAAGACGCATTTTCCATGTAAATGCCCTAATTCGTTCCAAGCCCCTCCAAAATTCCGACATAAATGTTTCCTAAAGCATTAAAATGTCCTTGAAAATGTCCAAGGCAAACATTGGCATAGTGAGCGATAGCCCGACTGGCGAACGCTTTTTCTGGGTGATTCACATTTACGTAAAACCATCGGAACAGCTCCTGGGCGAATGACGAGGACGCTGCATCGACACCTAACTATCGATCTACACAAATTCGGTTGAAGTCCCTCTTAGCCAATGGGATGCCGGATGATGCTTGGTAGTAGCCAATGACAGAGCGGCTATAAGTATGTTGCGTTCGGGAAACTTGGAGTAGCGAGTAGCGGGCCAGATTGTATTTTTACCTTTTGTATCTTGAAATTTACTTCGTAACAAGAGGCAATAGTTTCCTGTTGAGACGTTTCGCAACTTGAAATTTCGTAAGTAGAGGTACCACTATTCATGAAATACAACGCAATAATCAGAGATTAATCTTTAATCAGAGATTAATTAAGGTGATTTTTCTCTGCGATTAACTCCGGAACTGTATTTGGAGGGTGGATTTGAACGCTTAAATGCAAATATTTGATGTTTTTCCTTTCCTGATGCATCCTAAGGTTTTTTTTTTTAATGATTTAGCTTCTTTGGACTCGTGTTTTACGTCCTCAATTGGAATAGTTTGGTTTCATCGGTATCACGGCAGTTCCTGTTAGCGGACGTCAATAAAATGATTTCTGTGAACATTTTGATTTCGAGCTTTGGCGTTACACAAGTGTGATATATCACATTGGCTCATGTGAGCTTCTCCGCGTTCCCGCCGATCGAGTAAGCAGTGCAAAATTGAAAAGTTTGATCCGCCCTTCAACTGCTGATCTGCTTACACTCACAGAAGCTCTTTTATTCATGCTTTGGCGAGGCAGATGAAAAGACATCTGATCGTATTCAACAGTACAAAGTGTTTTAACGTCGTGCTTCTGCATTTGTTTTTTTTTTTTTTTTAATTTTGGGGGGGGGGGCGGGGTCTCTGCAGAGATCAGGAATGGCAACCTGAAAAGCATCCTGGGCCTCTTCTTCATCCTGTCCCGCTACAAGCAGCAGCAGCAGCAACAGCAGCAGTACTACCAGTCGCTGGTGGAGCTCAGCCAGCAGACCGGCAGCAGCAGCAGCAGCAGCAGCACGCAACATCTGCCAGCAAGTCGCAAGAGATGCAGTCCAGGTACGCTTCGCAAAGCCAATCCTGTCAACTCGTTGCACTTCTTTCCGTTGCTCCGGTTGACGTCGTTTTAAGTGCTTCCCGCTGCGTCGCGAGTACCTAAAAGAAATTATTTATTGCGGGGACATTTTGCAAATCTGGCCAAAAGGGGGGTTTTCAAAGCTGAATTTTTTCGATCTTCCTCTGAATGATCTGATCAATACAGTGGAACTCCTCTACAACGAAATCATGTTTGCAGCAAGACATTTTTCACAACAGGGGGTTTTTCACTGTAGCAAATTTGAAACAGAAAAATGGGAATAGTGTTAATGCATGAAGATTTTTTTTCACACTAGGGGGGTATTTTCACCCATGTAGATTTCGTTGTAGAGGAGTTTCACTGTACGTTGCGATACGCCCCAAATCACATTCTCACAGAAAAATCAATTTCCTAGAATATAAACTGGAAAGTACTGCATTGCGAGACTGGATTGAGTTAGCGTTAGATATAATTTCATAACGCTTCCATCTGCTTCCAGTCTTTTTGTTTTATTTGTTTGTTTATCATAAAATGACACGAAAGCGCTTTCTCTTCAGATGCTTCCCAGACTTTGTGTAGAATCCACCTCAGGGTTCGTTGCAATATAAACGGATTGGCGTCATATAAAGTCAGACACCTTGCAATGATCCCGCAGCTAAGCAGTATCAAGCAACCAAAGAAACGCGAACTTTGACCCGGTGTGTCAATAGACCACTTTTAGAGATGCATTTAAAGGCCCGACATGCCACGCGTGAGCTACATTCCCATGCCATAAGATCCCGTTTACCGCTCAGGCCCAGACATGAATGACTGAGAGCGGCATTCGAAACACGAGTGCTTTCGGCGGGAGCGGATCCGTGTTTTGGGTCGGGATATGTGTGCTTTGGCGGACGTGAGTCGGGGCGCAGCTGCTTGACTGTCCCAAACTCCCGCTCCCACCCTGACAACAGGTGGAGAATGCTTTTTGCGCAAGAATTAAAGCCCCGCCTGCATTTAGTTTTATTTCGGTTTGGTTGAAGGAAGGCCTAAAGCAGGGTGTCAAAGTCAAGGCCTGGGGGCCAAATCTGGCCCGCCATATTATTCTATGTGGCCCGCGAAAGCAAATCAAGCATTTCAAGTTCCATGATGCTTGCTAAAGTCTGAACCAAAATTTCATATTGTCACATATAATCCACAATAAAAGTCTTTATTCTTCGTTTCTGATTTTAAAACTACCGTATTTTCCGCACTATAAGGCGGTTCGGAATATAAGGCCCATTTTCAATGGCCTATTTTAAAACGATTTTCATAAACAGTCAAACCTCGGTTTTCGTCCATAATCCGTTCCAGAAGGCTGTTCGAAAACCGAAATAGTTCGAAAACCGAAACCACGCTCACCACGTCTGCTCTCAATGGAAAGCAACACGAGGAAGCGTCACTTCCTCGTCTAAGGAAGGCGAGAGGAGTCAAATGGTGCATTCAAGTGCGCTCAGTTTGTTTGAGAACCGAAATTTGTTCGTCATCCGAGGCATAAAAAAAATGAGAAATTTTTGGCCGAAAACCGAAGTGGTCGAGAACCGAGACGTTCGAAAACCGAGGTTTGACTGTATAGGGCGCACCGCATTATAAGGCGCATAGAAGAGATGCTACAACTTATGACTGCGGTTGCGTTATGTATCCACTAGATGGAGCTACGCTAAAGTGAATACAATACCATACAATACAGCTTGATTGATCGAGCGCTTTCACAACCGCTGCAGCTGCAACAAATACTTTGGGTATTTTAGGGGGCGGGGTTATAGTGCCACCCGTTGACTCGGCATGTATTAAAAATACGTGACTTGAGATTTGCGCTTGGCTAAGTGCTTCTTTCTAATGATGTCTTTGCTCTTTGGAGCAAAGCACAGTATCTACACGACATTATAGAACGTCGTGTACATCTGGCATGATAACGATGAATACATTGCGATAACAATCTTTTTGAGTTTTAATGCCAAAGGCTCCTCCCCCTTATCCGATTCGAAACGGCAAAATGAAATTACTCCGAATCGCTCGATAGCCCTCTAATGAATTTCCTTTAATACGATGATGAATCCCGGCGAGCGTCAGCGGGCACATTTAGCGCCTGCTAAAGATACACGAGAGATGTGAAAGGATTTTCAATGATCAAATTATGTCCGACCCAAACATACTCAGGCATTCGGTATGCCGCACATCCGCAGTTGGGCTTTCTATAGACAGCACCTGCTGGCCCTCACTGAGGGTCTCGAGGGCAAGGGGATGGGTCGCGTGAGCTTATACACATCCAAACGGGGAACTCCCCCCATTCAGACGCGGCACGACGATCCGGAGCCACAAGAGATTTTCCACACTCTAGTTCGGAACGGGAAAAAAAAAATCTAGCCCTTGAACCCAACATGTCCCCAGGTGGTCAAGTTGACCCCCAGGCCTTGCGGTCTTCTCGGCTGCCCACCGCCGTGTCTCGCGACAGGAAGAGCAGCTCGCCCTGCAGGGAAGCCAACGGCCAGGACTCTTCTCCTCGGTACATTTCGAATCGTGCGGTCGGTTGAGTCCGAGTGTAGCTTGAGGAATTCGATTGATCCAACGGCGAAATGAGGATTTAATGCTTGGAGTCATGTACCGGTAAAGGATATTGATCTGCTTCTTTGGTGTGTTGTGTGGTAGGTCGACCAGTTATTTTACGATCATTTGGGGCAGATTAGGTTTTTGGGGGGTTTTTTTTGGAATCCATTCCCGACTTAATAATTTTTCAAACACTCCAAACAGCGCATCCTTAAAATCCACAAGGTCAATTGGGAAAGGTATAGACGTGCGGCTAGCGCACTTTATCACAAGGTCGTTGAAAGTGGAAGTTAATTGCTCTACCTCGAGTGATCCCTGAATGTACTTGTGTACGATAATGAGAAAAGGGCCATTCGTTTTGGATTGAATTGCAATTTTGCACAGCGGCCCCCAAAGGATCGGTCAACGTGACCGATCGTCTCACGCCAAAAGGACAATCTGACGATTTTCAACGGTCGAGAGCGAAAAAGGATAATTGTCCGTGTCCTATTGTCGGCGTTGCGGGCCCCAGTTTCCACGTCGAGACACTAACTTAGATGATGCGGAGGTGGGGGTGGGGGGGACTGCAGTTTGTCATTCGAGCGGCCAAGTGCTTTTAATTCACTTAAGTCCGTCAGTGCCAAACCAACAACCCGCAAAACACAAAACAGGGAAAGAGTCGTCCCTCGTTGCCAGAGCAGGAGGACATTTTAATGCATTGATGCTGAGGCTACGTCCTCTTTTCTTCCGGCTCTGGACACTGTACGGTGTTGGACATTTTCACTCTTGGATCCCACCCCCTCGTTCAGTACACGTGATTGTTCCAAACAGAAGCTTGTTTTGCACGCAGGATCAGAAAAAAGTACAGACAGTGGAGTCAATGTAAAACAGTCGAGACCGTTTAAGAAATCGACAGTTGAGGGATCAAAACGGCGACGCGCAAACTACCGTATTGGCCCGAATATAAGACGGCCCTGATTATAAGACTACCCCCTTCTTTTTCAAGACTCAAGTTTGAAAAAAGACTTTTTGAACACCAAATTCATTTTTATTCAGAAAATAATTACAGTACATCTGAAACAAATGATTATAACAATATATTTGAGAGGAAAAGCATCTTGAAGTTTACACCATAACTTCTCCTCAGCAGCTGCTGGCCGATCTTCGACCCACTTTTCTCCTATTTTCTTCTCTTTTCTTTCTTACGCTATTTTTTAAAAAAATTTTCTTCGTGCTACCGCTATTTTTATTTTTGTTCTTCGTGGCAGGGGTTCACTTAGGCCTGGAGAGTCAATTTCAGCATTCGCGTCAATGATATATGGCGCCATCTAGCGTCATGAATGGGTATAATGTCTAGACCCCGAATATAAGACTACCCCCATTTTTTAGTCTTATTTCAATTGAAAAAACACCGTCTTATATTCGGGCCAATACGGTAATTTTATTGCCTTTTTCAGCATTCATCTGTATTTGTGTCCCACCCCCCGTGCGTGTATTTTTATTTATGAATACGCACTAAAATACCCCTTAAAATTAACGATGCAGTTTGTTTCCAAAGGCACAAAGGAACAGAAGGACGGCAGATAGTGTTTCAAACGCGAGCTCGGCTCGTGACAAAAACAAAGATGTTTTTGTCTGCGTTGTTTTGTCACTTGTCACTTTGCAAAACCAGTATGCTTGATCCCCCATTTGTTTTTTGTTGTTTTTTGTGAAAGCTATCTTACAGATCTTACAGATCTCTATTTTCTCCGCCCCCCCCAAAAAAAGTACCCTGAACAGTTTCATGTGTACAAGGGCCGTAAAAAAAAAAAAAGCACTTAAATGGTTTGCGAGTCATCCAGTCAACACAGGACATTACGCACGTTTGCATTTACTCACAGAACTTCAACGAGAGCCTCGCCACCTGGCTGTCACATTGTACGTAGGACGATGAAAGCGGCCGTTTTCTGTTCATAAAGCGGCCCCTAAACGTTAACTTTACGGTTTCCTGTCAAGCGTGACTATGGCGGCCAGCGCTGGTTCCCATCGATGCGAGTGACTCAGCCTGAGCGTCAAGGTCTTAAAGTGACGTCACTGTAGCCACGGCTATTTCCGCTGCCTCTATTTTATTTTTTTTCTGTGTTCAAAAGCTGCTACCGCCAAAATTTATTGTAAACGTCCCCGAAAGTGTTACTGGATTGATCACGCGCATGTGGTCCCAACATGACTAAAGATCAGCAACATGCGCCTTGACATGCGACATGATCTTCCTCCCACCCCTTGTTATCGGTTTTCCTTTCTTCCTCAGCCTGAACGCCGCCTCTGTGTCGCGTTATTGCATCAAGACTTGGATTAAGAAAAACCGGGCACATTCCTCGTTAAACTCAGTTAACACGACTCTGCTTTTTTTTTTTTCCTTCTTCTTTCTCAGTCTTACAGCACGATATGCAAGTCCTCCGGGCCATACTGGAATAGGGTCGCCACAGAAGAAAAACACAAGGTAAATATGACATTATACAGTGAAACTCCTCTACAACGAAATCATGTTTGCAGCAAGAAATTTTTCACAACAGGGGTTTTTTTACTGTAGCAAATTTGAAACGGGAAAGTGGGAAAGGTGTTAATGCATGAAGATTTTTTTCACACTAGGGGGTATTTTCACCCATGTAGATTTCGTTGTAGAGGAATTTCACTGTATAATTTATAGCAAGGGTGTCAAACTCATTTTTGTCGCGGGCCACATTGTAGTTACGGTTTCCCTTGGGGGGGCCGTTATGAATTTTGGGAAACCATATACAGTGAAACTCCTCTACAACGACATCTACATGGGTGAAAATACCCCCCAGTGGGAATTTTTTTTTTCATGCATTAACACCATTCCCACTGTCCTGTTTCAAATTTGCTACAGTGAAAAACCCCCTGTTGTGAAAAATTTCTTGCTGCAAACATGATTTCGTTGTAGAGGAGTTTCACTGTAAATGTTTAATCCACTCCGCATATTACATCCACAGCGCACAACAAATTGATGAATAACTAGTTTTGAAATCAGAAGTAAAAAATAATCATATTGTGGATTACATATGACAATTTTAAATTTGGATTCAGACTTTATTTAGCAAGCATCATGGAACTTGACATGCGTGATTTGCTTTCGCAGGCCGCATAAACTGATGTGGGGGGGCCAGATCTGGCCCCCGGGCCTTGACTTTGACACATGTGGTTTATAGTGTATTGAATTTGGTGGCGTTCACACGTACCAATTTTGAACATCTGAAATTTAAAACGTGAGACGGCACCAGTTGAGGTGCCTCTGATTGAGCCCCAAATAAAGTTCAGCTGTTCTATTTGTCTTGTATCCTGTATCTGGGTAAAGTTGGATGCACACATTGCTCACTGGTGGCCTCAGACTTTTGCACGGCGTTGTACAACAATAACGCCGCCGCAGCAGCTCCAGCCCGATGGGCGCTAATCTCCCATTGTGGCCAAAACCCGGCGCGGCCGCGCTGCCTCGCAGAGATAGCGCCGCGTTTGACGAACACGCCGCGTTGTCGTGAAGCCGCGTTTATCAGTGCGAGTACCACGTAAAATGACTGACGGATAAAGTGGAATGACCATTGCCAACCCGAACAAAAACCGTTTTTTTTTTTTCATGTCCAAAATATGGACCGGAATATTTTGAATGTCGCACGCTTCCATAAGATGACCTTTCAAACAAAGCGCACTGTCCAGACTTTGCGGCATGTTTCTCTCTCCCGAGCCACATCTCGCCGATATATTCATCCAACATGAATTTTTCGGAAGATGAAAGAATCTCATGATAAAAGGAACTGCCTCCGATTTCCATCTAAATTGCCGCAATCTCCGGCTCGTTTTCGCTCTTTAGCTCCCATTTTCTCTCGTCTGGGTTTTTTTTCCGCCATCTACCCATACTTTTGTTTTGCCCCCCCCCCCCCCCACCCCTCTCGTTCATTATCTCTCTGTATTTTCTTTCTTTGGGTTGATTCAGAGCTCCACGCTACTGTTATTATCATTGAAGTGTTGGCTTTCTGTTTCTCATCCCCACCGCTGCAGGTTACCGGGACCCTCTCGAGTACCCGCTGCAGGCAGCGGGGCCTCCAGGAGTCCGGGCTCATCCAATCTGAACCGCCGCAGCCAGAGCTTCAACAGCATCGACAAGAGCAAACCGCTCCAATACGCCAGCGGCAACGACCGAGGTGAGGTAGCGATGCCGTCGGCTCGAGTAGAAAGGAAAATGCTGCACCCGGGGGCGGCCACTGGGTGGCACCACTGACTCAGATGAGTTGACGGAGAAGACATAGATATACATCCTATGCAAAATTTCAGCTTCGTGGAGTTATTTTTCACTGCTTTGTCTGTGGTGTCCGAAATGTCCAATTTTGGGATAATTACTGCATGGGGGTTAAACACTCCCGACAAAAGGTGCAACCCTCAAACCTATAAATGCGACCTTTACATTGACATTGGGATACAGATAAGCGACACTCATGCGAATCATTTCACACTCTTGCACGAAAACAGCCGCCGTCGCGCGCGCGCGCTGTCGTCACCTCCGCGCAGCTGGCCGGCAACAGCGCGAATCGGGCGCGAATGTCAAATTGTCGCTTTGATAAAGTTGCAGGAATTTGGTCCGACGCACGCAACCTCGGCTGGCGCGGATTTTTCGGGAGAGGGAGGGGCGGATGAGAAGCCTCCGCGACGCCATCTGTTCCACGCCGGGGTAGCGCCTCAACTGCTCGGGCCAAGAAAAAGGGGACCGGTCTTGAAATGAAAGTCACGCTTTGAGTCGAGCGCCGAGTTTTTGGAGAAGCACGACAAGAAACGCGGCGTTTGCGTCGCCGTGCAAATGGCTGATTAATTTCGGCATCAAAGCGCACGTGTTTCTGTGAAGCGTAGGAACGGATTAATTTAAAGCTGGCGATTTTGCTCTGCTTTACGTTGTGAGTATTCGGATCCAAGGGGGATGCACTAAAAGCTGACTTTGTTTAACTATTTGCGTGTATTTTCTTAAGCTGATGGAACAAGGCATTGTCAGGTCAAAAGTCGTAAACGCGGTATGCGTGGGGGGCGAGGCCAAATAAAAATAAGAGTTCAAAATGGGAACCAAAAAAAATCTTCCCAAAGCCAAACAACTTGGCATGTTTTCATCTTTGGGTCCACTTGATGAAGTGACATTTCATTCCTTGGCCATGCTGGAAAAAAAAAAGTGGAAAGTCTGTTGCCATGGTAACAGCACAGTCACTGCACGGGCCGTGTAAAGTGGCGCCGATTTGTAAGAGCCCCGGCGGGGTGACAGAAGAGGGAAAGAAACATAATGTGCTTAGTAAGGCCGGACATTATGGCTGAAAAACGATGTCGCAATAAGTATTTCATAATAAAGTATGAAATAAATCTTATAGTTATATTTCATATCGGTCAATATTGATAGTTATTGTTTCTTTTACCTTTTTCACCCTTTCATGCACCCTGTAACCTGATAACGACGATTGACGAAGATGCTAGCCCATAGCAGTCTCGTTAATAGCTACGCGCTAGTGTTGATACAACATAAGTGTAGTGAACTCATTATTCTCTTGCGGCGCATACATTAGGGCTACTTTATCCTCATATTGCCGCCATCTGTTTATATTTTACTTCCCTGATTTTGACTTGAGAGCCATGCCGAAGCTAACGCTGGCGCTAGCACTCATATTGCCTCCGTCTGTTTATATTTTACTTGCCTGATTTTGACTTGAGAGCCATGCCGAGGCTAGCACTGGCGCTAGCACATCAAAGCCAGCTAACACCTCTACCGCTAAACCACATTGACCGGTCATTTATTTGAACATAATTGCGCCACGCGTGAGTATACGATCCGGCCGGATTTCTTCATTGTTGGTTGAGCTGCTTCTTCTTCGTTGGTTTTGGATTTGGAAGCGCGTTTGACTGTGTTAGCCTAGCTTGACACGTATAAGCCCGTTAACGTGCCTCGGTACACACCAAGCCAAGCCGAACCGTCAACTTTGTCGCTTTTACGTTACTTACATATGGAGCAAATTGTCTCCCGTCCTCGATAACGGCAATATTACGAATGACTTTCAAATGTAATTAAATTCTAACCGTGCAAAACCTTCCATAAAGGTAGATAACAATCCAGAACGCAATCTTTGGATCAGAGGCACCTTCATGGACCAAAGCTTCACGTAATTGCCTGCAAAAAGTCAGTTAATATTTTTTTCAGTCGATCATATCGATGGTTGTCGTAGTATGACTGCGTTTGAAAATAGTTCTTGTTCAGCGGTGGATTTTGTTGTTGTTGTCATGGATACATGGTTGCGTCTCACAAGCGATGTTATCCCCTGCGAATATTCTTTGGCAGGCTCCGATATGGAGCAAGGGGTAGAGCACTTGATCCTTGAAGGCATCGCTGCAAAGTTTACAAAGTATTCCGCTAGCAAGGACCAGTTTTTTTTTTTTTTCATAACGAACATTTCCAAAGTTGCACGGATGTGTGCGAAAACCCCCAAAGGAGAAGCGCTCCGCGTAACGCTGACTTGTGAAAATGCGCCGTCTGACAAATTCAAGACTGCGAAAGTTTTTCAGAGAACTTGAATAGTCAAACTTATGCTCGTCCTCCGTGGATTGGAGTGTTTCTTGAATCTGACTTTCCCCACCAAATTAAACCCCGCAGAACCCACTGGGTCAAATTTGGCCCCTATGAATTCCGTTAGCTGACTTTGTCTAACTATTTGCGTGTATTTTCTTAAGCTGATGGAACAAGGTATTGTCAGGTAAAAAGTCGTAAACACAGTATGCGTGGGGGGTGAGGCCAAATAAAAATAAGAGTTCAAAATGGGAACAAAAAAAATCCTCCCAAAGCCAAACAACTTGGCATGTTTTCATCTTTGGGTCAACCTCCACTTGATGAAGTGACATTTCATTCCTTGGCCATGCTGAAGAAATGCGTGCGAAAACCCAAATTTGGCCCCTATAAATTCCGTTACTCAAATGCTACCCTTAAATCCCAAAGGGTCAGATTTGGCCCTAATCCTAAATTAGGATTAAAGCATTGAATATTTTTCATCATTTTCCAATGACGAAGAGGGTTCTTGGGTTCTCCGTGGTTAAATCCCCTACGGACTATAGAATCCAGATTGTTTCATGGATGCATGTCATTCTTGAACAACCCCTAACAAGTATTTTTTTGTCTACTTCCAGAAGCAATCAGGGGCATTCCGGTAGCTGGCGGTATGAACGGAAGTGGACTAGGTGGGACTGTTCCCACCAGCCTAAGCGGGCAGCAGCTGGGCTCTGCCATCCCCTCCGCCGCCGCCAGCAAGTCCTGGCGGAGCAAGTCCATGAACCTCAAGCACAGCGCCACTTCCTCCATGTTGGCCAGCTCCATGAACGCCCCGTCCGCGACCCCGTCACCGCAGACCCAAGAAGGCATCCATCCGCACGGCACCGACGGCGGCAAAGTCGGCGGTGCGCCCCACAGGTCCATGCTGGAGAAGTTCCGGATGATTAACCCTCGTTCGGCTTCCCGGGTATCGCCGTCCATGGCTGAGATGGCTCTTCAGGAAGAAGAAGACATGTCGGAGTACGGCGAAGATGCACTTACGCCCACGGGCTCGGTATGCAGCGCTACGGCCAAACAGATCCCCTCCAAGACCGCCGCGTCCTCCCTGAGTGCCACGAGCAAGACCCCGTCTTCCTCCTCCTATTCCAAGGCTTCCGCAAACGCCGGCAGGTCCACGTCCAAAGACAAGGAGGACAAAAGCAAGTCTGCGAGCAAGCAAGTCTGCGTCCCATCCAAAGAGGAGCGAGACTCCTTTGCCGACTCGGGAAAGAAGTCGTCCAAAATCGCCAGCCTAGTGCCCAAGGGAACAAAACAAGCAAAGCAATCCGGCGGCGGGTCCTCCTCGGGTTCCAGTGGAATCCCCAAACCAGGACTTAAAACTCCCTCCGGAAGCGTGACAAAACCCCAGGGTCAGTCCCAAAGCCAGACAGGCCTGAACCCCAGTGCCAACCTGCGGGGAGGAGAGGCGGACAGAACCAAGCTCGTAAAAGGTGGACAAGGCGGGAGTTTCTACACGCAGAGATCCATTGGGGGTCCAGAGGGCAAACGAAGCAGCATGACCTCCTCCACCAGCACGTCGGCCCTGTCGGCATCCAGCGGGGTCCTGGCAGGGGGCGGGGTTGCGCTTGGAGGGAATGGAGTCGTTCAGCTCCCGCAGCAGCAACAGCACAACCACCCCAACACGGCAACCGTGGCGCCCTTCATGTACAGGTAAGAATTCGTTCCAGAAGGCTGTTCGAAAACCAAAACCACGCTCTTTAAAAAAAAAACTTTATTGAACACGTCTGCTCACAATAGAACGCCACACGAGGAAGCGTCACTTCCTCGTCTACCCGAGGAAGCGTTACTTCCTCGTGTAAGGATGGCGAGAGGAGTCAAATGGTGCGTTCAAGTGCGCTCACTTTGTTCGAGAACCGAATTTTGGTCGTCATCCAAGGCATAAAAAACGTGACATTTTTGGTCGAAAACCGATTTGGTCGAGAATAGACGTTCAAAAACTGAGGTTTGACTGTACAGTGAAACTCCTCTACAAAGAAATTATGTTTGCAGCAAGAGATTTTTCACAACAGGGGGTTTTTCACTGTAGCAAATTTGAAATAGGAAAGTGGGAATGGTGTTCATGCATGAAGATTCTTTTCACACTGGGGGGTATTTTCACCCATGTAGATTTCGTTGTAGAGGAGTTTCACTGTACTTAACTCATTCACTCCCAAAGACGGTTTTAAACGTCTTTTCAGACTTGGTCCAGAATTTGCCGGTACAGTGAAACTCCTCTACAACGAAATCCATGTTTGCAGCAAGACATTTTTCACAACAGGGGTTTTTTTTCACTGTAGCAAATTTGAAACAGGAAAGTGGGAATGGTGTTAATGCATGAAGATTTTTTTCACACTGGGGGGTATTTTCACCCATGTAGATTTCGTTGTAGAGGAGTTTCACTGTACTAAATGAGTTCTCTTCCATCCGCCGCCGTATTTCGATGCATGTCGAAACCTCAGACACGCAAGAAGGCGTGTCAATCCGCCCCAGCCGAGCCGATTCTCCGCGACGACCGGAGGGCGGGGGGGAGAAACCGGAGGAGCTGCCAAAAGTCTCTCGGCTGCCTTTTTTTTTTGTTCTGAGAGAGAGAAAGCGAATTTGCAATCCCATTAAACACGGCTTAATCCCTCACCCCTTTCTCCCACGTCTGTCTACCTCCTCCATCGCGCGCAGTCAGCTCTGCCAAAAAGGCGGCCGGGCGCCTCCTCGGAGCACAACTTAAACCGCAATCTTATGGGAGATAAGCGGCTGACTAACTGTGTGTTCTTCTGAATGGACTCTCACATATCTCCATATTGAACTCCAGTTATTATTTCGTCTTTTTCTAGGACTCATTTTTTTTAAAACTTTTTTACCCCGAGCCCCGATTCTAAAGTCTGCATTACCGTTCCGATTTTGGGCCGCTCTGGCTACTTCAGCAGGAATGAGTTGGCATCCGATTACGCAATGGATTACGCAACGAAGGACTTGTGGCCGGGTATCCGTGTGACGTGACATTCAGCTTTGAGAACATTACCTTGAAACTATTCCTCTTCCGTTCTCCGCCTGCGTGCAACGATATTTGCGCTCCAGCGTGCACTTCGACTGTTGCGTAATATCGCTCCTGCAGATTATCGGACGACTACCTTGAGAAAAAAAAAAAAATGTTCTACATTCAAGGGCTTTGAAGCAAACATCTTTTCACCACCCGACAGTGTCCAAATTTACTGCGCGGAGGGAAATAATGTTTGTTGTGTGTCACATGTTTCTTTTTTTTCTGACTTTTCAAAGACCCAAATATTGAGAATGTTCAATTCTGAGGATTGACTGCCAATTGAACGTGCAGGGATGATCGTTTTCAGGCGCAGAAATGAAGCGATGGCGCATTTCGACTAATCCGCACCTGTGCTGACTTGCGTGAGCTTAATACTGTTGTCGTATCAGCCCCGCTTTTCTTCGCCGTCTCGCAGCCATCATCCACGCGCAAGATCGGCCACTTGCGGCATGAAGCGCGCACGCCGCCTGCCGTGTTGCAATTTACCTCCATTTTCAGTCCAAATTGGGCAATTTGCTCCCCTTTTACTGCGTTTTTCCTCTCTCCTGCTTTGAAATCCTTCGCAGTTGCCGGCCCGTGTGTACGTTTCATTCATTTCTCACCCACACCGAATAAAATAATCTGCCGGCTCATTGAAATTAACCGAATCCTTTTTTGGGCCCTTTTATTTCCTAATTTCTACGTTAACTAATTCAGTCATTCAAATCGGAATCACTTTTAACTCATTCAGCACCAGCCAATTCTGGACCGAGTCTGAAAAGACGTTTAAAAACGTCTTTGGGAGTGAATGGGTTAATATTCAGTAAAACGTTATCTACCTTTCACTATTTGAAAAAAAATAAAATATATATATAAAATAGATATTATATTATAATATAATAATAATATATAATATAATAATATAATATAGTATAATATAATACTATAATAATAATAACATTATAATAATATAATAATAACATATATATATAATAATAATATAATATAATAATATAATAATATAATAATATATATGTAATATATATATAATATATATATATAATATTATATATATATATATATATATATATATATATATATATATATATAATATATATGATTGCGCCTATCAGTGACAACTAATACCTCTAAATGCACCGAGGTAGGCGAAACCCGATTTCACACGTGAAAAACGTTGCTCGGTTTGGGTTTTATCTGCCCCTCCGCAGGTTGCTACTTTTCCTCCCTCTGTGCTCGCGTGCGTCCATTTTGTCAAGTTTGTGTGCACGCTTGCGTGCGCGGCTGTTATCACCGAGCGCACCGGACCGCCATCCTTGTTACTGCCGTTGAACTCTTGATTGTACACCGGCACACACACACACACACACATACACCGCCACCGCCAAGTGTTTCATCCGAGATGTCCCCTTCTTCCCTTTTGAGGTGGCCATCTGTTGCGACCGGAGACGCTCTTTTATCGCTTTGCCAACACAGACACGCGGCATGACGAAGACGCAGTTTAGCAGAGCCCTTCTCATTGTTTTCATCAACCTTAAAAGTCCAAAAAAAATGCCTTTTGCTGTCCGACATGAGGAATGTGCTAAACGCGCTAAATGTTGAACAAAAAAAACAGATTTATCAATGTCAACAGTGGTCCTAACCCTTTTTTTCGCGCCGCGGACTGGTTTTACATCGACAGGCCAGACCAGCAAAAGCTTCTTCCGTCGCCGCCATTACCAAAGTACCGTTTGTATGAATATTTTAGGAGTTAGCGGTGATCTGAATCGCTAATGCTAATGAAGCTAACTGCTATTCCACGCCACAACCAGCTTTAATTTTTTATTTATTTTTTTTAATTTTATAAAGACTCTGTCCCTTTGTTGGCCGGACATTCTGTTAAAGTCCAGTGACGGCAGCTTTTGCTGTATAGCATTTGTGTAAATTAGCCGATTTGGATGACGACATGCCGAAACACATGATTAGCATTACTACTGTAGTTGACTTCAAGGAGTAGTAAAGTTGGCAAACCAAAAAAAAATAAAATCAGTCCACCCCTTAATACGCAGCGGTCTGGATAAAAGTCTGGATGTGTCGACCAGGTTCTAAGATGTGGCTATTCCTATTTCCGATTCCTTCAAATTGGGGCGTTTACGCTGAGAGGGGAAATCCCCCAATTTCCCGAGTGAAGTCAACTTTATTGTGCTCCATGTGCAACGTACAGCACAGATGAAATGACTTTCCTCTCAACCACAGGAGAGAGCGGAGCCGCTGCGGGTGCCCGCGCCGCCATCAGTGAGGACTATAACACTGATTAAATCAAGATAGTATGTCATCCCAGATAATTTAGCATGGCCGCATTCCCTCTGAAGTCAAAGCCATTTTTTTTTGTCAACCCAAAACCAATCTTTAGATTTCCTTCAAACATGCTTTTGAACGAATTCCTATCCTTCGAAAACCGAATCCAATGCTCCCATTGATCATGTCTAGCCAAACAAAACAATTTCAGAGACTTCTTTGATTTTCTCCTCTCGAGTCATTTTTTTTTTTTTGCCACAGCTTGCTATGATTTATTTTGTGTTCCCGCAGGACGTTCTCAGAAAATGATTGCACCATGGTGGCCCCGGCCGACCCCTGCCTCAGCCCCACCAAGGGGGAGTTGGTCTACAGCAAGACAGCCAAACAGTGCCTGGAGGAGATATCAGGTATGGGTCTCAAAACACACACACACACACACACACACACACACACACACACACACACATACAGTGAAACTCCTCTACAACGAAATCTACATGGGTGAAAATACCCCCTAGTGTGAAAAAAATCTTCACGCATTAACACCATGCCCACTTTCCTGTTTAAAATTTGCTACAGTGAAAAACCCCCTGTTGTGAAAAACCTCTTGCTGCAAACATGATTTTCGTTGTAGAGGAGTTTCACTGTACCCCCTAGTGTGAAAAAATCTTCATGCATTAACACCATCCCCACTTTCCTGTTTCAAATTTGCTACAGTGAAAAACCCCCTGTTGTGAAAAATTTCTTGCTGCAAACATGATTTCGTTGTAGAGGAGTTTCACTGTACTGGGCTTATGTGTGCAGGGTCAATAGGCCTCCATGCGTTTCCACTTGTGCTGTTCAATGATCTGTTATAATCATCGAGAGTGACCTTATGCCGTTCGATTGGATTTGTTTCCCCGTACCACCAATTGGTGCGCCCGTATTTTTCTATTCGGGTGTGTTTAGCTTCGATTAAACCTATTCGATTGCGAAATCGATTAGCTGTCCTTTTGAGTAGGCGGGATTTAAGGCATTAAATTAGACACATTTGCGGGAACTCACAGGAGGGAGATTGATGCGACTCCTGCAGCAAATATCTGTTTGGGAGGTGATGGGTGTCTTTGTATTTCTCTTTGGGACGGGGGGGGGCAGCTCCGTCGTCCTCCCTCCCCCGCGCGTGTTGTGTCGCGAAGGGAAAAGGTCAGCGCTGACAGTCGGACACGGGGAGCATCTGTGGTTCTTTGTTTACGCCCCCCCCCATCCCGCGGCTGCCGTTATTTCTGACAATCCACAGGCGGGCGTCGCACAAAGCCGTCGTCGCGTGACACATGCGGAGCAAACACATCTTCATTTGCGGTCTCGTAATATGAAAAGAGTGGCCCTTGTGTTATTTTCCACTTGGGAAAAAAAAAACATGACAGATGATCAAAACGTGCCCAAATGACTCAATTCAAGTTTTTTTAAAAATCTGATACTGTCGTGTTTTCAGATTCAAAGTTTAGAATTTTTGTTTTAAAAAAAAAAAAAAGGGAAAAAAACAGTTCAATGAGTTTCAATGTATAAATCTGAAACAACCCGAACTGTGTGTGTGAAACGAGCTCTGAGTTAAACCGGACTTGGTTTTCCCAGACTCTCGCTCGCGTTTGTGGTTTTTCCCAGCCTTTTCATTTCAAGGTTAAAATTAGACTGTAACTCGTGATTGGAGCCCATTCACAAGCGTTTGTTTGTTTGTTGTCACATGGCCCCGTCGCCTGTTTGCGTCATTTCATTTGCTTCGATTGTGGAGGGGGCGGGGCTTTGGGGGGGTAACATAGTTCAGATTGGCAAAATCCGTCGATCGTAAGTGTGGATTTTAACTTGAGGCATGGAACAGAATCTCAAAAAAAACATTAGGCACATACGTATGCGTTGTTGGCTCTCGGATATACAGTGAAACTCCTCTACAACAAAATCATGTTTGCAGCAAGAAATTTTTCACAACAGGGGTTTTTTCACTGTAGCAAATTTGAAACGGGAAAGTGGGAATGGTGTTAATGCATGAAGATTTTTTCACACTAGGGGGTATTTTCACCCATGTAGATTTCATTGTAGAGGAGTTTCACTGTAGTTATTAAAGGATTTTTGGGCTACAGTGAAACTCCTCTACAACGAAATCATGTTTGCAGCAAGACATTTTTCACAACAGAGGGTTTTTCACTGTAGCAAATTTGAAACAGGAAATTGGGCATGGTGTTAATGCATGACGATTTTTCCACACTAGGGGGTATTTTCACCCATGTAGATTTCGTTGTAGAGTATCACTGTAGCAAATTTGAAACGGGAAAGTGGGAATGGTGTATTAAAATAAACACAATTGCTTCCTGTGAATTGTCCTTGAGGGACACCGTATCGTGATTTGAACATATTTTAAGGGTCCGGTTGTCCTTTCAGCTCTTCCAAGTTTGACTTGTTCAATATGTGCACAGCAGCTGGGGGCGGTGGGGCGGTGGTGGGGGGTGGTTCATAAAGCTCGCACTGATTGATGAGTAATACGTCGCTTCTGCGGTCTCATTGTTGATCGGAGATAAGCCGTCGGGCTCGCCGCTAAGCGCCCCCCGGATAGCATTTAATTAAGTTTGTCAGTCGGCGAGGGAAGCGCCGAGCTTACAGGTGCGCTATCTAAACAACTCGAGATGGAGGGGACGGCGCGGGCGGAAGGATGGTTTGAGGGAGGCAAGATACGTGGTGGCTGACGGGGAGAAAAGTGAGAGGGAGAGGGAAGGATGAGAGGATGCTGAACAGTGAGCTGAGAGAGCGAGCGAGCGAGAGAGAGAGAGAGCCTTGCGAGTCCTCCGCCAGCTTTCCATCGCGGGGAGAGACGGACCCTCGCGGGGAGGCAGGAGAGGCAGAGCGGCGAGGTGGTAATTAGAGGAGGAGCAGGGGGGGGGGGGTTGAGATACGAGTGAAGTCTGTCGTTGAATAAGGGAGGAGGATAAAGAAGCGTGCAAGCTCGAGGAGGATGCGAGAAAAGCGAAGGGAGATGTCGCGACGGGCTCAGTCACACCCCTGGTCGAGGACTGGAGGCGGGGATGCATGAGCACCAGAGCGCAAGCGACGGAGTAGTTAAAATCGGAATTGGTGGATGGACTCGGGCTGGCGTCGCCGCGATGGATCTGGATTCTACCTGTCGACCCGAAGGGGAGGGCTTTCGCTTTCGCACCAGGACCACAGTTTGGGAGGCATGGGACCCATTTCTGGACCTCGTCCGTCCTTTGATTCAGTCCCCTATGCGGTCAAGTCGGGATGAACTCACTTTGACCCGTTGAGTCCAAGCAAGCAAAGAGGCAAGGCGGCAAATCAAAGGAGGTGAGAAGACATGAAGAGAGGGGCGGAGTTCTCGGTGTACCAGGGGGGCAGTCCGGCTCGTCGGTCTCCGCAGCCCGTCCCGGATAACCTCAACCTGCGGCTCAAGCAGCGCTCGCTCACCAACCTGACGCTGGACGGCGAGCGGCGGGTTTACGCCCTGGAGACGGACAAGCCTCCGCCTCGCTTCCCGCCACGTCAGAGCTCTTTGGTGTACCCGTCGTCTTCGTCGCAGCGGGCAGGGGGTAGTCTCCAAGGCAGCCCCAGGAAAGAGGCGCTCGCGAGAAACTGCGGCCCCCGAGCTCGATCCTTGTCTCTCTCCCTTACTAAGATGCTCTCGCAGTCGGAGCACTCGCTCATTCCCGTGCCTTGGCGGAGCACCGGAAGGCTGCAGCGAGCCTCCTACGGCGGCCACCCGCGGGGCGAGACCCCTCGCGAGCCCGAACAGCAGGCGGACGCAGCCGAAGAAGGGAGCCGCGGGCGTTCGGATGAGGACCAGGCGGGCGGCGGGAAGCGAGGAAGCGGGGAGAACGGGGGCGGCTATTGGGCGGAGGAGGAGGTTTCGGGTGGGGGGGCTCGCGAGGGGACGGCTCAGCTGGATAAGGACGTGATCCTCACCATGCTGGGCGACCTGGAGCAGGTGCTGCACACTCGGCCACGCCCACGTAAGTTGGCGCGGCGTCCGCGTGGATTCCTCGACCGCGACTCACAATTACCATGACAACACCGGCATGGTCTGTTAGCGGAATACGTGCTTGATTTAAGATCGTGGAGTGACGAAATGTCCTTCCTGCTAGATGGCGGAAAGTGCGATTATCCACCTGTTGCTGCGTGATAGTTTTGTGTTCAAAACAACCGGCCCAGATTTCACGCCGTCAATTTGTGAGTAGCTTATCATCGGGTGTGCATACACCACTTTTTGGGGTCATGTTTGTTTGGTGATGGGCAACCCGGTGGTCCAGTGGTTAGCGCGTCGACCACGCAGTTCAATTCCAGCTCCGGCCTCCCTGTGTGGAGTTTGCATGTTCTCCCCGGGCCTGTGTGGGTTTTCTCCGGGTATTCTGGTTTCCTCCCACATTCCAAAAACATGCGTGGCGGGTGAATGGAACACTCTAAATTGGGTTCAATTCCACATCCGGCCTCCCTATGTGGAGTTTGCATGTTCTCTGTGGGTTTTCTCCGGGTGTTCCGGTTCCCTCCCACATTCCAAAAACATCCATGGCAGGCTGATTGGACACTCTAAAAATTGTCCCTATGTGTGAGCGTGGATGGTTGTTCGTCTCTGTGTGCCCTGCGATTGGCTGGCGACCAGTTCAGGGTGTCCCCCGCCTACTGCCCGAAGACGGCTGGGATAGGCTATAGCACGCCCCGCGACTTTTGTGCGGGTAAGCAGATCAGAAAATATATGAATGAATGAATGAATGTTTGGTGATGGCTCGTCTTCCTTAAAAGTTGCCCAACACAGGACTCGATGTCGCTCAGCGGGCGCTTTGCGTTCTTTCTGTGCACATGAATGCAACTGCATGGGTGTCCATTCCGGATGGAGCCCGCAGAGACGGCTTTTCTCGTATCGTATTCTTCTTTCACGGTAGGGTCACTGGGTCTCTTTAGCACAACGAAAAAAAACAACACACACCACATTTTCCAGTGGCGTTTGACTAGCATGCCTGATGTAAATAATTGCAACATTCCGTACAATCGAGCTTTTCCTTTTTTGGTTGTGGTTCGGCTGATATGAGGTCGGTGTGTGTGGGCGAGCGTGGCAGCGCTTCGACCTCACTTAACGTGCCGTTTGTTTGCTCCGGCCGGTCAAAACATGACCTCAATTATACCCCGGCTAGCCCTTAGCTCCTCTGAGGTCATCGACAAGGACGATGCAGTAAAATTGAGGGCAGGTGTGAACATACAGTGAAACTCCTCTCCAACGAAATCTACATGGGTGAAAATACCCCCTAGTGTGAAAAAATCTTCATGCATTACCACCATTCCCACTTTCAAATTTGCTACAGTGAAAACCCCCTGTTGTGAAACATTTCTTGCTGCAAACATGATTTCGTTGTAGAGGAGTTTCACTGTATATATATATATATATCGTCATTGGGTGCGGGTGTGTTTGTCTTTCGTAATCATGCCCCTGCCTTCAATTTTTTTGCTTATTTCCTTCGCCGCCGACTTCCGTTGCGCCCCGTCGATATCGGAACGTTCGGCTTTCCGCAAAAGTGCCGCGCCAGTGCCACCGAGGGGCCGCCCGTTCATTCATCATACCCGGTCAACTGCGACGTCTAAATTCCGACGTCGTGCGATCGCTTTCAGCGCGTGAGATTACGTTCATACCGGCTAGCGCGTCGGAGTCGTTCGTTTCTGCAATGTTGAGGGGAAAAAAAAACACCAGAAGAATTCGCAGTTTCTCCCTGTAATGTGTGGTTTCCGATTCGGGATGTGATCAATCACAGAACAAAACAATCGCAAAGGCAATCGCATAGGCGATTGTTTTGCCCTAAGTCGACTCTGGAATGCATTTTTTTTTTGATGAATCTATACTGAGCCTGGTGTTTCTTCTCCAACGCGGCACATAAACACCTCAATTGTTTTCCCTCGCTTACTGGCACTCGCTGCCAGGAAAGCGAGCGCAACGTTAAATCTCGTTCTTTGCTCTGCCTCTCCGGATTCGGTTTTGATGTCAGGATGTCGGCTCGGAGACTCAACACGGCTTCTTCCCCCTGTTTGACATCATCCGGAGCTCGTTTATTTTCCCACAAAGTATTTCACGTGATAATTATTACAGTCGCCGCGGTCCCGGCGTGCAGATCGCTTGATGTGGGCGGATTAATCGGAGCCGACAAGAAGGCTTTTAAGCTCGGAGTTGAGTCTGTTGTCCGAAATGGGGCGGTGGGTAGCATTAAAACGGGATTATTTCGTTCGTAGCAATGAGTCGTAAAGGTTATGTTAGAAAATGGTGAGAAGGCTTCATACCAAAAAAGTCTGCAGCCGTTATGACTTCCGATGACCATTTATCACCCCCGGCCCCCCAAATGGGACACACCGTGACAAGTGATGAAAAACTGCATGTCGGAATGTCTTTTCTCTCGGGGGCGGAAGAGAGTATGCGTGTCGACTAAATCGAATGCGTCCGCAGGAGAGGACCCGGAGACGAGACGAATGAGGACGGTCAAGAACATCGCTGACCTGCGGCAGAACCTGGAAGAGACCATGTCCAGTCTACGGGGCACGCAGATCAGCCACAGGTAGGCGGAGAGAGACGCTCGATGGAAACGACGATCCGCATTTGTGTCATTCTGTGTCATGTGACCAACCGAGCAGCCATTGTCACGAACGACAGGTTATGTAAGAAGACCCGTTTTTTTTTGCAAAATAGTTTGCCCAACTCGGAGCCTTTCTGTTCTTTTGGCCACCTGCTACCGAGGTTGTTTGTTGATCTATTTTCTACTTGTTTTTCTGGCACGCTGCGTAACTATTAGCGTTTGCCAAAATTGCAAGCATCCAAGCCTGCGGACTTCTACCTGGCCTGTGCAACCAAATCTCACCCGGGCACAGGTACAGAAATAAATTCTGGACCAAGTCTGAAAAGACGTTTATAAACGTCTTTGGGAGTGAATGAGTAAAATAACGACATGACTGTTGAAATCCGATGCGCCTTGTGTATGGTCATTACGGTAATATTCCGACCCCAAAATGCTCGAGACATGCTGACAACGCAGAGTTCAAACTTAAGGCGATCGGTTTATTTATCGGAAATAGAGCGGTGGCAAGAGAGTTCAACGTTAACGAGTCAATGTTCTAACTTGCTGTTGGTGAAGTCAACTGCTTTATTAACTCATTCACTCCCAAAGACGTATTTAGATGTCTTTTCAGACGCCACATATTTAATTAATCCCACATTTAATGGCCGGCCATTGTCAGACCCTTTTCAAGTACAATGAAACTCCTCTACAACGAAATCATGTGTGCAGCAAGACATTTTTCACAACAGGGGGTTTTTCACTGTGGCAAATTTTATCTCAGACGTAAACACGAACACACACAAAAAACCTAGATGTGTACACTTATTTGTAACAGTGAAACTCCTCTACAACGAAATCCTGTTTGCAGCAAGACATTTTTCACAACAGGGGGTTTTTCACTGTATGCAAATTTGAAACAGGAAAGTGGGAATGGTGTTAATGCATGAAGATTTTTTTTCACACTAGGGGGTATTTTCACCCATGCAGATTTCGTTGTAGAGGAGTTTCACTGTACAGTCAATATAAAATGAGGAGCTGGGATTAAATGTGTGGCGTCCGAAAAGACATCTAAATACGGTCTTTGGGAGTGAATGAGTTGAATACGTTTTACTGACATCTGATCGTTCTGTCGGCGTTTTCCTTGAGCGTAGCTCCATCTAGTGGAAGCATTGTAAATTGCATTTTATACAGCACTGCGCCCAAGACGATCGCTACCGTCTCCGCACTTCTCCCCCGGTCTATTATTTTGGCTGTTTTCGGCCCACTTACCAAAAGAAGATGAGGCCGACAAGCCGTGACAGATGGGCTTTCTGCAAACCCGCGTGTGTGTGTGTGTTTGTGTGCGAGGGGTGTGTTTGTTTTCGATTTCTTATTTCCTCCACAGCCGGCCGTGATCAATACGTTGTTTTCACCGCAGACGCCGGTTTCGGGTGGTCTCGTCGGCCAAAAAAAAAAAATCACACATCCTGTTCAGAAGCTACATTTACATGGGCCGCCATATACTGACCGTTGGCCCGCTTGCTGCCTCAAAAGAATCCGAAATAGGCTCGCTTAATGGGAAAAAAAAAAAATGTAATGCATGTTTTAATAGCGGGAATGTGATAAGTGCCTCAGGCAATGCCTGCCAATTGAGTCCATGACAAAAGGCTGCCCAGAGCAAGCTAATCTCCCTCCCGGATACGCAATGGCGGTAATCACCGCAAAGTAATTAATCAATGTCACGCTTGCACGGACATGACAGTCCTGCTCATCGCTCTCTGTCACCATTTTGGGACTCGCCCGCCGTACCTGTAATGTCCTCAAGTCCTTTTGATGGACCTGCCGGGTGCGTCGTCTCGTATGGATTTTTTAATACGTAATCACAAACAAAGCTAATTTCCCGGATTTTAATCAAACAAAATCTGCGCTTCTGCTCCTGCACATCAACAGCATCCAGACGTGTTTTTTTTTTTCTCCCCTCAGACACTCGCCATCGATCCAAACACGCAATTAATTTTCGCACCCCCCCGAGAAAGACGCGCTCGCATTGATTGACGGAAGGCGAAAGGAACGTCGGTGTTTGAAGAAATGTCACGATCTTCAAGGGCACATCTCTCCCTGTGTATCTCTTCTACATCTGGGGATTTTCGCGATGATCAGATGACAGTCAATGCCCCTCCGCGGGCGCTTTGTTTGTGTTTTCGGCACGGCAGATAACAAGAACAGCTCAATTATTCCCTGTCGTCGGAAGCCAACGCAATCTTTTAAGTTGGCAAATAGGACTGAATATGAAAGGCCAAATGTTGAAGGGGGGGCGGGGCAAGGGGGGCGGGGCAACAGGGGGGGGGGGGTTATTTGTCTAGGATCAGGTTGGACATATTTTTTCATTGTCATGTTGGACCGACGACCAGCCAAGGCCAAAAAAGTGTCTTGCCAGAAGATTAACTCATTCACTCCCAAAGACGTTTATAAACGTCTTTTCAGACTTGGTCCACAATTGGCGGGTACCGAATGAGTTTTAAGAACCGTTTTTGGAGTTTTCGTTCACATTTCACTTGACAGTCCAAGACTTTGAAATCCGGCATCCGTCGACCAGACCCACCTGAGAAGCGGCAGTCGTTTAAGTAGCTATTAAAATGCACCAAGGGTTGCCGAGAGCTGATTTCCATTTCAGATCCTCTATCGATGTCTTCAACTCGATTGTTATTCTATGTTTTAATGAGCTTGCATGCGGTGGGTTTGACGTTCCGAGCCGTCTCAGCTGTCCTTTACTTTTCCGGCCGTATCCTCAGCATCTGCACGCGTAACGTCTCTGTCTATTTGTCAGGCCTTCTATTCCCCCCCCCCCCCTGTCCGCCCCACCCCTCCCGCTCCCTTTTTGCTGCCTTGAGATTATAATAAGCTGATTTTGCAAGCTGCGTCGTACACAACTGCTCCAAAAAAAAAAAAAAGATTTCGATTCCTGAGCGCGGCAAATTGCATTTTCATTGTGATACGGTTTCACATATTTTTGGGGGGGCCGATGGGGGCACTGTAGCACGACATTGCGTGTGGGTATGTTGACATCAGTAGCCGTTGATTGAGATTTGATGGGATCGCCGCCCTTCTCATGTTGTCACTCATCAAACACGCACAGGCTGCCAATTATTCGGCTTCAGTTGAATCTTCGAGTGTCAGGTGCACCAAATATTTTGCTGTCGCCACCAAACTTCTTTTTAGCAGCATTGCTAAACGTAGTATGACTACATAGTGTATATTTTCATACAGTATACACAACAGTGCAATATGTCAGAGCAACCATCCACCCATTTTCTGGGTTTGAACGACGCGGCGCTCGACCGCTAAATTCACAAGTTGCGTAAAAAAAAAATTACCGTCGACTTGACGCGTGTCCGGAGCTGTACCCAGAAGTCAACTCGGATAGTCGAAATTGACATTGGTTGACACCCTCTCGCAATGCTCCCCCCCATCAGAGTGAAAATGCAGTGCCCTTTCTTTCCAGCAGAGGGCCCCAGCGTGGTACCGCCGCATGCTTTAATATCCATGCCCGGGGGTTTAGGCCGCAATAAACCCGCACCGTCACCGTCTCCCAACTAATTTCATTGACTTCATTTTGCTCGCAAAGCCGGAACCACATTTTTTTTTTTTTTTTTGTGCTGCCGGAGGATCATTACGATATTGAGTCTGTGACAATTAGCGGATTAATCACGATGGCGGCTTTTTGTGTAATTATCACTGGAGGATAGGCTCATTTTTACAGCTATTAAGTCATTCTTTTATGTTTTCTGGGTTCGTGGGTGAGCCGGCGCCTATCGCGGATATCAACAAGTGGCGTAATATTCAAACCGAACTGGCATTTTATTTTATTTTAGTTTATTTTTTTAATTTGGGAGGAAGCAGGCGAATGCCCGGAGAATGCCAGGCCAGGAAAATATTAGCTTAACTCATTCAGTACCAGCCAATTCTGGACCAAGTCTGAAAAGACGTTTAAACCCGTCTTTGGGAGTGAATGAGTTGTAATGATCAAAGTTGCTTCAACGACACACTTTGTATGGCCAAGAATTGAAGCTCTCTAATCGTGAGGTCGTTTTGCCGAGATTTCCACAACTGTGACATTTGTCTCACGGGAGATTAGGCATTTTTTCTCATCCTACCTTTTTTGGAGTTAGCACGCTGGGACAAGCAGCACTTTGGGAAAGGTCACGCGAGCGCACACACGTGAGGCGCAGCAGGCGGTCGAAAACCTGTGAGTTGTCACCTTCACGCAGGAGTGCGCTTGATATCACACGGCTTCATCGTCTTGAAAGCGTAATTTCGGTCAGTGTGAGGTAGAAGTTTGGCTGACCTTAAAAATGGATTTGTTGACCATTTCAGGCCCCGCCCATTTTTTTTTTTTTTTGTAAGTGAGAATCTGTTTCCGTCCGTCTTCGCAGCACACTGGAGACCACCTTCGACACAACCGTGACCACAGAAGTCAACGGGCGGAGTCTCCCCGCCCTCGCCACCCGCTCCTCCCCCATGGCCTGGCGCCTCGGCCAATCGCAAACGCCGCGTCTCCAGGCGGGCGAAGCCCCCTCCATGCCCGGCGGCTACCCAGCGCCCCGGGCCGGCGCGGCGGGCGGCGCCGCCGCCGCCAATGCGGCCGGGCGCTACGGCAACCACCCTGACCCCTCCAGGTTTGTGTACAGCGCCCCCCTGAGGCGATCGGCAGGGGGGCGGGGCCCGGAGCAGGGTGAGAGGGGAGGAGGAGAAGGAGGAGGAGGGAAGCAGATGGAAGTGGCGGGGTACATGAGTGATGGGGACGTCCTGGGAAAGAACGGACGGATGGATGAGATCACCAGCGGGTAGGCTAAATCCTGCTAGCATATGCTAACTTTCACCTACAGTGAAACTCCTCTACAACGAAATCCACATGGGTGAAAATACCCCCTAGTGTGAAAAAAATCGTCATGCATTAACACCATTCCCACTTTCCTGTTTCAAATTTGCTACAGTGAAAAACCCCCTGTTGTGAAAAATGTCTTGCTGCAAACATGATTTCGTTGTAGAGGAGTTTCACTGTATTAATTTTTTTTTACAACATTAAATGATGATTAAAAAAAAATATTGTTGTGGGCAGAAGGAGCTTTTGCCCAAACTTGCTTGATTAACCCCCATGCAGTAATCATCCCAAAATTGGACATTTCGGACACTTTGGGTGATTTTGGACTGTTGGACAAATGGACAAGCTGAAATTTTGCATAGGATGTATATCTATGTCTTGTCCAATTCCCACTGAACATTTTGAGGGGTTGAAAGTGAAAAAAAATTAAAAGTGAAAAAAGTTGTTGCACATTGGAAGAGGGACATTTCTGGGACGTAATACCCTTCATGCAGCCGCTTAAAAATACTGCAAGAGGGTTCAATTTTTTGGGGACAAATTGATCATTTTGGTCAGTCCGGTAAAATTTTGAAGATCACTTGGATATCCAAGATGCATTATTAGTATGTTCGTAAAACCTTCGAGGGGCGGGAATCGGCATGAAATTGCGCAATGATTGATTGTCGTTTGATTGATGGAGTTAAACATGCGTGGGATTTGAGACAAATTGTTTGAGCGCGTCATGACAGAAAGGTGATTTGCCATTTCATTAGCTCAATTAGCCCGTCGGCTAATCAGTCCCATGTCCTATCAGGCGCGTCTGATTGCCATCGGCGCTCAAATCCCAACCCACATATGCTAATTGTAAACACATTCAAAAAAAATAAAATAAAAGACAGGCTCTGTGTTCGCTGTCTCTTTCTCATCAGTGACGTTCCACACAAAAACAAGTCTGACTTCTCTTCCCGCAGATATCTCACAGACGGCGGTCTGCATTTGTATGCGCGCAACGCGGGGCGAGCAGCCGACGCGGCTTCTTCTCGAGAAATCTCGCACAGAGGAAGCAAAGAGATCCAAGGGGACGTTGACAGGTAAGGATCCGTCAATCGCAAGCGGGCTGCGGGCTGCTTTGTTTTCTATCTGCCTCCTATCGTCCGATTCCATTAAGGCCATTGGTTTTTTTTGACAACCGCGTTTGCTTCTTCAACTCCTCAACTCCTCACGAAAAAGAATCTGTTCATTTCCAGTCGTCTCGTTGGAGTCTTGTTTTTGTGGCATGAGCGAACGCGGACAAGGACGCCTTTTGTCATGTGACTTTCAGCAAGGTCACTTTTTCTTAGTGTTTGACAACCGAAAAGGCTTCTTTTTTTTTTGGCGTGCGCGGCTCCGGCTTGTTTGCGTTCGCTTTAAAGCGCCGTCAAGGGCAAGGCCGTCCGCGATGGTGCTGTGATGCAATGACGCGTGAGAAGGGCGGTGAGGAATCTGTCAATGGGCTACTTTCGACCAGTTTTTGGCAATGTTTTTTTTTTGTGTGTATTTATTTTTTGACAGTGATGCCGTGTGAATAGCTAAGAACTGCATACGTAATATTTTTTTCGGTATGCAGTTTGAAATTAGGTGGGGAAAAAGAAATGTCATTTTTCTCCTTTCTAAAGTGCATCAGCATACAAATTAATTAGTTAATTAATTAATTACCCAATTAATTACAAATTAATTACTTTTTGGGGTGCGGATTAATTAATTAATTTTATGCTGAGTAATTAATTAATCGTTCGTTTTAAATACAGTCAAACCTCGGTTTTCGAACGTCTCGGTTCTCGACCAATTCGGGGTTTTTTTTATGCCTCGGATGACGAACAAATTTCAGTTCTCGAACAAACTGAGCGCACTTGAATGCACCATTTGACTCCTCCTGCCTTCCTTACACGAGGAAGTGACGCTTCGGTTTTCGAACAACCTTCTGGAAACGGATTATGGACGAAAACCGAGGTTTGACTGAATTTTTCGGTATGCGGTTTCAAATTAGGTGGGAAAAAGTAATTTTTCTTTTTTCTAAAGTGCGTCAGCATACAAATTAATTAATTAGTTAACTCATTCACTCCCAAAGACGTTTTTAAACGTCTTTTCAGACTTGTTCCAGAATTGGCTGGTACTGAATGAGTTAATTAGTGAGTTAATTTTAAATAGTGGGAATCTGCAAGAGGTTGACGCCCACCCAAAAAGGTTGCCCACAAAATAGTGGCGGAGCGTTTTTTTTTGTATTAGACATACACATAATGAAGTTCTTCCCCATCAGCTCAACATAGTTGCATGGCATGAGGATGCCACCAGAGGCCGCCGTTGCAATATGTTTCTATACAGTACACAGCGAGTAGGTGAGTTTTTCCAGCAAATCATGAGTAGATTCAGCCCCCCCAAAAAATTGAGGACTAAGCAAACTTGCCAATGCCAAAAAGAAGCCTTTTCGTTGGGTATTAGCTAGCTTGAGTTCCTATAGCTGAAATATGCCCAAATCCAAATGTAAGCAGTGACAAAATCCAAATGGAAGCCGTGTGAAATATACAGCGGGCAACTTAGTCACGGATTCTTGTGTCCGTGTTTGCTCGCTAATCCAATTGTTTCACAGCTCAGCCCAGCCCGCTGCTGCCGCTGCTGCCGCTGCTGCCGCTGCTGGGCTACACGCTCGCCCTCGCACCATCCCGCCAATCACAACACAACAGCAGCCAGTCACATCAGTCAGACAGTCAGTCAGTCCGGGGTCATATCTGCGAGCGGCCATGCGTCAAAACACGCGAGACCTGGCGGCAGGTTGCGAATAGCCGATGAACGCGCCCCAGCCGTCAGTTCGAGACTCATCGGGCCCGTCACGCTTGACACTCAAGCGTGGAGACAGATGGGCCCAGAATAAATATGAACCCCCGCCAAGCGTCGTCTCCTCTCTTGTGCGTTATCTCCGGAGTTTTGCCTCCGGAGCGAGACGTAAACGTGGGAAATAGCACCCCCCCCTCTCCCCTTGAACGTGATGAAGAAATGTTGACGCCTGCTTTTTTTTCTTCATGCGAATGACAAAAAAAAAAAAAAAAGCCAGATGGGAATTTTATCCCCGTTGAAAATGACTGAAAAGCGCACTGTGCCTTCAACACCGCGCACGGCTCCAAGCAGTCTCGGTGACATGCGTGATTGTCAGAAGCTTGAGCTGACACTTCCCCACTGGCGGATGACAAAGCTCAGCGGGGGGGGGGGGGGGGGATTCATTTCCCAAGCAATCATTCGCCAGGTTTCACAGCCAGGAACGGGATACAGCGTCCTTGATTGGCTTGAAAGCGGAAATAACGCCGCGCTCGGTGACTTTCAGGCAACTTTTACCCCACTGTTAAAGTCGCACGTCGAGTGACTTTCTGAATATTTTACTGTGTTTTGTATCAAAAGGTTTGCAATTCACTTGGTTTTTCGCAAATATTTACAGTCGTCTGATTTGGACAGAAAGCGCCATTTACGGCAATGCTTTTTTTTTTTGCTATTAAACGCAGCCTAGCGCTAAATATTTGTTTATCCGGGCGCGATGCCGTAATTCCCGTTTCATCTCGAAAAGAGAAAGAATTGCCGAGCATTGAAGCGTTTTTCAAAGCCGCTTCCCCACTGTTCTTTTTTTTCTTCTCTCTATTATGATCAAGAATCAGACAAACGCACACACAAATAAAAACTCGCACACAGCCTGGCAGCAACAGAGTGTGGATAAACTTTGCTCCCATGAGGCTCATTATGCTTCACGCTTTTTTTTTTTTGGGGGGAATCTTTAAATAACGACTGGTGGCCAAGCAGGTGACTAAGACCATCTGTGGCTAAAACATTGCTTGTTTTTTTTTTTAACCATCATGTGAATCGGATCAGATGTTTTGCTCAATGTGGTGTGAATGCATATTTATACACACGATGATCGGGAGCTGAATGGTCCAATTTAGAAGATTAATCTGGGGGGGGTAAAAAAGTCCTCTCAAGCACTCTTTGATGTGAACGACCGTATTTTCCGCACTATAAGGCGCCTCGGGGTATAAGGCGTACCGTCAAAAAATACCGTATTGGCCTGAATATAAGACGGCCCTGATTATAAGACTCAAGTTTGAAAAAAGACGTTTTGAACACTAAATTAATTTTTAGACAGAAAATAATCACAATACATCTGAAACAAATGATTATAACAATATATTTGAGAGGAAAAGCATTGTGAAATTTACACCATAACTTCTCCTCAGCTGCCGGTTTACCTGGCCGATCTTCGACCCACTTTTCTCCAGATTGTCGCTACGTCTCTCCATTTTCTGTTACCGCTTCTATTATTTTCTTCTCTTTTCTTTCTTACCGCTATTTTTTATTTTTATTCTTCGTGACAGGGGTTCACTTTGGCCTGGGGAGTCAAGTTCAGCATTCGCTTCAACGATATCTGGCGCCATCTAGCGGCGTGAATGGGTATAATGTCTAGACCCCGAATATAAGACGACCCCCACTTTTTCAGTCTTATTTCAATGCATAAAAACACCGTCTTATATTCAGGCCAATACGGTAGCCTATTTTAAAACGGTTTCCATATACTGTATAGGCCTCACCGCATTATAAGGCGCATAGAATCGAAACTACAATAGTGGCTGCAGTTGCGTTATGCATCCACTATGCTAACAGCTGTAACAAAGCGCTTGCTAGAACATTTAAAATATTCCGTCCAATAAAACATAATATTGATATATATAAGGCGCATCGGATTATGAAGCGCACTGAGAATGCTTTTAGGTGCGCCTTATAGTGCGGAAAATACGGCACTGCGTAGAACAATGATTGTGAATCAAGCCGGCGAATAAGGAACTTGGGAGTTGTTCACGGTGTCCCAAAAAATGTTTGGTCTTACACCACAGAGTGCACTCGAGAGCATTTTGGGCGCTCGCTCCCCCCTGTACTCAGCAGTTATATTGGAGCATATTTTGCTCGCACGTGTTATTAAGAAGGATCACGACTGTCACCGTGCAGAGCGCTGACAGCCGAGGTGAGCCGTAAGCAGGCGAGGAGATTTAGGGTGACGAGCCGCTTTCCGTCGACGGGCGACGTTTAAGTTCACATGTAGTTCAGTCCGACCCTGAGCGCCACTTACGGAATCCAATTGTTCTCACGTCGCACCTGTCGCAGAAGCTTTTTTCTCAAGTTCTGAAGTTTTCGTTTTTTTTTTCTACCTTTCCAACAAAGTCGGAATTTTGCAAATTGTGACGATAATTAGAGGAAGTTGCATCCTCGGTTGGTGTCCCCAGCTGTTCCCGGTGTTCATGCAAATGGGGCTCCTCACTGCAGCAGGTGCGTGTACTCTCTGACGAAATCTTTTCCCCATATCGCCACATGCTCATTAACCATCTATTTAGTCTCGAGATTTCCTCCACTCGTGATTTGCTGGCAATCAACTCCAGGAAACGTTTTTCATCATTTCCGAAAGAGGAAGAAAGGGCAAGCTTGAATGGGCAGTGGACTCAAATGTAGAAATCTATTTGGTATTAAGCCAAAAGTTAATTCTGCCTTCTGACATCCTATACCTCATGCTAGCGTGACGTACCGCGGCATTAAAAATTCAGCGGTCTCAGTTTTGACTCAATGTGATTTACGGGAAATGTGGCGATGAGTCAAGTTCAAGTGACATAAGATGGTATTAAAACATCCTCAGCCCCGCTGAAGAGAACCATGCATGCACGAAAGACATTTTTTACGTGTCTTTAGAACAGAAAGAGTGGCCAGAAGGCTGTGTGACCCTTTGCCAAAGTGAGCGGTATTGTATTTGGCAAATTGCGTCGTGGAGGTATAGATGTTTTCATCATGGCTTCGTGGCATGGGGTAGGGTCACTGGCGAATGGAGCGGCGTCGGAGAAACGGCACAGATTGAAATGGCTAGCGCGCTGTTAGCTAGTACCAAGCTAGCTATTGAGCCTTGCAGCCCACCCGAACATTTGCCACCTGGAAGTACCTTGAAAAGTAACGTGAAAATGTTTAGATATTGCACTGGAGCTAGCTAAACATTTGCCACCTGGAAGTACCTTGAAAAGTAATGTGAAAATATTACGCTAGCGTACTGGAGCTAGCTAAACATTTGCCACCTGGAAGTACCTTGAAATATATGTGAAAATATTTAGCGAGCGTACTGGAGCTAGCCAAACAGTTGCCACCTGGAAGTACCTTGAAAAGTAATGTAAAATTATTTAGCTAGCGTACTGGAGCTAGCTAAACATTTGCCACCTGGAAGTACCTTGAAAAGTAATGTGAAAATATTTAGCTAGCGTAATGGAACGAGCTAAACATTTGCCACGTGGAAGTACCTTGAAAAGTAATGCGAAAATGTTTAGCTAGCATACTGGAGCTAGCTAAACGTTTGCCACCTGGAAGTACAGTACCTTGAAAAGTGATTTGAAAATGTTTGGCTAGCATACTGGAGCTAGCTAAGCATTTAGCTAAACAAGCTAGCTGTTTAGGGTAATGCATTTTTGGGTCAACGTTATGATGTCAGCGTTTTCCCGCCTCCTCCCTTGCCGTTGAACAGCTCGATATTTTGTTGACGTCTTGGTCTGCAATGCAGCGGAAAGCTTTTAACCGCCCTGAAAAAGTCGCGCCGAGGCAAAGTCACCCTGCTCCTTTCTTTTTTTTTCCCCGAGTCGTGCGCAGGAGACGTTAATCAGGCTTTATTGTTGACGTCATTGATATTTGCCTCTGCGCTTAATGTAATTAATGATCATTGTTGAGAAAAGATGGAAGCTTGAGTTTTTTTTCACTGGTACCATGAACCTGCTCGGAAGCGGAGACTCATGAATAATTGTCACAAGATGAATCGGTCGAGTCTCACTCATTATGCATCAGATCACTTCCAGTCAGAGAACGTTTGGCGAGACGGAGCGCAGTCGCGGGGTCGCTGTCATCCGTCTCAGTTTGGCTCAATTCCGCATTGTCACCCTCCCTTAATTAACCCCTCGCCAACGTGCCACCGACGGGCACGTCCGGTTGCGCCTCCGAAGGGGGCTGGCGGGCCCGTCCCGGGGTTGGAGAAGGATGGCGGAGGAAGGAGGGTGGGGGGGGGGAGGAGCTGTAAAGGGGGTGAAAGCGGAACAGCCAAGTAGTCCTTTCTTCCTCTTGTTCCCATTCCGTCTTCGGACTCCCGGTCGATCGACAGCTTGGAGCCGTTCTCTGCCGTGATTGTTGCGTGACGGGATCAGGACGGGGAGCACCGGTAGAGGTGAGTTAGTTGACAGGACAGGAAGTCCTTTTGCATCCTTTTGAGAAAGATGTGTTCGGCTTCTCCGAACAGTAATTGCACAGGCTCAGCGGCATTAAATCGGATTACGGTGCGGGCAAATGAGGATGTGAGCTTTGCGTTTGGAATAAAGAGCGCCGTATATTCGTGTGTATGTTGTGTGCCTGTCCAGACGTGAGCTAGCAGTGGCTTGTCATTCATGTCAAACGTTTGCACGCTCAAAAATGGGAATTTATTCGTGAAACAAAAAAAAAAATATCGGAGCGATAAGATTCAGTTTGAGCATATTTTGGCCTAACTAGATCAAAAGTGGTGGATCTGCTAATCCGGAGCCAGCCCACTGTCGCTGATTACCTCAACCGCTCTGCCAATTCACTCCCATTCATTCTCCTTTCATTTTTTTTTGTTTGTTTGTTTCTTCTCGCTGCTTTTCTCCACCTGCCAAATCGCACCCCCAGCTCAAAGGGACTTGATCTCCGCCATGTCTGTTGTCAATGCCGAGCCTTCTGGATGCTTTCGGGGGAGCCTTGCCGTCCCATCGCCTTCTCTCTACAGCTTTGAAATGTATTTTCATGGTTGGATAGGAAGGCCGAAAGTGTCAAATTGTTCCGAAATTGTTCCTTTAGCTATTTTTTTTTTAGTACACATTGTACAGGTACAGTGAAACTCCTCTACAACGAAATCTACATGGGTGAAAATACCCCCTAGTGTGAAAAAAATCTTCATGCATTAACACCATTCCCACTTTCCTGTTTCAAATTTGCTACAGTGAAAAACCCCCTGTTGTGAAAAATGTCTTGCTGCAAACATGATGTGGTTGTAGAGGAGTTTCACTTTAATTGAATTCCACCTGGGAAAGCAGAAGGTTGCACCAGCGGAGTTTTACTCCGACAGGCGGCTGTCCACTTCGCTCACATCAAGCCCCCCCCCCCGAAAAAAACCCTAATCATCCACATAATAACGTGCGATGCATTTCAGTAATTGAAGCGAGCGTGAGACATGAGCTGTAGTTTAATAGCATGCAAAGTATAGAAAGTGGGTGAAGGTATCGTTATCGTATGTCTTGAAAGGCGCTTATAAATACAATGTATTATTATTATTATTATTATATATGTCAAGATAAGTTTTATTTCTAAAGATACACCAAGCCCCGAGGTACAGCGGTGCTTTGAGACAAAAGTACACAAATTACATAGAAATCAAATAGTTTTGCCGTATTTTTTGAGGGGGGGGGGGGGGCTTAAATTCAATGGAGTTTGTGCTGCTCCTTGTGTGGATTCCCTGGCCATACCGAGAGCCAATCAAAGCCACAGTTATAATAAGTCGTTCTTTGCTGAGGATAAATAATATACGCCTTTTGAGGGTTTTTTTTTCTGTCTACATTTGTTGCGCCACCATATGTGTTCAATGAGCCATTGCCCAAAGGGTTACAACACCGCAAGACTGATGCTCTTTGGGATCTCATCGATGGCATTTTGAGTTGAGTTCACTGCCACCACAGAGTTAGTTTATTTTTTTATCTTTTCTTTTATTTATTTTTTGCATGTCAAAGCAAAAATATATCTGAACGACTGCTTGTATCTCATAAATTTTGTATTTATTTGTTATTATTATCAAACGACCTCCAATTGACTTTTAATCAAAAGTCTATCTCCAATTATTCCCGCACTTGTTGGTTGATTTCCAGCGCATGGACTGCAATCTTGCACTCCTGCGGGATTTTCCGAAATGTGCCGAAAATTACTTTGGCGACAGGAAATCAAATCCAAATCATTTTGCCGATTACATTTTCGACTGCCCCTCGGTTCTTACGTGTTCCAAATAATGCGTAAGAAGTCATATCGGGTTCTCTCTTTTCACCTCGCTTTCTGTCTGAAAAGACGTTTAAAAACGTCTTTGGGAGTGAATGCATTAATAGCGTTTTTTGTTTTTTTTTCTTCTTCCTGGGCAAGCTGCCTGCTTATAAGGGACCAAACTCAGCGATCTGAATATTGCATGAGATAACGTTTGCATGGCTGAGTGGTGTCACGGCGATGCATTCGCTGACGGGGGTGTGGGAGCGGCTTATACGTGGGCCGGGTTGCAAATCAAGACTTTGGAAATTGAATTTGGCAAATGGACACGAGCAGATTTCATTTATTTGAATCGATGCTGACATTCTCCTATTTATTAAAGACGTCACCCTGGTGCGCACTGAATAGGGGAAAATTGCATTCATAAGGGCCTTGTTTTTTTACGGATTGAAGTCATCGCATGAGGGCGGGAAAAGAGTTTTCACGTGGATTTAACACGCTCTCTTTGCACACCTGAAGCGAATCTCCCCTGCGGCGTTTCCTCTGGATATTGCTCGCTCATAGTTAATTTAAGACGCAACGACAGAACCGGCGCCGGCAGGGTTATCGAGTTCGCCCGCGCTGACGCGGCTTCCGAAAAAGCCAAAGCGCCGCCATTCCGTCAGAGCCGATCCCGGGGAAGTTGGACTATGAAATATTCAGCCCGGGTGGGCTCTCGAGAGGATGGCTGCCATTTATGCGTGTGGTCTTACTTGTTTTTGCCAGGCGCAGAGCGGGGATGTTGTTTCCTCAGCGGCGTCGAGCTTGTTTGTCGGGTGTACAAAAACGGGCTGCTTTGTAGCTCGCTCGCTATTTTGATTCGAGTCATTCCAATCGGGAAATTGGTCACAAAAGGGTTCATACAATCGTTGATATTATATTCCAAATGAAGACATACATGAATGTTTATTTTGGGATTTTTTTAAATCACAATTGTTATTCAGCCATGAAAAGATTTTTGATTTGGTATGCGCGTCATCGATGCGGAAAATATTTTTTCTATTCATTTTTAATCAGTCTAAAGGAAATGTAATTATTGAATCGGGATGTAAAAATGGGCGATCCAAACATTACATTCACAGGGGGAAAAAATAATGGTGTGTTCAATTAACTTTATTTCATCAAGTGATTTGAACCCAGATTTTTTTTCTTTCTTTTTTTTTTTTTTTTAGTAGACAATCAAATTTATTGTCTTGACTAAATTCAATTTATTCAAGACAATAATTATAATTGTTTTAATTATTAATAATGTGATTATTAATAATAATAATAATAATTTTTAAAAATGTATTATATTACCTTAAAAAATTTCAATCCAGACAATTTAATTTTGTGTAACTACTTGATGAAGGAAAATTGAATACATTCAACAATATTTTTCAATTTAGTTCCTTAAAAAAATATAATAATTTTTTTTTTTATATATATACAAATATATATAATTTAATATATTTTATATATATATATATATATATATATATATATTTTTTTTTTTTTTAAACTTTTTGTCACAGCATGAATCCAGTTTAACTGATAAACGTGGAGCAAAAACCTTGAAATTCGCCTTTGTGACCGCGAGGGCCATTCGCCGTCACTCTTGAGGTTCATCGAGCAACATTTACCCATGAAGTGCTTTTTAATCACATCGCCAATGAGAGGGAAAAAAAAAAACGTTTTTTGGCTTTGTATGAGAGAGCGAGTCAAACTATTGTCGTGCTTTCCGGGGGTTCAGTCAATTAGCTGCTCTGTTCCACTTAATCTAATGGCTTTTATCGTTCCTTGCGGTACTTTTGTGCTTCGTACCCCCCATAGAAGGATGCCAAAAAACGCGCTTGTCAAACCAAGTCACGTTTTGGACCATTCCCGATGTCAAAATCGGGGGCGGTCCATTTGGCCCCGCGTTCTGGCCTTTTGTGTCAATCACACATTGAAGTCTCCTCCCGGAGGAAGACGAGTCGGAGCGCACTTCAACGCAAAGGCGTCTTTCGAAATGAAAGCGTCTTTCAATCTCACTGACGCTTTTTTTCCCCCCCAAATTATTGCTTTTCATGTCGTTATGAGCTACGGTTCTACTTCCTGTCCTTTTTGAGTTATGTCACCAAATATGGTTGCTTACCGTTAGGAGTCAGAGACCAGTAGTATTGCTTTGCAATAGATTTGCGGGCAGTTATTTCTTATTTTCAGCTTTCCAGCCAATTCTAGCCCAAGTTTGAAAAGACGTTTAAAAACGTCTTTGGGAGTGAATGAGTTACTGGCACATAATGGGAGTTGTCTGCTTATGTAACGGTCGGTAAATCTTCTCCATCTTCTCGCGGCAGCTGGGACGACAGCAGCTCGGTGAGCAGCGGCCTGAGCGACACCCTGGACAACATCAGCACCGACGACCTGACCACGCCCGCCTACTCGGCCGTCGGCTCGTCGCGCAAAAGCAAGGGCGCCCAGGTGAGGGGCCATGACATTTGCGACGCACTGGCGGCAAATCTAATGACCGCCGCCGGATGACGCTAAATGTCACCGTGGCGACAACGTGACATGTCGTTATCTGCATATTTATATCTGTGACATATGCATCCGAATTTCTGCTTGTCAATCATCCACCCACATGAAAAAAACGAACTGGCAAATACCGAAAAAGGTGAGTGTGCGGTTGAGGGAATAAGATGCAGTCTTATACCTCATTGAAGGCACTCGGTTGTTGCTAGGGAGACGGACGGCATGGCCATCTGTCAAGGAAAAAGCCTCGCGCTGATCTCAGTTGTGTGTTTGCATGTGTAGGTGTGTTTTGTTCACGAGCGTCAGTCCAAAGATAGCTCCGACTTCACACCTCGCTTCCTTCTTTGTTTGCATTGCATTGCCGACCAGAATAATTGAATCTCAGACTATGTTGCTTTTACTCAATCCCCCAAAAAATAAAGAACATTTTGGGGTTCCAGAGAGCCAGTAAGTCCAAGCATGCCGATCAGGAGGTGAGCAGCAGCTGGGTGGGAGCTGAGGACCTGAAGAAGGTGGACGAAGAACTCAACGCCAGCATGGACCCCGGCGCCGGCTCCTCCCGCTGGAAGCCTTCCTCGTCGTCTTCGTCGTCTTCCCAAACCCAGGGCCAGTACGACGACGCGGGTCAGAAGGTGACGACGTTGGCACAGATATCCCAGACCGGCTCACTGAGAAGGGGGATGACGGCCCAGGTTGGCATCACGCCCCCCAGGACCAAAAGTACTTCGGGGTCACACAAAACCGCAGGTAAATGTCCCATTTCACACGGAAAAATGCGGGATACGATTTTTTTTTCAGTCTAGTTTAACCCTTTCATGCACCCCGTAACCTGTCCACTGTCCCCAAAAGGATTTTCGGTCTCGGCTGCTGGCCACAAGTTGACAGTCCCAAAGTTGTTGGCTAAAAATCTGCTGAGGTGTTTTGGGATTTGTGCTAAATACGCTTCATGCTAATCGACAGGCAAGACCGATGATGCCAAGGCTTCGGAGAAAGGCAAGGTACCCTCCAAGGGTTCTTCTGGCATCCAACGCTCCCCCTCTGACGCCGGTAAAAGCAGCGGAGACGAAGGCAAGAAACCCCCGTCTGGAATTGGGCGCCCGCCTACCACAGGGTCTTTTGGATTCAAGAAGATCCCTGGTGCTAGCGGGACCCTAATCACTTCCAGTGGTGCTACGCTTGCTAGTGGCTCAGCCACCCTGGGCAAGGCACCCAAATCATCAGCCGCCCTCGGTAAAGGCACAGGCATCGGCGGTGTGCGTAAGACCAGCCTGGATGGCTCCCAGCCTCAGGACGACGGCATCCTGCTCAGTTGCGGCGGCTCGAAAGTGTCCCTCCAGTACCGGTCTCTTCCCAGACCGGCCAAATCATCCAGCGGGGTGACTTCGGGGCGCGGCGGACACCGTTCCAGTTCCAGCAGCATCGACTCCAACGTCAGCGGCAAGTCCGCCGGCGGAGCGGCGGCTAACCAGGCAGGAGCCAAGCGCAGGGATTCCGGGAAGATCGTCTCGGACCGTTCCAGTCCCGTCAACGTGAACCAGACGGACAAGGACAAAGTGACGGTGACGGAGCCGGATCCGGGATTGTCCACTTCTCCCAAGTCCAGCCCGACATCCACATCGACGGGCCAGACGGGCCTCAGGCAGCCGGGCTCCAAGTACCCTGACATCGCCTCCCCAACCTTCCGCAGGTCAGCCCCCTACCGCAAAAACCTCCTCGTCATTCTCATTCTGTCTTGATCCATGGTTCCACCAAGCGCTAACCTTGTCATTACGTGTCAGTATACATCTCAAGTCGTCTTACATGAAGGCACGGGCTGATAAGCGCTTTGAGGGTTTACGCAGAAACAGTTTGGCAGAAACAGTTTGGCAGAAACAGACCTTTCACGGTACAGTTTTTAGGACCGAGCATGACATCACTTTCCAGTCAATTGGTTGTTAATTTCCCCCACATCAAAGTGTCTGTGATACTGCCGCGTGCCTCGAGGAGTCTGTCTGGTAAAGTAGGAGTAAAATCATATTTGAGTCACTTCACAGGAGGATTTTACGGCCGCCATCAAGGACCATTAAATAGACTTCGTCTTCACGTGCGATAAAATATATCCTGATGATGGCAGACGTATCCAGTGACGCTTCCTTGATCCGAGCAGACATCAGACAGGAGTTTCTTGTCCTCGGCATGCATGCCCAAACATGTCCGCCGGCTTCTTTTTTCATCTGCATGTCATTTTATAAGATGGTCCTCAAAGTAGCGTGGCCTGTTTCTTCGGTACGATTGCTTTGGCACATGCCGCGTACCGTTTGAGCTTTTCTAAATGACTGCACCCACCTATCTACCCCCCCTACCCCACCTCCAGATTGTTTGGCACCAAAGCCAGCAGCAAGGCCAGCTCCCCGGGCACGCCCGACTCTGGCAAATGCCCCTCAATCCTGGGCAGCCCGCACGGTACTCTGGCGAGGCAGCCCAGTCTGGACTCGCCCTCCTCCGGCACAGGGAGTCTGGGCAGCGCCGGCGGCCTGAGCGGCGGCAGCAGCCCGTTGTACGGCAAAGGCCCGGACCTCCTGTGCAGCGACTCCCCGGCCTCCAGCCCGGCCTCTGGCCTCTCGTTGCCTTCCAACGCTCGGCCGTGGCCTGCCTGTGGCTCGTCCGCCGGCAGCAAGGACACGCTGAGCTGCCAAAGCATGAGCAGTCTGCACACGAGTTCCGAGTCCATTGATCTGCCTCTGGGCCACCACGGGCCCAAAGTTACGAGAACCGGCAGTGTCAAGTCCACCCTGTCCGAGGGGTAAGATTGGGCTGAATCATATGCATTTTTTTTCACAACGATAAACAAAACCTAGTATTCACACATTCTTCTGGACAAAAACCAAAACATCTCGGCATGGTTTTCACAATTTCAATCAAAACAATGGCCGTCATTAAGGTGTGTGCATTATCGTTTAGGCTAGTACAGTGATTCCCAACCACACATCACCTTGTAGGTCCAAATATGGTCAATTGCAGATTTTTTCACAAATTCACACTCTTCGGTCCCCACAAGGTCTGTTATCCATTTTTGGGGCATTTTTGTCTTCTAATGGGAATTTTCTCAATCAAGGTTGGGAAACACTGCTCCTGTTGTACACTGTAGCTCAACAGTCAAGCATCCATGCTCACCTATAGTGCCTTTTGTATTCTTTTTAATGCTTTTGTCATTGGGTAGTGGCCCAAGTGGCGTACATAAAGTGTTGTTTTTTGTTTTTTTTTGTCCGCCATCTAACATACTCATCCTCTCTGTCTGAATAGCATGCCTCTTGACAGAAACACGCTTCCCAAAAAGCGACTGAGGTAGAGGAAGTTTGCAGCCAGATTTGTCTTGATTACCGCACGCAGCCGCATGGGAGTACCGATGCCGTCGCATGTTGACTGTTTTTTGTTTTCATTTTCATCGTCACGGTTAGAAAAAAAAGCACAACATTGTGAAAGTCACACATTTGCACACATGTACGCCGAGGTTACCAGAGTGACCCCCATGGGTAGTTCAGTTCGCAAGGTTCCATTTGGAGAGCGGGACATATGCGGTGTGGCGAGGTCGCATGTGTCACGCGCACTAATGAGGACTTTCGCAAGGAGAATGCCACTGAAAAAGTGTAAACTCAATTATCATCCCCCCCTGGGGGATTAAATCATGTCGATGCGTAATGAGGTGACCCTCTGCTTCTCGGGCCACTCGGAGCCAGGAAGAGAGGCACAGCGGTGTTTCTGGAAGTGGATGCTGATGCATGCGTCTTTATGCTTGCCTGTTTTTAGCCGCGAATGCTTTTGCACTCATCCCATCACTGACGTCACCCTTCCCCCGCACTCAACCATCTCTTCAAAACCCGACAGTTGCCTAAACTAGTCCTGTCGTGGATTCCAGGTACCCGCCGTCGTCCAGGCAGACGTCCCACGAAGAGGGCATGGAGTGGCTCCGGTCGCACTCAACGGGGGGGCTTCAGGACTCGGGTAGCCAGTCCCCGATGTCTCCACCTGGAGCATCCTGTCCCACTACCGGAAAATACCATTTCTCCAACCTCTGTGAGTCGGTGCTGATTGTGTTTGAGGTCTTATGGGGATAAATACAGTCAATCCTCGGTTTTCGTCCATAATCCGTTCCAGAAAACCGAAATTGTTCGAAAACCGAAACCACGCTCTTTTTAAAATAAAAATGTTTACTGAACACGTCTGCTCACAATGGAAAGCAACACGAGGAAGCGTCACTTCCTCGCGTAAGGAAGGCGGGAGGAGTCAAACGATGCATTCAAGTGCGCTCAGTTTGTTCGAGAACCGAAATTTGTTCGTCAGCCGAGGCATAAAAAACTCGAAATTTTTGGTCGAAAACCAAATTGGACGAGAACCGAGACGTCCGAAAACCGAGGTTTGACTGTATTTAAACACACTGCATTAGTATTGTTGTGACCAACTTCAATTATTTTTTTCGACCAATGTGTGGAATCATAGATAAAATTAATAAATATTGTGGTTTTAAATTATTTTATCCACTGAAGAACAAAAATCGTTTCAGGACTGTAATTTTTTTTTTTTTTTTTTTTGCCCAGGGTAAAGATTGTATGCCCACATGTGTTGCTGCACTGTTTTTTGTTTTTTTTTTGTTTTTGTTGTTTAAGCGTTACAACACCAGGTTGTCTGTCTATGGTATTTCCCATGATGCATTGAAACAGCAGATTCAGGGTGATATGAGAATATCATAATTTATTTTATATTCCCCCCCCCCCTCTCCCAGTGAGCCCGACTCACATCAGCCAGTGCAACCTGCCACCAGGCAGCAGCGGCAGCGGCATGAGCCGCTCCAACAGCATCCCCGCCCAGGACTCCTTCGACCTGTACGGCGAGGGGCACCCGCTGGGCGGCAGCGCCACCTCCCTGGAGGACCGGCCTCGCGCCATCAGCCGCTCGGGCTCCTTCAGGGACAGCACCGATGAAGGTGGGTCCTCGGCGCACTCCTCCCGTTGACTCCGCCCATTGACTCCGCCCATTAGAATGAATTGGAACGGTTCAGCAAAGGCCCATTTTTTTTTTCGTTTCTGTCCTTGCAGTCCACGGCTCTTCTTTGTCACTGGTGTCCAGCACGTCTTCGCTCTATTCCGCAGTAAGTCACTCGAGTTCCTAGAGTCGACCGTCGCTATGGAAACAAGATTCTTTTGAAACGCTCGCGTCGATTCGTTTGATAGGAATGTATTGATCGCGCTCACGGACCGACGTATATGATGGATGGTTTTCTTCTTAGGTGGAAGCTCTTTGGGTGTGTTTTGGGGGGTGTCCCCCCCCCCCCCAACCACCACCACATACAATTGAATGTCTAGACCTGATTTCCATCCCTTTGAAAGTCCCCGTAAATTACAATGCGATCTTATTTCTACGCATAAAATTGATTGTTTGTGCTCCTTTTTTAATGAACAGACGGAGGAGAAGGCACATTCGGAGGTAAGAGCGTTTCGACGGCACGCGTGCGCCGCTTCGCATTCACTTGCGCAACTCTGAAGGTGCACTCGTGTTGAGCGAATGGTGTTTTATTTTCTCTATTTTTGCTTTATTTATTTATTTTTTTTTAGTCTGTCTCATAATCTTTCAGTAAAATGCATGTTTAAATCTCTTTTTGGTGGCTGACCTATTATTATTATTATTATTATTTTATTTTTTTTAAATCTGAGCTTTCTGTTATTTTCCACATTTCTTGTCTGTCCTCTGATCTCTGTTGTATTTTTTTCATTTTTTTTATTTTTTTTGTTGCTTTCTTTAACACTGGATCAAACAGTAATGGCAAATACAGCTCAGCCTTTTGTCAAACTAAATTTCCTGTAATGTAGACACATGCTATGATAATATGCAAATAATGTGGCGAAAAATTCCTTGCAGTGATTTGTCATAAATCAACGAGCCATTTTTGCAAATACTATTTGACCCATTCTTAGGAGCTAACTGCTAACCGTGATCACCAAAGTACCATGACCTGTAATAACCTCTGTCTCATCCTGTTGTTCTGGAGGCGTGCGACATAGTGTTAATTTTTTGACTTTTCTCTTTTCAATCAAGGGCCAAACAGTTCAAAATTCCACGGTAATCCCCCCCCCCCCCCCCACCCCCCTACACTTTTATTTATTTATTTTTCGCACGCAGTGTCAGCATGTTGTCGTTTTTTGGCATCGACGCTATCAAAATGCGGGATATTTTTCCATTTTAAGATGAATAATTCCTCTTTTTTTTTTGTCCCGAAACCAGCAAATCAGGAAACTGCGTCGGGAGTTGGACGCGTCCCAAGAGAAGGTCGCGACCCTGACGTCCCAACTGGCTGCCAATGTGAGTTTGTTGACTTGCGAATCACGACCGGGATTTGCATGAGAACGCGGCGACGCTTCGCCTGCGCCAACGCGAGCAAAAAACAGAAATCTTTGGAGACATCCGACAAAGCCTTTTGAAAATTCCACAAATGCATCGAGCCTTTTTTTTTTTTTTGAAAATGTTTTTATCTATTAAATATTTTTTTTTTTTTGGCGTGTTTGGTTTGGGATGCCGCGTTTTTATTTATTTATTTTTTTCTTGTGTTTGGAGATGAGATGTCTTCGCCGGCGTACGCCGAGGATTTAGTTTGGGGGGGGCGGGCGACGATTCCCGAGAAGTCAAGTGAGCGGAGAGAATCACGCAGGCAAGAGGAGTGGGCGATGAGGACAAATGAAGTGTGTCACTCAGGGGGCGTGGGGGGGGGGGGGGGGGGGGAAGAACAGTGGCTTTGCATTCGAAGAGATCCACAATGTGACTCAATGCTTTTTTAAAAAAAATTTTACTTCGATCATTAAAAGTTGCGCAGAGCAACGAAATTCCCGCAAACATCGTGTGGAACTGAAGCGCCGCGTTTAAAAGTGCGTCATCGTGAGATGGTGTCATTATTTTTGTTCCGCAATTATCCTAATTTTTTTTACCAAAATAAAATAAAAAATTAAATTAAAATAAAATAAAATAAAATAACCAAAATAAAATAAAATTACCACCGCGCACTTTTACACTGCTTCAAATTGCACTCACAATAAATACCTCCCAAAAAAGTATTTTTAAAAACACTTTTTGTCCACAAGATGAGTTATTTTTTTTAATGTATATATTTATTTCAAGTATTTTTTGGAATAAAATCGGACTTGAACAAATGGATTAAAAGCTATACCACAACTGCGCTGTAGGCAGTCATTCTTTGACGTGCCACTAGGGGGAGCCCAACTTCTTTTTTTTTTTTTTTTTTTTTTATTGAATACAACTTTATTGTGAAATGTGCTGTACGTCGACCGTCTTTTAACTCACAGGCGCTCTTCGGAGTCTTCTTTCTTGCAGCGGCGTTGGACGCAGCCTATTTTCAACTGCGGGCCACTGAAAAGTGCTTCTCGGTCTGATCGATGTCCTCGATATTTCTCCACCCGCCCCGCCTCTTGCCGTGGTGGTCCTGACAGCGCTAACGCTGATAACTTGACCTCATTCTCGCCGCCGCCGCCGCGTCGGTCCTTTTATCAACTTCAGCCGACGGCACCCGAGGCGGACGGGCTCGAGAAATAAGACAGATGGTTCGGCCATTGGGCGACGCCTCTTCGGGCATGTCTAGCTCCGCCCTTTCGGGAAGCTAACGCTTCAGAATGTTTGATTTTAAAAGCGCAAAATATATATATATATATTTTGGGGGACGGATTTAGCATCTGCTGCCTATCAGCATTCTCCTCAGTCACCTCGGGCAAAATTGAGATGAATTATTTGATTGGACCTCGCCTCGCCGCAAGCTGCTTCCTGTCATTGCTTGACGTTCCGCAGAGTCACGGCGGCTCTGACAGGGAGTCTCCGGGTCGTTTATCTAATCACAATCACCGAGTCCCGGAACTGAGCATGTCGGGTGGGGGGGGTGGGGGGGGGGGGGGGCGGAGAGTACTCTTTCCACACCACCAAAGCCACGTAACGTCAGAGACATCCGATAATCGGTCCGTTGATCAAATGGCGGAAGAAACTGCTGAAATGATTGATTTTACCGTAGCGTCACCCCCAGAAATTCACAGCTGGGTAATTTCCAAATATCCGAAACTTTTACGAAAGAGTCGCAAACAACCCGCGAGACGACACTTAGGTCAAAGGGGGCAGATGGTCCGACGTCACCCTGTCGCCCCCCCCCCCCCGTGAACGTGGCCTTTCTCTGATCCGCCCGCCTGTCTCTCAACTGTCGGAAACATCCGGCTTCCGAATGTTCCGCTGTCAAGGAGACGTTTCTTCGGGGAATCGTAATCCTGCTCCTAAACATTTTTTGGATGACTGTGAAATAAAATGATGAGCAGCGGGGATGCTTCATTGAGCATTTTAAGATGCCTCAGGAATGCGGGGCGACGGGCCGCCACCTGTTCAATTCACGCTTCGAAGCTTCCGTACTTCACATCCGAATCTCATTTTCATCTTATAATTCATGCAAAAAAGCTCACCCGTGTGTCTTTTCCGGGTCCGCAGTCTCACCTGGTGGCCGCATTTGAGAAGAGCCTGAGTAACATGACGTGTCGCCTGCAGAGTCTCACCATGACGGCCGAGCAGAAGGTTAGCTTTCCGCGCCGAGTAGGGGGCGAGTCCACGACTACTCCCTTCGAATTAAGATCAACCAAAAACCGCCGAGATGCTTTTCATCGTGCTTCATGGTTCCTTTGTCAGGAGACCGAGTTGGTCGAGCTGAGGGAAACGATCGAGTCACTGAAGACCCAGAATACCGACGCCCAGACGGCCATACAGGTGGCGCTAAATGGCCCGGATCACTTCCATAAAGGTAATCGTGACTATTTAGCTTTTAGCTAAAACACCAGGATGGGTCTTAACGGTATAAGGAAAGCTTTAAGGGCACCCCCAAAAGCAATAACGTATAAATATTATTTTATTCAAGCTTTTTCACTTCGATTTGAGACCTATTTACCGTATTTTTCTGCATTATAAGGTGCTTTGGAGTATAAGGCGGAACCTTCAATGAATGAATTTTAAAACTGTTTTTATTTATAGGGTGCACCGCATCATAAGGCGCATAGAATAGAAGCGACAATAGTGGCTGCAGTTGCGTTAGGCAAATCCACTAGATGGAGCAACGCTAAAGGGAATACAATACAGTACGGATGTATTTATATAAAGCTGCAGCTGTCACAAAGCGCTTGACAGAACATTTAAAATACGACGTCCGTATCGGAATACTGATCCATATATAAGGCGCACCGGATTATAAGGTGCACTGAGAAAATTGCGCCTTATAGTGTGGAAAATACGGTATTTACTTTTTTTTTTGTTTTTTTTTAACCATTTTGGCGTCACAAAGATAAGCCGCACGACTTTCAAATATCTTCGATGAAATTTCCGTGCTTTTTTTTTTCCCCCAGACCTGCGTATCAGACGGCAGCACTCATCCGAAAGCATGTCGAGCATCAACAGCGCGGCCAGCCACTCCAGCATGGGCAGCATGGGCAAGGACGCCGAGGACAAGAACAAGAAGAAGAAGAAGAACTGGGTTGGTGGAACAAACGCGATCGCGTACTCATCATATCGCGGTTGCTAGGTGACGGTCATTATCAACGGGAGGGGGGTCAGCTGACCCGCAATTGACTGTTTGAGGACCACTTTGGATTTCATATGAACACAAGCATGTTAATGAGACTGCAAAATGGTCAGCAAAGGGCTACGAATGCTCGTATTTTTATTTTTTTTATTTTTTTTAAACATCCCAATTGAGTGTTGATAAGTGCCCGTTGACTCCCTGGGGCGAGTTGAGAAGCCAAAGTGCCAAACACTTTGGCGACTGTGGAAGTGCTTTTTCGAAGGCTCTTAATCCCATGCATGAACCCAAAGGAAGGCTGAAAGCCCCCCCCCCCCGATACACCCCCCCGCCCTTCGATACGGACTTATTCTTTTAAAGCACGACTCCCATGTGGACCTTTAACGTCGTTTGTCGCCTCCGTGGTGGTTGTTTTTTTTTTTTTCTTACTCAGCCAAAGCCACTTTGCAGTCTCTGCAGTTGCTAAATTGGGCTCATTAGTACAAAAAATGCATATTAGCGCCTAATTAAAGCCGCAATGAATGATTCATTTGTACAAATATTGCCGCAGACGCACCGTCGAAGCCGGAAAATGCAAAAAGGAGTCGACGGCCTCGTCCGACCCGCGAGAGACAATTAGGTTGACGATTCCAATTCCAAGTACACCGAGAACAGTGATTCTCAACCACGTGGTCACGAGGGGTAATTAGGCGAAATTATCCAGTTGCATTTAATTGGCCTGAAAATGATCAATTTACCCCCCCCAAAAAAAAAAAAAAAAAATGTCGTTAACTCATTCACTCCCAAAGACGTTTTTAACCGTCTTTTCAGACTTGGTCTAGAATTGGCTGCTACTGGTGACATGTCGAAAAATCAAATGCTCGAATCAATTTAATGATATGATCATTGCCGTATTTGGGCATATTTTTGCTTTGTGTGACATTTTCCTTCGGTGTGGTGTGTTTTGTGTTATTTTTCTCGTCGTCAACAAGCTCAATTCTGCCTCAACCTCTGCCAAGGGGTCTAACCGTCCCATCCCGGGCGCACCTCCGCAAATACACGCCTGCCGTATCAAGTCTGACTTGTGTTGACAACTCCAGTTCAGTTTTTTTCCGCTAACGCGAGCTGGCGTGTATGCATGTGTGTGTGTGTGTGTGTGTGTGTGTCTGTGTCTCTGCGTGTGTGTGCGTTCTGCATCTTCAGGTGGCTGATTCCATCCCAGCTCAGGTCAGTTGTGTCCTTTGAACGTGTGCAGTGGGCCCCACCCCCATTCCCCACCCCTCCCTTTTTTTTGTCCTCTAAAAGTAGCCCGTCTTCTATCTTTTCTGGAAACATCAGCATGGATACAGCTGCCCCCCCCCCCGTCATTGCCTGTTCATTTTTAGAAAGCAAAAAAAAAAAAAAAATGCTGAGTCACCTCATTTCATTCTCTACTTACAGCCTTGACATTTGCCTTCCTCTTACCTCCTCCCCCAGCAGTGAGCATTGCTTGGAAAAACAGCACGGCGTTACCCTCCTGATCTCCGATCGAAAAATTCTCACCGAGGACGTCGTTTGCATAAGTGACACTGACCCCCACCCCCAATTTTTGTGTCGCGCAGCTCCGCAGTTCGTTCAAGCACGCCTTCAGCAAGAAGAAGACCAAGTCGCAGTCGGCCCACGACGAGGCGGAGGAGATGAGCGACTCGCTGCCGTCCTCGCCCAAGCTGCAGCACGACAACCGGCAGGGCAGCGTGGCCACGCTGCGCTCGTCGCCCTCCGCCACCGAGTGAGCGTCCTCGCCCGTTTGGCCGCGCCTCCGCGATCCAAAACAAGACCCAGACATCAAAACGATTTTTAAAAAATTTTTTTTTAGAAGCTAGCGAGGTAGCGCTGAATTAGCTAAATGCTAGTTGACTGCGTTTATGTAACATGGGTCCGTGATTGCGTACAGTGAAAGTCCTCTACAATGAAATCTACATGGGTGAAAATACCCCCCTAGTGTGAAAAAATCTTCATGCATTCACACCATTCCCACTTTCCTGTTTCAAATTTGCTACAGTGAAACTCCTCTACAACGAAATCCACATGGGTGAAAATACCCCCTAGTGTGAAAAAATCTTCCTGCATGAACACCATTCCCACTTTCCCGTTTCAAATTTGCTACAGTGAAACTCCTCTACAACGAAATCCACATGGGTGAAAATACCCCCTAGTGTGAAAAAAATCTTCCTGCATGAACACCATTCCCACTTTCCTGTTTGTTCCTGTTTGCTACAGTGAAAAACCCCCTGTTGTGAAAAATGTTCTTGCTGCAAACATTGTAGAGGAGTTTCACTGTGCGTGCTTGATGTCGGGGTTTGGCGCTAAATGCTTTGCAATTACAGCGTTTTCTGCTTTGTTTATTTCTTTATTTTTTCCTTTCTTTCTCCAAATGCTCATTATTATTTCGCCTCTTTTATTTCTCCTCCACCTTCACCTTTCCACATCCTTTTCTTGAACGTTTTTTGATTGTTTTTTGTTGTTTTTTTTTTTAACACCCCTGCGCATAGCAAGTGCCTATGCGATAGCGAGTCCTCCTCCGTTTGGACGCCAAAGAAAAAGCTAAACGGTCACGTGGTCTACAAGCACCGATCCCGGTAACTGGCTGGGAAATTGCGCGCGTGTGTGTGTGTGTGTGTGTGTGTGTGTGTGTGTGTGTGTGTTTTTTGTGACTTTTGCACTGCCAAGAAGTCTTTCAGAAAGTAGAACCAGGCTGCAGTCACTGCAAACAAAAGATCGGTTTGACGCATGTCGTGTGTTCGGAGCACCTCGGTTGCATCTTGTGAGACGACCGTGCGGTGTGTTTTGAGATCAATAACAACATTTTGTGCCAATCAATTTGGTTGTTCATCTAACCGGCTCCTTACTGCATTATGCATGTCATAGTTTTTGCACAATTAGTGCCAAATGATGACGTGAGTTTTCACCGGTAGCTCCCACATCCCCTTCAAGCCTTCATTCTGGACCACCCCACCCCCCCAAAAATGACACCCTCCTCTATCCTCCTAACCCCCCCCCCCCCCCCCCCACCAACCCCTCCCCGATAGGCTGTGCGAGTGCACCGAAGCCGAGGCCGAGATCGTCCTGCAGCTCAAGAACGAGCTGAGGGAGAAAGAACTCAAGCTGACCGACATCCGGCTCGAGGCGCTGAGCTCGGCCCACCACCTGGACCAGATCAGGGAAGCCATGAATCGCATGCAGGTGAGGTATCGTGAAACCTAGTCCCACCTCGGTGGTTCTCCAATTGCACCTCACTACTTCATTAAAAAAAAAAAAAATCATTCTTCAAGACTAAAATGCAATTTCCAAGTTAAATACAACTGAACCGGGTGGACTTGGGCAGTGATTCTTTTGCCTGCCACTAGAGGGAGTCTGTGAGAATTGCTCCCATGAGAAGCGCAGGCTCAATAATTGTGTCGTAACGCCTCGCCGAAATGTCTCCAGAAGCCTCCGATCGTCTCCCCTTTGTGATCTGGGGAATCACGTAAGGCTTCTTATCGACGACTTAAGCGTCGGCACAAAAGGGAGCCTTGATGTTCAAAAAGGCGCTTCGAGCCAGTAATTCCGATTTAAGGCTCGCGTACAGCCGGCAAGCAGTAGTCACTTTTGATTTGCGCTTTTGAAGAATAAAAATCTTGATGACTGATTGTGTCAGATTGCGAATTTTCCCCCAACAAATGCCGCCCTCGTCTCCCTCAACGAGCAGAATGAGATCGAGACGTTAAAAGCCGAGAACGACCGTCTCAAGTCCAGCGGCAGCGCCACGCCGACGGCCACCCCCGCCAAGACGGCCCGGCCGCCCTCCGAGACCTCCAGCACGTCCTCGTCCTCCTCGCGCCAGTCCCTGGGCCTCTCCCTCAACAACCTCAACATCACCGACACCATCATGTCAGGTCAGTTGAGCGTCAGCCGGCGCGGAAGCGTCAGCCCCGATCAACTTTGACACCCTGACATTTGTTTCCAAGGTGTGAGAACACACACACACACACAAAAAGTCACTTTACGTTGACCTTTTTGGTCCAAAGAAACCAAGAACACGTTTGCCCGGCAAGAGTCTTCAAATGCCAATCAGAACAGATTTTGTGGATTAAAAGCTATTTTTCTTGACATTTACCAACGCGCGTTTTGAGAAGTAGCTTCCTCCCGCGAGTAATTAAAATAAGCAAAGCTCTCCTCCGAGGAGCAGCCTCCTTATTTGATGGCGGGATGAGCGAGAGCAGTGAGGCGTTAGAATGAAAGGGGCCCCGGCACGGAGCCCTGCGGTGTCGAAATGCCAAATGAATACTAAGTTAACGCTGTCCAAAGTGAAGAACACAAAACATACAAGAGAGAGCGTTTCGTACATCACAAGTCAGTGTGCTGCATTTGTAACTTGATTTCTGAACCACACGGAGACTCTTAACCGCGCGCTAACTCGTGCCGTCGTTGGCCTTCAGATATTCTGCTCGACGACAGCTATGAGGGTAACCTGCGCAAAGAAGGCCGCAGCGTGCGGATCGTGGTCAGCATCAGCAGCGGGCCGAGCACGACCAAGGTTAGCGGTTGACCGTCCCCCGTTAGCGCGCTTTACGTTCCGGATGCTTTTAGCGCCCCGCGTCGATGTCATCAACAGGGGACGCAAATGCAGGAGTACCTGATTGGCTCCATCGGCGTGAGTGGGAAAACCAAGTGGGACGTCCTGGATGGGGTGATCAGACGCCTCTTCAAGGTAAACTGGAAGCGGATGATACAATAGTCCTTGGGGCCAGTATTTGGTTACGTTTGTGTGTCGTGGAAACGGGTTGCTTTGTGACCCCCGTTGCTCCCTGGCACGCTGCAGGAGTACGTATTTCGGGTGGACCCGGTGACCAGTCTGGGCCTTAGCTCGGACAGCATCGTCTGCTACAGGATGGGCGAGGTGGTCCGCGCCCACTCCTCCGAAGTGCCTGAGCTGCTGCCCTGCGGCTACCTGGTGGGCGAAAGCAACGTCATCAAGGTCAACCTCAAAGGTAGGAACGGCCCACGCCAAACGCTTGCGGTGCGACATTGACGCCTTCCCCACCTCCGCCCCCCGGCAGGCGTCAAGGACAGCAGCATCGACAGCCTGGTGTTCGACACCCTCATCCCTAAGCCTATCATCCAGCGGTACCTCAACCTGCTAATGGAGCACCGTCGCATTATCCTCTCGGGCCCCAGCGGCACCGGAAAGTCCTTCCTGGCCGCCAAGCTGGCCGAGTTCATCATTTCCCAGATGGGCCAGGAGGTGACCGAGCACAACGTGGCTAGCTTCAACGTGGACCAGAATTCCAGCAAGGTACGCGTGCCGGTAGATTACAACAAGCATGCAAGAACATTTTTCTTATTGAAGAAAATGAAAGGACAAAAGAAGGCTGGAACGGATTAAAGGCATTTCCATTCATTCCAATGGGGAGAGATTATTTGGGACAGTTCTACAAACATGGTTCCACATTCTTCCGCTTTTCCTCTTCTAGGACCTGCGTCAGTATCTGTCCAACCTGGCGGAGCGCTGTAATTCCGAGGGCACAGACACCAAGCTCCCCACTGTGGTCATTCTGGACAACCTCCACCATATTAGTTCCCTCAGCGACATCTTCAACGGCTTCCTCAACTGCAAGTACCATAAATGGTAAGGTTGTCGGGTACTTATGAAGGGGATATGAGGGGGGTTTTTTTGTGTCGTGAAAATTTTTCGACTGTAAACTAGACTTGGATTTGAGAACAATGCCTCATGACCTCATTGTCTGCTTTAGCCCTTACGTCATCGGGACCATGAACCAGGGAGTGTCCTCCTCCCCCAACCTCGAGCTGCATCACAACTTCAGGTTTGAACTCTCACACGTCTACCGTGTCTGACATCTCCCATATTTTGACCGTACTGTGTCAATTCGGAAACAATCCTGACGAGAGTTTATCTGCGTCATCTCTCCCCACGCTCACAGGTGGGTGTTGTGCACCAACCACACCGAGCCCGTCAAGGGCTTCCTGGGCCGCTTCCTGCGCCGGAAGCTGATTGAAACGGAGATCCATAAAAACGTGCGCAGCAACGACCTCATTAAGATCATCGACTGGATTCCCAAGACGTGGCAGCACCTCAACGGCTTCCTGGAGGCCCACAGCTCCTCCGATGTCACGATAGGTCAGCCCTAAGCGCATTTAGTGTACAAGAGATTGGTTTCAAAACGATTTTAACTATCATGCAGTATTTTTAAGCGGCTGCAGGGTATTACGTCCCAAAAATGTCCCTCTTCCAATGTGCAGCAAGACATAGATATACATCCTATGCAAAATTGCAGCTTTGTGGAGTTATTTTTCACTGTTTTGTCTGTGGTGTCCATTTGTCCAACAGTCCAAAATCGTCCAAAGTGTCCGAAATGTCCAATTTTGGGATAATTACTGCATGGGGGTTAAATCAAATTCGCTCGATTTGGTCCCCCACCATAGGCCCCCGTCTCTTCCTGTCCTGTCCCATGGATAAGGAGGGGTCGCGCGTGTGGTTCACCGACCTTTGGAACTACTCCCTGGTGCCCTACCTGCTGGAAGCTGTCCGAGAAGGACTGCAGGTGAGCAATTATTTTGTCGACCCCCTGCGACAGATGCGGGACCCCGCGTCTGGAGGTGCGGGTGACCTGGTCTTCACCCATGGGGCCCAGCTAGACTCAGCCCGAAGAACCAACGTGACTCCCTCATCCTGTCGGGGTCCTCACATGTGGGAGGGGCCAAAGAGCTCGGGGTGCTTTTGGGATGGATGGATGATTTTTTTTTTTCCGATTGACTTGATGAATCGATTGCCTCGCAGCTGTACGGCAAGAGGGCGGCGTGGGAAGACCCGTCCAAGTGGGTGAGCGACACGTACCCGTGGCAAGCCGCCGCCCCCGTGCAGTCGCAGCAACAGCAGCAGCAGCAGCAGGACGGCCAGTCGTTGCTGCAGCTCAGGCCCGAGGACGTGGGCTACGAGGGCTACAGCTCGTCCAAGGAGGGGGCGTCGTCCAAGCAGGTGTCCCAGAGCGACACCGAAGGAGACCCCCTGGTAGGAGACCCCTTGGACACTTTTCGCCATGTTCTCCCGACTCAATAATCAACTCCATTTTTTTCCGCGCGCCTTCCCGCAGATGAACATGCTGCTGAGGCTGCAGGAGGCGGCCAACTACTCCAGCGCGCAGAGCTGCGACAGCGACAGCGCCAGTCACCATGACGACCACCTGGACTCCTCGCTGGAGTCGGCGCTCTGAAAGCGTCACTTGAGACGCCTACAGTGCAAAAATACATGACAGGAGGGGTGTGCTTTGGATCGAAATCAAAGGTGATATCAAATTTGACATCAAGTACCACCTCATAAACTACTCGGCTCTGCAAGTAACTACCGTTATGACCAACATTTTTTTTTTCCTTGAACCAAATTCCTATTTTCGGGGCTTTTGGCGCCATCTTGAGGCGTCCCAGGGCCTTTATTTCAATGGCGAGTCCAATCCAAATGAAGTCATCTTATTGCTACTTTCCTCCATTTTTAGGATGCAACTTCTCGTCTGATTGCACAAAGAGTTTTGTCCAAATCAGCCACAGTCTTGTACAGTGAAACTCCTCTACAACGAAATCTACATGGGTGAAAATACCCCCTAGTGTGAAAAAAATCTTCATGCATTAACACCATTCCCACTTTTCCTGTTTCAAATTTGCTACAGTGAAAAACCCCCTGTTGTGAAAAATGTCTTGCTGCAAACATTATTTCGTTGTAGAGGAGTTTCACTGTAGCCCAAAAATCCTTTAATAACTACAGTGAAACTCCTCTACAACGACATCTACATGGGTGAAAATACCCCCTAGTGTGAAAAAAAATCGTCACGCATTAACACCATTCCCACTTTTCCTGTTTCAAATTTGCTCCAGTGAAAAAAAACCCTGTTGTGAAAAATGTCTTGCTGCAAACATGATTTCGTTGTAGAGGAGTTTCACTGTAGCCCAAAAATCCTTTAATAACTACAGTGAAACTCCTCTACAACGACATCTACATGGGTGAAAATACCCCCTAGTGTGAAAAAAAAATTGTCATGCATTAACACCATTCTCACTTTTCCTGTTTCAAATTTGCTACAGTGAAACACCCCCTGTTGTGAAAAATGTCTTGCTGCAAACATGATTTCGTTGTAGAGGAGTTTCACTGTACTTCATTTTTGGAACTGGAAGATTTTTCTCTGTGTTTACAACCCGAGGAAGGAGGTGGCCAGGTACTCTTGTCGGATGTATTTCTTTGTTTACAAAAGGTGCTTTTCTCACAGGCATTGGTCCAAATAACCTTCCAAAAGGTCACTTTGCTCTTCCACCTCGGTGGCTCCTGAAGTCAATTTTGTCCAAATTCTCCCGCTTTTTAAGCCGATTGAAACGAATACGTGCCAAGTGACGCGCGCGGCTCGGATCAGTCGACGAAATACGATGCAGTCAGATAAAACACCTTCGCTAGGGAACAATGATATTGGTGCTTTCTCGTTGCCTTAAGTGTGCAAAAAGATTTTTGGGGGGAGGGGCTGGGGGGTGGGGTCTCCTCCTGCTTCCAATGACTTTATAACGACAAGAGATTCATATGGATGCTTCCTGTTTTCCTTCCGAACAGGTTTAAAGTGCAAAATCAAAGAGTTCATGTTGTATGTGAATTCGAAACTGACCATTATCTATATATAAGTATATAAGATTTAAAGTTTTTGTTTTTTTTTCTTCTCCACCCAGTTGAGCTGGGCTCACTTGAACTGACAGGAGCACAACCAAATGTTTGTTTGTTTGTCCCCCTTCTTTTTTTTTTTAAGCATGCTTTTTAACAAGGGGGGGGGGGGTCATTGAGAAAGAGATATTTACCTTTATGTACACACAAGTATTGGACGGAAGCCATTTTTGATTGTCCTTTTAAATGCGCGGGTTGGTTTTTTGCACACTCGGGCGGGTTGTAAATACTTCAGTCACCTTGCACAAGGAAATCAAAGATGCATTCGCCCCGGTTGATGTTACACGAACCTGCAGAAAGAAGAAAGAAAAAAAAGTAAATTATTGTGCGTCTTGTGATGTGTGTCAGTGCAGGAGGCACACGTTGTGTAGATAGAAAAGTGTTCTCACTACAAATCACAAAAGCTGCACTTTTCCAGTCGGCGGCTCCCATTGTTGCCGTGAAACCTTTTGAGTTGTGTCATTTCGAATTCGGCCAGGCTGCCGAGGCGCCGCAGCTCACTCCACACCGTACTGTACAGAAAACACCGCAGGTGCTACCGGTCAGCCAACGCCCACCCGAAATTAACACAACCTCAGGACAATGCCACCGTCTTGTCAACAATTCTACCTTTGTTGTCGGCTTTTCGCGCCTCCGCAGCCTTCCCGTTTCCAAACTCGCTGACCCCAGCGTACGCCATCCAATTCGGAGATGTGTCAGTCCAAGCCCATAGCATTTAGTCTCGTTTTGAGATGCAAACATTCTTTTCTTCTTTTCGGGTGAAACATTTGTCTTTGAATGTTTTATATTTTGTACATTTGTATGTAACATATCATGTAAATAGACAGAGACAGTGATTTAACTCATCTGGAGGATTTTGTAGTCTTTGTAAAAGCTCTAAAAAAAAAATAATAATAATAAATGGTATTTGGTGTCACAAGCAAATTATGGTTTTCGTTTTTTTTAATGCCATTCTGCTGGGTGGCCTTGGGAAAATGATAGTCGCTTGTGTTTTAGGAGTAATTAAAAATTCAAATACTTCAGATGTATTGATATTCTTGTTATGAAAGTTAAACATCCGGGTCACTGATGACTGTTTCCAAAACACACACGATGACTTGAATCTTTAATGGCCTAAACATCTTAATAAATACATCGCACTTCAAAAAAATAAAATTACGTTAAATAAAGGCGGAACTAAATAAGCGGAACTAAATAAATTCAAATACTTCAGATGTATTGATATTCTTCTTATAAAAGTTAAACATCCGGGTCACTGATTACTGTTTTCCAAAACACACACACGAGGACTTGAATCTTTAATTGCCTGAACATCTTAACAAATACATCGCACTTTCAAAAATAAAATAACGTTAAATAAATGCGTAACTAAATTAGCCTTGTGCATTTAGATATATAGATATATAGTATAAGTGAGTCGTTATTGCGATCTACAAGCAAGAGTTTCCCTCCGGAGTTTTGACATTGCGGAACCAACGTTCGAGGAAGTTCCTGGATGCAAATGCCCGGATGTAAGACTTGCACTTCCGGGATCCCGCAGTGAGGCGCACGCACCTTTAAACTCGTGTGGACATGAGAACGATTTGAATGTTTAGTCAGACGCAGCGCCGCAAAAACCTCCCTAGGAGCGGCAGATTACCCCCCCAGCGATGAAGGCCCACTTTCCGAGATTCGCCGCCGCCCTCCTGCAACTTTGCAAGAGAGACTCTCAGAGCTTCGTGATGCTCCGACTGGCTAGGTACGTACGCAACACTTGTTTACATTCGACACACTCGAAAGTGCAAAGTGCTTTATAAGAGACGAGTCTCAAGACAAGTTTAAAGTTAGAAAAAAAACTACTTTTGAAAGGAGAATCTCAAAAGTGGACATGCGGCGTCGCACTTCCTGCTTCCGCGTTACGTCACTGGGAATGCGACTTTCCAGACTGATTGGAAATTGGAGAAAATAACTCGAGCGTTCGAAGTAGTGGAAGTAAACAAAAACACAGCTTGCGATTTTGATAAGCGGTTTCGAATTCGGGGCAGATTAACTAAATGATTAAAGCTGGTAAGTTTGCCAACGATTACATAGGGTTTTGTTTGTTTGTTTTGGAACGGACCACGACACCGAGCTCTTTATTAACCGTCGAACTGTGAAGGACTTTAATATTTATTGTATAATTCATTGATGTACTACGCCTTTCCAACCAGACGTAATTGGTATGTAGCAATCGGTATGAACTGTAAATATTCGTGGACAATTTTTTCAAAAGATCCTCTGCGATTAGTGGAGCTTTGGCTCCCTCTTGTGGTCACTTACGTCAAAAGGCCAAATTTAACTCCCCTGTAATTGGTGGGGGGGGGGGCGCATAAATAAATACAATATACAGTATATTGATCAGTTTATGTTTCTGACACGGATGATAGCGCAAACTACAAGTATCTGTATATTTATATATATCTAAATATATATGGCGAAATATAGATATGTATAAAAGCGAGAATGTTTAATAAGGCATTTTTAGCCGAAAAAAACGACCATGTATAGTAAGGCGTTTTTAGCCGTACAAAAAGACCATGTATAGTAAGGCGTTTTTAGCCGTAAAAAAACCATGTATAGTAAGGCGTTTTTAGCCGGGAAAAAACGACATAGTATAGTAAGGCGTTTTTACCCCAAAAAACGACCATGTATAGTAGGCGTTTTTAGCCCGAAAAAAACGACCATGTATAGTAAGGCTTTTTTAGCCCGAAAAAAACGACATAGTATAGTAAGGCGTTTTTAGCACGAAAAAAACGACATAGTATAGTAAGGCGTTTTTAGCCGAAAAAAACAACCATGTAGAGTAAGGCCTTTTTAGCCCGAAAAAAACGACATAGTTTTTAGCAAGAAAAAAACGACATTGTATAGTAAGGCGTTTTTAGCACCAAAAAAACGACATTGCATAGTAAGGCGTTTTTAGCCCAAAAAAAACGACATAGTATAGTAAGGCGTTTTTAGCACGACAAAAACGACATAGTATAGTAAGGTGTTTTTAGCACGACAAAAACGACATAGTATAGTAAGGCCTTTTTAGCCCGAAAAAAACGGCCATGTATAGTAAGGCGTTTTTAGCCCAAAAAAAACAACATAGTATAGTAAGGCGTTTTTAGCACGACAAAAACGACATAGTATAGTAAGGTGTTTTTAGCCCGACAAAAACGACATAGTATAGTAAGGCCTTTTTAGCCCGACAAAAACGACCATGTATAGTAAGGCGTTTTTAGCCCGAAAAAAACGACGATGTATAGTAAGGCGTTTTTAGCACTACAAAAACGACATAGTATAGTAAGGCGTTTTTAGCACGACAAAAACGACCATGTATAGTAAGGCGTTTTTAGCCCGAAAAAAACGACCATGTAGAGTAAGGCGTTTTTAGCCCGAAAAAAACGACCATGTAGAGTAAGGCGTTTTTAGCACGACAAAAACGACATAGTATAGTAAGGCGTTTTCACCACCAAAAAAACGACCATGTATATATAGTAAGGCATTTTTAGCACGACAAAAACGACCATGTATAGTAAGGTGTTTTTAGCCCTACAAAAACGACATAGTATAGTAAGGCGTTTTTAGCATGACAAAAACGACATAGTATAGTAAGGTGTTTTTAGCCCTACAAAAACGACATAGTGTAGTAAGGCGTTTTTAGCCCGACAAAAACGACCATGTATAGTAAGGCGTTTTTAGCCCGAAAAAAACGACGATGTATAGTAAGGCGTTTTTAACACGACAAAAACGACATAGTATAGTAAGGCGTTTTTAGCACGACAAAAACGACCATGTAGACTAAGGCGTTTTTAGCACGACAAAAACGACATAGTATAGTAAGGCCTTTTTAGCCCGACAAAAACGACATAGTATAGTAAGGCGTTTTCACCACCAAAAAAACGACCATGTATAGTAAGGCGTTTTTAGCCCGAAAAAAACGACCATGTATAGTAAGGTGTTTTTAGCACGACAAAAACGACATAGTATAGTAAGGCGTTTTTAGCCCTACAAAAACGACATAGTAGTAAGGCGTTTTTAGCATGACAAAAACGACATAGTATAGTAAGGTGTTTTTAGCCCTACAAAAACGACATAGTGTAGTAAGGCGTTTTTAGCCCGACAAAAACGACCATGTATAGTAAGGCGTTTTTAGCCCGAAAAAAACAACCATGTATAGTAAGGCGTTTTTAGCACGACAAAAACGACATAGTATAGTAAGGCGTTTTTAGCCCTACAAAAACGACATAGTAGTAAGGCGTTTTTAGCATGACAAAAACGACATAGTATAGTAAGGTGTTTTTAGCCCTACAAAAACGACATAGTGTAGTAAGGCGTTTTTAGCCCGACAAAAACGACCATGTATATATAGTAAGGCGTTTTTAGCCCGAAAAAAACAACCATGTATAGTAAGGCGTTTTTAACACGACAAAAACGACATAGTATAGTAAGGCGTTTTTAGCACGACAAAAACGACCATGTATAGTAAGGCGTTTTTAGCCCGAAAAAAACGACCATGTAGAGTAAGGCGTTTTTCACCCACCCAAAAACAACCATGAGACGTCTTTGGTGCTAAAAACGCCTTACCCTACATGGTCGTTTTTTTCGGGCTAAAAACACCTTACTATACATGGTCGTTTTTGTCGTGCTAAAAAAGCCCTACTATACATGGTCGTTTTTTTCGGGCTAAAAACGCCTTACTATACATGGTCGTTTTCTTTGTTTTTATCCCACTAATTTGAGTTGCTGTTGTCTTTTCAGATCCATTCCAGAAAGATGACATCACCAGAAAAGCTTTGGAGAAATGTAAGAAGGAACACAACTCTGTGCCAGCCACCGTTCACAACATGGTGCCATCGGAGTGATTTCTAGGTGAGTGTCAAGCAGAAGTGACTGTGCTTCACGAGATTCTTTTTGTAAAAGCTTTGCTGTCCTTGTGTGATTCAGCCCCAGGTGGTGATGGAACTGCAGGCCACTGGCGCCCGGAGGAGGTCCTCAAAACGCATCCGGTCAGCACACCAGAACGCTGGGACAAGACCGCCGGCACGAAACAAAGACTGCCTGCAGCGCTTCGAGGTGAGTGGAAAAAGTTGTCATTCAAGTGGAAGGGTTGTTGTTATTGGGTGCCAACTTTGGCACCCAATGACAACAACCCTTCCACTTGAATTGGTAGAAATGTCCTGTTGTGATTGAGATGTAATTAGCCATCTCAGTCACAACAGGACATTTGTACCAACTTAAGTGGAAGGGTTGTTATCATTGCATGCCAAAAACTTGAGTGTCAAGTGTTTGGCATGCAATGACGATAACCCTTCCACTTGAATTGGTCGACATATCCTGTTGTGATAGAGATGGCCAAATGACATGTGACCTTTCTCTGACAGGAACTGGTGGGGAAGGTTGAAGGCAAGTAAACTGCACAAGACCAAGCAAGAGTAATAAAAAGATCAACACATTAAAAATAAAGATACTTTATTCTCGCTGTGTTGTCATTTTTTTTTTAAACAAAAAGGTGTTTTATGTTGTCATTTATACATTTGAGTGTGATGTTGAGCCAGCTCCGTGGCGCACTGGTTAGAGCGTTGGAGTGCGAACGCAGAGGTCCAGGGTTCAAATCCAGCTCCTGGCAGTCTCACTTCTGTGTTCTCTTCTTGCTGGCGTGGACGTCCACCCTCCCCTCCATTTTCTTATCTCCTTCTCCTCGCAAGGGTTGGGGGTCACAGGGGTGTGCTGGAGCCTCCCCCGGCTGTCTTCGGACTGTCGGCAGAGGGGAGGGGGCACCCTCAACCAGATGACAGCCAAACAAGAAACAACCATTTGCACCGGGGGTCAATTGCCCCAAGGTGCAAATGGTTGTTTCTTAATTGTCAGTCGGTTGAGGGTGCCCCCTCCCCTCTGCTGACGGCCCGAAGACAGCCGGGGGAGGCTCCAGCACACCCTGTGCCCCTTGCGAGGACAAGGGGATTTGAAAACAGACTTACCTCTTCACCCAGGACATGCCGTCGCAGATCTGGGTGTCGTCAGGAAGCTGCTCGTTTGGACCTGTCTGAAGTAAAAAAAAAAGAAAACAACACATTTTTATTTGGGATGATTCCAAATTTCACAGCCGCATTCTTCCTGAACAGAAGCATACGTACCAATGGCTGCTATGGGAGGAGCTTTGTCGAAGATGTTTGGTGCACGCCTTGATGGTGGCTGCATCGATGACCTGTTGAAAGAGATTTTAAAAAAAACAATCAAAATGAATTGCAAGTTAAGGTCATCCGACGCCATCCACTCACATCGATTCGGGTCTCAAGCTCATGCAACGGGATCCAGCGACTGCAGCACAACATCTGTCTGCCGATGGCCTCACAGATTGGGGTGGAGCCTGCAACGAGGGGGAAAAAAATATATAAATGGTCGTTTTTTTCGGGCTAAAAACGCCTTACTATACTAGCTAAAAACGCCTTACTATACTATGTCGTTTTGTTCGGGCTAAAAACGCCTTACTATACTATGTCGTTTTTTAAGGCTCAAAATGGGCTTAAAACGCCTTACTATACATGGTCGTTTGTTTCAGTTAAAAACACCTTGCTATACCATGTGGTTTTTCCTGGCTAAAAGCGCCTTACTATATTATGTCGTTTTTTTGGGGCTAAAAACGCCTTACTATACTATGTCGTTTTTTCGGGCTAAAACGCCTTACTATACTATGTCGTTTTGTTCGGGCTAAAAACGCCTTACTATACATGGTCGTTTTGTTCGGGCTAAAAACGCCTTACTATACTATGTCGTTTTTTCGGGCTAAAACGCCTTACTATACTATGTCGTTTTTTCGGGCTAAAAACCCCTTACTATACTATGTCGTTTTTTAAGGCTCAAAATGGGCTTAAAACGCCTTACTATACATGGTCGTTTTTTTCAGTTAAAAACACCTTGCTATACCATGTGGTTTTTCCTGGCTAAAAGCGCCTTACTATACTATGTCGTTTTTTTCATGCTAAAAACGCCTTACTATATTACTATGTCGTTTTGTTCGGGCTAAAAACGCCTTACTATACTATGTCGTTTTTTCGTGCTAAAAACGCCTTACTATACATGGTCGTTTTGTTCGGGCTAAAAACGCCTTACTATACTATGTCGTTTTTTCGTGCTAAAAACGCCTTACTATATATACTATGTCGGTTTATTTCGGGCTAAAAACGCCTTACTATACTATGTCGTTTTGTTCGGGCTAAAAACGCCTTACTATACTATGTCGTTTTTTCGTGCTAAAAACGCCTTACTATACATGGTCGTTTTGTTCGGGCTAAAAACGCCTTACTATATACTATGTCGTTTTTTCGGGCTAAAAACGCCTTACTATACTATGTCGTTTTTTAAGGCTCAAAATGGGCTTAAAACGCCTTACTATACATGGTCGTTTGTTTCAGTTAAAAACACCTTGCTATACCATGTGGTTTTTCCTGGCTAAAAGCGCCTTACTATACTATGTCGTTTTGTTCGGGCTAAAAACGCCTTACTATACTATGTCGTTTTTTCGTGCTAAAAACGCCTTACTATACATGGTCGTTTTGTTCGGGCTAAAAACGCCTTACTATACTATGTCGTTTTTTCGGGCTAAAAACGCCTTACTATACTATGTCGTTTTTTAAGGCTCAAAATGGGCTTAAAACGCCTTACTATACATGGTCGTTTGTTTCAGTTAAAAACACCTTGCTATACCATGTGGTTTTTCCTGGCTAAAAGCGCCTTACTATACTATGTCATTTTTTTGGGGCTAAAAATGCCTTACTATACATGGTCGTTTTTTTCGGGCTAAAAACGCCTAACTATACATGGTCATTTTTTTCGGCTGAAAACGCCTGACTATATACATGGTCACAAAAAAAAATACATGCACCATAACTTGACTTACCTATTGACTAACGACTGTCTTTTTTTTCTTCCTTCGGTCCACACACTTGTCCAAGTTGTCCTCGCAAGCCAACCAACTTGACTTCCTGGCAACAAGCCGACTCTCATCCACCTTGTCACTATGTTGTTTGCGCTGATTGTTTACGCTGCAAAAGAAATAGTTGAATTATCAGGCACGCTTTCACATCATCAAACATCATCAATATTATGTAAAAAAAACAAAACAACTAAATATTTAAATTCATTTCCTTATTTTTTTCCGAAAAAATATTTTTTTTTCTTCAAAAATGTTTGGGTGGGAAACTTTGAGTAAAGGGGCTGCGGCCAACCCGAAATAATGCTCCTCGAACGACACGCAGACACACTTTTTGTGACACTATGGAGGACGTGAGCACATCCAAACGCCTCTCACTGGGACAAAAACTAAGTGACATGTACTGCACGACATCAGAGATGTAATTTTTTAAAAATTCTTAGCAGTAAGTATCCATCCAGTCAGACCTTGAATGAATATTCAATGAATATTCGAGTGTATGGATACTATGGAACATGCGCGAGATTACATTTCATGAAATATTTTGTCACGGTCACGCAATCGACAAGGTGAAATTATAGGTCAGAAGGTCAAATTGCTCAAAATAGGCACCGATTTTCAAAATGATTGCAGATTTGGAACAATAGTTGTTTTGTTAAGGTTGACCCAGTACGTCATCCCTGAGAGAGAAGGGCCAATTGAGCTAAAATGTTTGATTTCGTCACTATCAACAAGTACACTAGCTGTCATTTACATTTTCAACTCGTCAGATGTGGCATGGACGGACCCAACTGTCACAAGAAAATTTAAGATTCACGAAAGCAGCATGTGAAGGAATTACTCTTTTCATTTCGGACATTAGCTTCGGTGTGGAGAACAAACAACATTCAAGTCAACCGCGTTCCTTGATTGACTCTTGACTGACACCTGTTTGTGGACGTGCTAGCTGACACGCCATGTTTGTTGACATTTTAACATACCTAGCCTGATCCTAGGGACGTAGGGAGTAACAAGAAACAAACTAGAGCACCTATGTGTCATAACGATACTTCTAAATTGTGTACATACAGCTAGCATCTCCTGTTTAAAATACTGTACTCACTCAGGACACCGCAGAAAGACGCCGGAAACGTTTGGTAAACCGGATGCGTATGGAAAGCGAGAAGGTTCAATTCGAGTTGAGGCGAAAGTGCGTCTTTGATTAGGTAGCATGACTACGAAAATAAACACCGCATATTTTAAGGCTCATATTTATTTGCTATGCGTTTTTTTTTAAATTGTGGAACTTATAGGCACTCCCACCTCAACGTTACGTGCTTATCCGTGATAAAAATGTATGCTTGTTACGAAAATAAAGGTGACGAACGTGCGAAAGCGAAATAGCCTGCTTGGTTGTCGACGTCAAAATATTTACCAAACTTTTTTTGTTGTTGGATTTTTTTTAGATGTATCTGTTTATTTTTTTTACGTAAATTTTTTTTTCAAACAGTAATAATGCTGAGAAAGGCTAACTATTTCTCCATTTGGCATAATCCATCCATACATTATCCAACCCGCTGAAACGTGAAAATCACTTCTCAACAAAGACTGTTAATCAAATCCAAAAGTCCAAGGAGTTAATGCTGTACCATGACCAACATGAAAACAATAAAAATAATTATTATTAAAATGCAGTATTGACGTTTTTAGTCCTTTATTGTTTTAATTTGAAGCTCCTCTGACACACTTCCGGTTTTCTCCTTTGCTTTGAAACATCAACAGCGCCAAAGTTCAGCCTCTCCAAAGAGGAAAATGACAAGCGAAGAACCACAATGGCGAAAAGTCCATTCGTTCACAGGTGTAGTTCCTCGCTCCAGGCACGGACACCGGGCGGTAGCAATTCGGGAGCTGATCGTGGTGTTTGGAGGTGGAAACGAAGGGATAGCAGAGGACCTCCATGTTTACAACACTGGTATGCTAAAATTAGCGTAGCGGCCAATGTTTTTAGCTTTAGCCTTTGCGATAAAATGTCTCAAACGCCAAACTGTTGTCTTTCCATTCACTAGCTTATGTCCCGCTCGCCAGCTTTGTTCATTTAAAACTGAATCCAGGAATCTTAATTTATTTTCTTAAATTTTTAAACGGAACTGGTAAGTTAGCTGCAGTATTACGTTCAGATCCGGATGGTGATGCGAAGTAACGAAGAAGAAATGCTTTTTACTGCACTGTATCTGTAATTTTAAGTGAATGTTTCAGCAATCTATACTTGTTTTAAGTATTTGATTTTTTTTTTTTGATTGCTTTTTGCCGAGTTAACATATAGCATTCGGAATTTGGCAAATCTAACATCATTCACGAGTGCATAAATGCCATTTAAATGTTACAACCGGTGTAATTCAAGACTGTCATTTCTTTTAGTCTCCAAGCAGTGGTTTCTGCCTGCAGTGCGAGGAGACATCCCCCCTGGCTGCGCTGCTCACGGCTTGGTCTGCGAGGACACCCGCGTACTCGTCTTTGGCGGCATGGTGGAGTATGGCAAATACTCCAATAATCTCTATGAACTTCAGGTAAAGCTTTCCTCTCGAGTAGAAGCAGTAGTATTTCGTAATACCTTTGCCAATGTATATTTGATGGTCCAGGCTAGTCGCTGGCTTTGGAAGAAGCTGAAGCCCAGAGCGCCCAGGAATGGCCTGCCTCCGTGCCCTCGTATCGGGCACAGTTTCACCCTTGTGGGTAGCAGATGTTATGTCTTTGGGGGGCTGGCCAATGTCAGCGAGGACCCCAACGGCAACATCCCACGGTATGTTGAAGGACGGATCCAAGGATGTTTTTTTTTTTTTTTTTTTTCCACCCATTTTCACTTCTCGAGAAAGAAAGACGGCCAAAACGCGTTCTAAAAATAACAGTCGCAGCATTGAAGAGAAATTAAAAATAAATTCAACTTGAATTACTTTAACCAGCTGAAAATGTGATTCGCGATGGCAGGTACTTGGACGACCTCTACGAGTTGGAGCTGCAGTCTGTCTCGGGGGCAAGAGGCTGGAGCATCCCGGAGACAAAAGGCGGTGGTCCTTCAGCGCGGGAGTCGCACACGTCCGTCGCTTACGCCGGTCTCGGCTCTCCAAAGCTTTTCATCTTCGGGGGGATGCAAGGCCGCAGATTAGATGACCTCTGGCAGCTTGACCTCAGTAGGATAAATATACGACTTACCGTAACGCGGGGTGTCACACGTGACCCAAAGCGCGATGATGCGTCTTCTCTTCCTTAGACACGATGGCGTGGTCATTGCTTGAAACGAGGGGCTCGGTGCCACTCCCCAGGAGTCTTCACTCTGCCAGTGTGATTGGAAACAAGTAAGAGCTTTGATCACGAGAACGCTTTAATTGAAAGGCGTGATTGATGTGTCGCTTACCAAACCCTTGCAGGATGTTCGTTTTTGGCGGCTGGATTCCCGTTCCCGAGTCGGAGAAGCGCAATGCCGCCGGGATGAAATGGATTTGCACCAATTCCTTAAGCGTGCTTAACTTTGGTGAGTACTTCTGTGCGCGTTTAACCAAAAAAAAACAAAAAACTACAGTGAAACTCCTCTACAATGAAATCATGTTTGCAGCAAGAAATTTTTCACAACAGGGGTTTTTTTTTTTCACTGTAGCAAATTTGAAACAGGAAAGTGGGAATGATGTGAATGCATGAAGATTTTTTTTCACACTAGGGGGTATTTTCACCCGTGCAGATTTCGTTAAGCGTGCTTAACTTTGGTCAGTACTTCTGTGCGCGTTTAACCAAAAAAAAACAAAAAAAAACTACAGTGAAACTCCTCTACAACAAAATCATGTTTGCAGCAAGACATTTTTCACAACAGGGGTTTTTTTTTTCACTGTAGCAAATTTGAAACAGCAAAGTGGGAATGGTGTGAATGCATGAAGATTTTTTTTCACACTAGGGGGTATTTTCACCCATGCAGATTTCATTAAGCGTGCTTAACTTTGGTCAGTACTTCTGTGCGCGTTTAACCAAAAAAAAAAAACTACAGTGAAACTCCTCTACAATGAAATCATGTTTGCAGCAAGAAATTTTTCACAACAGGGGGTTTTTTTTTCACTGTAGCAAATTTGAAACAGCAAAGTGGGAATGGTGTGAATGCATGAAGATTTTTTTTCACACTAGGGGGGTATTTTCACCCATGTAGATTTCGTTGTAGAGGAGTTTCACTGTATTCCCCAGTGCAGATCACGACATGAAAGCGTCTCTCCTCCCCCAGACACGATGAGCTGGCAGAACCTGAGTCCGGAGTACGACGACATCAACTCCCAGCTGCAGAGTCACATGACCCCGAGCGACGATCACAACACCGGCGGGCCCAAAGCCAGAGCTGGCCACTGCGCCGCCGCCGTCGGTTCCAGGCTCTACATTTGGAGCGGCCGCGATGGTTACCATAAGAATTTCTATCAAGTGTGCTGCAAGGACCTTTGGTACCTGGAGACAGGTGAGAAGCGGGTCATATCGAGTCATACGTTCGATGAAATTTGTGATTTTTTTTTTTTGTTCCCAACCTCGTTGTGATTTTTAGATCGCCCGGCTCCAGCTGATGCGGTGATGCTCATCAAATCCACCGTCAGCATGCTTCACGTGGCGTGGCGCCCCCTGTCGGGAGCGGACTGCTACATCCTTCAGATTCAGCCCGCGGGGAGCCAGCCTCAAACCAAACAGGTCGATTCGACTTGGACGGAAGCGGACGCCAAACCTAAAGGTCCACGAAAAAAAAAAAAAAAAAGTTGACTTTCCTTTCATAAATACACCACTCATTAAAAAAAATTGAGATATTCCGCTTTTAACTCCATAAGACGTCTTTTTAAAATTAGGCCCCGCCTACCAAGGACGTACTTGTACGTCTAAGTCTTTTTTTTTTTTTGCATCATAGAGAGGGAGGAGGGTCTGATGCAATCTGTGAATGAGAATAAGTCATTTGCATTAGAAATCATGTAAAAAAAAAAGTGACCAGTAGATGGCAGTGGTGACTCACGTGCTTGAAATGCACGCTTTTACAAAAAACTATTTTTCTCCGTTTTTTTTGGGCCCAGGAATCGCCATTTTCATGAAACTTAGCCGTTTTTGTAATGCCGATTGCTGAAGAATGGAAAAAGATAGAACAAAAAAATGTTTTCTGCTGAAAGAACAGAGTCCAAACTTTATTTTGGTAGGCTCCAGGTTTCTATAGCATTAGCTTGACCTGTAAAACTTTGACTGCATTTCGGGTTCATGCTGAAATCTTACCCCAAAATCCCGTTTGCTGAACTTTTTTTGTGAGTGGCGCTAAATATTTTTCCCGCGTGGAATGTACCCCAGATTCCCAGTCAAGTGAACGCAACGCTGAAGAACAAGACAACCCATCAGTCCAGGTATGCGGTACTCGCCTTCAGCACCAAAAATAAACCCGACTTCAGCTGTAACTTTCTATTACGTATCGTGGTCGCAGGTTGGCTCAAAGCAGCACGACAATCCGACAAAGTCGTCCAGCGGCTCCCAAGAAGGGGGGCGGGATTCGTCGGGATCTGCTCATCATCAGCATGGTAAAAAAATGAAATAAAATGGATGTTCAGGCTTCTAAAGCGGAATAAATCAAAAGCTTGTCTCTTTGCCCTCAAATATAGCTGAGAAGACAAGAGATCAGGTAAGCTATATTCCTGACTTTTATTTTGTGTGTGTGTGTGTGTGTGTGAGCGTCGAAACTACAGTCAAACCTCGGTTTTCGAACGTCTCGGTTATGCCTCGGATGACGAACAAATTCCGGTTCTCCAACAAACCGAGCGCACTTGAATGCACCATTTGACTCCTCCCGCCTTCCTTACACGAGGAAGTGACGCTTCCTCCTGTCGCTTTCCATTGTGAGCAGACGTGTTCGGTAAACATTTTTTTTTTTTTTTTAAAGAGCGTGGTTTCGGTTTTCGAACAATTTCGGTTTTCGAACGGATTATGGACGAAAACCGAGGTTTGACGGTACAACCCACCATTGTCTTGCAGAACGCAGAGGGAGCCGTGTGGTTTGACGTCGGCGTGTTCAGAACCCTTTTTTCTGAAGTCCAGCACTACCATCTGCCAGCCGACGACAACCAGGCGACGACGACCGTCGGCAGCCGGCCTTCAGTGATGATCCGCTTTTTTTTTTTTTTTTTCAATTCACCCCAAAAAATAAAATAAAATCAAAAAAATTAGGCTTCATGATTGCCGATCATCTTCTGTGTCAGAGGAAGCTGCCGATGCCTCACGACTACGAGGACAGAGAGAAAAAGGAGCTGGATCCCGGTCGGAGTTACCGTTTCAGAGTGGCGGGCGTCAACTGCTTCGGCGAAGGAGACTTCAGCCCCGTCAGCGAGTTCAAGACGTGCCAACCGGGTTTCCCCGGAGCGCCGTCGGCGGTCAAGATCACCAAGGTAACGCGTTCGCGACACTAAACAGCAGCAGCAAAAGTGACAAATAAAAGGAAATGACATGAGGAATTATTTTCCGTGCGTCGATCCAAATCTTGCGTCATCTTTGAACACAGGTCAATGATTTAGTCCACATTACATGGGAAGCTCCTCCGTCTCCATCAGGCCGGATTCTGGAATATTCCATGTACATGGCGGTGAAGAAAAGCCGCTCGTCCAGTTCGGAGGGTCCGGGGCAACTGGCGTTCATCCGAATCTACCGCGGCGTCAAGACGTTCTGCACGGTGGGATCCAGCCACCTGGTCAACGCGCACCTCGACTGCTCCGTCTCCAACCGGCCGGCGCTGGTTTTCCGCATCGCAGCCAAGAACGAGCAGGGCTACGGCCCGGCGACGCAGATCCGCTGGATTCAAGGTCAGGGGGGAATGAAAACAGCCATCAAGGCGTCTCGATTTGAGTCCAACGTCTTTTTGTCTTCTTTTTAGATGCTTTTAGAATGCGAACCGGATCCAAGGCAGACGGCGGCGCTGTAGGTGACTTTGACGCTGCCGACAGGTGAACAAACAAAGCACACGCACACTTTCGGATGTTCCATTTTTGGGTTTTGAAACATCCTCTCCTCTCTTTTCCAGCTCCAGCTGAAACCGAACGACTTACAAGACGGCACTCTGGCAATCAAGCGATACACACCAGTGCATTTTTGTGTATGATATTTAAGATTCTACTTTTGATAATTTATGTATTTAAATATCCTGTTGATATATATTTGTTTTTAAAGTAACCACTGTGATTCATAGCTTCACTGCAATATTGTTTTGTAAAATAGACTAATAAACTTTTTAAAAATGATTATTAATCACGTGGATTATTTGTATGCTACTTTTATTTTTTTGTGTGTGTTTTTAATGGACTGCAGATTTTTTTTTGTATGTATAGATCAATTTATATGTTTTTCAATTCATATAATGTGAATATGTTTACGTGTACTATGATTTCCCTGTGATGTTCGGAAGCGGAAGTTGCTGTTGTGCGTTATGTTTCGGCACTCATTGTATCTTTTCATTAAATCTATTTTGGTGTTTTATTTTTGTTTCATTTATAATCATTGCACTTTTTTTTTTTTTATGAGGGAACAAAGATACGAATACTGATTGGTCAGAAATAGAAGTGAGGCACAACTGTCGAATAAATGTGTGTGTGTGTTGGGTGAGTTATTTTATTTTTTGGGGTATTCATTGAGATTTTTTAGCGAATAGGTGTTCACCAAGATGGTAAGGTATTTGTAATTTAATGGAAAAATTATGAGTATGATAAGGTATTTGGCTGATCAAATTTAATATGTAGAATAAGGTTTCACTCATATCCATCCGTATTTCGTATAATTAGAGTCGATACGAAATTACGGTACGGCTTGTGACTGAATTTATCGGAACCATTTGCTTGAATTGCTTTATTTTATTTTATTTTTTTAATCAATTTCAGACTTGCCAATGACTGTTTGACAAAAATAATCACTTTGACGGTAACTGTGGACGAAAATTAAACGCTAGCTTAAGCGCCAGCAAGTGAGTGTTGCGTTCAAGAGCGTTTCTCAAAAGCTGTGAAATCTTCCGACTCCAACCGAAAAAAGCATAACTTAAAACAGAATTGTGGAGTGTCAGACCTCACCCCACCAGTTAAGCACAATTTAGTGACTATTAATTCGAATTAGTTACGTTTTAACGTCTAGCACTGGCCACTTGTAACATATTCAGAACAGTTATGAGAATTCCCATTTGGCAGGAGGCGCAAAATGCCGCACTGTTTATGACGTCAGACTCTGAGCCTTTGTCACGTTAATAAAATTGGGCTTTGATTTTTTTGAACACAAGCTATTCCTTGAGCTTGCCTCACACATTAATAATAATAAGAGAACCTTTATTCGTCTCTTTCTTTCAGGTAGGAGAAAATGGACCCTACTAACCTTCCAACGGTACCAGGGACTGGGCTGGATGGTGCGAGGATGGAGTTTCAACACATGCTTACTGATCTTCAAAGGAAGTGTGAAACCTATAAATCAAATTACAATGTCCTCAAGATCGAACATTCCAGGTACTCCTTCTATCTGACATGAATGTTTTAAGTTTCAGAACTACTGGTTTACACTACTACACTACTATGACTTGAATTTTTGTTGTTATTATTAGTTTGCAGGATGAGCTATCGCATATACAGGGGGAATCAAAGCGTCTCCGTAGCCAGCAGGATAAACTTCAGTTACAGTTGGCTGAGCGGTCAAGAGAACTGCTGGACAACAAAAAGGAGACGGAGGAGCTTCGACTGCAGGTCAATAAAAGAATTTACATCAGATTTTCCGCTCAAGTGCTTGAACTTCCTCAACGGTACCTAATAGAGGATTCTTTTAGTAATCTATTATGGATTAGGGAGGAAAAACAATTGTTATTGTGTGTTCAATAAAATTTCTGGAAGGCATCAAACATGTCCCAAATTGCAGGTGATGACTCCAAAGCGTCTGGAGTTGCTCAGGGCTCAAGTGCAGCAGGAATTGGAGGCTCCAGTCAGAGAGCGTTTCAACAAACTGGAAGAGGTCACTGCCCGCATTATTTACACGGCTGCTAAATAAATCAATGATATTGATTTTAGGATCTTTGCATTGTAAAATTTGGCACTACCATACTAAACTGAACATGTACTTCACTCATTCACTCCCAAAGACGTTTTTAAACGTCTTTTCAGACTTGGTCCAGAATCGGCTGGTACTGAACGAGTTAACCACATAGTAGTTTCAGGTCATCTTCTCACTGACCTGCGTGCAGGAGGCAGAGAAGTACCGGTCCGAGTTCAACAAGCTGCGCTACGCCTTCACTGTGCTCAATTCCCAATTTGAACACCAGAAGGAGGAACATGTCGGCGTACTGGAAGGGCAGAAGATGCGCTATGAGATGGAGGTGAGGTTGCTTGGTGTAGACCGACTGGATCATTTCGTTTTGTAAATTATGTAAAAAAACAAACAAAAAAAAAACCTGGTTTGTTAGATTGCTCATCTGAAGAAAGAGAAGGAAAATCTGGTGGCCCAGTACAAGAACGTGGACCCGCGATTGGAAAGGAAGCAAGTGGAGGTTCTGCTCAAGGAGAAAACGCAGCTCACCATGTGGCTGAAGGGTCTGCAGGCGGAGTTGGACGAGCTGCAGGCCAAGAAGGACAACTCGGACCAGCAGGTGGAGAACATTCAGCTCTCGCAGAACAGACATCGGACGGAATCCCAGGCTGTGGTCAAGTCGCTCGAGGTGAGGAGGGGGAGGGGAGGTTGGAAGGAGATGACGGGCGGCGTTGACGGAAAACGTCCTTGCAGTCGGAGCGCCAGTGCATGTCGCTACGACTGGAGCGCATGGAGAGCGAGCTTCATCTCGGCCAGGAGCAGAATAACCAGCTCACCGGGCAGCTGCACAAAACGAAAAGAGAAATGAACTCACTCACCTGCCAGGTAAAATCCAAGTCCCTCGAAACAGCAACTACCGTATTGGCCCGAATATAAGACGGCCCTGATGATAAGACGACGCCCACTTTGTCAAGACTCAAGTTTGAAAAAAGACTTTTTGAGCACCAAATTAATCTTTATACAGAAAATAATTACAGTACATCTGAAGCAAATGATGATTTATTTACCTTATTATTACGTTATTAACCTGGCCGATCTTCGACCCGCTTTTCTCCAGATTGTCGCTACGTTTCTCCATTTTTTTACCGCTATTTTTTTATTTTTCTTCTTGATGCTACCGCTATTTTTATTTTTTGGTTCACTTTGGCCCGGGGAGTCAAGTTCAGCATTCGCTTCAATGCTATCTGGCGCCATCTAGCGTCGTGAATGGGTATAATGTCTAGACCCCGAATATAAGACCACCCCCACTTTTTCAGTCTTATTTCAATGCAAAAAAAAACACAGTCTTATATTCGAGCCAATACGATAAAACGAAGCGGCATCCCGTCAGCGGCGCAAAAACGGAACAACGGAAGCATTTTGTCAGCATTTCAGTTTTTTTCCTTTTTGATCGCTTGTCAGATCGAAAGCCTGAAACTGTCGCACAAGACCGAGGTGGACAACGTCAAACTGGAATTCACCCGCGCCAAAGGCGAGGTGGAGAGGGACTGCGAGTCACTGAGGGGCCAGAAGGAAAGTACGTTTTGCTGCCTTCATTTTTCGTAGTCCTGGAACCGACACACAGGAAGTTGTTTTAACCCTTTGAGGGACGTCGGTTACAACAGCGGACAGTTTATCAGGTTACGGGGACGCGCGATTTAATTGTGTCTCATCAGGTCTGCAATCGGAGGTGACGGGACTGAAGGAGATGCTGGAGAGGCACAACAAGGTCCTGCTGGAGAAAGAGATGGAGATGGTCAGGAAGGTCAAGTCCGTCTGCGACGAGGAAATGTACAAAACAACGGCGCTGCTCGAGGAGAAGTGAGAAAGCGCGCCAGACGGTTTTTTTTTGCGCATTACGTTTCGAAAATTCATCTTTTTTTATTTATTTTTTTGGGGGGTACGAGGCTGGAATTGGAGCAACGTCTGATGGACTTTGAACAACAGAAGGCAATGCAGGAGATGACCCAGCAAGCCCAGAAAGACGAATGGCAGGACCAACTTCGGATTGCGCAGATGAGGGAAGAATCTTTCCGGAAAGAGCTTCAAGGCCTGAAGTTGGTTCCTTTGAACTCTTCCCTTCGTCGTCTCGTTTTTCAAAGCCGAACTTGACTCGCGTGTCAACAATTTGATCCGTCAGAAGCAAATTAAAGCAGCAAAGTGCTCAGCTGGAGGAGCTGGAGAGACAGCAAGCGGAGATGATTGACATTAAGGAGGTGGGTAGGCAGACCCTCAATAGTTGTTCGGGAAAATAAATTTTTTTTGGTGTCTGTCAAAAGAAGTCCCCCCAAAAAAAAAATACATTAAAAAAAAAAAATTGCCAATTAGTCTTAACGCGGTATTGGCGGCCATTTTGCATTGCACAAAAATGGCGGCGACTGAAAAAACATTCAAAGCTCACTTCTTTTTTTTTTTTTTTCCTGGGTTTGGTCATGTGACGTTAGCAAGGTGAGCCCTCGGGGGGGGGGCGGAGGGGAATACAATTTTTTTGGTTGATTTCCCTTTGAAAAGAAAAATCAGGAACTCTGCGTCCACCTGGGGACGCTGTCGCGGTCCGAAGCCGAGCTGATGGAGGCAAACGATCGTCTGAGGGAACAACTGGACATCTTGAGGGAGGAGAACGTCCGTCGCGGGGAAGAGAGGTGCGACGCGCACGCCATTTCATTAAAAAATAAATAAAAAATTTAATCGCTCATACCCCCGTTTGCTCCTCTTGTTCCGCCTTCAGGCAAGTCGAGGACAGTAAGGAGCGAGAGGCCAAGCTGGAAGATAAATACTCGCAGCTCAAAAAAAAATTGCAGAGGACAGCGTTGGCGGAGAAGAAGGTGCTCCCTTTTTTTTTTTTTTTTTTTTGTCGTTACCCGCGTAGAAACGAATGTTCGGCTCCCGGCGTCGAGCCCAAACGGATCCGTTTTTTTGTTGTGTCGCGTTGCGCAGCGGAGAAACCTGGAGGAGAAAAAAGAGCAGAGCTTGCAGAGTGCCATCCAGCTGATGAAAGAACAAATCGAAGAGCTCAAACAGGATGGCTCCATGGCCAACAAGTGAGTCTGTGAGGTCGTTATTTTTCGCCAAATACATGCCGCACAGTAATCAGATTACAACACAATTGTGATGGCGCCAACCCCAGGAGGTTGATGGACTATCAGCAGCGGCACAACGAATTCCGACGCCTGCTCATGTGCCGCAACGGGACTTTCCGCTTCAGCACCGCCCAAATCACCTCGGCGTGCTGCCCCGCCCACTGCCTCGGCTCCGAAATGATGCTTTCCAATGTGCAAGTATGCCTCACGCGCCGCGATTAACAACATCTGTGCATTTTTTTATTATTATTAATTTTTTTTTACCCTTACCCTTAACTTCCTGGTTATTATGACTTGTGTTAAGGAAGAAGAGCAGGAACAGAGAGCAATAGCCCAACTGCGTCAGAGGGTAGACGACCTGGAAAAAGTCCAGCAGCGGCAAATGGAAGAACTGGGATGTGGCGAGCAAAAGGGGGAGGACAACGGCCCGCTATGAGGATTCTCAACGTTTCCATTCATCCAAGTTAGTAAATCATGCTTGGCAAAGAGATATTTGTGAATTGGACAAAAAAATTAAAACTTTTGAGGGAAAAAAAATATTTACCAAATCCACATGAGGGCGCAATTGTACTTTGTTTCGACGCCGACCAGAATTGTCACATTGACTACATTTCCCGTGAGCCTCTAGTTTGTAGTTTTCAAATGTGCTAGTTAGCTAAAAAGCTAGCGAGCCGACTCGTCTGAAAAGGAAAAAAAAACGAATTATAAGCGTTCATGTGGCGCTTTCAACACAGAATAAAAACTGTAAGTAATAGTTTGGTTTTGCTTGGACGCGAAAATGATCGCCTAATCGATATGTGCAAGTTATCGATTGTTTTTTTTTTTTTAACCCTTATACATCTTTATTTATATCGCTAAGCTCGGGTGTAGCTTAGGTGCGAGTAACCCAACTAGTTTGCTCTGCATTGTCTTTAAATCGTTAAAAGGGAAGTTTCGGATAAAGTGCAGATAAAATGTCATTAATCTGCTCGGACATCGTTTTTGAGTGACGGCGGACAACGCGCGATTTTTGAATACTAAACGGAAAGTGTTTTTTTTTTTCCTACTTCCTCGTGTAACATAAACAACAAAGTGTCACTGCAGCAACACTACTTGTACAGTCTATTATTCCTGTTACTATCCACTTATTATTATTTTTTGCTTGTCTATATTTGCAAAACAGAAAGCTGGAAACGAGGCATTACATTACAAAGCAATTTGCATTGAGTAACAATAGTTTTCATGGATATTTGCAGTTGAATGATTTTTGCCGCTGTAATCAGTAGCCGCAGACCCGCCTGGTCTCGACAACAGATGCTGCAGCCAAGCGAGGGAGCTAACGAATCACTTGAGGTTGATTAACAACCTCGGCCTGACGGCTAAGAGGCTGTGATTGTATCAAAAAATAGCCTGACTCTTGGCATAGCTGCCATGGTGACTGACAACAAAGACCGACACTCTTCAAACGCAACTTGACTCGGGGATCTCATTTCGCAAGAGCCGTATTGTCACCGACCGGGCGGCTTGTGGATTCACGTACCGGTTTGCCTTAAGACTCCTTTGTCCTCTCTCTTGACTTCCATTCCAGAGGTGACATGACCTCCTCGGCCCTCCAGCAGTCTTTTCCGCTTGGGGCTAGCCTGGGGCCCAACGCCAAGGCGTCCTCATCCATACCCGGTTTGTCCGCCGGGGCCGAGATGGAGCTTCAAAAGATGCTAGTGGACGAGAGGACCAAATGCGAACGTCATCGAGGGAACTATGAGACTCTTAAGGCTGAACACACCAGGTACGCATTCATCTTAACTCATTCGCTCCCAAAGACGTTTTTAAACGTCTTTTCGGACTATCCAACAGTTTAAAATAAATAAATGACTTTTTTTTTTTTTTTTTTCCTCAGCTTGCAGGATGAGTTCATCCAGGTGCAAGAGGAAGTGAGACATCTGCAAGCTCAACTCGACAGGCTCCAGCTGCAGTTAGCTGAGCGCACGAGAGAAATTCTGGGGAAAAACGGGGAGCTGGACGAGCTCAGATTACAGGTAAACTAAAAAATACAGCTTTGCTTTTTTGTTGTTGTCTAAACTGAAATGTTTGTTCCCTGAAATGGGTTGAGCGATTTTTGGAATTGTTTAATCCCAGGTGATGACTCCTCAGCGTCTGGAGCTGCTCAGGGCTCAGGTGCAACAGGAGATGGAGGGTCCGGTTCGAGAGCGCTTTGCCAGACTCGAAGAGGTCTGCTCAATATCAATAAGAAACTTTTTTTTTTTTGGATAATGCGATGGAAGAAATGATACGTTTTACCCGTCTCCCTAATGTGTGTAGGAGGCCGAGAAGTACAGGTCAGAGTTCAACGAGCTCCGCTATGCCCACACCGTGCTCAATGCCCAGTTTGAACACCAAAAAGAGGAACACGCACGCGTCGTGGAGGAGCAGAGGCTACGCTACGAGGCCGAAGTGAGTGTCTGCGTTTAGATCGGGGGCTTCAGACTAGTGCTCAAATCCCTTCCCCCCCCACCTGTGGCCAGATCGCTCATCTGGACAAAGATAAGGAGAACCTAATGGCCCTGTACCAGAACGCCGACTCCCAGCACGACAGGAAACAAATCGAGGTTCTGCTGAGGGAGAAAACCCAGCTTACCTTGCGCTTGAAGGGTCTCCAGGCGGAAGTGGCGGAATTGCAGGCTCAGAAGGACCACTCGGAGCAGCAGGCGGAGAACGTCCGGCGGGTTCAGAACCGGCAGCTGGCGGAATCCCAGGCCGCTCTGAAAGCCCTGGAGGTCACACATCCCAAAGTCAAAATTTGGTGTGTTTGTATTTGTACTCGTAACTTGACAGTTGTTGTGCGCTCTTTTGTTCCAGGCGGAATGTCAGTCTGTGCGCTCGCGGCTGGAGCGGATGGAGAGCGAACTCCGGCTGAGCCACGAGCAGAACGGTCAGCTCACCGGGAAACTGCATAAAACCGAGAAGCGAGTCGACGCCCTTAGCGGACAGGTAGCTGCAAATTGCCCCCCCCCCCCCACCCCTCACTCGATTGACAACAGTTTGATATTGGACGCGAATGTACTAAAAGTCCCCCGCCGTTGACAGAATGAAAGCCTGACGCATTCCCACAAGATGGAGGTGGCCAGCGTCAAACTGGAGTCTACCCGCTCCAAAGGCGAGCTGGAGAGGGAGCGAGACGGCCTGAAAGGGCAACTGGAGGGTAAGGTTTTTTTTTTTTTCCTTCCCTTTTATTCATAAGGCTAAAAAAAAATTTAAAAAAAATGGCTAATGTCTGCGACTGGAAGGTCTTACAAATGTCCTCGTTGTTGTGTTTTTCAGGCCTGCAGATGGACATGGAGGTGCTAAAGCACGCCGCGGAGAGACACAAGGAAGCCGTTGTGGAAAAAGAAAGGGAGGTGGCCAGGAAGGTGCAATCAGCCCGCGATGAGGAAATCTACAAATCGGCCGTCTTACACCAGGAAAAGTAAGAACGAGATCATAGCGAAGCAAGCAAAAAAATAAAACACCGGGAATTCAAACGCGCCCTTGGGATCCTTGTGCCGCCGCTTAGGATGGAGCTGGAGCATCGCCTGGCTGAGTTGGAACAGCAGATGGCGCTGCAGGACACCAAAGAGCAAGCCCGGAACGAAGAGTGGGAAGAGCAACTCCGCATGGCCCAAAGAGGGGAAGAGTCTGCGCGCAAAGAACTGCAGAGCCTGAGGTCAGTTTTGCGCCACTCCTGGAAGCCTAAAATTATCATTCAATCTATTTATTTATTTATTTTTTGGGGGGGTCTTTCAGAACTCGATTAAAGCAGCAGAGCGTCCAGCTTGAGGAGCTGGAGAGGCTAACAGAAGCAGTTTCAAATTTAAAGCAGGTAAGGGCAAAACAATTCATCGACATCGCGATACAATTTTCATTGGGAAAAAAAATACCGTATAGATTTTTTTTTCCTCTTTTTTTTTTTTAAAATAGAAAAACGAGGAGATGTCCGCCGAACTGGGCACGTTGTCGCGGTCAGAAGCAGAGCTGACGGACGCAAACTTGCATCTGAAAGCCAAAGTGGACGGAGTGAGGGAGGAGCTGAGGGGGGCCCGAGCGCAAGCTGAGAGGAGCCAACATGAGGCAGAACGGTACATAAAACGCTACTTTGACACCCCTCCCCCCCCCCATTGAAATGCCACCAAAACACACTTGACCAAGAAAAAAATGTGTATCTAAGGGCACTTGGAGGTCAAGTTACCACCATCGTGATTAAAAGATTGTGTGTCTTCCTACCATGTGTTGTTCTTCTGGCAGGCGGGTGGAGGAGAGTCAGATCGAGTGGTTGGAGGAGAAACACAAGCTGCAAGAGAGACAAGCCAAGCTGGATGAGAAATACTCCCAGCTCAAGGAGAAAATGAAGAGAGCAGCCGTTGCCCAAAAGAAGGTCCCCCTTTATCCCTGATTTGTTTATTTTTTCTCATTTTTACAAACAAACAAACAAAAAAAAAAGACATTTGAGCGAGGGGGTGTGTAGACTTACTATGTCCGCTGTCTTCTGTATCTAGTATGGTCTCTTTTTGTGTGTTGTTGTGTAGCGAAGAACCCAGACGGAGAACAAAGAGAAGAGCCTGCAGAATAAGATCCAACTGTTGAAGGCTCAAATGGAGGAACTGAAACTGGAAGCCGCAGTAGCTAACAAGTCAGCGTCACAATCGATTAAAAAAAAAAAATGACGTCGAAAAAAAACATGGCGCTAACACAAGAACCTTCCATTTGCAGACGCCCGCTTCACTCCGAGGAGCACGCTCAGCAACGCAGAAGGATGCGAGAGCTCCAGCGGCGACACGACGAATTCCGGCGCCTCCTGCTGGGAGACCATAGCGCCTTCGGTCTCGGCCCCGCCATCCTCACCTCCACACAGAACCCATTCGTCATCACGGATGCGGCTACGAACGTACCTGTAAGTTGACGTGTTTTGCATAATGGGACGCAATAAGAGGTCCGCGTGTTGTGTTAAGGAAGAGGAGGAGCGCAGGGAGATGGACTCGCTACGTGAGAGGCTAGATGAGCTGGAAAGAGCGCAGCAGCAGCAACTTGAAGAACTGGATGGGTGAACAGCGCCACGACAATTCTGTACTGTGTTTTCATTTTTTAGCCGTTGAATTCAAGTCACTCAGGTCTATTTTTTTTTTTTTTTACGTTTACACTCAACTCCCTTGATGTACTTTAATTTTATAATCGCTGTCCAATGAAGTGTACGTCTGTCATCGTTTGATCATTTTAGCCCACGTTTGACAATGCATGCGAGTCATTGGCTAGCAAATATGCTGTAATAATCATGGACAGAAAAAGTGGCCTTGTTTGTATGTTCTGCCTGGAAAACTTCAGTCCTCAGGTCTGAGATGTTCAAAGTATTATGTAAACCTCATGTCTGCACTAAAAGTCACCAAACAAACTTGTCACATGTTCAATCTGTCGACAAAGCAAAGTACCGCGAGTGTCCAGGTAGGCTGTTCGACTGACCACTTCAACAGGAATGACTCCAATTCTTCCAGTGACTTCCTCATACAACAGCCAATCATATTGTAGCGAGGCGTGTCCTGCTCTTAATCGTGGGACGTTTCGTAGATTGGATTAGGCGGGGCACGTTGTCGCCCTCTCCTGGTCAGAATGAGAAATGCTGTCATTGACAGCTTCCGGGAATCAACACAAAATACAGGACTATACGAGCCATGTTTCCATTTGTGCCGTGTCGTGTCTTCTATTGTCGTTTTATATTTTTACAAAAGCAAAATAGTTTTATTACACCAATTTAATCATTAACTTGTGGTTAATGTCGTCATATCTTGATATGTGAGGGATTTTTCAGAAATAAATGCATAGCAGTTGTGGAATTGAAGATGGAGAAGGAACATAAATTGAGTCTTCACGCACCACGCTTTTGCCATCGACTTGCCAGGATGAGAAATGTCGGAGACAACTACCGGTAATCCAAAACAAATATACGGGACATTTATTTGTTTCAGACTCGTGCTGTTTCTATTTTCATATCGCTCAGCACACGCGAGCTCGGGTGTGCTAGAGCCCCATCAGAATTGGTGTAGTCCCTCACGCGTTTTAATTTTAAAATATTCAGACCCCCACCCAAAAAAGAATAAAAATCAAGTCGCCATTCAGTTCCAATCAATTACTGCATGGGTGTTTGACGTGGTTATTATTATTATATCACTGTCACGATTAAAGATATGCGTTGATCTGAAACAATATTGCCAATGCACCGTTTATGTTCATTAATTATGCATATTAAATGAATACACTCGTCCCATTTATGGATGTATTATCTGGTTATCGCGAGTGCATGGGCATGTTTTAAATCCACTGCAGTTTGCCTTTTTGCCAGAAGAGGTCACTACGTGAAGCTTCCTGAAATTCGAGCTATTTCGAAACAAGTCAAAGCGGCTCAGTGCTTCACAAAAGCTTCAATTGCCCCTCAGTAATTATGACACGATCGCGCTGAAAGTATTTCAAGCTTCTATATTTTTTAAGATGGCGTAATGTCAGGAATTTGACGGCATCGTCGTTACTCACCTGCTTGTCACGTGTGCTCTCGGAACGTCGTCCACCGCGAGTTTCCCGTCGGAGCGTTTATTCGGGGGCTCACTTCCCGTCCCACCCACCTTGTGGCGTCGTTTCCTGGTGGTGGCAAGCAGCAGGCGAGTCTCATCCAAGCGAGCCGACGTTATCCCGACGCTATAAACAAAAGTTAACCCAACGGTCCAAGCTTAACGACACTTTCGGCGAAAAGACATGCATATCAAGACAGGTTTGTCCGTTTGACTCCGATCTATTTCAAGGGCCGACGATTTTTTTGCACTCGCCGACATTGCTAGCGCCGCTAACTCAAGGAGCCCGACTGGCTACTCCCCGCTTTGCATTGAATGGCTTACGAAACTTTGACGAGCGCGGCTAGCTTAGCGCACGCTTCTACTTCTTTTTGGAGGACGAAATCTTGGCCGATCGAAAGTCAAGCTCGGACGCTATTTGGGGGGTTTCGAACGTCGCGTTTCTTGGTATCGTGACGCTGCTAATAAAGATTCGCTAATAGGGTCTTGTCTTGGGGATTAGCAAGATCGGCGCAGTCTAGCCCTGCTACTTTTTTTTTTTTTCACGTGGAGTTATCGAATGTTCGGTTAGGGTATACGCTAATCCATTTCGTAATTTTTGTTTTGTTTTGTAAGTGGCGCTTGTGTTTTGTAACCGGGCTGATGTTTTACCGTTAAATCTCTTATGACCTCACTCGGCTCCAGAGGTGACATCACCCGTTTTAGGTTTCTATGGATGTGGCGTTTATTTTCTTTAAAATGGTGGCCTAAATAACTACAATCGCAAATCTGCTGTCTCAAGCATCTGGACGCTTAATCCTTGTCACAACTCGATTCTATCCATTTTTGCGGGATTGGGTCACCTCAGTGCTTTTAAGATAAGTTTCGTTTTAGCGACAAGAGGTAAACAAAACTTGGGCGTGTTCTTCCAGGTACATGGGAAGCCAGTAACACTGTGTGCGACTCCGATACCTTGTGCGACCCAGCAGTCCTCGTTGCAACCACCAACCCAGAGCCACACATCCGAAACCGCCGCCTGTCACCCGGTTCCGGCAACTGCGGCGGCGGAGGAGGAGGCGGAGGCGGCGGCTGCATCTCCGGAGGGGAGTCCCGGCATCCCTCCCCCGGCGCGGACCTGAACGGGCCGAGCCACGTGCACGCCTTCAGCTTCCGCAGGGAAAAGGAGCGCAAAGGCCCGCAGCACAAAGGCCGCAGCCTTCGCCGAGAGGTCAGCCAGAAAGGGCTCAACCGCTCGCAAAAGGCGAGGTGGGTGGAGGACAGTCTGTCGCTGCTCAAGCCCCCGCCTGCCTTCCCGGTGCAGGACAGCCCCGCCAAGCTGCAGCCGGCCGTCAGCTACGCCTCCAAGGTGAAGGCCAAAACGGCGAGTGGCATTCTGGAGGACGACCGCCCCGCCATCGGCGTTCTGCTCCAGAACCAATGGGGGCTCAGTTTCATCAGCGAGACCCGGCCCGCCCCAGAGAGCCCCAACCCTCATCCCGCCGCCCCAGACTCCCCCGCACCTCAAGTCACAGACACACAAGCGCCAGTAGAACCGCCACTCGCCATCCAGCCCCCTCAAGAAACCACCAGACCCTACACTACCTCCACTGCCCCGGCGACACACTCTGAGCTGGACGAGCACAACGGGGAGCTTCTGCTCAGTTGTCGCCACCTTATGGAGGCTCTCAACTTCCACAATAGAGGTATTGGAGCCACTGTTTCTCTGACATTTTGTAGGGGGGGGGGGGGAATGCACAATTTAATTTTGTAACTTTTTTTTTGTTTTTTGGTCTCTCTCTGCAGAATGGAATGCAATCTGTAACCAACAGAAAAAAGGTACGTTGACCTGAGGATGAAGTGGTTCACAACACTACAATACAGTGAAACTCCTCTACAACGAAATCCACATGGGTGGGAAAATACCCCCTAGTGTGAAAAAAATCTTCATGCAGTAAACACCATTCCTAATTTCCTGCCCCCCACACAAAGAAAAACATGTACACATACGTTTGTGTGTGTGTGTGTTTACATCGGAGATCAAATTTGCTACAGTGAAAAACCCCCTGTTGTGAAATTTCTTGCTGCACACATGATTTCGTTGTACAGTGAAACTCCTCTACAACGAAATCTACATGGGTGAAAATACCCCCCTAGGTGTGAAAAAATCTTTATGCATTAACACCATTCCCACGTTCCTGTTTCAAATTTGCTACAGTGAAAAACCCCCCTGTTGTGAAAAATTTCTTGCTGCAAACATGATTTCACTGTAGAGGAGTTTCACTGTATACCCAATTCCATGAACACAATCCAAAATGCACAACGATAAAATGGCTGCGAAATTAGCTCAATATACTTGTGCAATGCAGCATAGACTGCATTAAAAGTAACTTTCTCCCGTCCTGTTTTTTTTTTTTTTCCCAGATCCAAAAAGAGTTGTGTGGTACAAGGACGTCCGGGAGCACCCGGCCTAGCAGCGCACAGAAGCCCAAAGCGTATTCAGATCGACACAAAAACACACACACACACACATAATCGACATGCGCCTTCATGCACATTAAGACACCTAACGACGGACGATTCTCGGAGTCCCCCTCTCACACGCTGCACTCAGGATGATGTCTTCATGCAAAGCCACACTGAGACACTTTGGACTAACTCCTTTTTGAGATCTTACAGCAATGATTTTTTTTTTTTTTTAATCGCCTTATTAAAAAAAGTCTGCCTTAAGTAATCAGACCGTTTTTTCCCCCCGCCCCCCTTTTTTTTTTTTTTTTTTGAAAGTTGCAGTTTTAATAAACGGTGTCCCGTGTAAAGCGTGTGGTCAATCAAGCACTTTGTTAAAGATGAATTTGTTATTAGCGATGGCCGTGCGAGAAACTCACGGTGATTTATTCTTTTTCTTTTTTTCTTCCCACCCACTCCCCATTTCCGTGTGAGGTGTGGCGTCTTATACCTGCTCGAATTTTACTGTTATTGTCGTTTTCGGTTTACAGAGGGGTATCTTCAAAGGCACAGTAGAATTCCCCCTTTAGCCCTGTCAGATCTTAATGCTGTCCCCGTTTGTTTTTTTTGTTTTTTTTCATTTGTTCTGTTGTTCGCTTTCTAATGAGGTGAATGTTCATGAATTCATAAGGGAGCTAAGTGTTCAATACGTTGATTTTATTTTTTTTTTTGGAAAAAGAATTTGGAAAAAAAATTACACTGGAGGAGGAATGTACGTGAACAGTATTGCTTAATAAAAGTGAATAAACTTGGCTAGCAGCTGTTTATTGGAAATGAGTGATTTGGGAATTGTCAATGTATTTTGATATTTTAGCCATTATTGTGGAAAAAAAAAGAAATATTAAATGAAGTAGAATCGTGTTCCATTTGGCTGTTCCGACACATTTTCTTGACAGGAGGCCTCAAGTGTGCAGAAGGTAAAGTGTTGGGCGTTCAAGAAAAGCCGAGCACTTCCTCCCAAACACTCGAGGACCGTCTGCGCTTCACTTTAATTTGTCACATGCACAATATATCAAAAACTACCTGAGGAAAAAAAGATGGCACTGTGTCTGTGCGCAGGAGTCCATTTTGTTCTTTAGTGAGTCAAATTTTCCCTCGGCGTGCCGGCCGTGACATTCTCCGCCCATCAGTCTCTCCACGTGACCTCCACTTCATCCGTTCTGTACCTGCGACGCAAGCAATGTCCACAAATGTTAAAAAAAAAAAAAATCAACCCGCAGTGGGCTTGAAAAATGTCCAGATCTAAAACGCGCTACCTCTGCGTGATCCACGAGTCCTCCAACTCGGTCACTTGGCCGGATCGAAACATTTCCCAGCCGGCTTGAGCGATCATGACGCCGTTGTCGATACAGAATCTATAGCGTGGTACGACTTAATTTATGCATGTGACAGTACATTGGGAAGTCATTCTCAAACATGATACAGTGAAACTCCTCTACAACGAAATCATGTTTGCAGCAAGAACATTTTTCACAACAGGGGGTTTTTCACTGTAGCAAATTTGAAACAGGAACGTGGGAATGGTGTTAATGCATGAAGATTTTTTTTTTCACACTAGGGGGTATTTTCACCCATGTAGATTTCGTTGTAGAGGAGTTTCACTGTACAGCAAAAAAAAAAAAAAATCCTTTCAAGGCTGAGTAGTACATGCCTGTTAACTCATTCACTCCCAAAGACGTTTTTAAACGTCTTTTCAGACTTGGTACAGAATTGGCTGGTACTGAATGAGTTAAATGAAGTCAATGTGTCTTGAAAAGGAGAAGCGAGTGATATTTTGAGCCTCGGGGCGCCCCCTACAGTTGTGTTTGTACCTTTCATCTGTGGCAAAAAGTTTGGCTCCTCTTTCCTTGCACATGACCCCCATCATCTCCTGTAGACGCAGGTTACCTGCAAATTCAATGTTAGTTTGTTACAATTTTTTTTTTGGGGGGGGGGGTTTCTGACGTACTTACAGCCAACGCCGCCGACAATGAGAACCTCTTTGGAGCCGCAGTGAGCCATGGCCCGCTCTGTGATTTCCACCAGCATTGCGAACACCGTCTCCTGAAGAACCAAACGCAAACATGCCCCGACGTCAATTCATGTACAATATATTTGATGAAGTTGATTAGGAGTTAATTTTAACCTGCAGGGAGAAGCACAAGTCCTCAGCTGTACACTGACGGGATCCGAGCATTTTATTTGCCGCTTCCTATTATTAGAACAGCATAACAAAAGTCAATAATTTACTTTGTGATCTTTTAAAAAAAAAAATGAGTAGCTGCAAACGCTCACCTCAATGTAGGACAGGATCCCGGAAAATGACACGTCCATTCCTTTGACAGTATATGGCAGCTCCACATACTGAGAGCCTCTGAACAATCAAATAAAAAAGGAAACACAGTTAAGAAGCTTTAAAAAAAATAGTAGTGGACTGGGTTGAGGTTTTGGGATTTCTTTTTACGTGCCACCAGAGGTTAAAGGTGACAGGCTTTTCAACTTTTATTTGAGTTTTTCAATACTTTTTTTGGGGTGAAAGTGATAGAATTTTTATAATTTATATTATTAATAAGACGCAGACAGACACACATTTTTGTTTTATTTTTTTGGTCCAGTTCCCTCAAGACCCTTCGCGATCAACTTGGGACCAGTCCGCAGGCTACTAGTCGATCACGATCGACTAGTTGGCCTCCCCTAATTTAAAATGAACCCCCCAAAAAACGCCATTTATGGTATTAATTGACAAAGGACGTTTTTGCAATAATTATCATTATTTTATAAACAAAAGATACAGTGAAAATCCTCTACAACGAAATCATGTTTGCAGCAAGACATTTTTCACAACAGGGGGGTTCATGTAGCAAATTTGAGTGGGCATGGTGTAGCATGAAGATACACTTGGGGGTATTTTCAGTGGCGTTGTAGAGGAGTTTCTTACAGCAAAAAAAAATAACAAATTCTCACATCAAATCGTTATGAGGAAAATCGAAGTATGCTACAGTCTCCTCTACAATTCACTTTTTCACAACAGGGGTGTTTTCACTGTGGCAGGAAAGTGGGCATGGTGTTAATGCATGTTCAATGTTGTAGATTTCGTTGAGAGGAGTTTCAGTTGTGATTTTAAAAAGCTTCATGTTATTTCGTTCATGTTAACTATAGTGGCCTTTCGGTATCGTCTGTGTTGTAGCCTGGGCTCGGATCGTTTGAAATCTGTCGAAAAAGAAATACCGTTTGCGTAAATACAGCACACTCTATATGAAATTTAACACGCCGCACACCTTGATAACTCTGGCGAATCTGTCCAAACAGTTCCCAACCGCAATGTCGATGGTCTCTCCAAATATTCTGTACCGCCGCTCAGAGTACGCAATGACCTGAAAAGGGAGTGAACGCACAAGTGTGAATCAATTATTCAACAGGTTTGTGGAAAACACTTTGCTATGAGATGAAATCATGCTATAAACCTGCGTGTTCCCCCCGCTGACATAAAGCACAGTGGGATTGTTGGCTTTGGTGATGAGTCGGCCCATCTCGATGTGGCCGATGCAGTGGTTGACACCGACGAGGGGCTTCCCCCACAATTGGGCCACTGTGCGAGCCACCAGAGCCACTGTGACCAAAGGGGCACCCATGCCAGGACCTGGTGAGTTGTGCGGAAACCAATGTGAATAGAAACCCATCTTATAACATTCACAATGTCAACATGCTGAACAAACCTTTAGTATATGCTACACAGTCTATGTCAGAAGGTTTCAACCCCGCTTGCTCCAAAGCCTCCTTTAAGACAGTCAGTATAACGGAGCGATGATGTCTGGCTGTGTCGCTCGGCTGGAATCCTGTTTAGGGGAAAACATAAAAATGTGAATACAATTCACAAGTGGTCTAACGGTGTCAAAATTCTTACCTTCTCCAGGAGGTGTAATGTAGGTCCGTCTAGGGTTGGAAAGTACTTCTCCATCCCTGATGATCCCAATGCCAATCTTATTGGCACTGCCCTCAAATCCAATTACTACAGTCATTGCAGCTTCATACACATTTAAAGGAAACTAAATGAACGGTCTATATTGAGAATATAAGGTAACGAGTGGTACAACTGTAGCTTTGCACTTAGACATACAACAGTCTATTTTGATTCGCACACCTGATTTGAGTCAAAACATTAGCATGTTTTCAGCTAACCATGTAGATAATAACGCCAAAGAGCTTGTTTTGTCACCCAGGGAACTTAGTATGAATACCCAACCACCAAAGTGCTTACATTAAGCCCTTATTTAAATTCGCATGAGTCCAATTTCCGTGCTTTTATTAAAAAAATATATTAATTTCACTTCACCGACTCGTCCATGTGAAGTCCAGAGGACCCAACTGAGTGTTCGATTCGCCTGACTGTTAAGTTTCAACAAACGCGTTCATATATATTAAATATTCCCCTTCACCTCCAATAACATTTTACCGTCAATTTAAACATATTTCAGGACTTGCATTTGTGTTTTAAAAAGGTAAAGTGGAATCGTTTTTGAAATTTATAACAGGCATTGAGGAGCATGTGGGAAAATTAAATGCGCTTTAGGTACTCGTGCGCATGCGCCGTGTTATTGCAATAAAGTGTTATATGATAACGATACTAACTGTTAAGACTCTTTTTTACTCACATACTGCAGTATAAAACATTCACCCTTGGATATTTTTGAAAGGTAGTTTGGGTTTTTCTTAACGTCATAATAACCATATTACAATCGCATTAGCCGCCTCAATAATCTTGTCTCGCATGAATGTTAGGGAAGTGACTGACTGACTGCTGGTCTGTGAGCGAGCAGCGTGTCCGGGACTTGGCATCTTGCTGCAAGTGCGAGTGAGATTATTTGCATGCTGTGAAAATCTGTATTTGTTTGCGGTCTCCTGGGAAAATATTTAAACTTGGAGCATTTGACCTCGCTGTTTGAACAACGGAAGCTAAATTTGCAGGCAAAGATTCTCGATGGCTTCCCTGGAGGAGGCCTTCCCGTCGCTTGTCTTTGTTTCAATGAAATGCTAACGTTAGCATCACGCATTGTGTTGGGCTTGCTAACATGCTTATGAATTGTTGATCATTTGCGGTTAAGTTTGTTTCAATGGTTAAATTTAGCAACGTGCTTTCCTGGACTATTTTATTTCATTAATCCTCTAGTCGAGACCGTAGTCTTGGTTCTATCGCCCCTCCCCCTAACTATTAGGTACACCTGCTAATCTACGACTAGTGCAAAATTTGTATAAAATTCAGTTTTGGACTTTCATTATAAATTATTGTTGTTGCAATTTGCATTCGACTGAGCAGAGACGTTATGTAAAAAAAAAAAAATTCAGAGTATTGGCAATAGCATATGTGATATCGAACTGATATCCTGTCACATTTCCAAACCTCGTGTTTTGCAATCTTTGCTAACAGGACAAAAAATTGAACAAATAATATCGCAATCGTGTATAATATAATCTTGTGACTGTGGAAAGAATAAACATAAACAATCATGAGCACATTCCAGTTCTGGTCCCTACTGTGGAGACTCGTGTGAATGAAAATATGACGTTTTTTTGTTGTTCAACGTGACTTTTTTCCTCTCCACCCTTTCCCAGCGGCACTTCAAGTTTGGCGCGTGTGTGTTCCTCGGCTCCCAAGTGTCATTTCCCGCCTTTCGAACAACCTCAAGCATGAAGCGCGGAAAGAAGACACAGGAGGCGACGGCGGAAGGGGACGGTGAAGCCAACTCGGGTGAGTACGGGATCGCACCAAACGCCCCGAAATCCGTTCTCAAAACGTACTTGCCGTCGATTTCCAGAAAGCGCGAACAAGAAAGCGAAGAAAACGAAAGAACCGGAAGCCCCCATTTTGTACGAAGACCCCCCCGACAAAACGACCAGCAAAGATGGCCTCGACGCTAATATGAAGATCACTTCCTGGAACGTGGACGGGCTGAGGGCTTGGGTGAAGAAGAACGGTCTGGATGTGAGTCGCCCCCCCCCCCCCCCCCCCCCCACCCCCCCACATACATTTTGTTTCTAATTCCGCCACCCCTGATACCGGTTTTGGTCCCCCACAGTGGGTGCGGGAGGAAAGCCCGGACGTCCTGTGCCTGCAGGAGACCAAGTGCGCGGAGAAAGACCTTCCCGCCGACATCACGTCCATGCCCGAGTACCCTCACAAGTACTGGTGCGTGTCGGACGACAAGGAGGGCTACAGCGGCGTGGCCATGCTGTGCAAAAAAGAACCCATCAAAGTCACGTATGGCATCGGTGAGTTAAAATTTAAAGAATGACGTCAATCAAGAAGGACAGTTGGAAAAATGTGGCGTTTTTTGGGTTTTTTTTTTTTTTCGATCGTAAAGGTAAAGAGGAGCACGATAAAGAAGGCCGCGTGATCACCGCCGAGTTCCCCGCCTTCTACCTGGTGACGGCCTACGTGCCCAACGCCGGGCGAGGCCTGGTGCGCTTAGATTACCGCAAGACCTGGGACGTGGATTTCCGCGCTTATTTGACCGAGCTGGACATGCAGAAGCCCCTGGTGCTGTGCGGCGACCTCAACGTGGCCCACCGGGAGATCGATCTGAAGAACCCGAAGGGGAACAAGAAAAGCGCCGGGTTCACCCCGGAGGAACGCGAGGGCTTCGGTCAGCTGCTGGAAGCCGGTTTCGTCGATAGTTTCCGCGAGCTGTACCCCGAGCAGGCCAACGCGTACACCTTCTGGACCTACATGATGAATTCCAGGTCCAAGAACGTGGGCTGGCGCCTCGATTATTTCGTGCTGTCGTCGTCCCTGGTGTCCGCCCTTTGCGATAACAAGATCCGCAACAAGGCGATGGGGAGCGACCACTGCCCTATTACGCTGCACCTTGCTTTGTGACCTCCTTTCCGTGCATAGGTGCGGAATTTAAAAATGCCCCGTTGGCCCTTTTTTTTTTTTTTTTTTTTTTCTTAAGCAAACCCAAACTATAAAAACTTAAGCTAAACAAATGCGACACTAAATATCCTCTCCAATTTTAAGATAAGACCAAGTGTGGCCACTTTTTGTTCTTACTATCGACTCAAAAAAGGTCGAAAGTTGTCCTTCACAAAATGTGCAAAGCCTCGAGTGAAAATGTTTTGTATTTTGTCCTTTATCTTTGGATCGCACAAATAAAAGTCTGATTTCTAGAGCAAACTTGTGGTCGTTTTTACACAGTAAAACTTGGATAGAAGCCGATTGGGTTTTGGGGTTGATATTTCAGGATGAACCTAGAACGCATCACAAAATTACAAGCTGAACTGAATTTGTGGAGTTGGCCACGTCCTGTTGAGTACATGAAAGTAGTCACAGCGCTTCGCTTTAGCCGCGTTTTGGAATTTTACAGCCTTAGTCCAAAATGCATTGAATTTTGTGCGCAACACCTGATAATGGCAAAAAGACAAAAGTGTGGCATGGAAAAAAAAAAAACAAATGTGAAGGTGTGCAAAATTTTGAGGGGAAAATTCTTGCATTTCATTTTTTTTTAAAGGTTCTAACATAAATAATATGGAAAGGTGTGAAAATTTAAAACCGTATAGTAAGGCAGTAGAATATGAAAAGCAGTGAATACTTGAAATCTACACACCCCGTAATGATTGTTTTTTTTTTTGGGCATGACTTTTTTTGTCCTTGTAAAAAAATAGCAGAAATCTCCAAAGAAATCCAAGATTGTTAAAAAATATAATTTGGCAATTTTGGATCAAGGGAAGCGCCATGAATACCTTTCTCCATGCATGTAATTGTTTTTTTTAAATATATTTTTGAATGATTATTGTATTTTTATATTTTACATTATATATTTTATCTTTGGCGCGACTTTTTTCCTTGTAAAAAATTGCAGAAATCTCCAAAGAAATCCAATATTGTTAAAAAATATAATTTGGCAATTCTGAATCTTTTAAAATAAAATTTTAAATGATCATTTTATTTTTAACATGTATATATTATATATTTTATATATTTTATCTTTTTGCGTGACTTTTTTTTCCCTTGTAAATAAATTGCAGAAATCTCCAAAGAAATCCAATATTGTTAAAAAATATAATTTTGGATCAAGGGAAGCGCCATGAACACCTTCTCCATGCATGTAATATTTATTTTTTTATGATTAATGATTTTTTAAACTTAATTTATTTTGATATTTTACATATATATTTTATATTGTATTTTATCTTTTTGCGCGACTTTTGTTAAAAAATATAATTTTGCAATTTTGGATAAAGGGAAGCGCCATGAATACCTTCTCCATGCATGTAATGTTTTTTTAAAAAAATATTTTTTTTATGATTAATGATTTTTTTAAACTTATTTTTATATTTTACATATATATATTATATATTTTATCTTTATTATTTATTAACTCATTCAGTACCAGCCAATTCTAGACCAAGTCTGAAAAGACGTCTAAAAACGTCTTTGGGAGTGAATGGGTTTATTACGCTCACCTGCAAGTGGATTTTCGGTTCACCCTGAAATCTCACGCACAGATCCCCGACTTTGTACCCCCCCGGCGGGCACTCTGAATAAAACCTTCCCTCGTCACGTTATTTTATGCGTCCGGTGATGCATTTTGAGGTTATACGACTGCTTGAACGCCTTGCCGCACTCGCCGCAGCCGAACGGCTTCTCGCCCGTGTGCGTCTGCGTGTGTCTCTTCAGCCGCGTGGCGCTGAAGAAACTCTTGTCGCACTCGGCGCAGGCGTACGGCCGCACGCCCGTGTGGTAGCGCAGGTGAACGGTCAGGTAGCACGACTGGGTGAACGTCTTCCCGCAGTGCGGGCACCGGAAGGGCTTGTGGCCCGTGTGGAAGCGCTCGTGCTTGAGCAGCTCGCCGTGGGAGAAGAAACCCTTGCCGCAATCCGAGCACAGGTACGGCCTCTCGCCCGAGTGCGTCAGCTCGTGGCGGATCAGCGTGGCCTTGTACACGAAGCTCTTGTCGCAGCGCGAGCAGCCGTGGACGTTCTCGCCGGTGTGGCGGCGCTCGTGCTTCTTCATGTTGCGCTCCCGCTTGAAGCGCTTGCCGCAGAAGGAGCACATGAAGGGCATGTCCGCCGAGTGGATCTTCATGTGGTTGGCCAGGCCGCCCTTGTAGAGGAAGCCCTTGCCGCACTGCGCGCAAACGTGCGGCCGCTCTTTCTGATGGATCCGCCGGTGGGCGGTGAGCGCCGTCTGGTCGGCGAAGCTTTTGCCGCAGCTGCAGGCGTACGCGCGCTCCTCGCGGTGCGTGCGCAGGTGTCTGGCGAGGGCGCCGGCGCGGCGGAAGCTCAGCTCGCAGTGGGGGCACCGCAGCGACTTCTCCGCCTTGTCGGCGTCCTCCTCGCCGTGCGTCTTGAGGTGCCTGACCAGCGCCGACTTCCACGCGAACGTGCGGTCGCACTCGTAGCACACGAACCGGTCGTTGTCCGTGTGGGCGTCCATGTGCGCCTTCTGAGCCGCAAAGGACTTTGAGACCTCGCCGCAGATGGCGCACTCGAACCCGCATCCGGACTTGTGGTCTGCTTGTGTCTCTCCAGAGATTGCTTGAAGGAGAAACGTCGTCCGCACTGAGCGCAGAGGAACGGCTGCTCGCCCGTGTGGATGCGCTGGTGCGATTTCAGCAGGGAGAGGAACTTGAAGCTTTTGCCGCAGTCTTGGCAGTTGAAACGAGCCTCCGGGACGGCGGCGGCGGCCATTTTGGCATCATCCGTGCGCTGCCGCGATCGATGTTCCTCTGAATGATGGACAGCCGTCGACGTGGCGTCTGCCGGGCGAGCTGACAGAAACACAAACGCTGTTTTATAGACGTGTCGCGTGTAGAATGCGAGGCAGACAAAAACAAAAACACTCACTTGCATCGGCGTCCTTCGTTGAGACGGAGGGCGACCAGTACGAATGCTCGGAACTGTTTTGAGACATCAGTCCATCAGTCTCCATAAATCGATGTACAGTGAAACTCCTCTACAACGAAATCATGTTTGCAGCAAGAAATTTTTCACAACAGGGGGTTTTTCACTGTAGCAAATTTGAAACAGGAAAGTGGGCGTGGTGTTAATGCATGAAGATTTTTTCCACACTAGGGGGTATTTTCACCCATGTAGATTTCGTTGTGGAGGAGTTTCACTGTACCGTATTGGCCCGAATATAAGACGGTGTTTTTTTGCATTGAAATAAGACTGAAAAAGTGCGGGTGGTCTTGTATTCGGGGTCTAGACGTTATACCCATTCGCGACGCTAGGTGGCGCCAGGCCTGAACTTGACTTCCCAGGCCAAAAATAAAAAAAAAAAAATAGTGGTAGCGCGTGAAGAAGAAAAATTAAAAAATGCGGTAAGAAAGAAAAGAGAAGAAAATAATAGAAAACAGAACATGGAGAAACGTAGCGACAATCTGGAGAAAAGGGGGTCGAAGATCGGCCAGATTGGGCAAAATAAAATGCTTTTTCTCTCAAATATATTGTCATCATTTGTGTCAGATGTACTGTAATTTTTTTCTGTATAAAAATTAATTTGGTGCTCAAAAGTCTTTTTTGAAACTTGAGTCTTGAAAAAGAGGGCGTCGTCTTATAATCAGGGCCGTCTTATATTCGGGCCAATACGGTACTTAATTTTTTTTTTACATATTCATCCAACATTTTAAAAATGAGTTTTTTTTCCCGCCCCCCATCATGATTATAAGAGAAAAACAGAAAGAAACCGACCAACTCAAGGAGGTCGGTGGTCTCTCCCGGGTGACTTCCCGCTTGCTGCTCATGCGTTTCTGCAAGTTGATGACTTGGATCTTCATGGTGGGTTTGCGTTTGCGCCGGCTCGTGCGGACGTTGACGGGAGAATCGACGGCCGCGTTTTCCGGTCCCTCCCCCGGATCGGGCGCCGCCTCCCCCGCCGACCCGATGTGAGTTTCCAAGTGCCGCCTCAGGGCCTGCCGGAAAGAGAAGCAGCGGCCGCACTCGGGGCAGCGGTGGGGGCGCTCCCCCGTGTGGACGACCCGGTGGGCTGTGAGCGACGAGGCGAACTTGAATTTCCTGTCGCAGTCCGGACAGTCGTGAGGGCCCGAAGAGACCGGGGGCCGAACGGAAGCCTGGTGCGCCCCCGTGAGGTCACTTTGTGGCTTTTCATTCATTTCTTTCTCTTTTTTCCCATTTCATCCACGTCCACTTTCGTCTCTTCTGCTTGCTCAACTCCGCCGTTGTCATCAACCTCTGCAATGATCTCAACCGTCACTTCGTCCATTGAGGGCACATGTCTGGGACAGTCGCCATCCGGGGCTGATTCGTTAGGCCGCTCTTCAGGTTTTTGCCATTCTGCAAGCATGAAAGGCAGACAGCGAGGCGAGGATATTGTCCCCCATGCTTGTGACTGGATCTACAATTTTTTTTTTGAAATAACATAAGTTAGTTCATAGTCGCAGAATAATCACATCAAATTGCTCAGGAAATATACAGTACCATGTTGCTTTAAACGTTTATGGTCTTTGTGGTGCTGGAGCAAAACCTTTAAGTCATTTGCTTCAGTGAGCGAATGCGCACGTTCAGCCGGCATTGACGCTTCGAGCCAGCATACAGTCTGCAATTGATAAGATAAAAAAAAATTTTTATTACAACCCCAACAGTACATTCCTCGAACGCGGGCGCTGAGAAATGCATTTTAAAATGTCACAGCGGTGTTCCTAATATTTTGCCTGTCGAATGTAGCTAAGCTAACAACAAAGACAACTGCATTCAAAAGCATATTGCGGACTTTTTTTTTTTTTAACCGCAGGATAACATTGTTTTAATACAGTGAAACTCCTCTACAACGAAACCTGCATGGGCGAAAAATACCCCCTAGTGTGAAAAAAATCGTCATGCATTGACGTGTGTGTGTGTGTGCGTTTACATCCGAGATCAAATTTGCTACAGTGAAAAACCCCCTGTTGTGAAAAATCTCTTGTGCAAACACGATTTCGTTGTAGAGGAGTTTCACTGTATGTTAAAAGCCTGTTTTGAAAAAAAAAATTTTTTTCACGGTGCCTCGGTATCAGAGATTTTTTCCATAAGTGCAGCAGTTCTTTGTACAAGTTTTGAAAGAGCAGCATTTTTCTTCGACAGGTGATTGTCAAGACACACACACACACACGCCCTCTAGTGGCAATTCAATATAATTTTGCTGTAACAATGGACAACATCACAAAGTTGCTCCTCACCTCTTTGAGATCAGGAACAGGTAACAACTGAATGAGTCGACACAGGAACTCCCAAAACAGGGACTTTAAATCCCGGTCATACTCTGGTCCGTACTGCGAAGGGAAGACCTCCTTTGCCGTGATAAAAAGAGTCACAAATTAAATCGTTTGAGCACACATTATTGATTAAAAATGACATTGATGATGTCTTACCACAAAGAAGTGCCGTCTCTCTTCGGGATCCTTGAGCAGAACCCGAATTAACTCCCGAAAGCAAATTGTAGCTTCCTCTTCTTCATTTATCTGCAACGTAAGAACGCACAGCATATTTCAACTGTCAGCGAAATTAAAAGACGGCGGCATAAACTGGAATTAAAAGGGCACTTACGTCGACTGCTAAAATGTTTTGTTGTTTAATTTTAGCCAGGAGAGACAAGATGATGTCACATTCCAGCGGCGGTTCACTTCGGCATAATTCCAGAATATACTGAAAATAGAGATAGGCATGTTGTACGCTTATGTTGTTGCATGACTTGTTACTCTGCCTTCTTGGTTGTATTCACCCACCCTGGCTCTTAAACCCAGGTTGAGTTGAATCCAGTGCTTGTATACGAGCAGCTCCGGGACCATCTCCATAGCCAAAGAGATCAAATCGGCCATTTCCCAGTAGCTCATGACTTGTTGTTTCTTCAGGGTCTGCCACATGGAGGCTGACAGGAGATGCAGAGGTGGCACCAAGAGGCGGAGTGACGCCAGAGGTAATGGGCTACCTGGGAAAATATATTACATAGAAGTTACCATACGTCACACAGTGGTTTTCAAACTGGGCTACGTCATTTAATTTCTAAAATGACTTGATTCAGTGATTACCTAACATTGGGCATTTTTATTCTTGTCTTGAGGTACAATGATTAAACACATTTTGAATTGAATCTTTATATTGAACAGCCCCTACCCCCAGTTTGTATTTTTTCATTCACGACTGGCAAACAAACCTTGGGAAATCGTTGAAAAAAGACCAGACTCCATCTTCTTGACGAAAAGTTGCTGATAGCCACCATTAGCCAGTTAGCTAGCCACTCGAACACTGCAATGACAAATGGTTCCGTTGACCGCAAACCTGGTGTGACTATTCATTAATCCATGCTCAGCTATTAAAGTAAAGAACACAAAACGAGAATAACTCCACTTAAAACCTAGTTTTAGACAGTGAAAATCATTGATGGACTCGTTTGTTTGTTATGGTAGGCGTTATCGCTCTTCTTTGCTCGAAAGAAAGACTGTTAACACGCGATGTTTCTTGCACTACCGCCACCCGCTGGCGCTTCCTGGAACTACACCCGAACTCCCAATGCACAAATACACAAAACATAATTCAAAATATTTCAATAAAAAGTCAACTTAAAACAGTGAAATACAAAATGATGTGGAAAATAACGTGTTTTCACATACTTGTATGATTGAAGAGATGTTGCGATAGTGGCCAATGCGTGAATAACAATTCACTACTTTTTGTGGTTGTCACAAAGCAAATTACACAACGCAACAGGCAATAGTCAAATACCGTTCGATTAAAAATTAAATACATAAAAAAAATGAGTAGTAATTGTGAACAAGTTACTTATTTTATGATGCAACAAAACATGTTTGATTTCAGCCATTGTGTGACACCGAAACAGATTCTTGATCACTTTATTGTCGCTGTACGCGTAACAACAGTGAAATACATGTGCGGGTGTCCGCGCCGCCATCAAAAGAAAAGTTTGACAAAATCATGAGACAGCTACCTGGGAAAATATATTCATAGCTACGTTGGTGGGCTAAAGATTCAGTGATAAGATCATGTCGCCCGTACAACAGGTTACTGTGATTTTGCTCATGAGCAGCTTCGCTATTATAAAGTACTTGGTACAACAATTTCAATAACGGCCCGAGACAAACAGTTTTTTTTCTTTCATCTTCGAGGTGGTTCGATTTCGTTGCGATTCACATTTTCAGGACTGAACTAGATCCCAAGGTATTGATGGTCCCAAGAGACAGTTTTGGACTGTTGCCGTCGTATAGCATTCGTCTAGAGCTGCGGATGATAAACCGCTATCATCATAAGGCTGATAAGAAGTCTGTTTGGAAACATCTCGCTGGCAGGATGAGGGATCTTGAGGGCAAAAAAAAATATATATTTTACATTAAACATAAAACTTAATGAGCGCCTGATCAAAACATACACATATAGTTCAGCAGGCCTGGTTGATGAAGCAATTATACTAGACACATTTTTTAGCAGCTTAAATCATTCAACGTAAAATCAGTCGAACCCCCAAATAACTCAAATGGAGCGCTAAACACCCACCGATTTGGAGTTTCTGCAAAGTCTGCGAGCGCTCCACAGCCTTTCTGACTTTGTTGTCGAAAGTCACACATCGCCACATGACAACGAGAGCCAAACACAGCTGTAAGGCAAACGTCAACACGCCCAGCATGATGATGACACTATTTTCTGTCCGGGGGAGGAAAAATAGAAAGGAGAAATTGTTCAGCCCATGTACTATTTATGTATACTGTTTTTTCTGTGTTCTATTGTGTGGAGGTATTTTTGTTCAAATGTCAAGGCTTTTGTAATACTTGCTTTCATTGGATCATAAGTTTTCCTAATTTTTAGTGCATGATCAAAATAATAATAATAATAATAATAATAATACATTTTATTTACAAGCAATAAAAATAAACAATTTAATCAAATCCATGAATGCGCTGTTCGCATAATGAAGACTAACCATATGATGACATTTGCGGCGGCGACTCCCAGCGGGAGACGAGGAGGCTCGAGAAGCCCCGAGTGGAGTTCTGGTTCTGGATGAGCTCCATTTGTCAGGCTTGTCACGCAGCACCAGCGAGAGTGGCAGATGGAACGCCGAAGACCTTTCGAAGTCGCCGTGTCAGTCCAATGAAGTTCATATAAATGACACAGGGACAGTTTAAAAGATGACATGATTGATGATGAATGATTAGTCTTCTTAGCCCATCCCAAGAATCGCATTTAGACTTTTTAACAGGATGATTCAGGGAGGATTTGATGAGATCAAACCAAGGCAATCAAGCTTTGTTAATCCAATCAAATAAAGAAGCCCGAATGAAAAGGGCTCGAGGGAGGATTTTGTAGCCTATTGCCGTTTACCATAATGCTACACAATGTTACGACAGTGTCGCAAAGCATTAGTTTGGTTGAGTGACGACTCACACCTGTTACGGCAGTTGAATAAAGACCGTTGAAAAAGTAAGTCGTGTCCTCGCGTTTTTCGGACACAACAGATTTATTGTGAGGGAATTCTTTTGATGAACTTTTTTTTTTTGCTCATCTAAGTACCATATTTTAAAAAAAGAACAGACATGTCAACTTGAAAGGCAATTAAAAAATAAAAATAAAATCGAGAACAACAGGCTGAATAAGTGTATTAAGGCCACGTGACGTGACGTTGATTTAGCAACACAGGCCTGGAGCGCCCTCCTGTGGCTTAATGTGAAAATAACATGTGAAATGATATACAAATTTCACACAAAAAATCGCTTTAGAGTATAAATCACACCCCCGGCCAAACTATGATAAAAAAATGCGGCTTATAGTTCGTCAAATACGGTAATCATGAAAAAGAAAAATAATTGTAAGACAGTCCAGAAATTCTGATTAATTTTAACCTAATTTCTTAATGATTCCCAATTGAACGAGACAGAAACCTCACAAACCTTTCATAAGGAGCTAAATAATGAGAAATATACGAAGACGGTGACTTGCGGCTATTTGAACGCACACTTTTTAAAGTGAGCTGGTCAAACTCCAATGCACCTTTGGCCCTTTTATGAGATAAAACTACGCGGGCAAGGTTCGCATGAACTCACAAATACGGAGTGACAAGTACACGATTGCCTTAAAGCACGTGAAGTTAAATCGGCTGCTGTTCTGACGAGACAACGAAGAGAATTATTTTAACACCTGTAGACACACACACACACACACACACATGCTTACGGTCTACTTTCTTCACATGGCAAAAAAATAAAAAAAAATCCCCAATTTTACTAACCTTGCTAAAGATGGAAGAAGTTGCAGTCCAAGCGTGCGCAGTTTGGAGTTTAACCCCAGCAGAGAAGCCTCTCTGCTCATTAAAAGCTCCCGGGAAGTTTGTTTTCCTGCTCACTCCTCATGAGGTCCCTTTTTTTCCTTCTTTTTGGGAGGGGGGGGGGTACAGCTGCGCTGTCACATTCATTGCACGCATTCAGTCGCGAACTCGGGTCACACTGACTTGAAATGAATTAGAAACAAAAACAACAACAACAAAAATAGGTCATCCGAGAGGAAGGTACACTTTGGTAGCAATGAGTAAACTATCCAGAGGACCTTGTGCAGTTTAACCTCAGGATTGGGCGTACGCGGTGAGCAACAATTGAGCGTCATTACGCTTTGCTAACACCGGAGCGTAAACCACGCTTGTCAGTCTGCCCCTGTTGACACTTTTAACGCATTGGTAGTTCATCAATTTTGGCTTTCGAATCGGATGTTGTCAAAAGTACGACATTTTTAGTGGGAGTATATTTCTAAAAAAAAAAAAAAATCGAGTGGGGAGTTTGACACCTGTGCTGGGGAAACTGCGCTAAGTCACCAATCCTGTAATATGCTGTGATGACCAGCAGAGAGCGATAGAGAGCTTCGCCCCAAAGTCCAATCAAGAGGCATATTCATTTTTTTTTTCTTAAAGTACAATGCCTTGCAAGAAATTTTTCACAACAGGGTTTGTTTTTCACTGTAGCAAATTTGAAACAGGAAAGTGGGCATGGTGTTAATGCATGAAGATTTTTTTCACACTAGGGGGGTATTTTCACCCATGTAGATTTCGTCGTAGAGGAGTTTCACTGTACATAAAATACGCTATGAAAATGAAGCACATCAACTCAAGTTTGAACGTCCGTGTCACCCTGACCACGGAACACGCCCGTGTCCATCAAAAGAACCGCGCTTGTGTTGACATCGCTAACGCTAGTCACACGCTAATCCAAAATCTTTTCACCCAGACGAAAGTCATGTGTGTGTATATCGGGAGCACAGTCGTGTCCTCCAGCGAGGATTACTCTTACACATGGCGCGGCCGGCCTTCATGCAAATTCCATTTTGATTATTAAAAGGCAGAGGACAGAGGAGGCAAACTGTTTTGTTACCCATTAACGCGACCCCTTCTCCCACTAAGAGGATTATGCCTGACACACGCGCGGGATTTACATAAGGCTGTCAGGGGGCGGGGGAGGATAAAATCTGACATTTCTGCCATATCCTACATTTTGGCAGATTGAGGAATCAAAAGTGGATGTGAGGTGTGGCGGAGCAAAGTTGCCGCCGAGGGCGGCCGGAGACGGAGAATATCCTTCACTTTTCTCCTGCTGTGTGAAAAATGCGACCCGTAGAATCCCAAATCCCACCGCCATCGATTTTAGAGCCCGGGGTATAATTATGCGGCGTTAAATTAGCAGTCATGGCAGCCCATTCCATGAACACATAATTAGCATCCTTCAATTCAATATCTCAAGGGCAACCGCGATAATTGATGCACGGTTGGACACCAGACAACATTCCGCTGTTTATGCTCAACAGCATTTTTTTTTTTTACACCGAGCGCCACCTAAAAAAAACAAACATATTTTGCTTTCCAAGTCTCACCATCACAAACCAACATTGAGATACAGTGAAACTCCTCTACAACGAAATCATGTTTGCAGCAAGAAATTTTTCACAACAGGGGGTTTTTCACTGTAGCAAATTTGATCTCAGATGTACACACACACACACACACACACACACACACACACACACACACACACAGTACTTCCTGGACTGCTGCGCATGTGTAAACCAGTGTGGTAGTTGCTGTTGCCGTTTCCGAACGAAGCAGTAGTGGTCGCTGTTGGATTAAACTTTGTTGTCGTGAATCTCGTCGCGAGGCAAGAGCAGAAAAAAAGATTTCGTAAAACGCAACAGGGTTTTTTTTCATTGTATGGGGGGCAGGAATGGTGTTAATGCATGAAGATTTTTTCACACTAGGGGGCATTTTCGCCCATGTAGGTTTCGTTGTAGAGGAGTTTCACTGTACAGTAGCGTAGTAGAACGAACCGCCCATCCAAAACCAGACAGAGATTTTACTCCGAAAACGGATGAGATACGACAAGTGACCCAGCTTACAATTTCTCTTTGCCATACGCAATGTATACGTTTTCTATTTCATTTACCGATGCTTATGTGCGACACAAAAGGAAGCAAAGAGGGGGAATGATTGCGCACACAATCACTTCCGAGTTGTGCGATTCATCAAATCAAACACACAAGCTTTGGTTAGAGCCACCGAACACGCACAGTTAACCTTTTCAGGGACGGCAGTTACTACGGTGGACAGCTTATCATGTTATCGGGTTACAGGCTGCATGAAAGGGTTCATCTCATTACCCCGACATTTTTGCGGTCAGTTTCCGCCACCACCGCCGACCCCCGTCGTACATGCATACGAGTAGATGAGTTTTCTTACTCCTCGAATTTGCGCGCATCGGAAAAGCTTCTTAAATGTCAACGCAGTAGATAACAAGCGCTTGTAAGCTGCCTTATACGTAAATGCCACAAACGATAAATTGCATTTTTTTTAAAAATCTTGAATCGCCTGTTTTATGCATTCCAAGATCTGTCAGTGGGGATTTTGAGGGTGAATTGGCACATGCGCGATAAACCAAAGTTGAAAGGTCACGTTATTCAGGATAAAGGAAAACCAATAATTGCACCTCAGTCCAAATGATAGGAAAATGGCACAACCGGAGTAAAACATTGTTATCTATGTGCAACGGCTGGGCATCGACGATCATTTTGTCAGGTTCAATTCGTTTCAATTCCTATGCACGCACACGCACACATCGAGGTGCATCAGAGTGCCAGTGAATATGGAAATCGCATTTCCTGAGGATGCATCTCTCGCGACTCAAGTGCACCCTGACTGTGACCCGGCAGCTCCGGCGAAATGACTGGGTCGCACCGTTTTGAAATGGGTACTCCGATTAAACAGTACAGCGTTATATTTTGTTTCATTACGAGACCAAAAATGAGACCACGGTAACTCATTTCAAGACTTTTGACCAACCTTGTGACCTTTAATAATTGGACTTCAAACTTTCGGGCTTCTGCTTGAAAGAAAAACAGAAAAAAAAACATTTTCACAACAGAGGGTTTTTCACTGTAGCAAATTTAATCATGTAAACACACACGAGAGCGAGAGAGAAAGAGAGAGCACAGCTAGACACTATTCTTCAAGGCTGAGCCGTTGCTGTAAACAGCACCCGTGGCACAATAAATTGCGCCTTTTGCAGAAAAAGTTAATGAATCAAGGCAAAAAAAACCGACATAAAAACAAAAAACCACACAACTGATTAGCATGCAAGAGGCAGAAACTGTGCTGTGCGATGGAAATGCAAAGCTAATTCAAAACACAAAGCGCCGCTTATGTTTTGCCGAGAACGCCCGCACGCTCTTAATGAGGGACTCTCATTTGCACGGAATAGTCGACTTTGACAAAGAGAATCGTGCGCCGTTTCTATTGCTTGCTTCTTCGATGAATCAAAGACTCGAAAGTGTCCATCGTTCGGAATGAGAGAAGAAGAATCGAAGAAGAGTTTGAATGCTGATTTGTCACGATGCCATTGAATGGCAGACCAGTCGATCATGTGACAGCGGCTACCAATAATATGAAATCAAAACTCAATCTTAAAACAAAAAAAAGTTTTGAAACACTTTTTCATGCTATTCAAGGGATACGTGTCTCCAAATTTATGACTGGGAATGCACACCTTAGGGGGAAAAAAAAAAAAAATTAAATATATATATATATATATATATATATATAGGGCGGCCCGGTGGTCCAGTGGTTAGCACGTCGGCTTTACAGTGCAGAGGTACCGGGTTCGATCCCAGCTCCGGCCTCCCTGTGTGGAGTTTGCATGTTCTCCCCGGGCTTGTGTGGGTTTTCTCCGGGTGCTCCGGTTTCCTCCCACATTCCAAAAACATGCATGGCAGGCTCGTTGGGCACTCTAAATTGTCCCTAGGTATGAGTGTGAGCGTGGATGGTTGTTCGTCTCTGTGTGCCCTGCGATTGGCTGGCGACCAATTCAGGGTGTCCCCAGCCTACTGCCCGAAGACTGCTGGGATAGGCTCCAGCACTCCCCGCAACCCTAGTGAGGATGAAGCGGTTCGGAAAATGGATGGATGGATGGATATATATATATATATCCATATATATATATATATATCCATATATATATATATATATATATATATATAAAAAAATATATATATAATATTAAAACATATATATATATTTTTAAAATATATACATATATTAAATATATATATATATTTGAATATTATATATATATATATATATATATATATATGTTTTTTCCCCTAAGGTGTGCATTCCCAGTCATAAATTTGGAGACACGTATCCAAATAATTTAATTTAATATATATATTAAAAATATATCTATATATTTTTTAATATATATATATATATTAATATTATATATATATATATATTAAAAATATATATATATATATATTCATATATGTATATATGTATATATATATATAAATGGACAACCTTATTTTTTAAAATATAATATACATATATTTCTTTTTTTGAAAAAAATAAAAAAATTATAAAAATATATATAATATTTTTTTTTTAATGTTAAAGTGTTACACGGTTCAAGAGCCAGCAAAATAAGGTTGTCCATTTTTCAGTTTTGACACTCAGCCCCCTGCTTTTAAGTAACCTACTTACTGCACACACACACACATATACACACACACACACACACACACACACACACACACACACACACACACTCTTAAAAGTCAGTATAAGTGAGTTTGTTTCCCCACTGAGGCGCCCTGATTACATCCAACACAGCATGGACTTGTTTGGTCTCAATCCAGTCCGGGAACATGAAAAGACATGACTTTCTTGTCCTTCATCTCCTTTCATAACCGATAGCGATCAGCCTGAAAATTCCCGTCTGGCGCTCACGTCGCAGCTGAAACCAAAAGGACCAAGGAACATGTATACAGTATTTCATATAAGATGGATCCTTATGGATTCACCGAATCAGATTGCTCTGGCAATTTCACAGACGATGCGCTTGTGTTTATCCCGCAAATAAACCGCCGCCGATTCCCCGGGTTGCTTTTTCCCCACATTTTAATGAAGTGCAGCCTCAGCGCCAATGTTCCCCCTTTGTGCCATTTTCAAGTCTATAACGAGATTGAAAACATTCCCAAATGTGTGACACGGCATTGTCATATCGGGTTATACGGCGTGCCAGGGCTGTAGCCAAAGCCTTCCAATTACGAGACGACGGGAGCTGCCGCTCGGTGTGCCTCGGCGTTTCCAAGGGAGCGACTGAGAAGGGAAAAGGAAGCTGCGCGGAGAGTTGTTAGACGAGGTTTATTCGGGTGATAGACGGCAAACTAACTTCACTTCGCTGTCGCGGAAGAGGCACAATGTGCTCATTTGTTTTGCGCAAACTGGCATCTGCACATTTTTTTCATGCTGGAAGGATTATTTGTATTAATAGCACACTGAGCAAAATGATATTGAAAACAAATATCTCTACCAATTTCTTGCAGCTACATTTTATTAGTTGGTTATATTTGCGATTTATTTTTGCAATTTTCTTGGATGAATATCACGTCAGTCAGGTTTCAAGATGATGCATAGCACAGAGTCAGTCAGCCCGTTATGAGTTTCTAATGACATTCTCCTGGCAAATGACACCGGAGACTCCGCGTGTCTGGTTTGATTGGATTTCACGGCAGTGTTTGATACAGTGGATCACAGTATTCTGTTGGCTCGTTTGCAACACCTGGTGGGCAGTGGCGGTAGTGGTTTAGGTCCTATTTAGCCGGCAGAACCTTTTGTATTAGCGTTCGTTGCTCCGAGTCGCGAACTGCGCAACTGTCGTGTGGTGTTCCACAGGGCTCAATTTCGGGGCCTCTGTTGTTCTCAATGTATTTGTTCCCTTTGGATTCTATGGTATTTCCTTCCACTGCTACTGTAATGCACTTTATTTAGGAGTCAGCCAATCCTCCATTAAGATCTTTTCAAGGTCCTATAATTTGTTTTCAAATCTTTAAATGGCCTCGCCGCACCCTAACACTCTGAGCTCCTCCGTGCCCACGCACCTGCGCTGTGCCTCTGGAGTGCGAACCAGACAACTATCAGAGGTACCAAGAACCAAGCGGTCGAGAGATTGAGCCTTTTCATTGTTGTACATGTGCAAACCTCCACTCAGGTTTGCACGTGCACGCTCCAAAGAGCGGAACATACACGGTTTGCTCAGAGAACTGCGATTTCTAACATATGCTATTAATTTTTGATGCGTGTTTGACAAGCTTTCATTCATTTGTCCAGCTGTCGCTGAAGGGGGGGGGGGGGGGGAAATCACTCCATGCAGGTTTGACGAGTGCAGAATACTAACAGGAATCACACAAAGGTTTTTTCTTAACCAGCAGTAGGTCGGCATGGCGCCATGCTTACCGGTAGTGAAAAAAAAACAAGCTAGTAAATTATCCTTTTACACTTTTCTGGGGAGACTTTAAGAACAAGGTGAGTGGACCATAAAAGCTCACAAGGCAAGATTATTAAACAGTGGGAAATTTGCCAAATGACGCCATTATACCGAACGTGTTCACATTAACGTTGCTATTTTCGCAATACGGCTCCCACTTTCATTACAATTTCTCCAACGTTTGACGCATGACCCGTCAGGAAATTATTACATTTTCCACTCGGCGCCGAGAAGATTAATGTGTCCTAGTGGATATTGATCAAAGTGTTATTCATTAAAGCGAAGCTGAGTGGTCATCGTGAGCTTTCATGTTCCGAACCTGCTAAAATGTGTAAAAAAGAATTTTTTAGGTTTTAGCACCCGTCATAACTCAAAAAAATATGTCAAATTATATTTTTCGAATTGCCATTAATCCACTCATGCGCTTTCTAATGTGCGTGCCCGCCAGGAAGCAGTATAATGCAAACAGAGAGGCACACAAAGAAGAGTTTCACAACTGTCACAGTACGCTCCAATAATGTAACCTTTGTAACTGTAATGTCAACTTTCCCAGAGGATAAAGAATATATGCCTGTGAAAGTTGTTCAATTGCCTGTCTCCATGTGTTGCTGCACTGGTTGTGTTCAAATAGCTACTGCTTAAATATTACGGCGACTATTGATGCTATTCATTAGCACGTCTGTGGCGTCGTGCATTCCGTGTTAGCGGATCAGATTAGCTCCAAGCAAATATCAGGGCGCCACCGCACAGCTATAACATCCCGACATGAAAATACAGTGAAAACTCCTCTACAACGAAATCCTGTTTGCAGCAAGAAATTTTTCACAACAGGGGGTTTTTCACTGTAGCAAATTTGAAACAGGAAAGTGGGAATGGTGTTAATGCATGAAGATTTTTTCACACTAAGGGGTACAGTGAAACTCCTCTACAACGAAATCATGTTTGCAGCAAGACATTTTTCACAACAGGGGGTTTTTCACTGTAGCAAATTTGAAACAGGAAAGTGGGAATGGTGTTAATGCATGAAGATTTTTTCCACACTATTTTCACCCATGTAGATTTCGTTGTAGAGGAGTTTCACTGTATCTCACTTTTGCAATGTCGTCCCAAGCGAGGAATATTACTCGAGGGAGGCGTTCATTCGTTCAAATTTAAATTGCGAGGATTTAATTCAGTCATCACTGACAATGTGTCATAGACAATAGAGAAAGTATTATGGGACTCAGTCATTAAAAGTCAACACGGCAAGATGTGAAAAACACCTCGTCCCTGGGAGCGGTATTTCAAGCTGGTCCCGATGGGAACCATCACCAAGAACAGCCAACCCCCCCCCCCCCCCCACCTCCTCCCGTCACTTCTGAAAGCATCACACACTTTTTGGAAAAAGGCTCCTTATGTACTCACTGCCACTGAAATGATTGTCCAATCATGTGAAGTGTTGAGAGGAAAAGAAAAAAAAAAGCGTGCAAAAATAGGCTTGGAGGTTTCACTTTTTCACAAATTGAAAAGGCCATCAGAGGATTTTTTTTTTGGGTGGGGGTGGGGGGGGGGTTGTGATTTGCTGACTCACTAAGAGGTTATTTGCCATGCTTTTAAATCCTTCCGATGTAATCCTACTTTTCATTTTATCACCCAAAGGGACTTTATTTCCACGTGGCGCCTAAAATAATGACTTCCTGGAGGCAAAAACAAAACAACGTAGCCTCTAAAAGTCAACTTTTTATTTTATTTTATTCATTTTTTTTTAATGTGCAAGACACACGAATGACAGAGCACTCGACTAATGCTATCCTAACGAAACACCAAAACTCAACGATGGAATATTATTGCGGACAGGACACACCGAGAAGCAACACAAGATTCTTGGCACCTTGGAAACGACATCACGGAGCTAAAAATATCAGACAAAGGGAGAATGTAGGTCACACCTTTTTCCTCATTGGGTGACACCAATATGGCCCCCGAATGACACTTCACTCCACTGCCTTTCTTTTCTCGGGGCTCAAAGGGGTCAATCCTTCCAACGGCGACTTTCGCTTTGGAATCGCTCGGTCCATAAAGCACTTTTTTTAATTCTAAAGATACAGAGAGTGGAAATATGTATCAGTCGTGCTGCCTGCCTACTTTTGACCTTCAGCGCTCAAGCTAAAAAAGCAAACGCTGAATAGAATTTCTCGCTTTTGAAGCATCTCGCCAGATGGTGAGGTGACATTCCGAGACACGCGGTGCATACAAAAAAAAGTCTACGCGGCCCTTGATCAAATAGCGTTTTTTTGTTGTTTTAATAAAAAAAAACAAATTAATAAAAAAATTTTTTACAAATAAAACCATATTTTTGGGTGTTTTTTGGTGTTTTTTTGTGCACCATTCTGGAAACGTATAACGTCATCAAATCATTTTGCTGCATGTGTTTGGGCGATTTTGATATGGTCCGATTAAAACCAAAAGTGGAATGTTTTGGCCACAAACCCAAAATGTAGCTTTGGCGCAGACAAGATTTTGGCACTTGGGCCTGACATAAGGTGTGAACATTTCAAAATAGCAGTCGGTGTCGGCACCAAAGCAACAAACAAAATCAAAAACTAGTTTTTTTTAATCGCAAAAAAACTGCCATTTGAACGGGGGTGTGTAAACTTTTTATAGCCACCGTATCTTGATGTTGTTTAGAGTTTCAGTAGTTCAGGTTTAGTATTTAGCAGATTTTAAGTCATTCTTAATGATGATGCACTTTGAGACCATTTAAAAAAAAAAATATGGGCATTCGATAAAATTACAGTAATGTTGACGAGGGTATTACAATTATGCATGCTAATATGCGCGCTCCGATAACAATCAGACCTCTCACAATACCTGCTTACTTACCGCGTCGGGTTGGTACATCTCACGAAACAATGACACTGTACAGTACAGATATAAAGGTGCGTGAATTAACTCCTCCGGAAAATTCCGTCACAATAGCAACCGTCGTCCTCTCGCCGTTTAAAATAACTCGGAGATGCGGCAGACGCGGCGTGGTTTATAATAAATCAAGCTGGGATTGGTTTCTGCGCTGTGTGTTAATTAGTCAAAGTCAGTCAGACCTGACAATGAGCTTCACTGGGGCGGCGCCGTTATCGACTCGAGTGCGAGTGTTTCCGTCGCCTGCGTTGCGATCATCTTTGAGATCTCTGCTGTGGTTTCTGTAACATTTCCAGATGGAGTCTCCATATAATAAATTTTTCAAATCACTTTAAAGGGGCAAGCGACAAAATAACCGTATCATAAGCAGATTCACAGACAAGCTAACGGTTAGCCTGAGCTCAAAATACGACAAGCACATTGGCCGGCACCCACGTCACTCACCACTTCAGGCTCGAACTTTTTAAAGCCACACCCACGCAGAAACCACACACTTCAAGTCAAGTGGACAAGGATACTACCTGTGCCTTTCAATATTGTATCCAAAGACTCGATTAATCGAAAAGGTTCGCGTATTTCAGACCCATCCTGAAACTTCACCCAAAAGCCGACCGTCCCTCATATTTTCTGACCAGTGTACATTTTCATCCGAGATGGAATGACGGTGATGTTTTGTTATGCCACGACGGCTGTGTCCGTAAGGGTCTGTCCCACTGTTCTGCTCCCGTTTTTAAGGATTCCCTCGGTGGTGGCATGACCCGTGTTGATCACCGGCGATTTGGCACCGGTGCTATCACAGTCCTCCACTTGGGGCTCCAAGAATGCGACCCTTTTCCCATTGGACCGCCGCTGGCCCGACTCAACTTCCCTGGGGTCTGAACAGAGGACGATCGCTCGTCCCCCGCACCCTCCCGAGACGCCGCCCCTGTTTTCCCGGCACCGGCACGGCGTCAAGTAGAGGTAGAGGAGCACCAGGATGATGCTGACCACGCAGGAAGCCAGGGTGGTGAAAGCCGTGTTGAAATGCTCGCCTACGCCACGATGGGCCAAGCCACCGGTGGCGACGGAGCTCACGTTTCCCACGACGACGTTGACCTCGGGAGACGCGTCGGGGTCGTACCGGCGCCCGCGGGGCGCCACACACACGTACGTCCCTGAATCCTCCACCAGCGCTCCTCTGATCTCCAGGGTGCCATTAGGGAGGACTGCTTGGTGAGCGCTTGGATCTTGTGCCGATAGATTCAGGACTGTGGCGGGGGTCACCCAGAACACATCTGGATCCTTTAGCGGCGAGGCAAAACCAGGACAGGTCAACCACAACCATTTACCCGGATCCACTTGGTAGCTTCCGGCCTCGGCGGACACCTCTTCGTCCAGGCTGCAATTTAGCTTCGGACCAACGCTGTCCCTACATGGGTAGTCATCTTTAAAGTCCAACATGGGGCGGTACTGCTTCCAAGTCCAGTACTCGAGCAGAGCCAGTAAAGGGCAGTCACAAGTGAGAGGGTTTCCCTGCAAATAAATTCCAGCGCGTCGGCTCAGCGAAAGCAGCGTGTGAACATGCACACTGGCGATCCCGTTGGATGACACGTCAAGAAAGGTCAGGTTGAGAGGCCCCCCATCGTCCCAAAGGCTTGCAGGGAGCGATGTCAGCCTGTTCCCAGACAGGTAAAGTTTCACGAGGCTGCGGAGACCACGGAAGGAGTCAGGATTGATTTGGCCAATCTGGTTCCCAAACAGCAGCAGCTCTCTTAGCTCCGTGAGGCCGGTAAAGATTGACGAATTGAGCGCTGATAGTTTGTTGGATGAGAGGTCCAAGTGGAGGAGACGAGGCGCCTCCGCGAAAGCTTTGGCCTCAATTTGGACGATGCGATTGCGGCCGAGGAGCAGAGCGGCGAGTCGCTCGAACGGCCGCGTTATCCAATCGGCGGGCAGGGCGGTCAGGGAATTGTGGCTCAGGTCTAAGCGCGTGGCGTAGCCCGGGAGGTCGGGGGGCGGCGTGGACAGATTGCAGCCGCTGCAAGAGATGATATCGCTGGCGCAAATGCAGCCGGGCGGGCACGCGAGGGCTCGGGGAAGGGAGCCGAGACATAGGGAGAGGAGCAGGGCTGCGGCCGCGGGGTTAACGCGACTCTGGCTCGAGAGATGCGACGCGATGGGACGCATCCTGGTTTTTAGCCTCGGGGCTGAGTCTCAGCTTGCCGTCTGGCTTGGCTTACACATGTCAGCTTGAGGAGCATGCGATGCTGGAAGGAGAGCTGAGGAAGAATCACACAAATTTGGAGGTCATTATTTTGAGACGATTTTTCGCTGTATTCATGTGATCAGTTTGTTTTTTTCCAAAATTCGTTCATAGAGCAAAGCAAAGCAAAAACCCGATCTGAAATATTGCAACGCCGATAAAAACTTTAGCAGTCAAATCAAACCAATCACCAAAACTGCCTTTTACCAGCTGAAAAACAAATCCGGATTGAAGGCTAGCATGCTCCAAGAACACCTGGAAACACTGCTTTTATTTCTTATCGACTTCTAGAGTCTAGAAGTCGATAAGAAATAAATATTGACATTGGTGTCAAACTCCAGGCCCGTGGGCCAGATGTGGCCCGCCACTTCGTTTTATGTGGCCCGCAAAAGCAAATCAAACATGTCAACTTCCGCGATGCTAGCTAAAATCTGTAACAAAATTTAAGAAATTCTCATCTGCAATAAATAAGAAGGATATTGTAAGCATTTTCTTGGAACCAAACCCTTCATGACAGGAACTTAAACGGTAATTATAATGAGTTTGACACCCCCTGTTCTAGACGTCTTCTGACTGGACTCTCTCAAAGGAGCATCAAACAGCCGCAGCTCCTTCAAAACACTGCTGCTCAGGTTTTGACTGGAAGTACAGTGAAACTCCTCTACAACGAAATCATGTTTGCAGCAAGAAATTTTTCACAACAGGGGTTTTATTCACTGTAGCAAATTTGAAACAGGAAAGTGGGGGAATGGTGTTAATGCATGAAGATTTTTTTCACACTAGGGGGTATTTTCACCCATGTAGATTTCATTGTAGAGGAGTTTCACTGTATTTTTATATCAGTTCCACTGTGCGGTCTTGGAGTGATTTTCGAAAGCGAATATTTTCTTGACTTTACTTTGAAATGTGTTTTGCAAAGCTGTTTAAATGTCGCCAATCTCTGTTTTTATTTGTAATTTTGTGAAGCTAATTTTGCTTTCTCCGCTTTGTTTTTTAAAAAATGTCTTTTGCTGTTTTGTTGGTAAATTCTCCTGCCTTTTGCTTGTGCGAAGCACATTGAGTTGTCTTGTGTAGGAAATGCGCTCTTGTAAATAAAAGCCTTGCCTTGCCTATTATAGCCAATACTGTCTCGGCGGCTGTTTATCGCAGCCGCCACTCATGTTTACACTGGCAGTCACGCGACGGGGTTGCATTCAGGTACACTTTGGAAATGAAAGTGAATTGTGTTTATTTCATTGCGTGCGGTATTATCAAACAGATTACGAGGTGGGTGGGGGGGTGGGGTGGGGGGGGGGCGAATTAACGTGTGTATTTTGGAATACTTAAAGTTAACACTGATTCGCAGCTACACCCACATGAGAGGTGAAAAGTACAAATTCAAATCGAATGACGTCGCTATCGATTTTGATGGCTAGCAAATATGAGCGGTCTCATTTTATTGACTGTTTGCGATTAAGCCCCGTTGTGAGAAAACTGGAGCTCGAATTGTTTTGAAAATGCTTCACAAAACACGCTCGAAAGGCAACTGCCAGATTAGGAAAATTAATACTCTCTAATTAAACATCGAAATTGCATTATCGGGATTCGAATGGAAATGAAGAGCAAAGAGCAAACACGCTCACCTTGACGCCCAAGCAGCTGCCGCCTGTTCAAACAGTCGTCACCTCTTGTCCACGTTAGCTTCTGCATCCACGCTCGCCCCCTAGCTCGGACCGCGCGCAATCCTCCTTGGCGGGTCGGTGGTCTCAAAGCGCAACTCGGCTCGCGCGGCGCACCATTGTGCGACCCCCCACCCTCAAAAAGCAGACAGCCGCCCGTCCGGCTGGCTGGCTGGCTGGCTGGTTGGCTGGCGTGTGTGTGTGTGTGTGCGCCTTCTTGAGGAGCGATGGGGAGGAGAGGGACGCTGCGAATGAACTGTTCACCTGCAGGTTGAGTTGTGTGACGCCAGTGGGAGGGGACAGAGGGCGCCGGGAAGACGGAAGCCACCGCAGCACAACATTGCACGCGCGCGAGAGGAGCGGGTGGGGTGGGGTGGGGGCTGCAGCTGCACAACACTGCCAGACTTCGGAATGACACAACGACATCCTTGAGTTGTTTTTGAGAGTGGTTCTTGAACCCTCATGCAGTATTTTTAAGCGGCTGCATGAAGGGTATTACGTCCCAAAAATGTCCCTCTTCCAATGTGCAACAACTTTTTTCACTTTTAATTTTTTTTCACTTTCAACCCCTCAAAATGTTCAGTGGGAATTGGCGAAGACATAGATATACATCCTATGCAAAATTTCAGCTTGTCCATTTGTCCAACAGTCCAAAATCGCCCAAAGTGTCCGAAATGTCCAATTTTGGGATAATTACTGCATGGGGGTTAACTTTTTACACCAAGTATTGTGTATAGTATCGTAGGTGTGTCAAGGTTTTATTCTTGAAAAATTAATGAACTCTTTCAGGGACAGCGGCCACTACAGTGGACGGCTTGTCGTGTTCAAGTCTGAAAAGACGTTTAAAAACGTCTTTGGGAGTGAATGAGACCAAGATTTAAAAGCAAATGTAATTTAAAAGTTAATTGTACTGAGGCATTCTTTTCGAAACAAGATGGATACCACACTTTAAAAATCACAAGTTTAGGACACGGCAGCTGTCGAGAGATAAAAGTACAGCCAAACCTCAGTTTTCGAACGTCTCTGTTCTCGACCAAATCGGTTTTCGACCAAAAATTTCGAGTTTTTTCGGATGACGACCGAATTTCAGTTCTTGAACAAACTGAGCGCACTTGAATGCACCACTTGACTCCTCTCGCCTTCCTTACCCGAGGCCTTCTGGAACGGATTATGGTCGAAAACCGAGTTATGACTGTAGTACTAAATGTACAAAGAGACAGCATTGAGTACTGCGAAGTGTTAAAAATGTTGAAAAGATCTTCATCAAAGGAATGGGATTATTTATTTATGATTTCATTTCCGTTGCAGCACAACGGCGAAATGCCGCTTCACCGTGTTTGCTTTGGCCACAAACCAATGCAAAACAAAAAGGCTATGAATGTTTTGGAAAAGTTCAACTTGGCTGCCACAAGTTTTACTCTGACCAAGTATTCGGGGAGATGGGGGGGGGGGGGGTGAAGTTAAGGTCAGCTCGACTGATGATAAGGGTCAAAGAAATCGAACAAAAAAAATGGACGGATGGAAGGACGGCTGGATGTAAATGTAAATTCGTACGTACAGAGAAACCCAACTAACGATTCCAACGTAAGCGTATGGATCCGAAACCGTCCACCCGGCGACAGTGACTGATGCCATCGTTCCAACAAGTCAAAGCGAAGCCGAGTGATTAGCGGCCCCACCTCGCAATCCCCCAAGCCGCGCGCTAGGAAACGGCGTGACACACTTGATGATGTCTTTTCAGGGAGGATTTGCCCCATTTAAGATACCATCATCACAATTAAACATGTCGGCCCTTGAAGATGCCTTCCCCGCCCCCTCCCCCAGTAGGTTACACAACCAATGTCTATAGGGCCAAGTTTTTTTGGGTGTTTTTTAAGGACAAAAAATTGTTTATATTATCACGTGAGTTTTGTGAATTCATTTCAGGTCGATTCGGAAGCTGGATATCCTTTGTTTGTGTCAAATAGCAGCTGGCAGCTTTCATCAACTGCATTTGCATTTGTACAATTCAACACAGTTAGAAGCCTGGCTAACTGTCTGCTTTTCTCCTCCTTAGTCCACCTCCCCCCCCCCCCACTTTCCTACCCCCCACTGTGTCTATTGAGACCTCACCACACACACACAAACAGACACCGAAAAAAATCCATCAAAATTGTCCTTGCAGAAAAACGAGTCCGTTTTCATGAGCTGAAAGGGGACGCGAGAATGAGGTCAATGCTTTATTACTGACTTGAGTCTAATCACAATGCGCTGGTAATTAGGAGCTTTCCACCCAGGACGCCGTTGACAGACAAATCGCTATATGTTTCCATGGCGCCCGGCCATCAAAGGGGAAGGCCGTTGGGGATCACGCCAAGAGTTGTCCATCTTTCCCCGACAGAACATTTCTTCCCAGATCGCTGATACTGATCGCTGATACTGGGACGGCAATGGCGGTCGTGTGCCTTCGTCGATTTGTGTCTGAGTGACTTTGATCACGCGTGGTGGAATTTTTTTCTATATTGGACGCATCGCATTATAAGACGCAATCTACAATGCAACCACTAGATGGAGCTACGCTCAAGGAAATGCCAACAGAACACTACACAAGACTATACCCCGATTTACCGTATTGGCCCGAATATAAGACGGTGTTCTTTGGATTGAAATAAGACTGAAAAAGTGGGGGTGGTCTTATATTCGGGGTCTAGACATTATACCCATTCACGCCGCTAGATGGCGCCAGATATCATTGACGCGAATGCTGAACTTGACTCCCCAGGCCAAAGTGAACCCCTGTCACAAAGAATAAAAATAGCGAGAAGAAAATAGAGAAGAAAATAATAGAAGAGATAACAAAAAATGGAGAAACGTAGCGACAATCTGGAGAAAAGTGCGTCGAAGATCAGCCAGGTTAACCGGCAGCTGAGGAGAAGTTATGATTTCAAAAACCAGAAGCCATTCATTTACGAATGTGATTGCACTTTAGTTTACATATTTAAATGTTCAGATATTAAGATTTGAATGAGGCAAAAATAACATGCTTTGTCTCTCAAATATATTGTTATAATCATTTGTTTCAGATGTACTGTAATTATTTTCTGTATAAAAATCTATAGTGTTCAAAAAGTCTTTTTTCAAACTTAAGTCTTGAAAAACAGGGGGTCGTCTTATAATCAGGCCCGTCTTATATTCGGGCCAATACGGTAATAAAGCAGCGACACAGTTCACTTAACCAACAGCAAGTTATAAGGTTGACTCGTTAACGAACTCTCTTGCCGATCGCCTTAAGTTTGAACTCTGCGTTGTCGGAATGTCTCTAGCAAGGAGCCATTTTGGGGGTCAAAAAATTACCGTAATGACCATACACACGGCGCATCGGATTTTAAAGGCGCGCTGTGAGCTTTTAAGAAAATGGAAGGCTTTTAGGTGCGCCTTATAGTGCGGAAAATACGGTAATGGGCAGCGGCGGTTGCGTACATATGCGTGATTTTAAAAATACTCATGCCACATCTTCCCCCCCCCCCCCTCCCGGCAGCTTTGAAAGTGACAGTTGCAGAGCGCTGAGACGTATTTGTAAATTGCTTGCAACGGCTCAAGATCTCCTCGAAGCAGCTCTCTGTGACTCTCCTTCCCTCCCCCCCCCCCACCCAAAAAAAAAAAACAAAGCCTCTTAGCGCATCGCTGAATCTGCTTTATTTATATAATTTCTCCCAAGTGTAAATAAACAAACGATGACATTTTCTTCCCCGCAGAAACGCGCTCTATCCGTAGCGCCGGTGGAGACGCAAGACGGTGATTATAGCAATCGGCTGACTTCAAAAGGTAAAAATGTGCAGCTCATTCTAGGAGAAGCATTTATGCGTGCAGGGCCGTCCGAAAGTTGGCAAATCATGTCAGGTGTGGGGGGGGAAAAAGAAGGAAAGAGGAAAAAAAAAAAAAAGCAGGTCTGAGATGAAAGGACGAATGAAATGATGGCAGTCTGAAGGGAAATGTAAAGATGCCGGAATTAAACGAGGTGTGAAGGAAGAGAGGATGAAAGCGAAGCAGGTATAAAGGAAGGAGGCTGTACATACTTTTGTCCCACTGTGTGTACAACACAAAAATGTTCTGTGGATGTGTGTGTGTGTGTGTGTGTGTGTGTGTGGACATCAAACGCCACTGCTTTCACTTCCGTCGGTGACGTTTTGACCCCCGCAGCAATCCCTCCCCATTCGAAAAGCTTTCTTCCACCTGCTCTGAGCGAGCGTGTGTAAGATGTTGCCTTGTGGGTATAAATAATGCACAGTGCTCCTTGTTGGTACGTGGCGCTTTAAAAAAAACAAAAAACATTTTTGCCCATTGTGATACAAAGTACCACAGCGTTGGTGACAATTTACAAATTTTGGACGTACGTCGAGTATTGCTTGGCCTCACCAATGCAAATTTGAAAAAAATTTTTTTTAAAAATAAACCAGAGGTGTCAAACATAGGGCCCGCGGGCCGGAACCGGCCCCCAAGGAGGTTCGATCCGGCCCGCGGGATCATTTAAAAGTAAAAAAAAAAAATGCATTAAAGACACAGAATGAATATTTTTTAAATCAAAATGCGATTCGTGGATTATCCGCTAGGGGGGCACACTGTTTTGATCACAGTCGAAGACAACCATTTTGTTTTGATCGGGGAAGAAAACAGCAGTCTCAGTCTGTCACCGAGATAGACCCAAAGTAGCAAATTATATGAAAGCGCCAATCAATGCTTCTTGAGACCAAAACAAAGGATAGAAATGATATTTTGGTGATTCATAGCACAGTATGGGATAATGTTAATGGTTTGGCCCACTTGACATCTACCGAGTCCGTATGTGGCCCACAATGTGAAATGAGTTTGACACCCATGGGCCCTAAACCTTTAAACATGGTAAGTATCTGACAACGTACACATTAACTTATCTTGGACAGATTTATGTCCACGTGGTGGCGGCTGTAGTTGAAAATGATTGCTTTGGTTGTGAAAAAAATAAAAAATAAAATCTATACATATGTTATGTGAACTAATAAATATTTGGCATAAAATCATTTTGCTGCTGAGTTGACCAAGGTTATCAGGTATCGAGGAATGGTTCTCAAAATAAAGGCCTGCTATCATTAACCCCCATGCAGTAATTATCCCAAAATTGGACATTTCGGACACTTTGGACGATTTTGGACTGTTGGACAAAAAAACAGTGAAAAATAACTCCACGAAGCTGAAATTTTGCATAGGATGTATATCTATGTCTTGGCCAATTCCCACTGAAAATTTTGAGGGGTTGAAAGTGAAAAAAAAATGAAAAATGAAAAAAGTTGTTGCACATTGGAAGAGGGACATTTTTGGGACGTAATACCCTTCATGCAGCCGCTTAAAAATACTGCATGAGGGTTAAATTTGAAGGGTTGAATAGGTGGTGATATGGCGCCCTCGTGTGGACATTGAAGGTACTACCAAGGCACTTTCATTACTTTTTTTGCTCAAGTCTGCGTGGCTTTTATTGTTCGACTGACAAATTTGCTTTAACTTAATCGTGAAGTTGCCACACAAGCCTAAAAAAAAAAAGAAAAAAAAAAGAGCCCCACCAGTCAACATCCTCATTCGTCTTGTTCAGAAGCGTGTCATCTGAAAGCTTGGGAAACAATAGCATTCTTGCATGGGGGACTTCTGATGCCCCCCCCCACCCCGACCCTCTCTGGACTATTCAGACAAAAGCTGGAGGAGGAAGGAACCAAAAAAAAAAAAACATTCTTCATAAGACACAGACGCTAAGAACCTTCCTCTTCAAATTGCTCAGCGGAAAAGTACAAGGTCCTGGCTGGTGACCAGCGCGCCCGCTTGCATGGTCGCATCTCGCCCTCCGGAGCGGCAACGCAATTTGTGCAAACAACTCGCGCATGACGCCGCGTCGGACAAATGCCCGTTTGTGCGCTTTTGACAAGGGACACTCTCATATCGAGGAGTGGCGACGTGCCGGGAAACTTGCAAGATTGATTTCAATGACAGCAAATTTCCTCACAAATTTGCTGGAAAAAAATGCCAACTAAGGAATTTTGGGTGTGATGTAATTTCGTGTGAGTAAATACAACAAAATGTATGAGCCCCAAATGTGCAAATACTATGAGCTTCGTGTCCAGTAACTACTTTGAGACAATGCCATGGATTTTTTTTTTTTGTGTACAATATTTTAGGACTACAGTGAAACTCCTCTACAATGAAATCATGTTTGCAGCAAGAAATTTTTCACAACAGGAGGTTTTCACAGTAGCAAATTTGATCTCATATGTAAAAACACACAAACGTATGTGTACTCTTTATTTTTATTCCAATAGTGCATAAGTATTAGGTTTTTTTTTGTTGTATGGGGGGCAGGAGAGTGGGAATGGTGTTCATGCATCAAGATTTTTTCACACTAGGGGGTATTTTCGCCCATGTAGGTTTCTTTGTAGAGGAGTTTCACTGTACTCATTATTTTGGCCTGAGATAAAGAGTCTGAAAATCATTATTTTCTTTTCTATAATCAAACAAGTCAATTTATTAAGGTATCGGAAGCCCTCTGAGGTTAATCTGCAAAATGTATAATCGGAGCCTTAATTTGGAACTAAACACCTGAAGTTTTCATTGCAGTTTTTATTTTGCTGTGACTTTTCTTTTCTAATTCATTTTAATTACCGTATTTTCCGCACTATAAGGCGCACATTACAGCATTCCATTTCCTCAAAAGCTGACAGTGTCCCTTATAATCCGATGTGCCTTATATATGGATCAATATTCCGATTTCTTGGACGTCGAATTTTAAATGTTCTGTAAATCGCTTTGTTACAAAAAGCTCATATACATAAAGCCGTATTGTATTGTATTCCCTTTAGCGTAGCTCCATCTAGTGGATGCATTACGCAATCGCAGCCACTCTTGTAGCTTCCATTCTATGCGCCTGATAATGCGGTGCGCCCTATATAGGAACAGTTTTAAAATAGGCTATTCGTTGACGGTACGCCTTATACCCCGTGGCGCCTTATAGTGCGGAAAATACGATTCTGCGTAATATAATGTATATGTGACTATTTATCCCAATACAACACATGCCGAAGGTGACTCGCATTCAGAAAATTTCTTCATCTGACCGTTATCTCCATCACGTTCATATTCTGTCCATCTAACCACTGAAGGAGAAGGAGACCTGCCAGCAAATACTGACAGCTCACATGACAAGTCAGTCACACGCAGGGAAACTTAGCCGACGGCTATTTTTGGGTCGAAATTGGTGGACTTGTTGAGCTAAGATTTCATGGGCGAGGCTCTGTGAAGTCGCTATCTAAGAATACGTCTTCTATCTGACACCTAAAAAAACCCAAAAACTTTTATTTATGTATTTATGTATTTATTTATTTATTTATTTGGGGTGTGCAAAAAATGCCAAAACGTAAGCTAGCAAATTCTGATGGCCTCACATCTGCCGAATGATTGCTGGGGGAAAAAAAAAAAGTACAAAAAGAAAGTGTATGATGACATTTGGGACACTGTGTGAACACAAGGCAGATGTCAAACAATCGCAAAGCTGGCAACAGTGAGAATCCGTTGGACTCAAGCTGCGGAGTAACTGACAAACAACTTTCTGCCCCGACGCCATCTGCACGTGTCCTGCGTGTCCGGTAAACTTTTAGGGACACATGAAGCGCCGTGGCGGTGGTCCTTCTAAACCGGATGACCGCTGGGTGCCTGTTTGGGTTGGAGACGGGGCGGGTGGCCCCCGGACCCATTAACGCGCAGGAAAACGGTCCGAAAAACACATTGCGTAATAGCTTATGTAAGGGGCTTCAAAAATTAATAGCTGAAGCGAAGAAGCGGAAGAATTGGCAAATTATGTCGAGGCCTAGCATGAGGGGCACCCCGGATGGCTTGTGGGGTTCGTCACTGTTCGAGGTACCAAGAAAGGAGTGCGAATGAATTTAATGTTCTGGTGGAGCAAAAGGTGACTTGGAAATATAAATTAGTGATTTTTTTGAATTTTCTGAATTTCTAAAGTCAAGAATAACATACTCTACTTATTTTCTTGATTCACTGTCTTACAACCAGATAAAAAGTTAGCATATTGGGACACATTTACTTACAAAAAACAAAAAAACAAAATCAGAATTGGCAGATACTTAAAACCAAATGACTCGGACTATGACTTGGGCGCAAAAATAAATAAATAAATGCATACATAAACACATACCTAAATAAATAACAAGTAAATAAATCGCTAATTTAAAAAAAACGGTATTGGCAGATACTTAAAACCAAATGACTCGGACTATGACTTGGGTGCAAAAAATAAATAAAATTATAATTATAATTTTAAAAAATCAGTATTGGCAGATACAAAAAACCAAATGACTGACTATGACTTCGGTGCAAAAAAAAAAAAAAAAACAAAAAAATCGGTTAATGGCAGATACTTGAAACCAAATGACTCGGACTATGACTTGGGTGCAAAAAAAAAAAAAAATTAAAAAAATTAATTTTAAAAAATCACTATTGGCAGATCCAAAAAACCAAATGACTGACTATGACTTGGGTGCAAAAAACAAACAAACAAAAAAGAAAAAAAATCGGTATTGGCAGATACTTCAAACCAAATGACTCGGACTATGACTTGGGTGCAAAAAATAAAAAATAAAATAATAAATGTTTAAAAAATCAGTATTGGCAGATACAAAAAAAACAAATGACTGACTATGACTTGGGTGCAAAAAAAAATTAATTAAAAAAATTCAGTATTGGCAGATACAAAAAAACAAATGACTCTGACTATGACTTGGGTGCAAATAAATTTAATGAATTTTTAAAAAAAATCAGTATTGGCAGATACTTAAAACCAAATGACTCTGACTATGACTTGATGACTTAACCCAGTATATCTTGGATCAAGATTTTGATCTAATACAGGGGAAGATAAGAAGAATAAACAACAAACAATAAGGGGCTTGCATGAGTTGTTTGGCAGTTTTCAGACCAGATGCCCCTCCTGACGCTCTATGGGTGGGCTGTCTAGCCTGACCAGGATTCGAACCAGCGGCGTGACTCACTGAGCCATCCAGCTGCCACCATTATTTTCAAAGACCGTTACATTAAATTGACTTCAGCTTCAGTGCCTAAAAACTAAAACAGCGCCATTTTGAAGGCTATTTTTAGAAGGTCGAAGACCTTTGTGAGCCCAAAAAACAAAAAACACCCATCTGGACAAACAGTCATTTGCCAGAGGTGACGAGTCTTTGTTGGGGTCTGTGATCTTTCCATTTTAAGTGAGACAAACAGATGTCGCAGAGAAGAAAAAAAACAATTGCTTGTACGGACGGACGGGCCCTCCTGTGTTGTCGAGTCAATGCGAAAGCAGCAAAACACAGATGTGGCGATGAGGAAGAAAATCCCCGGGTGACTACGGCACACTAAGATGTGCTGAAATGGCCGAAGACCGGAAAGTGTTTCAGGCCAGAAATCCGATGCGCTCAAAAGATCAATGTCTCATGAGCGATTGCTGTCCCAAGTTATATAATGCCGACTTCTGTTTGACCGGCTTACTCAACATTGTGTAAAAATCGCAGGTACGTTCCGAGCTGGAGTTTATGCAAACAGTTTCCGTCGGTATTACGATGATTATGAACAGGGGGTCAAGTTCATCTGTGTTTGCGCAGAGCGGGCGTGATTGCTGATGTTTCACGTGAACTGGCGGCGTGTCATTTTTATTTTATTTTTTTTTCAATATGAGAAGCTTAAATCGAGGTGGAGTTACTTTAAATTCAATTTCGAATTTGCTAATTTTCTTAAGGTCAATTGCAATTGATTTTTTTCCCCGCATTGTGTCTGAGGAGTAACGTCATACCTTTTTTTCACCGATAACCTGGTTGACTAAATTGGATGGAACTGGCATGAAAAAATAAAAATAAAATAAATAATAATAATAATAATAGTAATATAAAATAAATAATAATAATAATAAATAAACGAAATAATACTAATAAAAATAATAATAAAATAAACAATAGTAATAATAAAAATAATAATACAATAAATTAAATAAATAATAATAATAAATAAATTAAATAAATAATAATAATGCTGTGGTGGCCGTGTTCAAAATTAACCATGTTAAATGGGAGACAGCTCACACTTGCCACCAAGTGTGCCTGGTGAACATTAAATCAAATTTTGCTGTTCCCTGACATTTTTATTGCATTCTAGCGGAAGCCTGAAGATTGTGTGCTAAAACTGACCAAGTACAGTCAAACCTCGGTTTTCGCACGTCTCGGTTCTCGACCAAAAATTGAGTTTTTTTATGCCTCGGATGACCAACAAATTTCGGTTCTCGAACAAACTGAGCGTACTTGAATGCACCATTTGACTCCTCCCGCCTTCCTTACACGAGGAAGTGACGCTTCCTCGTGTTGCTTTCCATTGTGAGCAGACGTGTTCAGTAAACATATTTATTTTAAAAAGAGCGTGGTTTCGGTTTTCGAACAATTTCGGTTTTCGAACAGCCTTCTGGAACGGATTACGGACGAAAACCGAGGTTTGACTGTACTGGGAACTGTTCATAATTCCCTTCACTTTGACTTCAACCCCAGATCCATCTTAAGAAAAGCAGTCCCAGAGGATGATGCTACCACCACCATAGGCATTCTTTGGGACTGCTTTTGTTTTTTTTCCAGAACTGCAATAAAACACTGTGGGGTTTTCCGTTGCTACTTTCAAATTCACTTGAGCTTTTAGCGAACCTCAAACAGTGTTCACCTGTCCTTGGACTGTTGCGAATAGGACTGAGGGATGCAAATTTAACACAAATACCAAGTGATTTTCTTTCTGGTGACCTTGAATGCTCCGGAGAGCATATCCACAGGGCCAGAATAATATTTAATCGCTGTCAGATGAAGGATTTACGCTCTCATGAGATTTTTTTTTTTTTCCCGGAGAGCGACTCTGACCATGAGATCGCATTAATTTCGGCACCCAAAAGTTGACAGGAGAGATTCCCGTGGGCCCCGAGAATTGTTTGTCCTTGCCTATTTCTAGCTTTAGAAATATCCTAATATCTAGGTTCAAAGTTCACATTAGTATCGTTGTGTTGACGTTTGCAGCTCAGAAATGTTAATGGTGTGTTATCATTGCCTATGCGTCCTCTCTATTCACAAGAGCGTAGCATTAGCATCTTTGTAAAAACTCTCAAAGCATCTTTCCCCATTGAAATGAATGGCAATGCCATTAATCCGTGACAGCCCCATACAAACAACAAACACGAAACGTATTTTATCCGCCCGTTTGTGGCAAATCATGCACTCGCTTTAAGCTGGTGCACAAAGTGAGTGGTTGACTTAAATACGGATGGGCTTCTCCTGGATGTTTATTCGTTCGCAATCAACTTCAAGTGGGAGCGGCAACAAACAGCTCTCAGAAGCACTTGGCCTCTTTTTTGGGGGAGGGGGGGAAGAATTGCTTACTATCTGCCCAACAGCTGCCTGTTGTCTGTTGCCGCCGCATAGCACTCGCATCTCAAACATTTCCGTGCAATTCTAGAAAAAAATAGAATAAAATTGCCCGAGCGATGGCTTATGTCTTGAAAAACATGAATTAATTAATCTTAATGTCACAATCGTGCATCAACCACCGCAATGGACCCTTATGTGTGTTGCCATCCACTGCCATTATTTTTTTTTCATGCCTAAAGACTAATAAAAACCGCTTTTCCTCTTCTGATTGATAATAAACGTCTTCCATCTCCAACAACTGTTACCGAGGTGTCAATGTCTCCCAAAAAGAAAGCTCCGAGATTAGTTCCTCGTGTATTTCGGTGGAGAATCCGCCAAGTCTCTGAGTCATCCTTCCCCCCTTAACTTTCCCTTCCGGATTGTCCCCGTTTTCCTCCAATGTGGTCAGACGGAATGTAAACAAAGGCGAACCTCGACTCGGGACTCTATTTTTAATTCCTTTGAAAACCGTTTGGATTGGATACTTCCAAAAGCAACTATTAAGCTCACTTGAAGACACTTGAGACAACCGCATGAGGGGCGGGGGGGGTTGCTCATTGCCGGAGGTCGATGGGGGTGGGTGTTGGGGTGTCACTTCGGGACCCCTCCACCCTCCCACCACCCAGTAGTGTAACACGAAGCTTTACGAGCTGCCGTCATCACATGGCACATGGAAATTTCCACTCCGTCTCCTTGCTTGTTAAATGGGAAGGGTCTTCATCTCGTCTTTCCAATAGTCCTCCTCCTCCCCCTTGCTGCTACTTACAATTGCCGTCCGCTCACACTTGGTAAGAAAGCCCTTTTTATATACTCTTCTCCCTTTTTTTTTAATTCACTTTTATCCTGCATGCAATCGCTGCATCTTCAAATGGATCATTTAAGCATTGAGGTGTGAACAGTTCTTATTGTTTGAAATTGGCTTGAATGTGTGGATTTAACAATGACAGATCACTTCACATATGCGCAGGGTTGAAATTAATTCCTAGCGGTTTTGCTTTTTTTTTGTTTGTTTGTTTCATGATCGGACGATATGATTGCTTTTGAACGATGTGAGTTTCCAGAATGCAACAGTAGAGCTTCCTGCAGGGTGTCGCCGCGCGTAAAAAAAGAGCCATGCAAATGATTTCTAATGACTCCATTCTGAAATCAAAAACCCAGTTACGCTATTTGCATGAAAAGTGTGCGTAGTACTGCTCGTTTTACTGCACGTCCACTACCTTCCTAGCTCCCCCCCCCCCCCGCCTACTCATTCATGCGCTGTGAAACAAAACAAAAAAAAAAAGGGTCCTGCCTGCTTCCGTGGGGCTCACATGGCGCGGTGCCGAACACGCTTCTGTCAACGACGAAGGGTGATAAGGCGAGCAGATTGAGGACGGTGGGGTTTTACGTAACAAGAGAGCTCACCGTGACCAAATCGTGATTGTTGTGATTGCAATCGTGGGTTTCCGATGGTGGTGCTGGTGCTATTAGCTCGACTGAAGACAGCTAAATTCTTTTTGGTGGCGTCTTATGCTGGAGTTTTGGTTGAAAGTGCCTTAAGAATGATTATTGGACTCAAGGTCCTTTATCCCAGATCCCCAAAATATGCACATACTGTGTATGTGGAGACAATAGGACCACACGTAAAATAATTTTGCCACTAGAAAAAGGGGCGTAGCCACAATTTTTTTCAATATCGTGGCGAGGGGGGGGATTTAGGACTGGGGGCAAAAATGATTAAAATGACGTTTTTAATCACACATGCTAGCTCAATGAAATAATACCGGCATTAGAGGCAATCAAAAGTGTGCATTATTATCTTTTGTTAACATCAAGAACACAATAGTAATACAAATTGTGCAAAAAAGCTCTAACTAAATGTTCTGTGGATTTTTCCCCCCCAAGTCATTGCGTACTTTTGGCCGACATATTCTATAGCGTTCCATTGTGTTGCTTATCGGGACTTTTCTGGAGCGTATTTACCCTGGTCTTAAGCCAGCCGGTATGAGGCAAACGCACCCTGATCACACAGACGCACACAAAGACGAGATTCGGTATCTTGGGCATATTTGAGTGGCATGTCGAGCCTGTCGTTGCTTTTCTGGCTACTACAGTGAAACTCCTTTACAATGAAATCTCCATGGGTGAAAACACCCCCCTAGTGTGGAAAAAATCTTCAGGCATTAACACCATTCCCACTTTCCTGTTTCAAATTTGCTACAGTGAAAACCCCCCTGTTGTGAAAAACGTCTTGCTGCAAACATGATTTCGTTGTAGAGGAGTTTCACTGTATTAATACACGGTGACCATACTTATACCTCTGGCCTGCTTCATGACATATACTTGTAATAATAATTTGAATAATAAAACAATTGATTTGAAAGCGCTTTTGACAGCACTCAAAGACAGAGGAGGCTCGGTTCCCCCAGGTTTTGTGCTCGTAGTTTATTGAGGAGTTTGGAAGTTGTACTGTATTATTGCAGTAGTTGAGGTGGCAAGTGATGAAGACGTGGATGAGGGTTTGGGCGGCAGTGAAAGTGGTTTAGCCAAAGGGGAGAAGGTAGAGGATGAAGAGAAGAGGATCAAGCAAAGAGCTCTGGGGGACACCATGAGGAGCAGTTGTCGATGCGAATGAATTGTTTCTTGTCTGTGAGATATGAGCGAAGCCATTTGCGGACATTGTCGGCGATGTCGAGGGATTGCAGGCGAGAGAGTAAGATGAGGTAGTTGAGGGTGTTGAAATCTACACGCAGGGGAAGAACGTTTCCCCTCAATGAAACATATGGCGCAACACCCGTCGTTTATTTCCGTTGAAGAAAGAAACACTGGAATGACAGCTAAAAGTCAAGGATCAAAATGGACTTTTATCTCGCCGTGGTAAATACTTGTCGGGTAGATGTAATACTGTACTGGCCAACAGCAATTATATAACGAAATGCCTCATGACCTTGCGGGTTCAGATATACTTTTCGGTTATGCAATATGATTTGTCGTTTTGAGATGAATTATTCTACTAAGAAACACAAAAGTAGAAAGCCGCATTCTAGGTCTTACAATCAATTTGGCGTTGGAAACCGCTTTCCAAAACAGCAACTGTTGCTACATACTGTTGCTTTAAAGCTGCAGTTCAATTGGAGTTCAAAACCTACAAGGGTCAACCGAAGAACAGCAACCATAGTGATGGATTTACATAATTGAGACCTGTCATCTGTCACAATTGACTGTTGCAGTTACTACAACTTGTGGTAGGTTGTGACATACTGTACAGTGTACTGGTGCTAATAGCGGTGTTGGGCTAGTAGAATCCAAATTGGAGAGGGTCCCTAGTGGGGAAAAAAAGCATTTTTGTTGCGCAAAATAAAGACATAATATACAATATAGACGGCGGGCCAAAATTAAGTATGTAGTTAAAAAAAAATGTTAATTTCTTAATTGAATATATCGAACTGTCTTTGATTTACTTCCAAAAGTCTATAACGGTTATCCACCATGTAAAAATGTGATTAAACCGCAGAAGTAATAACTGCTTGGGCGAAAGTTTTGGTAACACTTAAGCAATGAATTTCGCAGCGCGGCGTCAAGCCGATTCATGTGGGGTCCGCAACTTGTCAAGACACGCTTGAGCTCATACGTCTTCAGTCTTCAGCCCCCCCCCACCCCGAAGGTGGACCGCCCTATCCGAAAGACCGTCTCTTCTCGTTTTAGTGACAAGCACTGTTGGTACTCGTGGAGGGAAGTGTGGAGGGGGGTTGTTTTCCTATTTTCCACATGGTGGTCAGAGGTCACAGGTCAACCACAAGGGCTCAGTGTGTCGTTTGAGATCTTGTAAACACGGTGGGATGTTTGCCCACACAGCTGCTTGGACCCTTGGTTTGACCGATAATTAAACAACGTGACGCGAGTGATGTCGTGCTCGCTCTCGAGCACCGCCGCGATGCTAACGTCACAACTTTGAGCGCGATATTGCTTTTATACAACAGTTCCGCGAGTGTTATTTATTAGTTTCGAGTCATACGCCGCAGCAAATTATGAGCTTATTCTTTATTTCCTCAGTTATCAGATCGGCCCACAAAAATAGCAGAGATCTGTTTTGTTAGCCGCTAGCGTGACATGCTAACTAGCCAAAGTATCAAGGGCCGACGTTTCCAAACGAAAATGAAAACAAATGAAGCTTCTTTGACTGTTTGTCTTGAGTTGGACTATTCGTCCATTTCACATACTTGAAATGATATGACGGAGAGCTTTCTGTAGAGCCATTGTTCTGAAACGCAAGCTGTGTTTGCTTTTGCAGCACTCTGCTGATGCATTTAGACAAGGCGGACCGGCAGAATGAATTGGGAAAAAAGCATTTCAAGTCATTTTTCAACCCCTTTGACAGGCCAAGGAAAACAGGGGCGAGACTGCTGCCTGAGCCCCGCGCGGCAAAGCTGAGGGAGGCAACCGCCGTCACTCGTACACAATATGCACAAGGCTGACCATAAGTTGCATAACAGGTGACAAAGGAGACCAGACAATTGCCAAATGATTCAAGCTTGCAAACACGCGGATGTTACAATGCGATGCAGAAACATAAAGGGTCTAGTTACAAATATAAACATCGAAAATAATGTCAGGAAGAAAATGACTACGTTGGTGCGGAGCACTAAATTCGACGCTTGGATCAACAAATAAATCAAAGGACCATCAAAATCTCCCTGGCTGAACCCTCTAACCCGTCTGTTCCTCAATTGACGCCCACGAGCCAGGAGTTGCGAGAGGACGTCGCTGCCGTCACACAAGCGTTTGCGGATCAATGCAAAGCGATAAGAAAGAGGAACAGGTCACAAACAAGGTTAGGACAAATACGAGCTGCTAGCGCTGCCGTCATGTCACGCCATTGGAGGTTTGTCTATATGTTTTGGCGTACTATTTGTTATGCGTGCATTCATCACAACATGTACGTCAGCAGTGACGTAAGAAGAGTTGTCACGTCGATGACAGAAGTCTCCCAGGTGGGAACACGGACAGACTAGGAATGGCTGAGGCAATTGTGTGCGCCGCACAAGCTTTGTGTTTGTGCGCGTGGCACTTGGAAATTCTGACAGGCGTTAGCTATGTTCAAACTGCAGCTCACTTTATTTATTTTTTTTGCCCATTTCCATTTTTTTGATGCAGTGTGCATGCAGAGGGCCTCTTTCATACGTGGATATACAGTGAAACTCCTCTACAACAAAACCTCCATGGGCGAAAATACCCCCTAGTGTGAAAAAATCTTCATGCATTAACACCACTCCCACTTTCCTGCCCCCCATACAACGAAAAAACCCTTGTTTGCTTTATACGAAATATTTTTCTCAGCTCTTGCCTCGCGACGAGATTCACTACACTGAAGTCTAATCCAACAGCGACCTCTACAGTTTTATTCAGAAACGGCAACCACACTGGTTTACACATGCAGTAGTCCAGGAAGTATTTGTTATTGTTAGTTTCAGACGCAGTAAGAACGTTGCATTGCTAAAATGGCTACAAAACGGACCTTTGGATATCAAGCGGCTAAGACAAGAAGAGCTCTGACGCTGGAAGAGAGGGTATCAAAATGAAAAGACGGAGGAAGCAAAATTAAAGACATTATCCAAGAAATTGAAGTAAGTGAAAGTGAATGTTGATCGTAAATTTCGCAATTTCTTGTGTGTGTGTCTGTGTTTACATCTGAGATCAAATTTGCTCCAGCGAAAAACCCCCTGTTGTGAAAAATGTCTTGCTCCAAACATGATTTCATTGTAGAGGAGTTTCACTGTAAATCAAATTTGTATGTACAGCCCTGCCCACAAACATTATATTTTCATACACTCGGGCATTCGAGTTGCTGAGTTGCTTTATCGGCAGGACACGTGCTATAGTCCAGTGATGGGCAAGCCAAAGTCCTGGCCAATCGGAAGACGACAAGCCAAACATTCCGATTTGTGTTTAGTGGACTTTAGGCTTTAAACATCGATGCCGAGTTGACTTGTAGATTAGTCGACTAGTTTGTTCAATGTCTTTCCTCACAATTATATGCATATGCTGTTATGTCATACTGAAGGGCAGCGGCTTCGTAAACACGTTCGCGGAACTCCGGAGCCAGAAATATACCTCGTCTCAGACCTGTGAAATTCTTCGAGGCCCGCGGGTAATGTCAAACCTTCGCTAGAGCTCTCAAGGATTTTAACAGTCGGCTGAAGAATTATTACCTAAGATCAGGTTCCTTCTGTTTTCGAAATTCTCTGTATGATTTCTGTTCCGATTTATTAGATCCGGGTTTTCTACGTCACGAGGGCAGTGGACAATTTTTAACGACCCGTCCAGAGGTTTCGGATTGATTTAGCACTTTTGCGTTCAGATTCTAGCTTCGAATGAGCATGTGGCAGTGGGATGGACTGTCTCATTTCCGTGGGTCTGAGACTGACTTGAATTAGTCACGCGGTAGGCGGATCGGATGAAAAAGGGGGAAGGTGAACAAAACCTTTTGATATCGACGACGGTGGCACAAACATGCCCCACTTGGCATCTTATTGACCGACTTTTGAAATCGGTCGCATCAAGTAAACTAGGACAAGTAAGACACTCACAAAGAAGTCCGCTTTGGATTTAGACATTCACCGGTAGTCAAATTCAAGGGTGGTGCATTATTCAGACCATTATAGGTGGCTAATAGGCCGTTGGCGGAGGGACAGTTGGTTCAAGGTCTGCAAAATAAAGACACAGGACTTATCGACGGTGGTAAATTCCATGGCGGTGTGTGAATATATTTATAGCAATATGGGGGTTTCATAACAGGGGTGTGTCAACAAAGGTGACGGCGACCGAGCGGCCACCTCATTGTTGCCAGGAAACTGATCTTCAAGTGTCAAAGTGTTCCTTTTGGCAGGGTTACATTCTCAAAACTGGAGAAGAGTACTCGGATTATTTGCAACATGGCCGCACGCTTGGAGTGGCGGACGCTATACTTTATGGCACCTACTCCATCACCCCCAGTCCTCCCTTTCCAGCTTTCCTCCGGTGTCGCAGTTTTCTGGTCACAGGTGATTGGCTGAGCAGTCCGAGTTATCTGAGGAATGTTGCCGGACTGACTTTTGGCGTAAATTGCTGCCGTGTGTCACTTTAACGATTTTTTTAGGGGGGGGTGATATACTGCGGCAGAGGATATGTGTTAGGAGGTTAATGGCGTTTGTTTGTTTTTTAGCCGATTGAGGTTTTTCCTGAACAATGCTTTCAAGGTTCCGCTCAAGATGGCCATTTTTATTTTTTTGGGGGGGGGGGGGCTGCCTGGTTGAAGTCAACATATTTTTAATGTAAAATGTCCACTTGAGCCTCTTTTGCAGTTAAATGCGCCGTTATACTTCCCAGCTAGTCACTAAAGGGATCGATTTACACAATCTTGGCACAATCTTCTCCTGCTTCATCGTCAAATTATATAAAGTCAAACCTCGGTTTTCAAACGTCTCGGTTCTCGACTAATTCGGTTTTCGACCAAAAATTTTGAGTTTTTTATGCTTCGGATGACGAACAAATTTCGGTTCTCGAACAAACTGAGCGCACTTGAATGCACCGTTTGACTCCTCCCGCCTTTCTTACACGAGGAAGTGACGCTTCCTCGTGTTGCTTTCCATTGTGAGCAGACGTGTTCAGTAAACATTTTTATTTTAAAAAGAGCGTGGTTTCGGTTTTCGAACAATTTCGGTTTTCTGGAACGAAAGCGATTATGGACGAAAACCGAGGTTTGACTGTATATATATATATCCATATATATATCTATATATATATATATATATATACAGATATATATATATATACATATACATATATATATATATATACATATATATACATACATATATATATATATATATATACATCTACAGATATATATATACATATACATATATATATACATTTTTAATATATATATATTTTATTTTTTCCGGTATACTGTCTGCAATGCCTTCACATGTGGGAAAGGAGAGCCACAGTCACCTGTGAACCCTTTAGCCGTTAATCGAACGCCGGGAGAACATTAAACACACATTTTTCTATTTTATTGTGTGTGATTCAATGAATTCAAATATGTTTAAATCATGTGGTTAAAAAAAAAAAAAAGTGTTTTTTTTTTGTCCAGACTATCGTGGATTTTCCACGTATTATTCGGAAGGACGAGGATTGATCGTGACGAGCCCGACCAATTTGAGGATTCTCCAAAGTTCATTTCAGTGGAGCTCGCCCGTTTCTCTCTGTTTGAACATTACGATGTGACAAGATAACGCCTCATATCCTTGACATGTCCACGACCTTGGGCACAGCGACATCCCCCGCCGCCGCCGCGTCCGCGTCCGCGCTCTGATTGGCAGAGAGGCGGCACAGCCTACTGTGGGCTCGTGCCTAGCAGCGCAAGCTTGCGATGTGTGTGTGGTGGGCCGTCACGTGCGTGTGCGCGGCGACGTTGGTCGGTTCCTTTTTAAAAGTAAGGTCATGTGACCTCTCATCACGATATCGTACGTGACATCGGACGAGTGCCCGATCGTGTCCGACGCTTATAAAAACGCAAATCTATCATAATGACGCTATTTTTCGTTTTGGCAGAGGCAGTTTGTGCAAGTGTGTGATTGTGTGCGCAGAGGGGGGCAGGGGGGGGGGATTCTTATGCGTGTGCTCAAAAGGAGAGACCCGTCCTGATTGGGTGACCAAAGTCCTCCCTCCCCCCTTTTTAAAGCGGCCCTTTCTCACCTGAGTTACAAAATAGCCCCGCAGCTTCTCGACCCTTCACTTCTCTGTTACTGTCCGACGCCTAAAACAGATTTTTGGGCCAAGATTAAAGGAGCGGTCAAGATCTTTTTTTTCGGAATTTTCCGTTAAGTGTGAGTATGTTTGTTATATTTTAAAGTATGCTCGAAATTTGCTTTTTATGTCATGTTTTAGCCTGATTCCAAAGTATGCAAATGTGCAATTTGGAGCCTTTTCTTGATGCATGACGGGGGCTGCAGAAAGTATTTGTGGGGGTGGGGACGGGGGGGGGGGGGGGTAGAAGAAAAAAAACAGCTGTTGTTTACTTTCCTCACTTTTCTGCAGCCTTGCTGAAAGAATTTTGTGCTCAAGTGGTTGGCTGATGCAAGATTAAGCTTGGGTGGAGGGGGAGGAAGACGTTCTCAGAATGAAACCAAAATAAGACCGGTTACAGTAATCAATGACTCAATGCCATTTGTTTCCATCCACTTTTTGAAACGGTAACATTATTGTCCGGATATTAATCAATTTTGGCTCATTTATACACTTTGAGAGATTTTGTAGCGCAGGAGTTGCAGCACTAGTGACTATTTATTGATGCTAGCGAGTTATATAAAACCCGTCTCAACAAATCAGGTCAGTGTGTGACCCTGAGTGGCATTTAAAAAAACACACACTGTGGCTGAAAATAAGAGTGGAAACTTTCCAGGACACAAGGATTGTCATATTCTGTGTTTCTTGGACGCATTTACGAGTATGTGGGTTTTCCCAAGGAAATCTTCCAGAGCGTCTCTGCGGCTAAAATACGCATAATTTCATGTGTATTGCAGATGTAGCCAGTCAATGCGCATTTAAAATGCTATGTGTCAATTTGTTTGTCACGGCTAGCAAAGCAGGATGGCGTGACTCCAGTATAGCTGAGTCGATATGGGTGGGTGGGGGGGTAAAGGGAACCCAGTCGGACAGGTTAATCCTCTTGCCGTTGATAAGTCAACATGCATGCATTCAAGAAGGCAACACAATAGGAATTAGGCGGACTCGTGGATCCGGGATATCGTTCTTAGCGGTAATGTACACGCATAATCTCATTGGTTTAACCCGGGGGTCAGCAACGCGCGGCTCCAGAGCCCCATGCGGCTCTTTAGCGACATCTAGTGGAGCTTTATAAAAAAAATGTTTGAAAATGGAAAAATATTTTGATAGTAGGCTAACATAGCTCAAATAGATATAGATACACGTTGCAGCTCCAAAATAAATTCTATGGGGGCATTTGTGAACACACAGCAAAGTAATGAAGAACAAACAATTCTGTTTCCTTCATTGTAAGTTTTATAAAAGGCTTTTATTTTTTTGTGGCTCCAGACATATTTGGGGTTTTTTTTGGTCCTATATGGCTCTTTCAACATTTTGGGCTACTGACCCCTGGCTTAACCCTTTCATGCACCCTGTAACCTGATAACATGATAAAGATATCCACTGTAGTAACCGCTGTCCCTGAAAGGGTTAAAATACACACTGGGGTTCCATCCGGAGAGGCGAAACAAAATTATATGACTAACTGTGTGTTAAATCCAATCAGCAGTGACGGTCAGGCGGTTTGTTGATCAAATCTCTTGACGTCAGTTCACGAGAAGCTATTGACTGTAAACAGAGAATGTGTATTGTGATGCAAAGATGGTTCGGCTCAGCGGCTTGTTTCTAGTCGAGTAAAACGAGTCGTCGGGGCTAATGATACCTTTCTGGTTGTGGAACGTCGTGGTATGGAAATGGTGTGAGAAGCGTTAACTAGCCCCCCAAAAAAGTAAGTGACCACAGAACAGGCACGTGTTACAACATGGAGGGCGGGCTAAGTGAAGATTCAGCTATACGGAGGTACCTCTACTTACGAACGTCTCTTCATACGACATTTCAAGTTATGAAACGTCGCAACAGGAAACTATTGCCTCTTGTTACGAAAGAAATTTCAAGATACGAAAGGTAAAAATACAGTCTGGCCCGCTACTAGCAGCTGCAAGTTTCCTGAACGCAACATACTCATTGCTGCTCTGCCATTGGCTATTCCCGAGCATCGTCCTGGCATCCCATTGGCTAAGAGGGACTTCTACCATATGTTTTGTGTGTGTAGATAGATCATTAGGTGTCAATGCAGCGTCCTCGTCATTCGCCCAGGAGGTGTTTCGATGGTTTTACGTAAATGTGAATCACCCAGAAAAACTGTTGACCAGTCGGGCGATCGCTCACTATGCTGATGTTTGGCTTGAACTTTTTCGAAGGATTGTTAAAAGCCGACAAAAGCAAACGTCCATGGATCAGTTATTTGCAAAACGCCAGGAAAAAAACACTTCTGAGAGAGAACATGAACTAATGAGGGCAAAAAATTATGAGGACGCAGTTAAGAGTTAAACGATCATAATTTGTATTCTTTATTCATTGTTTTTTTTACAGTATGCACAACTTTCATTTATTGTGCAATAATGTAATTCTAACATGTATTTGTTTCATATTTTGATGCATTTTTAAGTTTAGGAAAAATTTATGTCTGAATTTTGGTGGGGCTTGGAACGAATTAGGGCATTTACATGGAAAACGCGTCTCTACTTACAAACTTTTCTTGTGAAGAAATGTCTTCCAAAAGCAATTAATTTCGTAAGTAGAGGTACCACTGTATCTATCTACCATGGTGTCGAATTTGATCACATTTCGGATGACTCAACAGACGGCCATTTTCGCTCCGGTCTAAGACCTCTTTGTAGGACGGACACAGCAATTTGTGTTACACTAAATGTCTACGTTACATAATAATGATGTTAAAGTGGAAAATGTGAAGCACGCCTCCTTCCCCCAGCGGCTCATCGAGGCCTCCGACGCAAACAAGGGGGCCTCTTGACGGCTAAAGAACTCCTTGCGACCTCATTTCACCACTTGACTTGACTCAGACCATCCATCTCGACGTGTAGTATGCCGCCTTTGGCAGGTTTCTGTCTACAACACAAAACTGGATCGACTATTAGGCTTATCGACTTTGAAATTTGAATTGACGAGCGGCATACGAGAGGCGCTCCGTGTTGTGTCAAGCGAAACGTTTCCGCAGTGAACAGAACGAGCAGTTCCTGGAAATGGTTCTCATTAGCTCGTGGAAACATGACACATAGTCATCTGCAACATGGATTTTTTTTTAAGCAACTCTGACATTGAGTTTGTTTCCTTTTTAGGGTCATATTCGGGTTAAAAGCAGTTAAGCGCGGGTTAAAGGAGCGCATTGCTATCTTGTGACCGCTGAGACTGTCAAGCGAGCATTGGAAATAAGTCACCCCGCCGTGAACCATCATGCCGGGAATCGTGGATCGCATGGAGCTGAGGAAAGTCGCCACAGAGGCCGACGACGACAGCATGGACAGTTTGGATGACCGATTCACCGAGACCATAGATTCCGAAAAGGCCACCATCAACAGGTTGCGTACCGCCATGCAGATCCCACCAAAAACTATTCCGGTAGACATTCTTTTAAAAAAACGCTTTGTGTTCATTCGGCCGCCTTTGCAGTCAGTTCCTGGACGACATGGATGATGGCGAGAGCCAGAAGTTCCTGACGAACGGGATGATGAAGAAGAAATATGAAGAGTACCATGAAGAATACGTGAGTACACTCCTAAATTGGTTTTCATTGTCCTCTGGGCTGCGGTGATGGATTACGACAAAGATGAGCTCATCAAAAATTAATCGCGGCTTCGTCTCTGTCTTTTTGATTTTATTTTTTAAACTCTGAGCAGCATCCGGGCCATACGTCCTTTGGAATGTCCGTCTTTAACTTAAGCAACGCCATCATGGGCAGTGGGATCCTGGGTCTGTCGTACGCCATGGCCAACACGGGCATTGTCTTGTTTACGTGAGTAGCTATCATGTCAAGACATATTTGCATCACGAGAATGAGGAATCCAGGTCATTCCGTTTTCTCATGTTAACAATGAACTTTTTGCTTTTCTTAGACTCCTACTCATAGCGATCGCCATCCTCTCCTTGTATTCTGTGCATCTGCTCCTTATGACCGCTAAAGAAGGAGGTCGGTAATCAAGATAAAGGATTTTAGTGTTCATGAAGCTTTTTAGCGGCTAATTGTCGAATCGTCTATCACAGGATCCCTCATCTACGAAAAACTGGGAGAAAGGGCGTTTGGATGGCCGGGAAAGATAGCGGCGTTTGGATCCATCATTATGCAAAATATCGGTGGTAAGTTGCAGGTTAAGAAAATGTGATTCGAACAGAATAAATTCAAATATTTGGCTAAACTCTGATGTCATTTTGCAGCCATGTCGAGCTACCTCTTTATTGTGAAGTACGAGCTGCCGGAAGTGATTCGGGCGTTCTTGGGTTTAGAAGAAAGCACCGGGTGAGTTATCGGTTTTCGTGTATGGATGGAATATTTTCAAATGCTAATCCATGATTGGGACCCCCGTGTGTGCAGGGAATGGTACCTGAACGGAAACTACCTGGTGATATTTGTGTCCATCGGAATTATTTTCCCCTTGTCGCTGCTTAAAAACCTCGGTAAGTTGGCACATCGGCAAACCGCATGGGATCGTGCAGGGGTTCCTAATGTTCCGGCCGGTGACGTAAATCACTGCCTGCTTTACAAGCTGTTAGTTGTTCGAGATCCATGTCGCATCCTCGCGGCCGCCTGTCGCCAGCCGAAAGTAATTTAACACCCGTTTCTCAGTCGGCTCTGGCAAATGCGACTTCAAGCAAAGTATCACAAAACCCTTGAGTCAGCTGGATCAGTCGCATGGAGTTTTATGGGCCAGGCTGAATGCTCCAATGGCTCGGCTCCCGCAAAACCTGCTTCGGAATTTAGGAGAGCTAGTCTTGTAAAAGAACCCACTTGCAAACTAGCCCCTCACATCTTTTATTCATCTATTTTTGGCGCTTTGACCTACATCTGTGACCCATATCGACATTCAAACGAATTTCCAGCTGTTTATAGGAAGGGCAGAGTAAGAGCTAGCCACGATTTTGACATGATTGCTAGCCAAGTCTGTACATCCATGAATCACAATCGTTTCGTTTTCATTGAAGGCTACCTGGGCTACACAAGTGGTTTTTCTCTTTCCTGCATGGTGTTCTTCCTGGGAGTGGTAAGTTTATTTTTTGTAAAATAACATTTGCTCGACAAGGATTTGATGATCAAACTCCAAAATTCCTTTGTGTCAAGGATAGCTTTAGCGTAAAGGCGACCGTCACTGAGTCGTTTTACGTCCATTATGTAAAGAATTTCAGAAGTAAATCTCACCTGATTCAGAAATACAGTCCTACCTCGGTTTTCGACCATAATCCGTTCCAGAAGGCTGTTCAAAAACCAATTTGTTGGAAAACCGAAACCTTTAAAAAAAATCTTTATTGAACATGTCTACTGACAATAGAACGCTACACGAGGAAGCATCACTTCCTCGTCTACCCAAGAGGAGTCAAGTGGCGCATTCAAGTCCGCTCAGTTTGGTCGAGAACCGATTTTCGGTCGTAATCCGAGGCATAAAAAACTCAAAATTTTTGGTCGAAAACCGATTTCATCGAGAACAGAGTCTTTCGAAAACCGAGGTTTGACTGTACGACTATGGTAACCTCGTCCGGCCGATGGAAACTGAAAAAAAATAGAAAACCCGGAACTGATTTTTCTGAACCCCTTCAGGGACAGCGGTTACGACAGTGGACAGCTTATCACATTATCCGGTTACAGGGTGCATGGAACGGTTACATTTTGAGGAAGTTGGGCCTAAAATGCTCACTCCGGAGGTTGCTGCTATTAAGTCAAAAGAGATGTTGTCCGTGACCACACCTAACTCATTCAGTACCAGCCAATTCTAGACCAAGTCTAAAAAGACGTTAAAAAACGTCTTTGGGAGTGAATGAGCTAACTAAGCTCCACATTAATTTCTCAGGTGATCTACAAGAAAACTCAGCTCCCCTGCCCTCTTCCGTTCCTGGACCACCCATCGGCCAACCTAAGCATGAACGCCTCGCACATGCCGGGCGTGTACGCGTTACACAACCGCTCGGAGCAGATGGACTTCTCCCGGGCGGACATTTCCCCGGCCGTCACGGAGAGCCACGGCGCTCACGCCTCCGCCGGCGTCCACTTCGAGCCGCACCATGACGACGAGGACATGTGCACGCCCAAATACTTTATCTTCAACTCACAGGTAGGCCTGAAACCGGTTACATGCTAACATCTAAGGGAGTGCTATTAGATTTTCTTTTGAAGAAGGTGAAAAGGTGAGAAATCGAGTGTTTGGCGAAGGTGGTTTTGAAGGGTGCGTCGTGTCTTTTGTATGTAGGATTTGTCGTCTTTGTGTGCCACTGAGAACGTAACACGGGTATATAAATTAAAAACTGTCTTTCACAGCGACTCACAATGGTCCCTAAAGCCAATTTAATTAAGTGGCCTTGTCAGGAAGAATGTAGTTCTTACTTTTGCAACTCCTCCTACGGTATTTACAAATTCACCACAAGAAGCACAATGTGAAGCTGGAACAGATCAATGGCATTTCCATTCACTTCAATGGGGAAAGATGATTTGGTAAATTAGCGTTTTGAGCTACGGTCATGGATCGAATTAAACTAAGTCTAGGCACCACTATATATACTGAGGAGGAGTTTAGGTTTAGCCTGTGTTGTTTTTGGAAGTTATAGTCTTTTTTTTAATGGAGGCATTTATGATTAAGAAAAATGTAACACGAGTTTGAAATGTTATTATACTGTTTTGGGGTTATAGTGTGTGATGTATTTACAGATTAAGTTCTTAATGTGGGCAATTTTATCCATTTTAATGGGTCAATAATCTTTTTTTTTGTGTGGCCAAAGCCCAGTCTCCATCTACAACAAATAGTACATTATTTTCGGAAAAATGACAGACATGACACTTTTCAAAAAGAAAAAAAAATGTGAAAACCGACTGACTCCTACTCCCATCAAAACAAGACAAATAGTCTTCCTACGATATTTGTCTCCAGACGGCGTACACTGTGCCCATCCTGGCCTTTGCCTTCGTGTGCCACCCCGAGGTGCTGCCCATCTACAGTGAGCTGAAAGAGTAAGTGCACTTTCCCAAAAGCGGCATTCTGTACTTTTGAAACCGGTGGACAACGAAAAAAACAAACGCCGTTATTTCTGCAGTCGCAGCAGGAAGAAGATGCAGACCGTCTCCAACCTGTCCATCTTTGCGATGCTCGTCATGTATATGATGTCGGCGCTATTCGGCTACCTCACCTTTTACGGTAACGCAACCCGACAACTGATTTGTTACTGTAAATGTGAAGATGACTAATCAATATTTTAACTTTCTGTCATAGTTTTTTTTATGTTCAGACATGACACGGGAAGCTTTATACCCACTCATGTACCGCACTTAATGTGTCTTAAGTAGGCGGCATTTCACAGTTTTTAACTGGCAGGAAGCAGTACTGCGATACGGTCCTTAACATTAAAAAGGACATCCAAACATTACATCTTGCATTCGTATTGTCCAAGTTCAACAACCAAAGGCCGAGATAACGATATCAGAGGCACCAGTGACACGTCCTGAATGTCAAACATTTTCTAAGAATACTAACATGACACAGTTGGCCTGCAAACGAGTGTTTATTTTCAGTCGGCCCCGGTGTGAATTGCACTGATAAAAGAACACGGCCTGGCAACCCACACGGACGGCCTCCAAAAACGGTCCAAACGATCAGTTGGTTCTCTTTCTCTCTCATATGGATCCACGCATGCACCCGCATGTGAACGGACCCGTGCTAGGATTCAATGTCATGTCTTAACAAGACCGGTTTGTTAACCGTGCAGTGTTCTACCATATATCTCACAAGTGGTTGTTTCTGTTGCAAAAAAATTTTTAAAATCACAGACAACGTGGAGGCGGAGCTGCTTCACACCTTCACCAAGGTTTACAAGTTCGATACCCTGCTACTGCTGGTGCGTTTGGCTGTCCTCACTGCCGTCACGCTGACTGTCCCCATTGTGCTCTTCCCTGTAAGTACCTTCATGTATCGAATGGAGTCGATCAGACACGCGTGGTTGATTTCTGCTATCCTTTTCGGCTAGTTTGTCATGACAGCTGTCACTCGATGAAATGATGAAAAAGTGATCCTTACCCCGAGTCCATATTTTCAAAATTGCGGCGGACGTGCTAACCAGTCGACCACCGCACCGTTCATACACCGTGAAAACATCTGAACTGCGCTTTCACTCTTTCGTTTTTAATTCAGTCACTATTTTTCATACCACTAGAGGGTGCCTGTGTGCCACTAGTCGTGCTTGGACCACATTTTGACAATAACAATAGTCAGACAGACAGTCTATCTAGCTAGCTAGACTATCTATCTAGCTAGCTAGACTATCTATCTATCTATCTAGCTAGCTAGACTACCTAGCAAGCTAGACTATCTATCTAGCTAGCTAGCAAGCTAGACTATCTATCTAGCTAGCTAGCTAGACTATCTATCTATCTATCTAGCTAGCTAGACTACCTAGCTAGATAGCTAGCTAGACTATCTATCTAGCTAGCTAGATGCTAGATAGCTAGCTAGACTATCTATCTAGCTAGCTAGATGCTAGATAGCTAGCTAGACTATCTATCTATCTAGCTAGCTAGACTATCTAGCTAGATAGATAGATATGAAGGTCTGTTGCTGCCACTCGCTGGCTCTAATTCCCTTTTCTATCCGACAACCTAATGTGTCCCAACATACTTGCATTATATTTATTTTAGATTTCAATCAAGTACCAGTGTTTAGTTCAAGAAACTAGCAAAACGTCAACATTGTTACACCCACAGTATATTTGACGCTTTAGATCTTCACTGTTTGCCTGACTCACAGAAACAGGAAAAACTATAAATACTACAAAGAGACTCGCCGCTCAGGATGTGATTTTTGTGTCATAATCAGGACGCCGCTGACGTTCTCTTGCCTGCAGAACACTGTGCAGTCCACATTCAGCTGTTCTAGTTGCTGAAATGCTTTAATTAGCACACAGGGGGCGCAATTGCTTGCATATAAACTATCAGCACTCATTCTTCGCTTCGGTGTCTGATGGTATGTTGAGTAACGAATAAGCCTGTGATGATGATACCGATAGAAAACCCCCCCGGATAAATTCATTCCCATAGTACCTTCCCAAATATGGCCCGGGTCTAAATTTAGTGTGGCCTTCATCTGACACAAGGACAAATTTGGCTGCTGACCAAGAGGAAGTGTCATGCCCTCTTTTAGATTTGGTCACATAGCAACTTGTCGTTGTCGGACTGTAGAGGCTGCATGCAGCCACCAGGTGGCAGCAGCGGCCATGTTGTCAGTGAGTCACCAAGTGAGACAGAGAGGGCTGATGCAGCAGCCCTTTGTGATGAAAACACATCTCCACTGTTTTCCATCGTCGCTGAATGAGTCATGAATCAAGCGAGAGTTTACGCCTCGTAAACGATCACCCTCTGATACACGCCAACACAAAAGCACATTGACATCCAGAAACATGCTTCCTTGCATGACACTGTGGATTCAAGTGGAGCAAATGTGTCTGAGGGAGGGCAAGAGGGAGGGGGAGGGAGAGGGAGAGGGAGAGGATCACCCCCACCCCCCTCCCAACCCCGCAATGGAAGTTTACTGGCTGGGAGTGGACAGTGGAAAAACCCTCACCTTGACCACAGCGTTTAGGGCTAGCTTGAGAGGGCGCTATGGAACAATGCATCACACAGAGTCGTTTCGCATATTTTCGTGGTCTTATTTAGCTCCGTGAGCCCGGGCAAAAATATTGGAAGACCCGAAAAGTTGCACTGCGCTGTGCTCGGTGCAGTTGAATTCCATATCATTTAAACCGCAGGTGTCAAAGTCAAGGCCCCGGGGGCCAGATCTGGCCCGCCATATCGTTTTATGTGGCCCGCGAAAGCAAATCAAACATGTCTACTTCTACGACGATTGCTAAATTGTGGCCCGCGACAAAAATGAGTTTGAACAACACTTGTTCGGCACAGATTGCTACCATCTTAGAATTTTTCCTGCGGTCTTTATGCAACTACAAGGTAGGAAACAGCGAATTGTCTGACATCTTGTGGAAGATATAGTATTTCATTGCTATCGCTAACACTATACATTGCTGGCATAGATAGATGAAGAAAAATTTATGATTTGTTGTAAGTAAATCCTCTTTGGCCCAAGAAACGGGATCATTTCCGATGGTAGAGCCGATGATCTCTGACAGCACAGTGCTTGGGAATTACGGATCTGGGGGTCGATGCTAATTTCCTGAAACCTCACGAAAACACACAAGAACTCTAAAACCAAGTGTTAGGAATAAGGGCAGGGCATTAACCAAGGCAGAAGTACATGTTTGAATTGCTCTGCATCAGTGGTTAGAGCATATTTGGCCTGTCAATACCCTATTTGTCGTAAATCGCCAAGTCCGCAGTACGTTGTGCCGCATTCACTGTACCGTGACAGGGACAACCTTGCCTTCAGGTGAGGCGTCAGACGGAAAGCGGCGGTTGTCTCCCTGCCAAGTTTCCACCTGACATTTGAGGATCTCGCATTGACTCCTCGCCTGACCTTTACTTTGCTTGGCGACCTTCAACGAAAGATTAACATGGAGCTTTGTCTGCGGCCGGTCGTCCTCGGTCCCCCGCGGAGAAATCGTATATACGGGCAAATAATGCGTGTGTTTGGACGGCGCAACTGGCGCGTACGATGTTGTGCAGTCACGTCAGGGCAGATACAAATCGGAGGTGGGATCACAAAGGGCTTTGCCAGGATTCAGTGTATTATGCGGGGGCTTTGCATGGAGGCAGACATGTCCCAGTTCTCAGGCTCTTATTGACGATCGGGTTAACCGTCACCTTTATGCGCTAAATAGCAATTACAAAATGCCTTGGTGCCGCAAAAAAAAGACAGATTTGAGTTTCCTCGGGCATTTCGGTGGAACACACAACTTGCCTAATGTCAGACTCATTGAAGTTTGCGTCAGCTTTTAAAAGGTAATCCATGCCCCAAATTACTGACTAGTCATAAGAGTCTAATCACGGTAACTAAGGAACAAAAGACTCGGCAAGTTTTGCCGTTAATGATTTATGTTGAAACCGCGACATGTCGTCCAACGTAACTGATGATCAAAGTCGAAATATTTTTTGAAGTCGCTGTAAAGTGAAAATAGAGATCTTCAAAATTTGCTTTGAGCCCGCAGTGGCCGGAAATCACGTTGCTTTCCCACACCATGACAACGACGCGCTCAAAAGACAACGAGGCACTCAAAAGCGGCTGCACAAGGCCCACCCGCTCCTCATTCTTCTGTCTACTTCTGAGTGACAAACGCCTACTCAATGCCAACAACGAGGCACGCTAAAGCAGTTCCACACTTGCGGACGATCGCATTTTCGGAGCTAGAGCTAGCTAGCTAGCTAGCTGTATTTTAAGGTTTTATTTTCAATGCTTAAGACGTATAAACTGAAAAGGCATCAGTCAGGCTATTTATTTATACACGTGGCAACCAGCACACCGTGTCTCTTTTTGTCTCGAGATTTGAATGCAGCTGTGCATGTTCAGAGATGTTTTAAGTCAGCGTGAGGTTTGGAAATGCCTTCATGAATAAGGAACAACAATCGAGTCGTGACTGGTCATAGTGTCTGTTTTACTCGTTTATCCACATTCTCACTGTGTGTGTGTGTGTGTGTGTGTGTGTGTGTGTGTGTGTGTGTGTGTGTGTGTGTTGGAGGGGGGTTGAGGGAGGGGAGTGTCTGACAGCTAAATAGCAGGAGTCAAAAGTGTACAAATATCACACGGTGTACTCCAAAGGCTTTCACGCCAGCTAACAGTTGGGCGCCGAATACTTTGGAGCCTCGGAGAGAAATGCCCCGTCCCGGTTCGAGTTTTCCGAGGCTCATTATGCAACAGCCGGTGGGAGAAAGTGGAACGGCGGGTGCGAGGTTGTCGGGTTTTTCAGCGGTTAAATCATTGTCGGTATCTCAAATAACTCGTTGCGCTGACGGGCTGTGGGCTGCGATCCCGGAAAACTGCGTCGTAGTGAAGGTCACCTGGTTTGGACTGGAGAAAATACGACTTTTTGGTGGGGTTTTGAGCGTGAGCTACTTGAGCGTGATAATTAGAAATAAATCTGTGGGCGACGTAGCTTGTGTAGCTAAAAAAAAAAATTAAAAAACGCAAAAGAGAAAGGAAGCTAGGCCAGCTGTAAAATAATAAACAATCAACTGTCAACTACAAATGACGATTGTTCCACCCCCCCCCCCCCCCCTTCCGCCTTTCTCTCACTGCTTGGCTGATGCAACCTCACGATTGCCTTGCGCGGCGCAGGACAATCCCTGCCGCGGTTTTGAATGAGCGCCCTCGAGCCATGTTGCTTTTTTAACTGCTTCCCCCGCGTAAGCCAGCTTGCCGCTGCTTGCTTCGGGCTACACCTGATCCAGGAGACCTTTCACCTACTGGAGGCTTGAACGGGGGCTGCCTGTGGCTCAAGCAATACTCTTAGCGGGGGGATCTGTGGGCTCTCTTAACATACGCACACATTTTTTTTTTTTTCCTTGGCACAAATGTCCAAACAGCTTTTTGACACACTTCAGTCAACGCCAAGTGTGGGAACGAGGCTCCGAATGAGAAGTGAGGCCCTGCTTCGATTTCGAGTTCTTATCCCGTTGAGCCAAATCCTGATAAATAGCAAAGTCAAAACAACAGGTGCTTTATTGTTCCACGAAACCTTGCAATGCATTTGACTGTGTTAGCAGCTAAGCTAACCATCCATCCGTCCATTTTCAACCGCTTATCCTGAAAGAGGGTCGGGGTGGAGGGTGGGGGGGTTCCTGGAGCCTATCCCAGCTAACTTTAGGCAGACTACACCCTGAACTGGTCGCCAGCCAGTCACAGGGCAAATCTAGAGACAGATGACCATTCTCAACCACATGCACACAAGTCAGTGTAGCGCTACACCGTCGGCGACTGAGTAGCTCAGCTCGATCGTTAAAATCGTTTCCAAACGTAATAATCGGCAATTTGCAAAGTAACAAATTGGACGCAACGTTTCCACAAGGAGACGATTCAGAACGTCGCAGCTCACGCCGTTTTGTTGACATTGCAAGGGCGATTTGGAGCATGTCTTCGAGACGGCGTTTGAGTTATTTACATGTAAACGCCCTTAGTGTGGACATGCACGTGTGTGTGTGTGTGTGTGTGTGTGTGTGTGTGAGTTGCACTGTCAAATTATACACCCACATACTTAAATGATGCCTTCGGTTGGCTAACCGGTTTTGTGTGCATGGCTGCGGTGCTTCTCTATAATTTTACATTTTGGGAGTGAATTTAGATTAATCGTGTGGGGGGTTTGGGGGGTGGGGGGCTATGAGTGAATCCGTCTCAACTCGTTTGCTGGGAACCAAGTCGAAACCGGAAAAGCCGTACGTCCCATCCGTGACCTTATTTAACATTTGGAGCTAGCATGTCTCAGCTATTCCAAATACAGTGAAACTCCTCTACAACGAAATCTACATGGGTGAAAATACCCCCTAGTGTGAAAAAATCTTCATGCATTAACACCTGTTTCAAATTTGCTGTGACTGTACAGTAAAAAAAACCCTGTTGTGAAAAATTTCTTGCTGCAAACATGATTTCGTTGTAGAGGAGTTTCACTGTATTTTGGAAATAAACTTCGATTTTCCTCATAATCGATTTGATGTGAGAATTGGTTTTTTTTTTTGTGGTCCAGATCCGGTCCTCCATCACCACTTTGCTGTTCAGCGGCCGAAGTTTCAGTTGGCCTCGCCACATGCTCATCGCCGCCTGCATTTTGTTCTTCAACAACATGCTGGTCATTTTCGTCCCAACCATCCGAGACATCTTCGGTTTCATCGGTGAGTAGAAAGAAAAAATAACAAGGGAAGGAAAAGCACCCGCGGGGATCCCCAGGGTTCCCATTTTTCCTATTGCTTCTTATTTATGGACCTTTTAAGGACTTTTGAGGGCTAATTTAGCCATTTTTAAGGACTTATTCTCCATTAAGCATTCACGGTGGATTTAATAATAATAATAATAATACATTTTATTTATAAGCGCCTTTCAAGACACCCAAGGACACTTTACAATCAGATTTAATGCACACTCAGCAATATGCGGGCTGAACAGAAAGCCACATATCACTGTGATAAAAAATAAAATACACTAAGAAAAAAATGTATTTAGAAAATATAAAATTTCAATTTATTTTCGAATAAAAATATTTTTTTAAGGATTTTTATCGATTTTAGAAGCTTTCCCTGAAAATTAAGGACAATTAACAACATCATTTTACAACTTCTTTTTTTTATGGATTTTTATGAACTTAAGGACCCGTGGGAAGCCCGAATAGGAGACCATGTGAAGATCTGTCGCGGAGGTCTGATTAGCGGCTTCGGGTCAGAGGTTGTTTTAGTGAAGTCGAGAAAAAGTGCAGAAGCTTAAAGTGTCAGGTCGAGTCAGCTCGCCGGTCGCGTGAGAAAAAAAAATTGAGGCCATTCGGTTTAAAGATTCTTCGTGGCACTTTAACACCACAACATTAAATTTTTTTTTTTTATTTAATTTAATTCAGTACCAGCCAATTCTGGACCAAATCTGAAAAGACGTTTAAAAACGTCTTTGGGAGTGAATGAGTTAAATGGCCCGTATTTAGCTTTAAATCTAAATAATAATCTAAAATTGATTGTGATTAGCACTTTATCTCTTCATCTTATGCTACGACCTCATTTAAAGTTTAAGTTACATAGCATTGTATTATGATTATGATTAAACTTCTGAAGAGTGGCCTGCCAAGTTCAATATAATTGGATGTCAATTAAGACGTCTGGCGTTGTACTGAAAGGTTAAATGCAACCGCTCTACACTGAATGACTGCAATCTCCCGGATTCAATTTAATGTTTAGAGCGAATGCTAGTTTGAACATTTGGGAGCAACCAACAGCATGTGGAATGCATTTTTTTCTTGGTGGGGATGGATTTAAAAAAAATAATTTTGACGCTTTTCTGAACGTCCTTTTTCATTTGTCGGTCAGGTTCCTCGGCAGCCACCATGCTCATCTTTATCCTCCCCGCGGCCTTTTACCTCCGCCTGGTGAAGTCGGTCCCACTTCGCTCCCCACAGAAAATCGGGGTGAGTCCACACATAACAATATTGCGCCGTCAGCGCTTTCTCAACGTCTCGACTTTCCGAGTACATACCCGGCAGGCGGGGCCCCCGATTTCAAAAATGTGACTCAGCAGAAATTTCAGCGGAATCCCGCCGTGCGCCTTATCCAAAAGCGTTTAATATTATTTTGTTCTGGTCTCGCACCCCAGGCTGCTGTTTTCCTGGTCGTGGGAATCGTCTTCATGATTGGCAGCCTGTCACTCATAGTTCTCGACTGGATCCACAATCCACCGGGTTCCAGCGGTGGGCACTAAGAGCACCGCCGATGGGCCTCCCTGGGGAGACGCCTCAGTCCCTCCTCCATATTTACCACAATAGCCGGACATATCAAGATGTTCTTCGGACTTTTCAGATGAGTTTTGCTGTATTTTTGTTGTTTGTTTTTTTTAGTTGTACAGAAAGAAAGAAAAAAAAAATGATCTCGAAGCGCAAGAGACAAGCAGACGCTGGGAAGCATCGTCGTGGCTCCGATTCCCGACAAGCTGAACGAACACACTTTCCAAAATGGCCGCCAATGACATTCGGAGCGGGAGTCTACGAGCATCCCCCCGGAGCACTTCCTTGCATCGCTTTTGTGGCGTGGGACTAAACACGTGTACGCTCGCAACCAGTCCGTCTCATTCGCTGCTCTCTTCAATGTGAACGATATCGAGAAAAAGGAGGCTCGTCGCAAAAGTCTGCACGCGCATCCGGGAAAACGGTGACGGGCTTCGCGCGATCTACCAGCCTGAAGCGGTGGAGACGCTTCCAGTATTACAGTCACGAGGGGTTTGAACCGGTGTATGTATATAATTGTCTACTAAATAGGTGAATGTTGTACATAATGCGGAGGATCTGCTTCGGGCACTTGATGTATGGCCGTTCGACTAAAAACAAAGCGTGCTATTTTTATAAGCAATTAGCAGCTGGATTTTTTGGGGGGTTTTTTTTGCTCAAGATGCAGTATACAAAGAAAGTGTCAAGCATGGCGGTCCCCCCCTGTGATGAGGATTTTCTACTCGTGCCATTAAGGTGAAGTCATACTGCGGAGAAGACAATGTGACACGTTTTGACGCCAAGCAAAACGTTTGTTGTTGTTTTTTTTAAAAAAGGTCAAACAGGTTGAATCCGCTTTAAGGCGGAATCTTTGACCGGATAGTGCGGCGTAGTCGTGTTTGTTCATTTGATGGATTTTTATAAAAAGTAAATGCGATTGGGGCTTCTTTCGTGAACTGGTGCCTTCAATGAAAATACAGTGAAACTCCTCTACAACGAAATCATGTTTGCAGCAAGAAATTTTTCACAACGGGGGGTTTTTTCACTGTAGCAAATTTGAAACAGGAAAGTGGGAATGGTGTTAATGCATGAAGATTTTTTTCACACTAGGGGGTATTTTCACCCATGTAGATTTCGTTGTAGAGGAGTTTCACTGTCATCAGCAAATTTTTTTTATTTTTTTTAAACCTCATATCTTTTGAACTTGTGCCTTTCCGGACGTGAATTGGCTTTTATTTACCGGTGCCTTGAGTGAGAACGACGTCAAAGTCTCCTCTCTGTGTCACATCCAGCCAAAGTGGACAACATTTACAGATCCTATGTGGATCTAAACACATAGCGATATTTCAAATGAAATCGTGTTTATGTGCATTTTTTGGGGGGGTGGGGGGCAAGGGGGCACAAGGTCTTTTTTTGGAAAATTGTATATGCTCTGTAAATAATTTTATTTTATTGCACACCGACTCTCTGTATTGCTGAGAGTATCTTCTGCGATTTGTTTTAGTATATATAAATATATATAACATGCATTTTGATTTTATTTTTTTCCTCTCGCTGTATGACAGGAGTTTGTTTTCGTCTTTGATTGTATATTTGGAGGAAATCTTTGCTCTGTCCATGTCACATTTTTCACATGGTTTAGACCAGGGGTGTCAAACTCATTTTTTTTGTCGCGGGCCACTTCGGAGTTACGGCTTCCCTCGGAGGGCCGGTTGCAAAATCTCAAAGTTATTTGTTACCCGTGATTATTTAACATTTCGGTTCAGATTTCAGCAAGAATCATGATCGTTGACACACAGGATTTGCTCCTGTGGGCCACATAAAATGATGTGGGGGGCCGGATCTGGCCCCCGGGCCTCGACTTTGACACCTGTGGTTTAGACCGACCGACCGACACATCAGAATGATTCGAGTGGGTGGTCACGAAGCTTCACATACACAGTCTGTAGATTGTTATCTCTTGCTGGCCAACACTGGGTTCAAGTGTAGGCGACCTGTGAGCAATACTAAGGCGGGGAAGGGGGAAAAAAAAAAAACGTCCATTGGGCTCCGCCTGGACAATCGATGCTCTGATCTCACTGTGCATTTACTGCTGCCATAGAAACACATGGGGAGGTATTCCTTGAACCTTGGAAAAAGCTTTCCACAGGCCTTTTAAACTTCATCAGCATCGCGACTGAAGGGCCCGCCGGATGGGTACAATCTCCTAAAATTAACCCTGGAGAACCCACGGGGTCAAATTTGGGCCCCTATAAATGAAACTCCTCTACAACGAAATCATGTTTGCAGCAAGATATTTTTCACAACAGGGGGTTTTTCACTGTCGCAAATTTGAAACAGGAAAGTGGGAATGGTGTTCATGCATGAAGATTGTTTTCACACTAGGGGGTATTTTCACCCATGTAGATTTCGTTGTAGAGGAGTTTCACTGTACTCAAATGCTACCCTTAAATCCCAAAGGGTCAAATTTGGCCCTAATCCTAAATGAGGAATAAAGCATTGAATATTTGAAAAAACATATTTTGGTGTTCAGTGAACAAATAGCAGTCATTTAATGTATAATTCGTCATTTTCCAAAGAAGAAAAGGGTTCTTGGGTTCTCCGGGGTTGAAAACGTTTCTTTATTTTGACACCTATTGCAGCCCCCCCCCCCACACACACACACACACACTCCCACAATATGGTTTTGATCGGACCGCAGTGCATCTTGCACGCTGTGGGGAATTAAAAGTGAACTATCAATTTTTTTTTTATTGTACCCATTCAAAGGGCTTTATTTTGTACGTGTGGTGCCGTTTCATTAGGAGGAAGAATAAAAAAAAAAGAATGGAAAAAAAAAACCCGTCTATTTTTGTGCAATTCATTCCATCCACAAATCCGCAAGCTATTACCGCGGCGACATTCCAATACAAAGATTACATAAAACTTTAACGCGGTTCCGTTTGCCATCTTTGCCATATTTCTAACATGAGCATTCGATGTTCCTCGAGCATTCGGAAATCAATGTTTGGGTCTCGCTTGCATCCAGCCATGACTTGTAGCACGAATTTGTTAAATTTCCAAACAGGAGGTGGACAGGAAGTAGTTAGATAATCTCTCATTGGATTAAACTCAGATCGAGGTATTGCATTGTGTGTGTGTGTGTGTCACGCATCTCGTTTTATTCATCTCAAAGTGCAACGCCCTGGCGCAATGTGACTCGCATGCGATGTCACCGTCGCCAGAGAACATGCTGTAACCGACCGACTCTCCCATTACCCGTGCGCAAGATGACACCGGGCTGAGCTGGCAAGGTGGCAAGCGCGGCAGCCCATATGTCAATTTGTGTAAGGTCGCGACAATGCGCTAACGCTGCGTTCAAGTCAGAGCGACGGATATGTTTAAACAGACAACAACCAAAGGCAAAGTTATTTTCCGGTAAGATTGGCGGCGCCAATCTCGCGTGTACCCGGAAGCTAAAACGTGTATTTTTGCCATGAAAGCTCTCGTGACACGAGAGAGTCACCTTGAGATCACCAAATATTTTTTGTTGTTGTTTTAAACCAGGCGTGTCAAACTCATTTTTGTCGAGGTCCACATTTTAGTTACCGTTTTCCTTGAAACTACATAAGAAGTCAAGAATAACGTTTTATTCAACGATTGTTTCAGTAACTGTAATGGGAGGTTTGGTCGCAAAAAAAAATGCTTACAGATATGTCACTGATTTATTACATATGAAAATTTGAAATTCTACTACGGTCAAACCTCGGTTTTCGTCCATAATCCGTTCCAGAAGGCTGTTGGAAAACGAAAACCGAAATTCTACCCGAGGAAGCGTCACTTCCTCGTGTAAGGAAGGCGAGAGGAGTCAAATGGTGCATTCAAGTGCGCTCAGTTTGTTCGAGAACCGAAATTTGTTCATCATCCGAGGCATAAAAAAAAACTTTTGGTCGAAAACCGAATTGGACGAGAACCGAGACGTTCGAAAACCGAGGTTTGACTGCACGGATTTTAGCAAGCATCTTGGAAGTTGCCATCTTTGATTTGCTTTCGCGGGCCCATTAAAATGATGCGGCGGGCCAGATCTGGCCCCCGAGCCGTGAGTTTGACAGCGGTGTTTTAAAACAGTGGGTGACAGTCAGTCCCCGATAAAAACTAGCTACCGAACTTCCGTACGACTGTTTGGTCAGTCAGGGGGAAATCCCTCAAAAGATTTTTCAGATTAAAGGCATCCCTGGACGCAAAAACGTTTGAGAACCGCACAAAACTCTCATGTGACCGGCTCTCCCTAAAAAGGTGAACTACATTCGGCTAGCCGGTCGACTCAACTTTATTTATAGAGCACTTTAAAGACAACCACAGCTGCATCCAAAGAGCTATACACAGCGTGGCTAGCAGACAAAGCTAGCAAGAGTTGTAAAAGGAAATTTGTGCATCGTTTTCTCTACGTTGAAAAGCAGTACCACAAAAAAATGGAATAAAAAATGGCTCATTATATAGACCGAAGACCCTCGGGCAGTGCTTGCTCAAATCCTTGGGCTGTTCCTGAGTTAGGAACCACCTTCTGCAAGGCAAAGTGCTTTCAACTCCCTGATAAACCGCATCCTCCATAAAAACCGGGGATGGGAATTTTGCCACCTCGCAAAAATCTCCGATTTTGCCAAGCCCGTGTATCGCAAGCGCGGCCCGGCCGCACCTGTTGCCACGGCGGCGGACGATGCCAACACTTTCAAATAACCTCACATATTAAATTAGCATGACCTATATTCCGAAAAGCTTGGCTGCTTCGTGGGTGACAGCTGCCCAGCGAGGGGGAAATGCCTTGGCGGGTCATCTTGACTTACTTGGATGCCCGATTGGCCAAAAGTTTTGGCACAACTGGTCATCATAACGACAGGAAAAGAAAATGGAAGAAAAAAATATATAATAATAATATAGCGTTGACCCTGAAAGACTTTATGGAAGTTGACAATCTAATTGGTCCGGCCCACTCGTGAATATTCAACAGCTTCTTGATAGCATCAAAAATGTGCTAAAGTGAAAACTCCTCTACAACGAAATCATGTTTGCAGCAAGACATTTTTCACAACAGGGGGTTTTTCACTGTCGCAAATTTGAAACAGTAAAGTGGGAATGGTGTGAATGCATGAAGATTTTTTTTCACACTAGGGGGTATTTTCACCCATGATTTCCCAGATTTCATTGGAGAGGAGTTTCACTGTATTCGGAGTCATCTGTGAAAGCAGGTCACATATCGCTAAAAGGGGTTTTGTCATAAATCTGTTCGAGACGGCGTCAACCTTTCAGATATTAATATGCAGCTTTGTGTTCCATTTCCACATCGTCAGCGCATCTCCGGGGATATCCGACTTCCTTTCTGACGCGCAGCCTGAACGTGCCAAAAACGCAGGCATGATATATCGTAGTCATCGCAACAAACACATTTAGCGCACCGTAAAACTGAATTTCAGTTCTGGTTATTTTTAATACAAATGAAACCAACAATCATTGAAAATTTTTTTTTCCTATTATCCTTTCACGCAAAAAAAAAAAATTGGTGAAAAATTGGATTGTTAGTATTTATTTTAAAAACAGGAACAATTAAATGGATCCATCATTCATTTTAAATAATTAACAATTAAATGGATCCATCATTAATTTTAAATAATTGTTTGGTTGAATTTGTACTGCAAATAAATGTACCTAAAAAATAAAAATTTTTTAAAAAATTACCTAATCTCAGGACATGCAGGGAGAAAGCAAACAGTTGCTACCTTCTGGCTTCAATTTGGATTAAAAAAAAAAAAAACGTTTTGCGAGGAGGCTTCAGGATTTGTCTATTGACGAAAGACGATTTCCTGTCCATTCATTTGGATTTCTGATGAACTAAGTACAGTCAAACCTCGGTTTTCGTCCATAATCCGTTCCAGAAGGCTGTTCGAAAACCGAAATTCTACCCGAGGAAGCGTCACTTCCTCGTGTAAGGAAGGCGGGAGGAGTCAAATGGTGCATTCAAGTGCGCTCAGTTTGTTCGAGAACTGAAATTTGTTCGTCATCCGAGGCATAAAAAACTCAAAATTTTTGGTCGAAAACCGAATTGGTCGAGAACCGACACGTTCGAAAACCGAGGTTTGACTGTACGTGACTGAGTCTCATCTTACCTGAAGAGCAGCAGTATCAAGTCCTGGCTGGGAAATTTCCAGCTGGTCCGCTTTCAAAATGACCTCTTCAGCGTCCCGCGACGAAAGTGAACCGAATAAATAACCGACATTCGTGAAACAAAAAACCAGAGTGGCTCAATGACTCACCTGCCAACCTTAAGTTACATTCAGATATCGAAGCTCTCCAAAAGGATGAGCCCAAAAGGCGATTTACAACTGTTCCTATCAGCAACAAATTCATTTTTAAAGCATGACATTGCGAGAATCTGATTTATTATTAAGAGAAAATAGGCAAGCGCTTTTGTATGTATGTGTGTGTGCAAGAGAGATTACATAAGGTGCAAGCTTATATCTCCTCCCTGCATACGTTATGACAGTAAAAGGGGGTCACATGACACACGCGTACATACGCGCGCCAACGCCTGCCTAAAACGAGCCATACACGTACGTACGCAGCACGGTGACAAATATATTGCTCGTCACTGGGGGGGGGGGAACCGGTTAACTCATTCAGTACCAGCCAATTCTAGACCGAGTCTGAAAAGACGTTTATAAACGTCTTTGGGAGTGAACGAGTTTTAAGGACGTTTCATGTTGCGGTAGGCGACTCCAAAAGACTGCATGAGGTGTCTCGATGTTATTGATGTTTATACTCTTGTTTTATGAGGTTAACCCTCATGCAGTATTTTCAAGCGGCTGCATGAAGGGTATTACGTCCCAAAAATGTCCCTCTTTCAATGTGCAACAACTTTTTTCACTTTTAATTTTTTTTCACTTTCAACCCCTCAAAATGTTCAGTGGGAATTGGCCAAGACATAGATATACATCCTATGCAAAATTTCAGCTCCATTTGTCCAACTGTCCAAAGTGTCCGAAATGTCCAATTTTGGGATAATTACTGCATGGGGGGTTAACTAAACAAAACAAGGGGGCGGGGCTTGGAGGGGGTGTGTACTGGCGCTTGTTGCATAACATGATGCTCAACGGAGCTAAGCTAGACCGTACCTGCAGTCCATTCGAATGCGATTCAGTTGCCAACGTGACTCACGGTCCTTCTCAGGTACGTGGCAGCTGCTCCGGCTTGGCGGGTGTCAAAGAGATCAGAGCCTCGGAGGTTGGATGTGGCGCGCCGCGCTGTGAGGAGCGGCCAAGCCGCACACCGAAAGGGGGAACATGTCGACACTGTGAGAGAAACAGCGTTTTACCGTGAGGGGGTAAACCTTACCGACCTGAGGGTACATACACAAGAGGATCGTCTTGACCTCCCCCACTAGAAGAGTGTCAGAGCAGCAAAAATAGAAATAGCGCATGTGGCGCGTCACTTCTAAAAAACACAGTTATATAAGAAACAGTGATGTGTTCAGGTATCGCAGTTGGCGATACGCGGAACCAAACGTACAGACTGTCAGCAGGGGTATTTAAAGGTCAACGTAATCAAGTATAGATAAAAACGCAGCAGGGACCAGATGTCTTTTTTGCCTTCAGACAATTTTGTTTATGTACTTGTAACATCAGACAGTTTAATTTCTGATCCCGTACAGTAAGAAACTTGAGGGGGATTTCCACGGTCTCTTATTAGCATGAGAAAAAAAAAAAAAAGCCCCTTTTTTTTGTCAACTTTAGTTATGAAACTTGGTTCTGGAAAATGTCAAATTTGCAAGAGCTGACGGGACTAGCTCAATAAACTATGGTATCATCTGCCTCACAAAACATCCTTCCACAGTATAACCTCAACTATTAACATGTAGAGAGAATAGTAGTAAGCTAAAGATGGAGCCCTGAGGAACTCCATTGCAAATATGGTGCCATTTGGATGTAAGCCCATCAAACTGAACACATTGTATTCTTTCAAACAAGCAATTCAACCCCACCGCCGCCACCTCCCGAGTTCTTAGTTATTTAAATAAAAAAATTAAATTTCAGATGATCATACGATTGCTTATTATGTCAATGTGACTTATTTAATTTATTTTAGTTTTTAAGGACTTTTGAGGGCTAATGTAGCCATTTTTGAAGGACTTTTGATCCATTCAGCAGATTCACGACGCATTTTCCGACCAAACCATTAATAGGAAGGGTGGGGAAAATGACATACACAAATTAAATGAACACCACAGGTTATTTTTTTAAGGATTTTTATTGATTTTAGAAGCTTTCCCTGAAAATTAAGAACATAATTTTACAACTTCTTTTTTTTATGGGTTTTTATTAACTTTAAGGACCCGCGGGAAGAATCATAACCCTCCGCGACGGTGCACGTCAATCATCGGTAGCGCGAGTGGCAGAACAACACGCAAAACAATATATTTGGAAATTCCTAAACGTAGCATCGGGATTTAAACTGTCATTTGAAAAGGCTTACCTGAGTTCTTTTAATAAAACCAAACCATCATAGCCGGGAAGAAATATGAACATTGTTGCACAAGTGGGATCAACGAAATAAGTTTGGGATGGAATTCATAATAAAATCTTCATACAATACAATACATTCCAGTCTGGCTTCAAAATAAACAGCAAGAGTACAGCGCTTTGAACTTATGTTTACGCAGCTGTCGGGGCCCCTTGTGGTCTACCCTCAAGGTGAGTTGATCAATTGGAGTCGAGAATAGTGCATAACATGCCGCATTTTTATTTCCAATACTTCTGCGGTACTTTGACTTGCAGTTCTGTACACACAAGAATGCATAATTCCTTGAGCTCCGGAAAATATTTGCAGACGAATTTCTCCCGGGGGGCCTGTCTGGGTACACATTAGGATAGTCATGCTGGTGTTCAGCGGGTTGTTTTGTACACTTACTGATCTCAAGTGGAAAAGGATTTCACAGATGAATACAGTTATTTCTTTTAAAAACCTTCAAGGCAAATCCCACAAAAAAAAATTGATTTACTGTTATCAAAAAAAAACATCACATTTTCCCAATGCGATTTTTTTTTTTAAACTCTTCAGGGGCCTGAAGCAGCAATCAGACATAAGGGGAGCTGGGAAAGTGATTTGCATGTTTCCCAAATTTCTTTCAGTTTAATTCCAGTTAATCAGAAAGCCAGCTCACTCTAGGGTGTAGGTTGCCATGGTAACCAGCTATTTAACACTATGTTCAATTGAGAGTCAGACAAACGCAATCTGATCTGTCATAATGCTTCCATATTTTGTGTGCATGAGTCTTGGGGGGGTTTTTTTTTCTCCGTGCTTCCATGTCGCTTGCCGGATGAGAATTTTTATATTCTAAGGTGAAGTAAGGTGAAGGTGAGCTGGGAAACCAAAGACACGGAGCAGAACATGCTGAGGGCCGCAGGCTTGCATAACAGCAAGGTCGCTGCTGGTCACAGATAAAAATATGAAACGAAATGTCTGCAAACAAACTGCCGCCCTTGATCAAACAATTGTTCCGAAAAAAAAGAAAAATCTATAAAACCCCAAAAAATTATTGACGACTTGTGGATTGAAAAAAAAAATACAAAATACATCAAATCAATTGAGTGTGGGTACCAGATGAGTAAAATGAAACCCAAGTACCAAGTACGATAAAATAGCTGAAGGGACACTTATGCGATAAATGTGCCGCACTGAGTGAAGCAAATAGTCGAAACACCAGCCGGCGACTCCTTTTCGAACCCAAATAAAGTCAAACTGGACATATTCGAGAGGCCTTTTATGATGGACAGCCTGAGGCACACAAAAAGTGTCGCACTGCGTAAAAAAAAATTTTTTTTTTAAATGGAGGTCACGACAGAAACTGGCTGACTATGTTCGGACACACCCAGACCCCGTCGGTAACGGCAAAACCGCATCATGAAAGAAAATGGCTTCCGTCCGTGTAATTATATTCAATGGGAAGATGGAAAAATAAGTGTATATTACTTTTTGGCATTCTTTTCTATGTCCAAGACTCTTACGAATTTTAACTGTAATACAGTGAAACTCCTCTACAACGAAATCACGTTTGCAGCAAGACATTTTTCACAACAGGGGGTTTTTCACTGTAGCAAATTTGAAACAGGAAAGTGGGAATGGTGTTAATGCATGAAGATTTTTTTCACACGAGGGGGTATTTTCACCCATATGGATTTCGTTGTAGAGGAGTTTCACTGTAATTGTTGAAAAAAAAAATTGTTTTAATTGTTTAAAAAATGTCCTCCGTCTTGAATATTTGTAATTATTTCCTCTTTTTCTTATTTTATTTTATTATAATTTTTTTTCCCCCATGGGGAAGAAACTACAGCAGTTCCTTGACTTAAAACTGACCCGTGGCGAAGTGTTAAGTGCTCGAGCAGAAGCAAAAAATCACAAGTGACATCGAAGCGGTTTCTCTCTCCCAAGTCAAAAGTGGAAACGACGACTATATAATAATAATAATAATAATAATAATACATTTGATTTATAAGCGCCTTTCAAGACACCCAAGGACACTTTACAATCAGGAACAAGAACAACAAAACAATGCGGGTTGAGCGGCGGCAGCTGTCAGAAAGAAACCACAAGGGAGGGAGATCATCTGAGGATCCAGGAAAAAAATAAATAAATAAAATAAAAATTGCAGCTTCCGAAACACTACAGCCGCATTCAAATTCGTAGGCTGCGTCCTCTAAAAGCCAAATTTGTCGGCCACACGTGTGTCTAAATTAACGCGGCCTTTAAATCTGGCCTTTGTTTCCGAGGAGACCGTGTGTGTGTGTGTGTGTGTGTGTGTGTGTGTGTGTGTGTGTGTGTGTGTGTGTGTGTGTTTACAAAGCGCAGGTATGCAAAGGTTGACTGAAACTTATGCCGGGCGTGAGAGTGTGGCGTTCATCGCCGTCTTTCCTGTTTACAAGCAGCCGACAACCAAACTACTAAACAGGAAGTGCAGTTGTGCAATATCGACCGCTATCGTAAGTGCTGCAAACATCCCGTCTCAAACATGCCGTCTCGCAATTGTTTTCGATTGATCTATTTATTTATTTTTTTATTATTCTATTACAGCATTTAGGTTTTGTTGTGGCCAAAATGGGCTTTTTATCAGCCCAGATGGCGGTGAAATGTAAAGCGTAGGCGGAGGTGAAAGCTCAGTCAGAGTCTGCGATGCGAGACTGTGTGATGTATCATTGAGCTTCTGGGAAGTGCAAAAAAAATAATAAAAAATAAAAAACGCGACGAGGTCTCACCTCATGTGGGTCAAGCCGCTTTTTTCAACAGGATGTCAGATGCAGTTCCTCGAAGGCGAGATGCATTGGCGCCAAGCTGAAATGATCAGAATAAAGAAGTTAACTCATTCAGTGGCAGCCAATGGACCAAGTCTGAAAAGACGTTTAAGAGCGTCTTTGGGAGTGAATGAGTTAATTTATTTTTTTTTTTTTGTGGTGGCGGGAATGAACTTATGAATAGTAAAACTCTGCTGGTGGTGTTCTTGAAACTCCATCCCAACTATAATTAAAAAGAAATAACACCTTTGGTTTCCGTGATTATGATGAGCTCATTTGACTAGAAAATATTTTTTTAAACGACTCTTACTTCCTTCTAACTGCTTCCTTATTCTCATAAACGTGCGTCCAAATCAAGTTTTGTTCGTTGAAGCTACGTGGGATGTAAAAACACAGTTAACGTTAATTTATTTAAGTAACGAGTCGCTGGTTGTGATCTTGCCGCTTGACCACCTTGCGTAATTCCCACAAAACCGGGACTGTTCGTAGTTTTTGGTGACAGTATGGGAAGAAAAATTGCGTAACATAGCGTGTGCTACATCCAATTTTTGGATCGAAAGAATATAGTTAGCGGCGGCGAAAGTTGCATAACGCAGCGCCAGCGGGAACCGCGGCGTCTCCGATTTTTCCGTGTGCGTAAGAAGTGCAGGTTAGCGTGCACACGAGAAGTCAATCAGTCAAAACGTCCCGTCGTCTCGCTTGTGCGTCGAATGCCTGAACGCCGGCATACAAAACAAACTGCGGTCGGAGAGTAATTTTCCAGAATCGCAGTAGTGTAGCGTGTCATTGCTCGTGGGAAGATAATCTTCGGTAAAAATGCTATTAAAAAATGTTTCACTATTCTCTGTAAAAACCGCAACTTCTCTATTGAGGAGTCATTTTTGGGGCCGACTCGCGAAACGCAGAAGTTGCTGCAGTCGCTTTTGAGGGCCATTGTTGCTGTTATTGTTTTGATGCCCCAATTTCATTTTTTTCAAACGGGGTCATTATTTTTCGCACTGTGAAGAGAGGAATATTACAACAACAACAACAAAAGTAGCCATTTCTGATCATACGGAAGCCATTTTGCATGTACAGTCAAACCTCGGTTTTCGAACGTCTCGGTTCTCGTCCAATTCGGTTTGCGACCAAAAATTCGTGTTCGAAATCCGAATTGTTTGAAAACCGAAACCACGCTATTTTTTAAATAAACATTTTTATTAAACACGTCTGCTCACAATGGAAAGCAACACGAGGAAGCGTCACTTCCTTGTGTAAGGAAGGCGGGAGGAGTCAAATGGTGCATTCAAGTGCGCTCAGTTTGTTCGAGAACCGAAATTTGTTCGTCATCCGAGGCATAAAAAAAATCGAAATTTTTGGCCGAAAACCGAATTGGTCGAGAACCGAGACGTTCGAAAACCGAGGTTTGACTGTACAGTGAAACTCCTCTACAACAAAACCTACATGGGCAAAAATACCCCCTAGTGTGAAAAAAATCTTCATGCATTAAAGTGTGTGTGTTTACATCCGAGATCAAATTTGCTGCAGTGAAAAACCCCCTGTTGTGAAAAATGTCTTGCTGCAAACACGATTTCGTTGTAGAGGAGTTTCACTGTATAGGCATGGAAAGAGCCATTTTTATAAAATTGACCCCAAGCCAAATTCTGGACATATTTTGGTGCGTCTGTTATTCACCGTCGTGATTGCGACGCCTTGGCTTTTCGCGGTGTTAACATCCTCTTCCCGCCATCAGGCCGCCTTCCGTCAGTTTGTGTCCTCTCGACCTCCATCTGCGGTCAGAGGAAACTGTCATAGCGGAGGCATGTTGGTGCACTTCCTGTATCGCAATATTACTCCATACTGAGACAAGCAGAAACAAGACCAAAGTAGACAGGAACTCGCGGGCGTTATCGCTGGCCGACTTGGCCTGCTACTTGGAAGCTTATCTGTACCATGAGGATCTCATAGTCAACCAGCGGGCCCCCAATGTTTGTTACCATGACAAAACCAAAAAATTAAGCGTAGGTTTGTCGTCAAACTGAGCCAACTGGAAACTGGAGACATTTGAATACAATAAACTGCCTTCACAAAAACAACCAAATTCAGTTCGGATTGTCGCTGCCAGAACAGAGAAATGAGACAAGCCCCAAACGGACGTCGTCTCACCAGTGGTCCAAGTGAAACGATGCTTTGTCATCATTATACCCTGCATGTTGATGATGCAGAGACGTGGCTGATGCGCCCAAAAAGAATAACTACAGGGAAGGGATGAGAAGCTCCCACATCAGAGGCCTGGAAGCTAAAAGGAAGGCTAAGAAGTCACGAGTCTCGCTGTCTCTCACTCTTAAGTACTGTGTGTGTGTGTGTGTGTGTGTGTGAGAGAGAGAATCCCTTCTGGGTCACTCCAGGACTATAATTCCAACTCCACAGCCCCTGCACTGTAAACTGAATCACCCCCGTGCACCGTCTGCACCCGAAACGTTCTCACCGTTAGCCGTGTTCATTGCGGAGCCATTGGAGCCGTCAAACTGAGCTGACCTGACTTTTCAATCCGACGCGGGCCCGATTTAGTCAAAGAGGACATAGAAAGCGTACATGCCTCTGTTGATACGGCAAGTTTTAAAAAAAATTTGCTTTATCAAGGGTTAAAGTAAAAAATAAAGTTCAGCTGTTCTCGCAGTTTTTTCCTGACATTTTTTTTGGTTGCACTTAAGCAGAAGGTTTTGTGCTCACACTGAAATGTGGAACTGTTCAGCAACCCACTACAGTGAAACTCCTCTACAATGAAATCTACATGGGTGAAAATACCCCCTAGTGTGAAAAAATCGTCACGCATTAACACCATTCCCACTTTCCTGTTTCAAATTTGCTACAGTGAAAAACCCCCTGTTGTGAAAAATATCTTGCTGCAAACATGATTTCGTCGTAGAGGAGTTTCACTGTATTAGAGGATATGTGCGCTTGTGCAACACTTTGAAATGACTTCTCCTGGTCTCATTGTTTCCATATCGCAAAATCCTGACATTAGCACAGGGGTGTGTAGACTTTTTATATTCACTTTCGCGGTGTAAAAAGTGGACATTTCACCGGGCAGGTGGACATGATCATAGCATCCACTACACAGCCTTTTAAAGATCATGACGCTGTCAGATAAGCTTTCAGTTGTATTTCACTTTTTTATGGGTATAATTGACGAGTTAATGACAACAGAAACGCCTCTTAGCAAAATCCTGGATGCAACCCAAAAATGCAATGGGAACCTTTTTCTTATGTAATCCCACTCACTGAAACATCAACACATACCATCGCCTTGGCGAAGGAACGCAATCATTACATTTAATGACGGTGTAAGTGAGAGACGATAAAAGGGCATTGCTACTGTTGTGATCAATGAAAACCGACTTGAAATTTTTTCATGGATGATCGGAAAAGTCTATCTAACAATGCAGGTTAAAAAAAGAAAAAAAAAACGCAAACGATATTTTGCACGAAAAATGCAACGAAAGCAATTTTTTTAAATCACTTTTTTACAGTGTGACCTTTGACACAATTCTCCCTCCTTTGTGTCTGGGCTTCACTGTATAAAGCTTCGCGGCGGAGGGGAGCGGGGAAATCAGCAGGTTCACAGGGCGGCTACAGGGCCATCCCGGGTGAAAGTTTTCAGAGATTGAGACGGGCGGACTCCCTCACCCCGCTGGGGCCCCTAAGGCTAACGTGACCCCCCCCCCCCGCCCTTGCCCCCTCTCCCCTTTCCCTCCCTCCCCACCATCCCATTTGTGCTCCTGTCAAAAAGAATGCGCCCGCTAAACCACTTTCCCACCACTAAGAGGATTACTAAGGTAATGCCCGCATATCAAGAGATGCTCTGGCACATTTGGACACAGGGCTAGCTTAATTTAATAACTCATGTAGAAAGCTGGGCGAGATTTGCTGTGCGGCCGCTGGGGCGCCGCGTTGAGATATCATTTGGTTTGGAGGCAGCGAGTTGAACCGCGGAAGCATTTCTTTTTTACGTGGGTTCCCAGACGTGTAATTTAGTACCGCTATAAGGCGCTTCGGAGTATAAGGCGCACCGTCAATGAATGGCTTCTGTTTCAAAACGGTTTTCATGTATAGGGCGCACCGCATTTTAGAGCGCGTAGAATAGAAGCGACAATAATGGCTGCGGTTCCGTTATGCATCCACTAGATGGAGTTACGCTAAAAGGAATACAATACAATACAATGCAGCTTTATTGATATAGCGCTTTCACAACCACTGCAGCAGTAACAAAGCGCTTTACACAACATTTAAAATAATACGTTCAAGAAAGCAGAATATTGATGCGTATATGAGGCGCATCGGATTATAAGGCACACCAAGAAAATTGAATGCTTTTCGGTGAGCCTTATAGTGCGGAAAATACGGTATTTCAATTTAAAACGCAGCCATCTTGTCTAAGTAGTACAGTCAAACCTCAGTTTTCGAACGTCTCTGTTCTCGACCAATTCGGTTTATGCCTCGGATGATGAACAAATTTCGGTTCTCGAACAAACTGAGCGTACTTGAATGCACCATTTGACTCCTCCCGCCTTCCTTACACGAGGAAGTGACGCTTCCTCGTGTTGCTTTCCATTGCGAGCAGACGTGTTCAGTAAACATTTTTATTTTAAAAGAGCGTGGTTTCGGTTTTCGAACAATTTCGGTTTTCGGACAGCCTTCTGGAACGGATTATGGACGAAAACCGAGATTTGACTGTACTAGTAGTTGTATCAATACCGTGTTAACACTACCACCCACATAAGAGGCAATGCTTTATTTTCGTTATAGTGATATTTTTGTTCCCTATTGTATCGTTAAGATTTCCCTAACGTAAAATACGAGGCGTGGAAGTCAACATGTCGGTTTACCCGCGATGGCTCAAAACACGGCAGCTAATCCCGTGATGCTTGCTTAACTCCATTCACACCTACGTCGGGCGGGCGGTGTTTAGTTAACGAATGTTTACGTAGCGGGCGGTGGGATTCACATCCCATCAGGATCAATCCGGGCGTCTGTGTGAGCGTGTGCGTACGTGCGTGAGGGGGAGGGGGGGGGGGGGGGGGGGGGGTGCGACGTGACAAGGTTGCCCAAAAGATAACCTACTTCCTCTGTGGCCACTTGTTTGCTTTACAGTCTGATGCCCACCACCGGGTTTCCTTTGTGTCCCTCGTGGAAAAAAAAAAAAAAAATGGCGGGCGTGTTCCAGCGGAGCCAAAAAAACGATATGGGCAAACAAATGGACAAAAACTGGAATATTTGTCAGAAATATGTACAATTGTCCAGGTAGGGTTCACAATCTCAAACTGTACTTAAAAAGTACCTTTCCTCAACATTTTAGCCCACCCCTTGCGGCGATACAAACCCAACAACCCCTATTATTTTCCTAATAAAGCCCGGAGAGCGTGAGACCCCCCCCCCCCCCCTGTCTATATTGTAACGAAAACACCTCCGGGGAGGCGCAGTTTTCCAAGAACGCTCACAGTTGGGGCAGGGTGACTAAGGTTGGAGAGCAAGAAAAAATCCCTCGCCTTTTGTGCTCAAAGTAGAATGTATTACAGTCTGGGGTTGGTGGGGGGTGAAGTGATCGGTGCTGATGCAGCAGGGGGCGGGTGGGGGTCTTGGTGGGAGAGAGATATGATCTGCTAGGAAGCCTTTATCCGGTCAGCACGGTTATGCAACGTAATTGCAGCCGAGGACGTGATTGGCCGTGAATGGAATCAAAAGGAAGACACGCTCGCTAGCTACACCGTTAGCGTGAATTGAGCACTTGAGGGTGGTTTGGTTTAACCCTTTCAGGGACATATGGTCATTTTAGCGGGTTACAGGTTAGCATTATTGGTGCGTGAAAGGGTTTAGGAGATGTCTGAACCTTGGACTATAGTTTGGTTTCTTTCGGGCAAAGTAGATGTCTCGAATTCGAGATCCAACCGGGGAAATTGAAGGTGACATCAGTTCTGGACAAACGTGTTTGTGTGATTTCCAGTCAGTAGATTTGGCAAAATGACAGCCATGTTTTTTTTTTTTTTTGTTTTGTCAAAACAAGTACCCGCACGGTGTAATCAGTGTCATATAAATCACCAAGATATATTTTGATGCACTGTCCTGAAAAAAATTCCCAAACTGGAGTTAGCCCACTTCCTGTCTTTTTTTTTTTTTGGGGGGTATAAATGAATTAAGGATGCTAAAAATTATTACCATTTACTGTGGCGCAAATCCTAAAAAGACAAAACTGGAAAATGTGTCGAGCGAAAGTTAAGGGGTGGAAATTTACACTAATATATTGCTAAAAAAAATAATAATTCAAAAATGTTACAATTTAAAAAATTTAAAAATGTTAAAATGTTAAAATTAGAAAAAAAATTACATTGTAAAATTGTAACATTTAAAAAAAAATTAAATTTACACATTTATTTTACAATTTTAACATTTTTAAATTTTAAAAATTATATATTTAAAAAATTAAAAAATATATACATTTTAAAAATTAAAAACGTAAAAAATTAAACACATTCTAAAATTAAACATTAAAAATTAACATTTTAAAACATAAAAAACTTCCGAATCTGTTTTTCAATTATAAAGGGATTGGTTTGAAAAATAGCAGCCAGACATTTTGTTTAGTGTCTTGACTCCAAACCCTTTGAGAAATGCTCGCACCGTACAAATTTAGCATTAACTTCAGCACTGTCACAGAGGACAAAAAAAAAACAACAAAAAAAAACATTGCTTCATGCCAAATGATTTTTTTTTTGCGGAAGCAAATTTGTTTGAAGCTTCCCTGACAATGCAAAGCCACGGCCACACCCATAAAAGTCAGTTGAGCCGCATTGTTGCGCGCCGCCAGCCCTTCGGCTGCCTTCAGCATCCGCGGCTTCTGCGCAAACCATCCGATGCATCCACGCGACGTTTGACTGACAGCCTTGTTTCGCCGGGGAGAGAACGTCAGCACTATTAGCTCTGGCGTGCAGACGCGGCATTTGTGCTGACCCCGTATTGCTCGCAAAGGGGATCAGTCACGGGGAAAAAAAAAAAAATTAAGGCAGAGTTCAAAAAGGGAGTAGCAAAATCTGAACGGGTGGAGAGCTATTGACTCACTCACCTTTTGTTAGTGAGTGAGTCTCTGTAATTGTGTAAATTGCTACAGTATGTTGGTGAGAGTGAACCGGTACCAAGTAGTCTGACCCTGTTCCAGTTTTTTTTTTTTTTTTTAATCCGATTTCGGTCCTGCAGATAAAGTCTGCAAACAAAAGCCTATACACAGAAAGCATACACGTTTGTGGGTTAAAAAAAATAAAAAAATCAAGAAAAGCTGCAAGGGAAAGAATCGTGCTTGTGAATTCTCTCGTTTGCTTTATCGTCGTAAGAAAGTGAGGGGAAGCATGTAAATCATTTATGCTCATCCTATACATCTTTAGTAGACTTCATCGTTACGACGAAATGAGAGGAACAAGATTTTCCGGTTTGGTTATGGTGTCTGCAACAACATATTTTGTAATTGCATTATTATTATGTAATTACACGGCGGGGGTGTCGCAGGACGTTGCGACATCATTTCAACATCACCGGGGTTCACGGCAAAGTTTTTCAGTTGTGTGTTGTGATCGGTCGGTCGTAAATATGGCAGAGAGAAGAGTATCATCACGCACAAAAATAATTGGGTCATGTCTTCGGGCAGTAGGCAGGGGACACCCTGAACCGGTTTGCCAGCCAATCGCAGGGCACACATAGACGGACAACCCATTCGCGCTCACACATTGGGACAATTTGGAGTGTTTCCTTACCTTCTCATGCATGTTTTTGGAATGTGGGAGAAAACCGGAATACCCGGAGAAAACCCACTCGGGCACATGCAAACTCCACACAGGAAGGCCGGAACCGAACCCTGCAACCTGTGCACCGTGAGGCCGACGTGCTAGCCGCCTAGAAAAAGACCGTGGGACAAAAATCATATCTTGAGTTTTGAGAGACAACAAATAGTGCAAATATTGATGAATATTTTTTTTTTTTAACATTTGTGTAGATTACTACAAAAGCATATACAGGTGACAGTGATACTTCCTTACAGGTCTAACCGGTAAAAAGGCGGTTTTGGTGAAAGGAAAGAAAGGCACGGGCTGGTGGAGTAATAAATAGAAGAATTGTTCTTCAGACCGCTGCTTGTTGTTAACTCATTCACTCCCAAAGACGTTTATAAACGTCTTTACAGACTTGGTCTAGAATTGGCTAGTACTGAGTGAGATAGCAACAAAAAAAAACAACACAAAAAAATCGTTCGTGTCTCCAAAAGCTTTGAAGTCGGCTCACTCGTTTCTCAAGGATCCACGTGATCTCATTTTCATTTTCATGATGATGATTTTTGCCCGCGGCTTGAGCACGAGTCGCCTTTTGTCTGCGGAAATGCCAGTTGATAATTAACCCCCCCCCCCCCCGTTTTTACAGTCTTCGATTGCATCAATAAGAAACCAGAAACCGAATTCGTGGAAGCTTTCCAGACACCTGAGCTTCAGGAGGAGCAGAGGAGAGTGTGTGAATGGGGATCAGAATAACCGATGTCACATGACAGCGTTTGTGCGTAATCTGCTTGTGACTGGGAGGTCTGGCTTTGAAGAGATGGGGGAAGGGGGAGGAGGGCTAATGTGGACTGACAGACACCCCCTCCCGGCCTCTTGGGTCACTCGTTATCTTGAATTCAGGGCTAATCTATCTGTGGGGGGAGGCGTGGGGGTTGTGGGGGGGTGTAACCTAATTCTTATTTGAAGGAAATCCAATTCCACCGAAAGCTCTTGTTCAATTTCTGCGATGACGATTAAAACTCATTCAGTACCAGCCGATTCTAGACCAGTCTAAAAAGACGTTTAAAAACGTCTTTGGGAGTGAATGAGTTGAGATACCGACTCAGGAGCTGAATGATTTTGAAACGGCGGAATCTAATCTTGTTTTTCCTTCAAAATTGAGATTGCGGTTTAATACACAATTCAGTGTCATGATCTTCTTGCCATGTAAAGCAACAACGACTTTACTTTTGGCTCTGAATGGCCTTAACTCGGGGGTCGGCAACGCGCGGCTCCAGAGCCGCATGGCGGCTCTTTAGCGACATCTTAGTGGCTCCCTGGAGCTTTATAAAAAAAAATGTTTGAAAACGGAAAAAGATTTTGATAGTAGTGCCTTCTCGCTTCTCGTTCGACTCGAGAGGCGTTCAAAGACAGCCTCCGAAAAACGGAAATCCATGATCGCTTCACTGACACTAAGAAAAATCGAAAATAATGCACCAAAACCAAATAAATCAAGCGAGGAAATCACAAAATAAATTCGATAGGGGGACGTTTGTGAACACACAACAAAGGAATGTGTTTCCTTCATTGTAAGTTTTCTAGAAGGCTTTTATTTTTTTTGGGACATATTTGTTTTTTTTTGGGGGGGGGGGGGGGGGTTTGTCCTATATGGCTCTTTCAACATTTTGGGTTGCTGACCCCTGCCTTAACTGAACCCGAAAAAAAGTTTAGAAATCCGACTGATGATGTTCCACCCCACCCCCCCACCCCCCCCACAACACATGAACATCATTGTGCAAAAGTACACTCCGGCATTCCTATCATTTTCCAAAAGGGGAGTGTCTCCAGGTCACAGAGTGTTCTGTTTGTATACAGAAGCCGACGTCACCAGCCGTGCGTAAAGCGCCTCCTCCCCTTCTTCCGAGCGCAGTCGGCCCTCCCCCCCCCCGTTCCCCCTTTCACCCTCCCGCCTCCTCCACTGTTTCCAGGCGGCTGATGCAATGCTTTATAAAGGGTGACTCCACATCCCTCGCTTTAGCTGAACACTCATGCCTTTTCGGTGCGGGACGTATTTTTGGGTGGGAAAATTAGGGTCCATTTAAAAACCTCCGTTTCCACTGTGTATTCGAAAAGTCCATTTTTTGCCAGTCGCTTTGTTTTTATTTGTGTTGTCAATTTTTTTCCGTTTGTAACCTAACACACAGATTTATTTTTTTTTCCCGAGGATCAGACAGTTTTTGGAGTCTTTTTTTTTTTTTTTTGGGGGTGTCGTCGATCTGATCAAATCTGCCGGATTTTTTTATTTTCATTTTTTGGGGAAAGGGATTTTACAGGCTTCCTGTCATCTTCGCTCAAAAGGTAAGAATGCCGGCATGCCATGCGTCTAACAGGAAGAAAGACGCCGGTTTAAAATATTCATGAGGTCAAATGATATTGTTGATGACTTTTCGGTCATTATTATCATTTATTTTTTGCTGAATTTGGAATGAGATCAGTGAGGAAAAATTTGATTTCCCATTTGAATACCTCGCATCTATTACTCGGTCAACAAATAAATTTTAAAAAAAAGACGTCGGTGATTCTGCGGTGTCTGAATGATGACACACTCTGCAGACATGACTTAATACGCGTTAAATGATGCATGCTTGGAAAAAATTTTTTTTTTGGTGGTTTTTCAAGTGGGTGGGAAAAAAAAAAAAAAGGAAAAGGGACGAGGGCCATGCCCATAAAAAGGGACAACACGTGCCATTGTTTCCACTGGAGTCGGTCATTCCACGTAATGGGATTAAAATGATCTGGGCGCCTATTTGGGTGGGTTGCGCGTCTGGGCACTTTGAAAAAAAACTAAATATAGAATTTGTCCTTTTCTGAAGATGAAATTAACATGATTGGTTGAGTCACCATGTTGTAATTTTACATCGGGATTATGTGCTGAACAGGATTTGACACGCCCTGCAATTTTTTTTTTTTTTTTAGGTCATGCTTTCAAATTCATTTTGCGCAAAAAAAAAACCCCACAAAAAAACATCTACACTGCGGCTTTTTGTCATTGAGCGGGCTGAGGTGAACTAAAACGCCGGTCTGGTATTTTTCCACTGCCGGTGCGTCAACCCAACCCACCCACAGCACCCCCCCCCCCTTGCACCCCTCCCCCTCGCTCTTCTTCCTTCCCCCTCCCTTCGCCGATAAGTCACATGACCCAGCAGCAAGCGGGCATACTGTAATATTGATTATTCCCAGACCACTTGGGGGGGTGGGGCACGATTGGAATCAAATGAGTCATTTCTTCTCCCCCCCCCCGGCAGCATGAAACAAACCGAGATGAGCCGTTTGTCTCGTGAAGACGACAACAGCAGCACCAACAGCAACGACTACAACTATCCAGACTGCCCGAGGAAGATCCCGCTTAATGAGTGAGGAATACTTTTCAAAACGTAAACAAATAAATCATATCCAAGCATCTGTGTAAATTATTATTTTTTTTTTTTTAAAGGCAAGATCCGGAGAGCGCGAACTTCCTCCTGGACAAAAACAAGAAGAAGTATGAGACGGAATATGTAAGTCTCGTTTCGGACTTTTCAATGTTAACTCATTCAGTCCCAGCCAATACGAGAGCAAGTCTGAAAAGACGGTTAAAAACGTCTTTGGGAGTGAATGAGTTAAAAGCTAACAATCCAGGTTTTTTTTTTCTAATTTGGGGAGTTTTTGTTTCCTTCCGCAGATCCAAGGCAATGCCTCCTTTGGCATGTCCGTCTTCAACCTGGGCAACGCCATTATGGGAAGCGGCATCTTGGGTCTGTCCTACGCCATGGCCAACACTGGCATTGCGCTATTTGTGTGAGTATCTGATTTTTCTTGACTCAGTTTTTTTTTGCCATCATAAGTAGGAAATTACATTTTTTTGGTGGCTTTTCGTAACCGTCAAGGTCACGGCTCAGTGCAAGTGCAGGTGCTTGACCCTGAGAGCACAGATCAGTGCAAACGTGTGTAACGATGACTCACTATCATGATTGCACAAGGTACAAGCAGCGTGTCATTTCCCCGTGCGTCAATTTACAAACAAAGAGGGAGTGGCCAAATCTCGAGCACGGGCTAATCCGGATTAGAGAGAATGAATGCGAGTAAAGGCGGCTGTCTGTCAGGGCGTGGCGCGGCAGGGATTACAAAAAAAAAGTGGCTGATGCAATAGGATCAAGCGTGCTATAGAACAGCGGGTACAAATACGGTTGCAAAATTCAGGGAGGAAGTTTCAAAGTTGGGAGCTTTTATTTTGAAGGTGATCGACGTCGGATTTGCATTGGAACTGGGAGCGATGGCAGTGAATGTTATAATGAAGTCGTGTAGTAGGCCTAAGCGCTCATCAAAAATTTGCTGTTTTATACCAAAGAGCATGACCGGACAAAAATTTGGAGACACTTCTCCATTCAATAGCATGAGACGCTGTTTCAAAACATATAACTTTGGGGTGTATTTAATATCACTGTTTAAGCCACCGTAAAAATAAAAAAATAAAAATTGGACCTTAACTCATTCGCTCCCAAAGACGTTTTTAACCGTCTTTTCAGACTTGGTCCACAATTGGCTGGTACTGAATGAGTTTTAATTTTAAAAACAAAAGAGTTCCAAAACGCAAATATTTTGGGACGAAAAAGTTCAATACAACTGAACTGCTCTTCGGAAATTATTATTCTTGGCGAACCACAAGAGGGACCCAAACTTCCACTAGCGGTGCTATCAGCGTACTTTAAGAAACACTGTTTTCGTGTAATGCTGACTAAAAATAAACCAAGTGCGCTGGTGCGCTAGCTTGAGTCAAATGAAAAATAAAATTAGCCGAGTACGGCAATGCCCTCGTATGCGGGCGAGGAGAGGTATCTATTCCGCACCGACGTCTGGCTTCACGTCCCACGGAAATTTACTCGAAAATTTCCACCCCTTGCGCTCAATCTAAAGATGGTCACATCCCACTAGGGAAGCTGTGCCTTCTCAAGTGACCTGTAGATTTAATTCCCATATCCTATTAATACCCCCTGGGGCACATGAAGATGCGCAAGAGGATACCAATACGGGAAGCGATATATAGCGATGCTAATATGACTCACTGTCGCTACCCTCAAAGGTCTACGTTGTATGCTGACGCACAAATCGAAATTAAGAACAATGCCAGAGTCACGTAAAAGATACTAAAATAAATGTACGAACGCATAGAAAACGAATTTTTAACCGATTGCGCTAAATATCCCCTTTCCAGGATCCTCCTTGTGGCCGTCGCCATCTTCTCGTTGTATTCCGTGCATTTGCTGCTCAAGACGGCCAATGAAGGAGGTGAGTAAGCAGTTCACAATCCAGACGTCACACCCCGACCACATTTTTTTTTTTAAACTCCGCCTACTTTGATTGTCTTTCCAGGCGCGCTGGTATACGAGCAGCTGGGCTACAAAGCCTTCGGGATGCCCGGCAAACTGGCCGCTTCCTGCTCCATCACCATGCAGAATATCGGAGGTGAGCGTCGTGGCACAATCGCCGTCTTAATGGCGTCGGGGGGGGGGGGAAAAAATGAGTGCGGGTGGGTGGGGTGAGAGGGCGGGGCGCAGCAACTTCCAGGAATAACTTGAGTCATTCCGCAAGCATGTGCCAATTCCGCGGAAAATTTAATCGTGCGGCAAATATTTGAGCACGCTAAATGCGTCTTGGAATCCTTTCACTTAGAGGCTACATTTTTTTTATTTTTTTGAATGCTTTATTTTTATCATTGCAGCCATGTCAAGCTACCTCTACATCGTCAAGTACGAGCTGCCCATTGTCATTCAGGCTTTTACAGGAAATAATGAGTGAGTACATTTTTTTTTTCTCCCGAAATTTGGCACCAAAAACCACACACCTAAATTTAGCTCATTATAATCAGCTATTGTTTCGAATAGTTTTTTGTTTTGTTTTTTTAAGTGGAAAAGCAGGAATCAATATTTTCCTGGCACAGGTAGAAAAATATACTTTTTTTTTTTACAGTAAATTTTTCAAAAAAGACTTTTTTTTTTTACAGTAAATTAAAAAAAAAGACTTTTTTTTTACAGTAAATTAAAAAAAAAAAGACTTTTTACAGTAAATAAAAAAAATAAAAAATAAATAACCCATTATGTAAAATTAGACAATTTCAACATTCTGGTTAGAAATCCCGGATTTAGAAAATCCACTTCCTTTCTACGCCGCTGTTGATGTCATCAAAACTGAACAAATGGAACAGTCAGGGCAAAATGCTGCTTTCTCTCCCCCGATGAACTAATTTATAAACAGATATGACGAAATATTAAACAGGTGAAAGGACAGCTTGTGCGCACTTTAAGGTGAAGGGGGCACATGGCTACGTGGCAGGAGGAGCGGCCTCTTTCCAAGTGGTCCTTCAAAGAGCCCTTTTAGTCATCTGCAGCTGCTGCCGCATGGAGACAAGGGCGTGTGTGTGTGTGTGTGTGTGTGTGTGTGTGTGTGTGTGTGTGTGTGTGTGTGTGTGTGTGTGTGTGTGTGGGTGTGTGGAATTGGCTAGCTTACTCGGCGCAACCTTGCCTCGCAGCTACGTCATTTTTTTTTTTTACATCTGGGCACACGCCCTCTAGTGGCACGTGAAAGAATTGCTGCCTAAGTACAGTTCAGTTGTATTTAACTTTTGAGCGCAATCCAGTCGCGTTTAAGGCTTCAGATCTATTCCCTTTTTTCAGCATAAATTATTTACGTTTTTTGCTTTTGTTTTTGTTTGGATCATACTGAAGCACGGTTATCATTTTTCAGACTTTGCTAAATGCAAGTTATAGGATGTGATTGTCCAAACCGCTGAGCAGTCGTGTTTAAATTGATGGGTTAAAAATACAAAATTAGGTACACTTGCACAACACAACACAAACGCAGATTCGGATAAATTTTTAAAAAAAGGCTTTCGCTGCGAAGTACAGCCACAAAAATGAATATATTACCTTTTTGGTGTCAATTACTGGGTACAATCACCTCAATACTGGAGGAAATAGTGACTAATGTGTTTTTTTTTTCTGTTTTCTAGTGAATGGTACACTAACGGAGACTACCTGGTGCTGCTTGTGTCACTCTTCATTATTTTGCCTCTTTCGCTGCTCAGGAACTTAGGTCAGTATCAATACCAAATTGAGGAAATCAAGTCGCCAGTCTACAATTTTTTTTTTTTTTTTTTTAAAGTCGGTGATCTCATTTGCTTCATTAGGTTACCTTGGATACACCAGCGGCCTGTCGCTCCTGTGCATGGTCTTCTTCCTCATTGTGGTGAGTAGAAAACGTAACGCTTCCCCATTCCGCGGAAAGCACATCTTTTGTTTCCGAGCTGGAAATCACATAAACAAAAGCGTTATTTATGACTATGACTCACACACAAAATGGCTTTGAACCTTTACACCCTGGGGTCATACCAAAAATAATGATTTGTTTCGGCAGGTGATCATCAAGAAGTTCCAGACCCCGTGCCCGCTTCCTCATATCAACGCTGGGAATGAGACATTGAGTAAAGTCAACACCACTGTGTCTCCCAACAACGCTCCCACAGAAGACTACAATGATGTCTGCACACCGAAATACTTTGTCTTCAACTCTCAGGTACAAAGGGGGATAAACAAGTAAACCTACGTCGAGATTTTAGACAGGAGTTTTGAATATGCTTTTTGTTCTCTCCTCTCTAGACTGTCTACACTGTTCCCATCCTGACCTTCGCCTTTGTGTGCCACCCAGCTATCCTGCCCATGTACGAGGAGCTCAAAGAGTACGTTTCTTTTCACGCTGAAAAACCACAGCTGCTCCCTTATCTCACCACGCAGGTCGGTTTGTTCTCGTTATCAAAAATTGTTTAAAACATGGCCCTTTTTCTCTCCCGTCCGTGCAGCCGTTCCCAGAGAAGGATGCAAGGAGTTGCCAACGTGTCCTTCTTGGCCATGTTCGTCATGTACCTCCTGGCGGCCCTATTTGGATACCTGACCTTCAATGGTGAGTTGCTCCAATGGGGTGAACACAGGCAACATATTAGCTTATCCAGACGGAATTCAATTTGAACGGGAAAATGGATCACATTTCTTCAATTTGTAAAAGAAAAAAAAATATTTAACGTAATTATAAAAGATTTAGGGCGTGTTTTGATGAAGGCACACAAATAACGTCGCTTTTTTTGTTTTATTGTTTTAAGAAAATCAATAGTGGAATATGCTGTTGGCAAACACTTGTCACCCTTTTGCCCTTGAGAAAATCAGTTTTTCTAATTAGCAAGCTGGTCCACTGTACTATTTAAACATTATTAATGAGACTACGAGGACTGTTATTTTTAGCAGTATAAATTCTTGTTAGATATTAATACCCATATTCATTTCACTTAAAGCATCACATTACTAAAAAATATCAAATAAATTCCGTCGACATACATTGTCGAAATGTAGCTAACGAGCTAGCTAGCCGACGTTTTTCGCCAAGACAACACCGCGATAAAAAAAAATTACCACGAATATATAAATACTCCTATTCATAATTATCTCCTTAAATTCGTTTTAAAAGCACTACCTCTAACAATAATGAGTAAGTTACCAATCGAAGCGAACAGCCCCGTGGTGGCTAACGACACAAACGCAGTCGAGCTTTCGCAGTGGAATCGGGAATTCAGCTCTGCGTTTCGACTTTAAAGGTTCGAAATACCATTTAAATGGCAAGATACGAGTATGGTAATGTATCCTAGTGTAAACTAGAGTAGGACATCATGTATTTTACAGCGCTTCCAACGGGAAGTTAATTAATGCCAGGTTAGACGTCACAAAAGGTCAACGTCCCAAATACCATATGTCCAAAGTTTAAGGGAAGCAGCCTCGTCAATCCAAATTAAATAAAACAACCGTGACAGTGCAACCAGCCAGATTCTGAGGTAAATAGTTATGCAACAATGTGGAAAATGCACACCTGATGCCAACATACTATTTGCGTTCCTGTACAAAGCCGGGGAGACGATCCATAATCGCTCAAGCTGGTTATACAAGATTGAAATGTCTGCGGAACAAAAAGCTCTAGTGTCGTCACGTGTACTAAGAGCAATGTTTCCTTACCTTTATTGCGCCAATGTACATATTTTACTTGGGGAAAACCCCACTTAACAAAAATGATTATCCATCTTGATGATGATTTTAGTCATAATTTACCCACGACTGTCCTATTGAGCTGAACGGCAAACATTTTTCTGTTGCACCTTCTGCCCCCTAGTGGAAGAGCATGGCATCGACGAACAGATACATGCTTTTTTAGCGAATGAATCATAGTTTTAGGACCAATTATTAAAGTTGATAACACTCTATAATGCGCTGCAAATGTTCAAGTGAGTGCCTTGTTGGTTTTGAAATATAATCTTCCTCTTTTGCCCGGTTTCTCTTCACCCTACAGTGCACGTGGAACCCGAGCTGCTGCACACCTACTCCAAGGTCTACCAATTCGACGTGATCTTGCTGATAGTTCGCCTGGCTGTGCTCACCGCCGTCACCCTCACCGTACCCGTGGTACTCTTCCCTGTAAGTGTCCTAAAAATTTTTTTTTTAAGTCAACTAAAACCCATTGTTCAGTTTTTGGATTCCAGTGAATATATCTCATCTTCCTGCAGATCCGAACCTCCATCAACCAGTTCCTGTGCGTATCCAAGTTCAGCTGGGTCCGCCACACCATCATAACCATAGTACTGCTGGCCAGTACCAACATCCTGGTCATTTTCGTGCCCTCCATTCGGGACATTTTCGGCTTCATCGGTGAGTTTTGGGGGGGGGGGGGGGGGGGGGGGGGGAAGCAAAGTATTAAGACAAAAAACGCCAGGAAAAGCCTACTAGAACATCTGAACTTTGTTGAGGTTTATCAGAGGCGCTTCAAAACGTGGGAGATGTATGCCGATTGATTTTGAAAATTATCTCACTTGTTAATTTTTTTTTTTTTTTTCAATGAGTTGTAGGTTAATAGTGGCAAGTTTGAACTCTCATTTTATGCCACAAAAAATCTGTACAAAAATGACTTGAATATTGTAAATTTTTGTACGTGTTGAATTCTAAATTTGTTTTTTGCTTGCACAGGTGCATCCGCCGCAGCAATGCTCATCTTCATCTTACCCTCGGCTTTCTACATCAAACTGGTCAAGAAAGAGTCGATGAAATCCATTCAAAAAATCGGGGTAGGTTTGCAAAAATTTTCCTTCGTTGTTCTTTTATACGCCCCGTGCAAACAAGCTCAACTGGATTTGTTTGTCTCTCCCTCGCCCTCAGGCCACCGCCTTCCTCATATGCGGTTTCGTGGTCATGATCGGCAGCATGAGCCTCATCATCCTCGACTGGGTCCGTAATGCCACCGCGGAGCACCATGACGGACACTAAGGCGCCGGATTGAAGTCACCAAAACTAATGAAGATCAAATTTTGAAAAACAAAAGACTTTTGATGCTTGGCTTTGACTGAGAGAGACTACGCCATTCCAAGAGAATGTATACCCGGACTTGTACAGTTTGCTGTTTTTTTCACACCACAAGTTTGGTGCCCCGCCCCCTTCCATATAACTTCTTTGTCTTTCACCCTTACTGTTGTTTTTTTTTGTAGTTCTGGTACAATTGAAAAATTGAACGTGCCTCAAAGCAACGATGAGATACAGTTTGAGGTCATCGGGAGAGTTGAAAACGGAAAGAAAAAAAACAAAACAATTAGCAGCTGACACTCAGGTATGGTTGTTGTTTTTTTTTTTTTGCGCGAGTGCGGCTGTGACCTCACACGTCGACAAGTCCTGCTAACAAAACGGTGCGAACGAGAATTTGTTCAGTCTCATCGGAACTTTTGTTTTGTTTTGCCAAACGTATAACTGTTAATCAAGCAAATTTGTATACTGTACTGAAAAGCACTTATTGTTCAGCACACCGTTGGAAAACCCAGACTTGTTTTCCATTACACACACGTGGGCCTATGACTCCGCCCACTCAGTATTTGTGACCTTTCCTTGTACACAAAAAAAAAAAAAAGCAAAAGACAACACAAACCTGCCTTTTTTTTTTTTTTTTTTAATAGCCTACAACACTGGGAGCTGCAGAGTAACTCACTGGACTCTTATTTAAAACCAAAAAAAAAAACTGTACTCTTATAAGATCCTGCTGATGTCGAAGTAGCGTGCACATGTCTGAGGAAGAGGAGGCCAACAAAAAAAAAATAATTTTTTTTTTTTTAAATTTCTTTCTGGGAGAATACTTTGAATTTGACCACATGGCGTGGTCGGGGAAAAAAAACACACAAAAAAACCGCCTGTCAAACTTGCAAAAAACAAAAAAATGTCACGCTGGCAAGCAAGCATACCACAAATAGCGGCGCACTGTGCTTCCAACACTAACTCAACACCAAACTGTTGTTGTCCAACATCCTGTTATGGAAGACCGTGAAAATCAATGTAATTTAAACTATTTTACTATATTTATATAATATTGTATCTGTATATATATGTATATATATATATATCTATTGAGTTCAATTGAATATATGCTTTGTATGTTGTTTATGGGGGAATAATGCATTGGAGCTGGAAAACAAACGAAACCCACACTGGGGAAATTTGTAATGAATTTGTTCGGCAAAGACGAACGATGCTTTACATGTTCATCTGTCAAGACTGAAATGTGCTACTGTTGATTTTGTGCAAATTCTGTTCTATTGTCGAGGCCACTGAGAACGAAAAAGCCCGCCTTGTACCCATTTCTGACCCCGCCCCCCCCCCCCCCCATCCCCCAGCCCACCCAGGTTAGAGAGTTTGTCAGACCGTCTATGGGCCTCAGGGGGGGGGGCAAAGAGGGCAGTGTTACATTCTTGTTTCAATGAAACACCGTGTACATCCTGTAATTAATGTCCGATTAAATTCAAAGTTCCTCTATAACTTTGCCGTGTTTTGTTTTTTGCTTTGCATCAGTACAGTTTTTTTTTTTTAATGGCTCATCATTTCCCAATTGATCAAAAGAAAATCCATAATCCAGGTCACTCATTTTTTTATTGGCTTTTGGTGTTCAGGTTCCAACCCTGTTTAGGCTTATATTTGATAGTGTTTTATTAAAATATTTTATCGCATGGTAATCAGTCCGACTCAAAATTTACATTAGTGGCATCGATATTAAATACAGTAATCCCTCGCTATTTCGCGGTTCGTTTATTGCGGATTTTTTCAAACATATTCATAAAAAAAATATTTTATTTTTTTACCTGTATATGTTTATTGGCCGCTACTTCACGGATTTTCGTTTATCGCGGGTGGTTTTGGTCCCCATTAACCGCGATAAACGAGTGACTACTGTATATCCTATTTGGGAAAAAAAAAATATGGCGTATTTTAACCCTTTCAGGCACAGCGGTTACGACAGTGGACAGCTAATCACGTGATCAGATTACAGGGTGCATGAATGGGTGAACAAACGTGAGCGTAACCGCTAAATACGTTTATTTTAATGCAGTGCTGCCCCTCGGTGGTCAACATAGAAGTTCAATTGCCATTGTGCAGTCCAGCGGTGCCTTGAGATACAAATTCAATTGATTCCGTGACCTCAACTCATCGCTCCATATTGGAATTAATGGGCATTGTTTGCGCCTTAGCCACCAGGGGGCAGTATAACACCGGTATTCGCAATGCTATTTGCGCTCAAATAGCTTTGGTTTTGCATTGTTTAAATATGAAACTGATTTATCAAAAGCAAAGCTGCGGAGTGACATTTTAAAAATAATATTAAAAGATTAATTAAAAAATAAATAAATGACCGTAAACATGACCTGCAAGTGGCATGAAACAACTCGAAGCCCAACTTTTGACAATGAGCGACAGCTCAGATATTAATACGAAAAATATTGAGCCGGCTCACTCGTATCTCAAGGCACAACTGTGACTGAATCGTGTGGAATTGAATCGTCTCGTGATTTAACTAAACTATCGATTCCCTACCAATTTGCATTGCCAACGAGAGCAAGAAACAAGCAGAACGATTATACGCTCTTCCGCTAGATGGCGTAATAGTACATTCACCAGTCGCTATTCTTATAAAATCGAGTACATCAATCATTTTGCAGTCCCCCCCCCGACCCCCAATTAAAACCCACAGCCAATCAGGAAGCAGCTACTTTATTTTACTACTCCCTGGATACGTTGCACAGTTCATCTTAATGCATTGGACACTCATTAAACTCTCAGGCGGGGTTCATTTAACCTGATTCGTCCCCTTCCCGCAACATTTTATATTCCAGACTAGTCGCCGACTGGTTATCCGATGATAATGTCAGGACTAGTCTTTCATCTGAAATATTATAGATTTTTTTTTTTTTTTTTAAAGAACATATTTTAATAGACTGTGTAATCACGATTCCCATAAAGAGGAATTTCATTGTACCAGCCAGAAGATTCTATCCATACTAGTAGACATGACATTGCAGTTTTTTTTCATTGTATCAAATCTCCCCCCCCCCAGCCCACTGAATGCAACACCCCCGCGCTCCCCTTACAGTAGATCTGCAGGTCGGAATCTATTCAAAATAAAGGGCTCTTGCATTACAACTTCTGATTGGGTCTTTTTTTTTTTTCCTAACAAAATATGAAAATCTATAGAAACAAAATCTATATAATTCAATAAAAGGTAGAGATATCAAAAAAAACAAAAAAAAACAAATGATGGCTCTCTTGTCACCGTCGAGTTTGGAGATGAAATTGCAGCTCCGGGAAATTGCACTTGAGCTGCACACAAAAGGATCGGCGAGGCGCCGATTCACTTTTGGCGCGCGTGCTTGTATTTGTCGACGTAGGCCTTCACCAGGTTGGCCACCTTACTTGAGTTGACCTCGCCGCTCTTGCTGTGACACACCTGGGCGTATAAAAACAACACACAAAATATGAAATCTGATAAGATCTACGATGCGGCCGGAAGAGGTTGCGATCTCCCAAAAAAGCGCACCTTCTCGACTGCTTTGCGGACGATCTCCTTGTACTCGTCCTTTGTGATTTCCTTCCTTTGGTAGTAAGGTTTGATCGCCGTCTTCACTTCATTTATAGCTTTGTCTTGGATCTGTTGCTTCTTCAGCAAAAAAAAAATAAAAAACGGGATCATATGACAGAAATGCACATTAAACGCTCACCCTCAACGCAAAACGGGAGAGGCCGAGGTACCTTTTCTTTTTTGGAGCTGTCGGCTTGAGCCTTGTGATGCTGAGCTGGCTGCGTCGTCGACGACGGCAGCACCTGGTGGGCGGCTTGCTGGCCTACTTTGGTTGGAGTGGAAAGCAGGCCCGCTTTGCCGTAAGCGCCCATCGCGTTCACCATCTAGGCAAATCGAACGGATCAGGGGAAATTTGCATCGGAAACCATACACAAACTCAATGGAGCCACCTAGTGGTGGGAGGCATCGTTTTAATGTAAAAAGTACCTGCGTGATTTGCCCATCAGGCTGAGCGGCTGTCGTCTGGCCCCCTTGCTGCATGGGAGGGGGCGGCGGCGGAGGCGGGGGCAGCCCCTGGGTGCCGACGGCGGGCACCTGCAGCAGCGGCACGGCTGGGTGGAGGTGCGCGGGGATGGGAGGGGTCACGGCGTACGGCGCTGAGGGCTGCAAATTGACCGGCACGGGGCCGCGGGGGCCCTGCAGGGGGAAGTGATGATGAAGGACGTTCAGCTGCGGCGGCGGCGGCGGCGGCATGGCGGTCAGCACGGGTGCCGGTGGAGCGTTGCCCGGCGCGGTTGGTGCAGGTTCACTCTTCACCGGATCTACAAGTACAAGGCGAAGAGGCGGTTCCAATTCAGACATTATTTTCGAGTGTGGAGGCACTTTGTGTGTCAAAATAAACGTTATCCATTGAAATGAATGGAAAGACCATTAATCCGTTCCGCAACCCCAAAATATTCTTGTAAAACACTTTTTAACGAGGAAAATCGCAGATGTGTGGTTGCCGTACACATTGCACTTAATCTAACTTGTGTGAAGTGATCCAAAACTCTGGACAGACTTATTGCGAGACGGAGTGGTTCTCGCTTTACCTGCTGCAGGCTGCTCCTCTTCAGTTCGAGTCCAGCTTCCCGCTCCTCCTCTTTCCCTCTTGGAATAATAATCCTGAACATCAGCAGGAAGTGTCCGCCGCACCGCCCAGCTGGATGCTGATGACCAGCCCGAGCGGTCCAGCATCGAGTCACTTGGGTCTGACTCCGGTTTCCTGCGGCCGCCCCCGCGATTCTCGTTAAAGCGACTGTAGGCATCGTTCCCTGAATTGTTGCCCATTCCTGAGTTGCTCCTTGGCTGCCTCCGGTTGTCGTCGTCCTGCTGTTGGCCGTGGAAGCCGCGGTTACCACCTCCCCGGCCGGCGCCGCGGCCTTGCTCGAAGCCGCCGCGTCCCCTCGGCCCGCGATCTTCCCAGCGGGAGCCGCCCCCCAAATCCCAATTCCTGCCCTCGACTTCGCGAGTTTTTTCTGTCACCCAGTCGGGATTCTCCGACCAGCCTTGGCGTTCCGGCGACGTTTCCGAGGGGACGCCGTTCTCAAAGCGACCGGCATTGCCCTGAGAGCGCCGCCCATCACGGCCGTTCCCCGCCTTCCAGCCACCCCTTCGCTCTTTCCCCCGGGGGGACCGATCTCTGGACGCCGGCCGCTCGGGGCTGTATCCTCGTCTGTGGGATCTCGTTCTGGATGGAGACCGCGACTTGGATCTCGAGCGACTCCTGGATCTTCTTCTCCTCCTCTCACGGCTACGCTCTCTCCTGACGTAGTCCCTGTCCTTGTCTCGCTCGCGGTCTCTTTCTCTGCTGCGGGGGCGGGAAGAGTGGCCGGAGGGGGTACTCCCGGCCCGCTCTCTCGAACGCGAGCGGGAGCGCCCGTGCGACTCTCGTCTGGAGTCCCTCTTGGGCAACCAGGCGGAGGTCGGGGAGTGGAAGCGAGAGCGTCGTTGTCTGCCGTTCTTCCTCCCGTGGCTCGGGTCTCTCTCCACTTGGTCTTTGGACCTCTCGTCGGGAACGGAGACCGAAGACTCCGCGGCGGCGGGCTCTTTCGCGTCCTCCGAAATGGTAGCGCTAACGGCCTCGCTCATGGGTGAACTGCAGTCCATCGGAATGACATTCGTATCATCTTTGGAAAGATCGTCAGTTTTGACGACTTCTCCCAAATTCTTAACTCCTAGGGGTGTTTCCGAACCCTCAAATGCTTTTGCTTCTTGTTCGGCGACCTTGGCGTCGGAAGGTTCAGCACCTGGAGAAACCGGCTTGGGGCTCCCGTGTGATTCTTTCCGCAGATCCCGCGACGCCTCCTCATCATTGCTTTGGTCGAACGTTTCTACGCCGACCTCCGTTTTACAGTCCTGTTCAATCACGAAATCGGGAGACATGAGGTTATCCAGAGTGCTCTCCGGTTCGGATGGCGGCGATGCGGTAATCTTCTCCTCGTCTCCGGCGGAAATTGACATGACAGTAGGTTCCTCTTCTTGTGTGCTCAGTTTGCCAGAGGACTCCGACTCGGGGCTTTTTGGAGGGGAGTCCAAAGAAACGGACAAGTGGCCGTTGTTCTCATCCGGTTCTGGTTCCTCTTGACAGTCTTTATCGAGTGCATCGTTAGGGTCGTGCTCCATATTACTGCTTAAAGATTCGGCAGCTTGTTGCCCGTCAAGTGAATCGCTGTTCAAGTGGTCCGCGTCAAGACTTCCTTCTGCATCGGAAGGCTGATCCGAGTTGTTCATCTCAGGCTTCGCTTCGTTTTCCGCCTCTCCCCTGTCGGTGTCGTCGCCAGCGTCGCCCTCGTCGTCCTCGCTGGCAGACTGGCTCTCGACAGGTTCGGACGCCGGCTTTTTTCTCGTGGTTTTCCTCTTGCCGCTGGCCTTTCGGTTTGTTACCCGTTTGCCCTTCCGTTTGGCTGCCACCTGAGATGCCAAGCCCGCCTTGGAGGCCTGGCTGGCGGAGGAGTCCGAGTCGGACACGCTGGACTGTGGCGGTGATGACGGGTGGGACACGGAAGACCCCGCCTGGTCTTTACTGTTACGTCCTGATCGTCTGGACGGTAGGGATTCCTCTTTTTTGGTGGGCGCTTTGGAGTTTGAGGCTCTTCCGCCTCGCTTGTCTCCTCCTTTAGGGCAGGTAATGGCGCAGACCACACCTTGGAAAGCTGTGACAAAACAAACGGCGTGAAAATACGAACGCAATGGGTGCCTTCGGATACCGATGACGTTTGGTCCACGTCGATGCTTGGAAATTTGTATCTCAAATCATCTTTCTCCATTGAAAAGAATGGGGATGCCATTAATCTGGTCCGGCCAGATACAATTAAAATAAAATGTCCAGAAATAGATCGAGTTTATCACTTTTTTTTTGCTTCAATTTAATGGACTACGCCAAGATCAGCACTCCTGGTGTGCAGATCTTGGCCACATGGGGGGAGTATACAGTCAAATCTCGGTTTTCGAACATCTCTGTTCTCGACCAAATCGGTTTGCGACCAAAAATGTATGCCTCGGATTACGACCGAAAATCGGTTCTCGACCAAACAGAGCGCACTTGAATGCGCCACTGACTCCTCTCGCCTTCCTTACACGAGGAAGTGACGCTTCCTCGTGTAGCGTTCAATTTTGAGCAGACGTGTTCAATAAAGTTTTTTTTTTTTTTTAAAGAGCGTGGTTTCGGTTTTCGAACAAATCGGTTTTCGAACAGCCTCCTGGAACGGATTACGGTCGAAAATCGAGGTATGACTGTATTACAGACATAAGCATCCATCCAGACAAAGTAAGTTCATATTAGTCATTATTTCCGGAGGATAAAGAATATATGCCTCTGAGTATTCTTATCTTAGGTTTGCGAAGCAAAGCAAAGCAAAATACAAAAAAAAAAAGTGTCTATTTCTTGAGGACACACACCAACTGGTCAGACATACCAAAATGACCAGGCCCAAATGATGAAGCGGAGGTAATAGGAGATGAACAGCGTTCAAATGTAAATGGACCGTGGTTGCTATTAGCAGAGAGGAACCTGCAGGAAAAGAGAACGTGTGTTATCAGCTGTAAAAAAAACCCTCCTTAAAGTCCATAAAAAAAAAATTATATGAGAGTGGTACATAAGATTCCATTACCTTGAGGTTCCAATCGCACACATGGGCGCGGCAGGAGAGAACCACGGGCACTCTTGTACCTGCCGTTTGCACTGCTCTGCTTCATACGAGATTTCTTCCGTCACCAGCACAGGCTCTGTTCTGCAAGACGATGATCAGGTCACGATTCATTAAAACTTTTCATCGTGGAGTCAAAATATTCTTGACCACTATCACGAAATACTTTATGGACGTTCATTCATCATGGAAGCATGACTTACATGTCCTGTGTTGCTAACGAAAGAAAGGTCGACGATGGCCAAGCACAGCACTCCGGTCCTCTCACCTGGAAAGCAATATAATACATTTTTTTTTAAAAGTGGGGTAAATTAACAGCATAAAAAAAATTACAAATAAAAATAAAATAAAATCGAAAGCCTACCTTTTTCCGGCTTACTGAAGATGGGTCATCATCGTTGCCTGGTAGAGGAATTGACATATTACAAACGGATGAAAATCAAGCTTGAATTGTATCCATACTGAAGAGTGAGAACGCACATTTCCGTACAAGTCCTTTCATTTTCGAATCGGTCATCTTCTCTGCCCTTTGCTGCCGAGACCTCTTTCTGAGTTTGCTTCTGGGAGGAGAACAAAAAAAAAAATCGTAATTTTCTAATGTTGCCTAGAAACATTTAGATAAATGAGATTAAAAATAAATAAAATAAAACACTCACTTGAGACATGCTCTCTGCCCAGGATTTCTACAGACGCAACTCTCAGCTTCGGGTTCAGCCACTTGCCGACTCACTGGAACCTTGAAAAAAAGAACACAAACGCCGACGTCAAACTCACCGCACTAATATTTTAGGTTTGTAACCCATCTTGCAAGACGAAAGAAAGGAAATGTGGTATCAACGATAGATAAACAGACCTGCACACATCGCAGGCTTCCATCCCATCTGTAAACGTTTCTGAACGGCCGTCTGTCCACTGGACAAGAAGGGACCATCTGCAACTGATGAGAGGATACAGTAACAAAAAAAAAAAAAAACAAGAAGAAAAGCAAGCACTCATGCTACCCTACCATACAGTACACATTGATTATACTAAATGCAATGTTTCAAAGTCACCTCTGCCCAAGTAAGGAGGCATCCCAGGCAGAAGACATGACAGCAGCTGTCCGGCATGGCAAGCTCTCCTCTGGCCGGCACCCCCAAGCAGATAGGACATCGCTCCGCCTCCTCTGCGTCGCTCCCATCAGGGGATGACCCCTGGCCATCTACACGAAAACGGAGGATGACATTAGATCGCACGCCGTAAATCGTCACACATGACAGCGGGCAAAGACTTACCGCTTTCAGCTCCAGTCATGTCCAGCCCCGGGCTGTCACAATCACCGCTACTATAAACAAGAGGGTGAGCTATCAACAGCTATCAATAACTTCAATCAGGCGTTTGCAATAATTGGTGATGAGCCAATCCAAAACCAATTTTTATTTTATTTTTTGGAGCCATTCAGAGGTAGGCTTGCTGGTGTGTTTCGGATCATTGCCCTGCTGCATATCACACAAAAAATATTCCCCAAGAAGGCAATTTTTTTTTTCCTCGATACAAAAGTAAGACATATTTCTTCAGAACCCATCAACCAATTTTATTTCGGTATAGTACTCAAATTGATTTGGCCATGAATCATTTGGACAATTTTGGAGGTAAATCTTGTCACGTTGCTAAAGACTAATGAACACATATTAGGTAAATATTTTGTATGGAATAAAAATTATTTATATGTCTCATGTCATCTCCTTTAACCCCTTAAAGTTAGGATGACATCTCTTAAAATTATTACGACACTCGTGTATTCAAAGATCATAATGTGTAATTAATAAATATGTAATGAAAAAGTACAGGAAGGGCAGTAAATCACAGGACAACCTCAAGATTGTCATATTTAATCGCCCCATTGAGGCTTCTATGGGAACTACGAACACAGTTGTGAAACTAATTAGCTTTGGTTTGTTCCGCTGTCCATACAACACGAAGAACTAGCATTAAAATTCATTTAATAACTAAACCATGACCAAGTGACACCCATTTGGGGCTCCGTTGTGTTTTAAAGTCCCAATTTAGAAATGAGCACAGTACTTCGTTGTTATTGGTTAGCAAGTGAGCTAATGCTAACCGAAACCAAATATAGCTACCAAATAGCTTCGTGGCTATTAGCACAGTTAGCAACTCCAGGCTAAATCGGGGCTATAATTAGCGACTCTCAATGCAATGAAGGTCGTAGGTAGGCTAGGTGGCTAATATTGAGCTTAGCTTACTAGCCGCTTTGGGATAACAACACAACACCTGCTTACGTCGTTATAAGAAGCTAACACTTGAGACTAGTTAGCAAAAGAAGCCACAGTGGCTTACTCACCTTTAAAGTGCCCCCGTGCCTTTTTTTTTGGATGCGCCGAAACGCTTTCTTCGTGCAAACTTTTTTTTTCTTCCTCCAAGCAAATGCTAACAGATCGCTAAGCTACTCGTTGAATTGTGGTACTTGTTGTTTGAGGCTAAAAACCGAGCAGAGATTACACAAATTCTCGGCCACATGTCTCGCGGTGCGGTCGGTAGTTTTTACGAGGAGCTCCCCTGACTGGAGGCACCGAGCATTACACAGAAAAGAGTCATGGAGAAAATAAAAAATAAAATGTAATCTAACTGTATATTGTTGTAAAAGTCATATTATTTAAAGTAACACGTGAGCACTATCTAAAATTGCTCTCCCTCTTGCTGACCAATTTAAATGTAAAATCGAACAATTAAAAGACGTTGTTAGCTTTTTTTGTATGATCTTGTTTGTCTTCCCAGTCACTGTTAAAACATTGTTTAATCACAGACATATTTTGAATAGCAGTAATTATGCTGACCATTTTCATAATTTTCCATGTTTATAGCCTTATTGGTCACTCAAACCAATGCAACACTGTTGGTAATTTCAGAAAAAAATAGTTTTTCTTTTGTTTTATTACACAGCTAATTTCTGTGTCTGTGTTTTACAAGCAACATTTTTTTCCCACCACTGTATAACATTTCTGCACACTAGTTGGACACCTTTTGCATTTTAGTAAGATAACCACGTAACTAGTTAGACAAAACTCCTAATGGGCATTTTGGTGCTGCTCCTAGTTGTGTACTAGCAGTGATGAGATATACTATAGTAGATATATATATTTTTTTAAATCATTAAGTATTTCTGCCCCAAATGTATTTTAGGAGCTGAAATAATTGGGAGTGTGAAGTCAACGGTTCCGTTATCAAAAAGAAGTTAACCAGCGACAATGGGAAGTCACTTTTGCTTACATTAGAATTCAATGTATATTCTACAAGATAGAAATATTGGAGCCTCATGTTTCTCAGTATTTCAAAAAAAAGAAATTGGACAATGACCTGAAAAAATGTGGTGCTCAAATTTAAAAACGAATCTTTGAAGCACATCCTTTCAAATAATATTTTTTTTTTTTGTTCACTGCAAATAGTATTGAATACAAGTGAAAATCTGTCCATTCACAACACGTTGACAGAAGAAGAAAACTGAGCAAAATGCAAAACGTTCAGTGTTTTTTATTTAAAAACTATAAACAGTCACCAAAGTAAATAAAGCCAATCTCTAACAGACTGTTAGGTCTATGTTTAGTCACACATCCTACAGACACGGCAGAAAATGAGGATGGTAGGGTTGCGCGCACCCCCCCCCCCACCCACCCCCCCCCCCCCCCGGGTCAGATGCTAATAGGACAGGCAGTCATAAATGGTACACAACACACGGTAGAGAAGGACAGTCTTGAGGACGTGAGCCGGAATGTGGCAATGGGTATTAAGAATGAAAAAATAGTACAATAAAACTCCACACTATATTAAGATAGAAAAAAGTAGTGAAGAAAATATTATACCTGCACGTAAAGCAAAAGAACACAGGAGAAAACCTGTATAAAAACTCCATGTATTTAAACCAATTTACAAATACAAAAAAAAAAAAAAACAACAAAAAATTTGATACGCGCACCGTGCCCGTCCAATGACAAAACGTTTACAGTGGATAGATAAATGTCACTTGTTTTGTGTGTGTGTGTGCGTGCGTGTATTGAGGGGAAGATGTGAAGAAACAGAAAGGGGAAATACCTTCAATATTTTTTTTTTTCTTCTACAAAATGACACGATATATTATTCCATACTCTTTCAGCCAGCAAAATGAGTTCTACAAGGTATTATAATACAAAATGTCACAGTCCCACAAAAAAAACTGTTGGTTTTTTTTTTTTTTCCCCCCTCCCCTCTCCCTAGGCTTTACAGCATCAGTACCTTTGCAGAAGTATTTACAGGGGTTTTAAGTACATTCATCCACTGCTGAGTATAGAATCACATTAGATACAAGTGACCAGGGTTCATTTAAAAAAACAAAAACAAAAAAAAACAACAACAAAAAAAAACCACACTACTTTCTTCAATCCTACCAAAGTAATGCTTCTATTAACACCACAGAGCAAGTTCTCCAGTGGCTGCATTGTGATGAAAGAGGATCTTTCTTTATATATATTCACAACATATTTACAAGATTTCTTTTCATTTCATTGTAATGGTATTCATTTCAATAATAAATAAGTGAAAATATATCGACTCAAGTAAGAAAACCAAGCTACCAAGTTTGAAAGAAAAACAAACAAACAAACAAAACAAAAAAAACTCTGCGGCAGTTGCTAGCCGAGTCCTCCTCCATATCCCAACCCTGTGGGACGCCTTCCAAAGTCCCGGCCCTCTCACACGGGGACTCCCAAACCGTGTGGTCATCATTCAGTCAGAACTCGCCCGTCAGATTGTGGAGGCGGGGGGGAGACAAAAAAACCTTGACAAAATGTGCTCGTGTTTGGTGCTAATTTTTTTTAGCGGGGTTTAGTCAGTGGAGTCCCTCAGGGAAGCGGTCGGAAAGAGCCCCCCGTGATGGGCAGCTGGTGGAAGACCCCGTGGCAGTTTTTTTTTTTGAGAGTTTGGATGAGTCGACGTGGCGGGGGTTTCAAACACAGGTTGAAGGAGCTAAGGACCGGTCGGGAAGGGAATGGAGGGCGGGACGGGCAGGCGTGGCAGAAGGAGGTTCTTCAGTCCTGCGCTCTTTGCTTCCTTTCCAGACTCGCTACAGCTCACCGGCGGGCTTTGCTCCTCTCGCCTTCAGCGGACGTGTGAGGATGACGGAGGGCTTTCTCGAGGTTGTCCTTTTTGGCGTTAGGCCTGGAGCGAACGTGTCAGTTCATAAAGGCATTTGGCGAGCGTGGTGGACACCTCCATGTTACTTAGTGCAAGCACGGAGAGATGTGGCTCGTGCTTCTTTACCAGCCTGAAAGCAAAAAAAAATGCGTCAGTCTTTGACGAAAAAGGGATAGTGGTACTTGACTTGCACCTAATTTGTTCCGTAAACATACGAGTATTTCCTTGGCACCATGTTGTGCCATCTTGGTGCCAAGTAACTGTGTTGAGGTACATTGAGGAACTTCATGCAGTGGTGGGATGTCAATTATTGTCCAATTTTCAATGTTAGCTGCGGAGGTAGCGGTTCTGCATTGATTTTTTTTTTTTCGGGGGTTCTATCAATATGAAGAAAAAAAACCTGACCTGGTTCCAGTTTTTGTACTCGGGTCATTTGGTGGCACCTTGGTGCCAAGGACAGTATTGGAAGGGAGGAGCTTCACTTTACACGACACCATTACGGTATATCAAATACATTTGATATTCAGACCGCTCCTCAAAACTTTTTTTAAAATGTGTTTTTTAGCATAAAAGGGAACGAAATAAACTGGTCTATGTCCTATAATATTCATGAGTTGCATGACTGCCTTTTAAGGGGCGTGGCCTAAAGTCTGGCATGGCCAGTTCGTTCATCGTGAGCATCTGGGAGGGAATTGTGTGCTGCTTGCAAGTTTTGTTCAGTTTGTATTTTTTATTTGACCATTTTTCCCATGAATTTAAAAAAATAAAATAATTAAAACGACTTAAGGCGCATCAGCAACCGCGGCTCCCCTTGCTCACATGCAAGGGCATTCCTATATCTTAATGGCTCCATTTTTACGGATGGCTCTTTATTCAGTCCTCAAACATGGTTTCCGAGCAGCAGCATCAAGTGGACTCCATACTTACATGCGACCACAGTCCGAATGCTTGGCGATGTTCTTTAACGTTAAGGCAGCAGTTAGTCTGATGTGTTTGGTCACCGGTCCCTCCTTCTCGTCCTAGGATGGGGGAGGAAACAAGGCATCAGAACATCAGAAGGGTTTTCAAAAAGCCAAAATTTAAGACTTTCGAAAAGTCAAAACTTTTCAATCGCGATTGTCGAAATCGTGTTGGCAGCGAGAAATGTTTCACAACAGGGGGTTTTTCACTGTAGCAAATTTGATCTCAGATGTAAACGCACACACACACATTCATTAATGCATGAATATTTTTTTCGCACTAGGGGGTATTTTCGCCCATGCAGGTTTCGTTGTAGAGGAGTCTCACTGTATGACATTTAACTCATTCACTCCCAAAGACGTTTTTAAACGTCTTTTCAGACTTGGTCCAGAATTGGCTGGTACTGAATGAATTAATTAGTAGCATGTACGCTTTATCTATAAAATGTCGAATTTAACTATTGTTCTGACCAAAAACTGGAACTCTTTTACAAAGTCATTTGAAAAGCAGTTTTACGCAAAGCCTTGCTGGGTCGCGCTCACCGTAAAGTCCCTGAAGACCAGGTTTCGAGAACCTCTGCGGAGGGCCATGAGAGCTGCGCTGGGATGATTGACGATTGCTTTCGGTGGTCGCGCCGCCGGAGTACTGCCTGCCACCGGCGGCGTCCTGAAAACCACACATTTTAAAAGCTGGGGTTTGAAAACACGTTCTCATCGGGGACTCAAATTACATGTCGGTATCATGTCGACGTTTACGCGTACTGGGAAGAAGTCGGGTTGGGGCTTTGCGCCTGCTGTTCCACCAATTTGAGTCCAGCTAGCAAAGCTTCCCGAGAACAGTGCTTATCCTGGAGGCGAGAAAAAAAACGTTTCAACAATAAAACTATAATCCAGGACGGTGGTTTTCAAACGCGTCGCCCCCAAGATTGGTTTCATTCATTACCTGAAGATGCGTGATGAACGAGAGTCTCTGTCGCGGGAAAGGATCGCATCCTTCCCACTGACACTGGCCGCCATACGCCTCCTTGCCGCCATGTTGCGTTGCCGCATGGTAAAACACTTGGGAGGGCGTTTCGAACCACCTTGAGGAAGAACAAACCAACGGATAATTAACTCATTCCCTCCCAAAGGCGTTTTTAAACGTCTTTTCAGACTTGGTCTAGAATTGGCTGGTACGGAATGAGTTCAGACTCCATTCCGAAAGCGGCGCGAGGCAAAGATTCGCTCATCTTACCGTTTACAGGATTGCCAAAGACATTTGAAGTTCTGCCCCGCTTTCCTAGTTTGCTCGGGCGGTGCCGTGGGGGCTTGCGGCGTTGAGGGAAGTTGAGGGCTGTTGCGGTCTGCCGTTGCGGGCTGGGGCGCGGGGGGCGGCGACGGGGTAACAGTCGGCTGTAGACGAGATGCATCCGACATGACATTAGGGAATTCCATATTAATAACAAAAGCAACAAAAAAAATAAATAAAAATGTAAAAAAATAGTGAATAGCTTTTTTTATGAACTCATTCACTCCCAAAGACGTTTTTAACCGTCTTTTCAGACTTGGTCTAGAATTGGCTGGTACTGAATGAGTTTAAATTTTTTTAATTTTAATTTTTTTAAATAAATAATTCCCACTCTTCCACTTGCTTTTTATTTATGGACCTTTTTAAGGACTTTTGAGGGCTAATTTAGCCACTTTTTAAGGACCTTTTCTCCATTCAGCATGGTGGATTTAATGAACCAGAAAGCCACATATCACTGAGCTGGTGTTCAAATCATTGCTGTATTGCACGTAGCCCGACAGCGGGGTTTGAGGGGAAGGGCGCCGGGCGGCAAAACTATTAATTGGAAGGGTGGGGGGAAAATTACATACACAAATTGTTCAATTTTATGGATTTTTATTGATTTGAGATTTCCCTGAAAATTACGGACAATTAAGAACATAATTTTACAACATCTTTTTTTTTTTTTAATGGATTTTTATGAACTTTAAGGACCCGCGGGAACCCTGTAATAATTTAAGATTTTCTTATTTTGACTTCAAGATGGCGCCGCGAGAATGGCTGCCTTTACAGCAGCTCCTATATTTTGTTCTTCTACTTGTTCCTTTCATAACTTTGCTAGTGTGAATTGGGAATTTCTCCATAGGGAGACGAACCAAGGTTTTCTTATTCTTATCTTAGAGGAGTGCCAAACAAGTTTTTTGTACGCGGAGATGTAACCTAAGCGCTTTCTAGAGGCTTAAGTTGTTCTCTCAGCCGCTTCGCTGTAGGAGGTTTGTATCAGTGAGCGCCAAATGGTCTGAACTGGTGCCACCTTCTTAACCTCCGCGTCACATCGACCGCCTGCTTGACAGGGCAAGTGAGTCGTTTCGCACCGTTAAATTCTTCAAACCCACCGTTGAGCCAGCTGCCTGCGTGGGTGAGCAGTTCCTCTGCTGACTGGCGTTCTCTATTGCTACTTTGGCTACTGTGCTCGGGTCGGCTCCTGCGGGCACGGCCACCATCGTGGAACTGCTGCCTGCGTTGTTGGGGTCGCTGATGGTGATGATCCGCACGCCCACCTTGTTGGGGATCCCCGAGGAGGCGGCGGCGGCGGCGCGATCCTCGCTCTCCGCCGGCCTCTTGACGCCCCGGGCTTCCGGGGCGACGCCGTTTGAAGGGGAGGCGGAGGTTGCCTGGGAGGGGTTGGTGGGGGGTGGCGGGGTGGAATTGGGGAGCAGTTGCTGCCTAAGCACGGGCACGGCGTGGCCGGGCCCTAAAGGTCCGTTTGTGAATTCCGAGGGCGGCCTGGCGCCCGCCGCCTGAGGTCCGTTGGCCAGGCGTTCGGCCTGCTGGGCTTTGGCGGAGTCCTGTTGGAGGGGGGGACTTGAGCTGCGGCTTTTCTCGGTGGGGGCCACCTCCCCGTTCCCCAAGTACTGCTTGGAAGCAATGTGATTTGGAATGCTTTTGCTTAGGACGCCGCCGTCGCACACCCCGTTGACCAGTGTCTTTTTAGGGTCGGGGCTCCCCGCCGGGGCGGCGTCGAGACCCGGGGAGGGGGCCTGCTTTCCGTTGGCGGGGGGGCCGTCTGTCGCCGGACCGTTGAGCATCCCCTGGCTGTTCCCTGAGTGGTATGGAGGTAGATTCGACTCCATGCACTTGCGACCGTTTAGCAGCTTGGCACCTCCTCCGACGCTCCCGTTACTGGTTTTCCCGTTGGAGTCGCCGCCGTCGGCCGCCGAGGAGTTCTCCATGACCTCGATTTTCCGCTCGTGGATGTGCAAGCCGGTGGCGTCCTTGGCCTCCTCCTCCTTTTGACAAATGATCTTGTCGCCTCTGAGCGGAGCCTGCGGCAGCGGCGAAGGCGGCGGCGGGACCGCCGGAGCTTGTTGGGGCACGGTTCCCGTTGAGAACGGAGGCGACGGGAGACTCGGGGCCACGGCGCCGTGGCTGACCGCCGCGACGGCCGCGGTGGAGGTGTTAAAGCCAGTGTTGGGGACCATCGTAAAGGTGACTGGTCCGGCCGCCATGGGGGCCTGGATGATTGTGGCCGGACTACTTGTTGAGATGAGCTGGACCTGACTGGGCACCAGCTGAACGTTGAGTTGCTGAGGCGGGACCTGGGGGCTGTAGGCCGTCTGGTAGATGACCTGGGAACTCGTGCTGTTGGGAGGGGGCACCTGCGGCGCCGGCAGGATGAGCTTCCCACCCGGGGTGGAAGGCCCTCGCTTTGGAAGCAGAAGCTGTTTGATCAAGCTGGACTCGGAGGAGGTAGGCTGAGGGGGAGGAGCTTGCGGAATCAGTTGTTGATGTCGTTTGATGGACAGTGCGTGGCCGACGGTTTGATTGGGCTGGATTTGGGGATTGGGGTGGGACGCGGCGGGCGGGCACGGGTTGGAAGGGGCTCCGGGCTGCCCTGCTATTTGAATAGACGGGCCACCAGGAAGGGCGGCGGGGTTGGCAAGAACAATTTGGTGTATGGCTGGCGTGTAGGCTTGGTTTTGCTGAGGACTGGGACCGACTATTACCACGCTCTGTGTCTGCTGGTTGGCTATCGTGGCTGCCGGGCCAGTGGACTGGTTTGGCGCTGGTTTGGGGGCGATGTTCTGAAATGTGACGCGGGACCCCGCGGAAGTGGGCGACGCCGGGTTACTTGACGCCGCTTGGATGGAAGAGGTCGCTGCGGAGGATGCGGCGACGCACTGAGGGTCTATGTGGGGGGCGGGGCCCTGTGGGGAGGGCAGAGGTGGCGTTTGAGCGAGGGGCGGGTGCTGGGAAATTGGGGGGCAGACGCTTCGCACTCTGGCGGTGAGGATGTGGCCTTGGGATACCTGCTGAAAAAGCGTGACTGGTGTCCCGCTGGGGACCATCGGGGAGTGCTGCTGAACTACAGGTGGGACAGCCGGGTTTTGGGGGCTGTGGTTCTGGGACGTCGGGACAGATGCGGTTGGAATCTGGGCCACTGGACCGGCCCAGACTTTCTGCTGTTGCACTAATGCCTGAGTGTTTGATGACAACTGCACAGGCACGTGCTGGGCCACTGGATGATGGGAAACAGCAGGGTGGCTTGCACTGGGGGTCTCCTTCACATTGGTGGGCCCGGATGGAGTGGCGCCACCTAAGCTCGGGCCCGGTGGCCGGCTTAACTGTGGCGGATTTCCAGGAGGTACACCTAACCGCAGAAATCACAGACAAAGAGCTGGTGAGTTCACAAATAACTCATTAGGCTGATAAATAGATAATAGCTTCAGTTGCAACTGCTGTACTTATTTTGCTCTTGTTTTGGGTTCTGAATGCGGAGATGTGACTCATACGGTGTCGAGAACTATCCCAATACTTTTTGCTTTCTCACCTGGATTTTTCCCCCCACACAAGTCTGAATCGCCCTAAGAGGATTACAGTGAAACTCCTCGACAACGAAACCTACATGGGCAAAAATACCCCCTATTGTGAAAAAAATCTTCATGCATTAACACCATTCCCACTTTCCTGCCCCCATACAACGAAAAAAAACACCTGTTGCGTTATACGAAATCTTTTTCTCTGCTCTTGCCTCGCGACGAGATTCATTACAACAAAGTCTTATCCAACAGCGACCTCTACTGCTTCGTTCGGAAACGGCAACAGCAACCACCGCACTGGTTTACACATGCGCAGTAGTCCAGGAAGACTATTTGTTATTGTTGGCTTCAGACGCAGCAAGAACGTTGGCATTGCTAAAATGGCTACAAAACGGACATTTTGGATGTCAAGCAGCAAAGACAAGAAGCGCTCTGACGCTGGAAGAGAGGGTAAAAGTGATCAAAATGAAAGACGGAGGAAGCAAAATAAAACATTATCCAAGAAATTGATGTAAATGAAAGTGAATGCTGATCGTAAATTGCGCCATTTTTCCCCCTTTTTTCTTTCTACACTGACTATATGAAGTGCCAAATAAGTGTACGCTCATATTTATGCCCTTTTGGAATAATAATAAACAGTACACATACGTTTGTGTGTTTACATCTGAGATCAAATTTGCTACAGTGAAAAACCCCCTGTTGTGAAAAATGTCTCGCTGCAAACATGATTTCGTTGTAGAGGAGTTTCACAGTATTACATTTCCAGACTGTCAAAATCTCCCTGCTAAACTTTCTGCTCTACCTGGAGGCGGAGCCTGGGGGTCGGCAGGGGCTTCAGTTCGAACCGCAGGAGAGGGCGCGGCACCTGCCGCCGGCTGTTGCTGAGGCTGCTGGTAGTACAGCTGGACGGGCAGCGGTATTGACCTCCGCCTTATCCCCACCAGGAGGATGTGAACCGGGCCATTGGCTTTGGTCTCGTCCTGCCGCCGCATCGTATGGTTGGGAAACACAGTCCTGCGACAGGCACGGGGGAACATTTGGTTTTCTCACCTTTAGGGCACAACCATTTTTTTGTAAGACATGATGCCAAGACAGTAAATAAGACTGACCGGAGACATTTGAGGAAGCCAGTGGAGTTCAAGATGTTACTTCGTCCCATTTTGCTGCACGTGGAAAGGTACTCCGAGTACATATCCGACCGGGAAACCGAGCCCTCGGCGTTCGTTTCAAAGTGTGCGTTTAGCCTGTCAAGAGAAACAAACCAGGGAGTATTGTTTCCATTTTGCACTGCGACACGAACATTTGAGATTGCACGTCGCCGTTATATTTATTGGAAACATTCAAATAATTCTACAGGTGACTTCTTACCATTGCAACGTAAATTTCTCTCCGTCAAGTTCAACTATGCCAGGTGGCGGCTGTGCGGACTGAACTGGAGCGCGTGTTGCTGAAGAGCAGAAAAACAAAACGGTAAATATATATTTCGAGATATTGATTTTCTGTGACTTGTTTACATGTTCAGTAAACAAACAACAACAACAAAAAAATTATACTTATGTACAAGCAATTTAGTGATGAATTCAGTCTGCTGGTTCAGTTAAACCCCCATGCAGTAATTATCCCAAAATTGGACATTTCGGACACCACAGACAAAACAGTGACAAATAACTCCACGAAGCTGAAATTATGCATAGGATGTATATCTATGTCTTGGCCAATTTCCACTGAACATTTTGAGGGGTTGAAAGTGAAAATAAATTAAAAGTGAAAAAAGGTGTTGCACATTGGAAGAGGGACATTTTTGGGACGTAATACCCTTCATGCAGCCGCTTAAAAATACTGCATGAGGGTTAAAACCCACCAAACATAGAATTCCCTCGACTGTCCACTAGGTGGCAGATAAACTAATGACCACATAGATTACAGGGACTCAATCACTGGAAAGCAATTTGATATTTTATTAATATCCAGAACGCTTGTCAAACAACGCAAAATGTAATTTCTAAAAAAAAAAAATAGATAAAAGCAAAAAATGGTCTACTCCATCGTGGTACCCCGGAAGGGATTCAGTCTGGGTGACTTTGAAAAATCAGATGATTCCAAATCTCATCAAGCGTCAACATAAAAGACTTTATTTGCGCACCAAAAGTCCCCTCGCACGCCGACATCTGGACTTTAATGAGCAGCCGTAAAAATAAATCGGCTATATTTCATGTTTATTTAATCTTCGCAGTTTGTGTGGGAAGGACACTCACTCGTGGCTGGCGCTGCCTGCGCGGCCGCAGGTGCCTGCTCGACCAGCTGCGGCCGAACTTCCGTCGCCTGCTCGGCATTGGCCTGATGCTCGATCAACCGTACCGCCGTCAAGGCATCGGGTCCAAACGTGTGAAGGTCGACGGAAACTAACCTCACGAGCAGGTCTGGAGACGGAGGGGGAAAATGGACACGTTTTAGTACAAAGGGGCAGGCATAGGTAAGCGAAAAGTCAATTTGGCATGTCAAGCTAATTCCACCAGTGAGAAGTCAATCCAAAACACTCGCAGGGTAGGAGAGGTTTTCCCCAAATGGGGATTGTAAATCAGTTGCATACAAAACCACCAAAAGTCTGCTAAGGTTTTCAAGCCCTTTTTTGTTTGATCAAGACGAATAATCAATCGCAAAATGAGAGCGTTCTTCCTTCCGCCGTTGTTCATTTGGAACACAGAGAAACGGTTGGACTGAATAAGCCGTCTACCCTGGGAAGCCTCGTGTAAGGAAAGTGAGGAGTCAAATGGTGCATTCAAGTGCGCTCGGTTTGTTCGAGAACCGAAATTTCTGCATCATCCGAGGCATAAAAAAACCCGAAATTTTTGGTCAAAAACCGAATTGGACGAGAACAGAGGCGTTCGAAAACCGAGGTTTGACTGTATTTGCGAATCGTAAACCAGGGCAGATGACTACACTCTAATCTTAACGAAAAACAAAATTCCACATTAACTCATTCACTCCCAAAGACGGTTTTAAACGTCTTTTCAGACTTGGTCTAGAATTATCTGGTACTGACTGAGTGAAGGACTTTTGAGCTCTCCGCGCAGTCGTTTGGTTTGCCGCCTACCTATGCTACGATCCACAGAGGCAATCTTGCTGCAGGGAATCTCTCCGAGCTGAGCCAACAGGTAGAGCGCCTCCAACGAGGCCATGAGGAGCATGAGGTCAGGCAGGGTGAGGAGCAGCATTACCTCCCGGTACGACTCCTGGTCCACATACTCACAGATGAGCACGCCGTTGTCCTCCGCTTTGCTCAGGTTGCCTAGGATCTCCATAGCTACGTGACAAAAAACACACAAAAAAAGAGACATTCCATGGAAGATGCTTTCATCGGTGTGGGTATAACGGATTGACACGGACCGAGTGAAAGAGAAGCCCCACCTCTTATTTTGAGGAACCGGTCTCTGGACATTAAACATTTGGTGATGGTGTGAAAGATCAGATGGGTCATCCGAAAGTCCACCGGATCGAGCTGGAGCTGGAAGGCAAAAAGAATTCATGAGAACCAGGAATGAAATAGCCATTCGTTGACACGGTGCTGTTGAGAACAAATAAAGCGGCGCGCTTTAATGTGTCTGACGGATGCAAAAAAAATAATAAAAAATTGCCCCTCTAGTTACCGGCGACAAAACTGATTGCATCGGGGGGGGCTCTTTGCATACATTTTCTAGAAATAGCACTTTGATGAGGAGTTATTTTCCCTGCATGCCAGTAAATTAACATACATTAATCATTCACCAAGGCTCCGGAAAAGTGGAGAAATAATCGTTTCGGAATGCTCAAGATGTGACGGTTTCCGGATCGACTGCATGGGACAACACCCATCGGTGGAGGAGCACTTGCACCAGTTCTTTGTCTTCCCTTCGGGTATTCGGGGCATAATACCGTCATTCCTATTTCCGACCAGAACATTGCGGCTGTTCAGCTAATTATGACGCCGATTTTTGCCAACGCTGCATATTTCCATCGCAACACGGGCTGGTTTCTTCATTACTGCGCCAAGTATGATGAGCTTCCTACTCAATGCGATAATATGAGTTCGCTAAGAAGTTTGGGAACGGCCTGCATATTAACTTCCCTTGGGCAGCAGTCAAACTTACCGTATTTTCCAAACTATAAGGCACACCCGAGTGCGCCCCTACAATCCGATGCGCCTTATAGATGGTGTTAGTCTCTTTATAGTCCCCTTGAGTTCTTTCCCCGTTAGTGTTCCTATGCCATCGAGTGGTAATTATTAGCAGGAATTGTTGAATCCATTGTCTTCATAACGTGCGTCTTTCATTTATTGTTTTTATCTATATGTTTCACGGCCGTCTTCGTGACCAGTTCTCGCGGCTTGCCGATAAATAAACCTAGTATTTTTTATGGACTTTGTGTCATGCCTCATGCTACATATGAGTCAATACAGTGAAACTCCTCTACAACGAAACCTGCATGGGCGAAAATACCCCCTAGTGTGAAAGAAATCGTCATGCATTAATGTGTGTGTGTGTGTGTGTGTGTGTGTGTTTACATCCGAGATCAAATTTGCTACAGTGAAAAACCCCGTTGTGGAAAATTTCTTGCTGCAAACACGATTTCGTTGTAGAGGAGTTTCACTGTACAGTCAAACCTCGGTTTTCGTCCATAATCCGTTCCAGAAGGCTGTTCGAAAACCGGAATTGTTCAGAAACCGAAACCACGCTCTTTTTAAAATAAAAATGTTTACTGAACACGTCTGCTCGCAATGGAAAGCAACACGAGGTAGCGTCACTTCCTCGTGTAAGGAAGGCGGGAGGAGTCAAATGGTGCATTCAAGTGCGCTCAGTTTGTTCGAGAACCGAAATGTGTTCCTCATCCGAGGCATAAAAAACTCAACATATTTGGACGAAAACCGAATTGGTCGAGAACAGAGACGTTCGAAAACCGAGGTTAGACTGTATTTAGATTTCTTGGACGTAGTATTTTAAAAGTTCTATAAAGCGCTTAGTTACAGCTGCAGCCGGTTGTGAACACTCCATATAAATAATGCTGTATTGTATTGTATTCCCGTTAGTGTAGCTCCATCTAGTGGATGCATAATGCAACCGTAGCCTTTATTGTAGCTTCTATTTCATGCGCCTTATAATGCAGTGCGCTCTATACATGAAACCATTTTAAAATAGGCCATTCATTAAAAATGTGCCCTGAATCCGAAGCGCCTTATAGTGCAGAAAATCGGGTCCAAATACACCCCCAGCAGACTCACCTCGGCAGCCACGTTGCCCAACGTGTCGAGCCCGAGTTGTCGGAGTGAGATGAGGTTACAGTGGGCACAGAGTAAAAGGAAGCGCAGGCACGTTCGGCTGGCCGCCAGCAGCTTAACATTGGCCTCCTCGAAGGAGAGGTTTCGCAGGATGACGGCGACCTGCAGCACCCGCTGGGCCTCCATGTCGCTGATGCCCGGGTTCCGCGGCGGGTGGAAGAGGCTCTGCCAACGTTCTGCTACTGATGTACCATCTTCAAGGAAAGATACAGCAAACATCAACGCAGGGAGAGGGCAAGTGGATACGATATTATGACAGCTGAGTATATGAAGTTGGCAAGCCTGCAGCATCGGATCAAAAAATGGCCTCATGTGGATCGGATATTTGGAACGGAAATCAAGGCTGGGTCCCTTATTTGTTCTTTTGTACACGCGCAATGTGGAACGCAGCAATTTCCGCAATCACCGGCTTGGGTTGCGACAAGAAGGAGACAGCAGGTGGCAAAAGTGGCCTTAATTGTGAGGGCACTTGCAAATGGAGGGTGAAATCTGTCATTATAACACGGCTCGAGTAATTTACAACAGCGGTATGCGGCGCTACTCATCGGAACGTGGAATCCGTCGATTCTGTGTGTCTTGAAATGCAGCGCGCCGCATATATGAAAACAGTTTTAAAATAGGCCATTAGATGAAGGTGCGCCTTATAGTGCGGAAAATACGGTACATTATCCAGAGATGAAAGTGGACTTTCCTCCAAATTCCGAATTTTATATATATATATATATATATATATATATATATATATATACTGTATATATATACTGTATATATATACACACATATACATACACGCACGACGCGTCTTTTGGTTTCAACCAATCAGCGCCGACGCAACAGACGTCACTGATCAAGAAGCTTTGCGCTACGATAACAGCTAAGCTAAGCTAGCCGAGACGACGCGACGCACTCTAAGTCGGATGGACACGTTTTTATCCTCATCTGTGTTTCCCTTTTTGTCCAAATATTATTATTTTTTTACGACAACAAATGTCTTGTCCTTTTAATCGTTCCACTGGGGTTTAGCATTGTGTTTACAAAGAGACGAAAATCTCTTTACTCTTACGAGTGTTCGTGCCTCAACATGGCTACGCTCGTGAAAGCAAAACAACGAACTCAAAACGCGTGTTTATTCAATGTTGTCAATTAATATCCGGATTACTTTTAGGCAATTTTTGATCAATATTCCGGAGGATACTTTCATGAAAATACGGAATTCCGAGAAAATCCGGAGGACTTTCATCACTGATTATGACACTGAACTACATGCTGGAAACAGCATAAGTGAACATGTCCGTAATCCGATATGAGAACACCCGTTGAGGTCGCTTTTTAGTGCCATCGGTGGGGATTTCGCAACAAAATCTACTTTACCTTGTGCCGTGCTATTCTTGTCCCAGATGAGCTCCCGGACTTCGGCATCCTGCACCACCTCCTTCCAAAACTGAGAGCGGAGAAAATAACTAGCCGTTAGCATTCGAATGGATTACGAAGCGATTTCGTAACAAATGAATCGTCCTTCCGATATCGTGTTGTCGTGTTCTCATCATTCTGCGTGACAGAACATTACCCTGATGAAATCCCGTGACGTTTTCGCCTTCCAGTCGGTACCAAACACCCCGGAGAAGCTGCCTAGCGCTACAAAAAAAAATAATGTAAAATGAGGAGAATGCAGGGTTTTGATTCGATGCTATAAATCCAACAGTGGGAAGGGCAGCCAACGTACAGTCGTCGAAGACGCCAGTGTGGGCCAGTAGCAACGTGACCAATTTGGGGTCCTTGTCCAGCTGCATGGCGTGCTTGCTCTCGTTGGAGAGCAGAGTGCAAACGTTGACGGCGAAGTCCACTTCGTTGGGCAGGCCCGATAGGAGAGACAGCACCAGTTTGTTGTAGTCGCACGGCGGAATAAAATCAGTAGACAGCCCGTAGCTTTGGCGGAGATAGTCTGGAGATGGGTGGGAGGAAGAGGGGGAAAAAAAAAAAAAAGGATGTTCAATATTCACACAAAAAGGATGCCACAAAGAAAGAATAGCGATAATTCAACTGCATGCTCCCACTGTGTCATCTCAAAGCGCGCCGCTGTTGTCCCTCAGCCAGCTAGTCAAGCTCGGATTTATTTCCCTTGTCAACGTTTAATGCTCCCCTTCAACAACAAGAAAAGAAAAAAAAAAACGTTTTAACCTTGTTCACAAGTCAGTGCCTGTGCCAAGTCGGCAGCAGAAAACAAAATACAGCTGAGTTTTATTTTTTTTTTCTCTTTGCTTTAAGCTGCAGAGGACATCAAAAAGGAAGCGATCAAGCCGCGCGTTTCCATCTCATCATCATCAACAGAGGGCGAGATTTTATCAGCGTTACTATTGCGCAGCCTTGGCTTCAAACGAAGCATTTGAAAAAAAAAAAAAAAATTACATTAAACATGTCAGGGTTGGTAATCGCAGCCGAAAAAAACCCCCAAAACATTTTTCGTTGATTGAGAACAGCTGAATAGGAGGAAGTCATGAGCGTTTAATGTAAATCATCAGATACAACTGCTCCATTCAATTCCCACGAGGTTGTTCTCTCGACCCCCCCCCCCGAACACCTGCATCGGGATCGGAACAAAAAAGGGACTGTACAACAAGGCTTCAGGGGGGCAGTCACACGGCACTTTCGCTTTCGATCATCAAGCGCAAACAAGTCCCTGACACCCAACGTCTCCTTTCAAGCTCCCGTGAACAAGGATGAGGAAAATAAAACATCAAATCAAATCGCCAAAGGCTTGCAATTTGGCCACGCCGATACCAGCTCCCTGCTGTCACTCACTAGGCCCCGCCCCCTTAACTCATTCAATCCCCTCCATTTTCACTGGAGCAACCCCTTCAATCCCAGCGTTTTATTGGATTTTGATTGAATTTGAAAGGCCCACAGAATATTTGGTTCTAATGCCATATAAACATGTTGCCTACCAAAATAAAGTTTGGACTCTCTTCTTGCAGCAGAATTATTATTTTTTTTCTATCTTTTTCCATTCTTCAGCAATCGGCATTACAAAACGGCTAAGTTTCTTGAAAATGGCGATTCCTGGGTAAAAAAACGGAGAAAAAGAGGTTTTTTTTGGTAAAAGTGTGCATTTCAAGCCCGTGAGGAACCACTGCCACCTACTGGTCACTTTCTTTTTTATACATGATTTACAATGCAAACGGCTTTCAGTGATCGGCCAACTAAAGTGTAACGTCAGAAATGTCTCCTCTCAGATGCGCTTTTTATCCTGAGGACTCATGCCCCGCCCCCTTTCAAAAAAATGATTGATCAATGTTATTTACAAACACTCGCTCGCTGCCTCACAGGCGCGCTCCAAACAGCGAAAGCACTGCGAGGTGAAATGCGGAGTAAACAGCCCGCCGCAATAAAAAGGTGATAAAAAAATAAAAAATAAGGACAAAACTGTTTGTTTCATCACTGTAGTGTCGTTTGTTCAGGCACAAATGGGATTTTTAATCCATCTACCTGATGCGTAAAACCCTCGCCAGTGACGGACGCTAAGCTTGACTGAGCTCGCTAAGCAGAAGGCGAAATGTTTTTAAAATAAAAGCCTGAAGAGCGCGGCCGGGGGCCTACCTGATACAACATGTTGCTGGTAGTTGTAAGAGGTGGGAATGGCGCCGACTGGGAGGAAGTTCTTGGTGTTCCCCGGCTGCGCCTCGTCGTCGTCCTCGCCGAAGTGGTGGACTCGCTCATACTTTTCCAAGTATCTGCGTCGGGGAAAAGAAAACAATGGTGAGCCGAGTGGCGCAAACACAGCGCGGGCCGGAATGAAAACAATCGCCGTCGATACCGCGCGACGGCGGGTAATACAAAGTAACTTTTGTGTGACTTTAAATTATTTATTTAAGGACTTTTGAGGGCTAATTTAGCCATTTTTAAGGACCTTTCCTCCATTCGGCAGGAGATTCACGCTGGATTTAATGAACCAGAAAGCCACATATCACTGCGCTGATGTTCAAATCATTGCTGCCAAAGGAAGGGCACATCTTTAATTTTACGGGCAATCAGCTAACCCTTTATTTGACATATTGTATGTCAAAAAAAAATTGGGGGAAAATACTGAATTCATTCTCAAATAAAGTACACTAAGAAAAAATTAAATTTAGAAAACGTAAAACTTCTTTTAGAGTAAAAATAATTTTTTAAAGGATTTTTATTGATTTGAGAAGCTTTCCCTGAAAATTAAGGACAATTAACTCATTCAGTAGCAGCCAATTCTGGACCAAGTCTGAAAAGACGTTTAAAAACGTCTTTGGGAGTGAATGAGTTAAGAACATAATTTTAGAACTTCTTTTTTGGGGGAGTTTTTATGAACTTTTAAGGACCCACTTTTTTTTTTAAGTAGGTTTCCCTGATGCATCACAACCCCTCACGAGACAGACCGAATAAAGACGCGTGACAGCGCAACATTTCAGATCACAGGAGAGAGCGGCAAGACAAAGTTCATCACCGAATTAACTTTTTGAGGCCCCGACGGTGCTTTCAAGGAAACTGGAGCACTTCGCCACACTTTCAGTTTTTTTTTTTTTTTTCAGGACAGAAAATTTATTGCGGCGCATTAAAACTTTCTCCTCCGGACTTGCAGTTTTAAGCGTCCACTATGACCAAGTCACAAATTCTACCAAAACAAGTGCGGCGTAAAAATAAGTCAAGTCGATCAGACGACAACAATCATGCAAAACAAATCTGTGGCAAACACAGACCGGATTTCTTATCGAGACATGATATTAGAAAAAAAACATTTTACAACATATGTTGAATGAAACACCCCGCCCCCAAATTGTCACCATGGCGATTTAAAAACAGCAATGCTGATTTGAATCTAAAGAACTTGGCAAACAAACACAATTCAACGTCATTCCTTCTCCCGACACACTCAGGAAACCCGACACGCACAAAATACCTTTGCGGCGTGCGAGTGCGGTGAACCCCTCGCCTGTGCGGCCGTGAGTCACCGAGCGGGCTCGCCAGCGGCTGTTACCGAATGACGGCGGGGGCCCCACCCCCGGCTTGTTCATCATGGTCGAGGTAATCCCCCGTCCTCTGGCACGCGCGACTATAAATACACCCACACCGCGTTTCGCCGCGCTCATGGGGGAGGAAGGAGCGAGCGAACGGGGCGAGCGGGAGAGATAGGACCTCAATGCAGCGTCATCGACCGCTGTCTGGCCAAAAGCAGATAATGACTATAGATGGGTGGGAGCCATTTTTTTTTTTTTGGTTAGGAGGGGCTCCACATCTGTTTTACTTTATACCATGCATTCGGAATGAGTATAAATCGCTTGTTTGGAAGTGGTTTTTATTCGGGTGTGTGATATCATTTGTGGAGAAACTGATTAAAGAAAGGGCCCCGGGAATCTGGGAATGAGTTCTTTGCGATAAAACATGGGGAGTTTAAATATTTTTTGACAACATCCAGTAGTTACAGGAAAGCACAGGTGTCAAAGTCAAGGCCCCCGGGCCAGATGTGGCCCGCCAGATCATTTTATGTGGCCCGCAAAAGCAAATCAAATTCCTTGATGCTTGCTAAAGTCTGAACCAAAATTTCAAATTGTCATATGCAATCCACAATACCAGTCATTATTCTGGACTTTTGATTTTAAAATTCGTTATCCATCAATTTGTTGTGCGTTGTGTGTATGTGATATGTGGAGGTGATTAAACATTGATTTTAACGGCCCTCCAAGGGAAACCGTAACTGCAAACTGCAAAATGAGTTTGACACCCCAGCAGTAAAGCAACCGGAAAACTTCCTGGAGGGCGGGACAATTCTTTTGGAGGGCGGGACAATTCTTCTCCGGCAATGTGTGACTATTAGCAAAGCCTTGTCAAATTAAAGTACAGTCAAACCTCGGTTTTCGGCCATAATCCGTTCCAGAAGGCTGTTCGAAAAGCGAAACCACGCTATTTTTCAAAATAAAAATGTTTACTGAACACGGCTGCTCACAATGGAAAGTAACACGAGGAAGCGTCACTTCCTCGTGTAAGGGAGGTGGGAGGAGTCAAACGGTGCTTTCAAGTGCGCTCAGTTTGTTCGAGAACCGAAATTTGTTCGTCATCCGAGGCATAAAAAAAAATCTAAATTTTTGGTCAAAAACCGAATTGGTCAAGAACCGAGACGTTCGAAAACCGAGGTTTGACTGTAAAATTTACGATTTTGACCCCGATGCAAGTGGATCATAACGACTACAAGTCAGCTGGTGTTCCATTCGGTTTTTAACCGACAACCAACACCAACACCGTGTAATCAAATCACATTTTGGATATCTGCGCCTTCCTTCTGATTCTCACGTTATAAACGTTCCCGATTCGTGCATTTCATGGAAATAGTTTGTCGGTGCGCGGCGTGACACAACCCCCCCCCCCCCCACACACACACACAACCGATTAATCCAATCCGCCTTTCATGCTTGGCAGAACTAAAACTATATGCACAAGGGGTTCTTACTTAATTGGGTTGCCTTGGCGGAGGTGCCAGTCCACTGATTTTTTTTTTCAGGCCTTCAAGCAAAGGAGTCAAAAAGAGGAAATGTGAGCTTCGCACCCTGCTCCCGATCAAAGAGGCTAACGGGAAGCCTGGCAGAGAGACGGCAGATCAGATCGCCGAGATTCAGTTAGAGAGGTGAACACCTCGACTTTTAAACGATTTTCTGGCCTCGTCTCAAGTGGCGGCGGGGCGGGGGGCGGAAAGCACCGACCCTCCCGCCACGTTGGTCGCGCGTCAGCATCATGAGAGCGCTGCAGCTAACAACCAATACCGACAGGATCATCAGCGACAGTGATTTCCTGACTCATCACTGGGAAAGAAAATCAAAATCCAATGCCTGGTTTTCCTGCCAAAAAATAAAGCAGTGAGCATGTGACAAAAAAATGTAAAAAAATGACCAAACCAAAGTCTGGGATTGGCCGCTCTATTGCCCCCTTGGTGTGTTTGGGTCCACTGCCCCCTGCTGGATGTGGAGAAAAATGCGCAAAGGGTCTGCAGCCTCCGCTTTGTCAATAATCCCAGGATGAGTTTCACGTGCCAAACCGATTTTAAATTGTCAATGATTCACAGCGCAGAGGAAAACCGTAAAGAAATTATTTACGCGGCCCATAATCTCGCTGACAGAACATGACTCCAGGGGGACTAAAATACCGATTCAGTGCCCCCGCTGATAAAGTATGACAGGCGCATGGACACGGGAAAAGGTCAGCGCGCGAGACGGCGCGATAATACCCGCTCGGATCTTGCAAACATCTGCATCTGGGCGGAGCCACGCGCCGCCGATCGAAAAAAATACAATAAAAATGGCTTTCATAATGATGCGAGCTCCTCTGCAGGACGGAGAAGATCGTGGTTGTTGTCAAGGGAGGGGGTGGGGGGTGGGATTCTTCCTTTAGTGGATGGTGTCAGATAAAAAGCAAGTGCTGACAAATGAGTTTTCGAAAACATCAAAAAATAATTTTCCTGCCATACAGTCGGACGTTAACAAGGCTGATTCACAACAGAGCAGCACTGACCTCCTCCTTGACAGCGTAACTGTAGGACCGCGACGGTCTTCTGCCAGAGGATTTATTGCTATCGTTCATGTAAGGGGGGGTGGGGGTGGGGGCGTGAACAAAACTCCCCGCCGATGATTTGTGCATTTCGCAACAAAAAGTGGTAACGTGAGCCTCGCTGTCGAGTTCAAGGCGGATGCTGTCAATCTTCCGGGGCCAGAGAGGAGACAGAAGAGATGAGGCTGTCAGCGGTGGCTGACACCCTCCCGCCCCCCCACGGGCAGGCCAAAAAAAAAAACAACAAAAAAAAAGTCTTAAAAAGCCCTCGGGTTGTGTATGAGCGCGAGATAGCTGGATGGATCTTGAGCTATACAGTGAAACTCCTCTACAACGAAATCATGTTTGCAGCAAGACATTTTTCACAACAGGGGGTTTTTCACTGTCGCAAATTTGAAACAGGAAAGTGGGAATAGTGTTAATGCATGAAGATTTTTTCACACTACAGTGAAACTCCTCTACAACGAAATCATGTTTGCAGCAAGAAATTTTTCACAACAGGGGGTTTTTCACTGTAGCAAATTTGAAACAGGAAAGTGGGAATAGGGTTAATGCATGAAGATTTTTTCACACTACAGTGAAACTCCTCTACAACGAAATCATGTTTGCAGCAAGAAATTTTTCACAACAGGGGTTTTTTCACTGTAGCAAATTTGAAACAGGAAAGTGGGAATAGTGTTAATGCATGAAGATTTTTTCACACTACAGTGAAACTCCTCTACAACGAAATCATGTTTGGAGCAAGGAAATTTTCACAACAGGGGGTTTTTCACTGTAGCAAATTTGAAACAGTAAAGTGGGAATGGTGTTAATGCATGAAGATTTTTTTCACACTAGGGGGTATTTTCGCCCATGTAGATTTTGTTGTTTCACTGTACTTTGCCGACAGGGTCTCATCTTGATCCATAGCCGCTCATCAAAGCTTGAAAAAAAAAAAATTTTCCCCCTCACAAGACCTTGATTCATAAAGTGCATTTTTTAAAAGTGCTTCCAGGAATATTTTTCCACCCTATTTTTCCTAGACGTGATTTAATTCCCTTTTTTTTTCCCCCTGCGAAATCGTCGAGGCACAACTGCAAATTTGCCGGATTAATTAACCGTCGCTATGAATGTGGCCTCTCCGGAAATGGCTTTCGTTAGGTTGCTAATTGGCTCCGGAGGTGAAAGCACCACTGGTTGCTTTGGCATGCATGAAATGCGGTCGCACGTCTCAAGTCGCATTAAAAAAAACAAAAAAAAGGAATCATTTGCAAGAATAAAATGATGGGAGAGACGGCGTCTAATAACGTTCAATTTTCAATTGCCATTCTGAAACGGGTAAAGTTGATTTTGTTTTTTATTTTTAACCCTCCGCAAAATGTTTCAGTTACAGCGAAACCCCTCACAACGAAACCTACATGGGCGAAAAATACCCTCTAGTGTGAAAAAATCTTCATTATTAACACCATTCCCACTTCCTGCCCCCCATATAACAACAAAAAAACCTGTTGCGTAATACGAAATATTTTTTTCTGCTCTTGCCTTGCGACGCGATTCACTACAACGAAGTCTAATCCAACAGCGACTTCTACTGCTTCGTTCGGAAACGGCAACAGCGACCACCACACTGGTTAACACATGCGCAGTAGTCCAGGAAGTATTTGTTATTGTTAGCTTCAGACGCAGCAAGAATGCAGCATTGCTAACATGGCTACAAAACGGACATTTTGGATGTCAAGCAGCTAAGACAAGAAGATCTCCGACGCTGGAAGAGCTCATCAAAATGAAAGACGGAGGAAGCAAAATAAAACACTATCCAAGAAATGTATGTAAGTCAAAGTGAATGCTTGCTACAGTGAAAAACCCCCTGTTGTGAAAAATTTCTTGCTGCAAACATTTCATTGTAGAGGAGTTTCACTGTGGTAGTTTTACACCGATTAAAAATTAAATCAGTCACTTCCATATTTTGATTGCCAATTGACATTTAAAATAAATAAAAAGATAAATAAAAACCGAATGACACACTCAACAGTGCATCGCCATCACGCCGAGTGGTAATAAAAAGCAAAGATGGAACGACCAATGTAAATAGTATTCAAATTAACGCGCTTGCAATCAGACAAGGTCAAAAGAACGTGTCCGGAGGCAGCCTTTGCAATAGGAACATGACGAAAAGGCGTTTTCATATATAGGGCGCACCGCATTATAAGGCGCATAGAATAGAAGCTACAGTAGTGGCTGCGGTTGCTTTACGCATCCACTAGATGGAGATACGCTAAAGGCAATACAATACAATACAGCTTGATTTATAACAAGCTTTCACAACCGCAGCAGCTTGACAGAACATTTTAAAATACTACGCCCAAGAAATAAAAAATATCGATCATATATAAGGCGCGTCGGATTATACGGCGCGCTGTCGGGTTTTGAGAAAATGGATTTGAGGTGCGCCTTATCGTGCGGAAAATACGGTAATTGCGCGGTGAGGTCATGAGAATGTGGAGCCCTTAATAGTGCAATCTCGAAAGGTCATAGATTGGAAGATGGGCGGGGGGGGTGGGTGGGGGCGGGACATTTACACATGCTTTGATTGATGTTGACTTTTGAGAGCTGATATCACAATAAAACAATCCCATATGAAAATGAAAAAAAAAACCTATTTATAAGCTTCTGTTCCCCACATTAAAAAAAATATATGTTGAGCCAGTAGTGTGAAACTCGTTGCTAGGGGCACGCAAGGCGACTAAGAAGGGCCGCGATCATTAGCTGCAGTCATGACTGGTCTTCTAATCGAGCCATTTAGGATTAAAAATCATAAGTGGGTAAAAAAAAAAAAAAGAACAAAAAAATTAAAACACACGCTCACAGCAGCCACTTGGGACCACTTTTCAGTCGTCACCGCAAGCAAACACACCTGCTGAATGGCTTTTTGCGGGTCAACCGTCGCATGCGTCGCTTCTCAAAGGAAACTCGCAGGCACGCTTGCTGTTTGTTTGTTTGTGCACGCAACCTCTGCGTGGGCCCAGATTACCCCGAAAATATCCCGCGTTCAATTTTTTATTTTTTGAAACGACAGTCTAGATAAGAGTCGCAAAAATCCGGATTCAAATAAAAATGGCGGATTTCCGCGAATAGTGTAGAAGTCACATGTTTCGCACACGCTCTATTTGACATCGCCAAAATAGTCCATGAAAAGGAAACTTTGAAGCCCCGTCGGGATGAACAATGAACACGTTTGAGCTCCCGACACGAGCGGTTCCTCGACGTCGCTGCCTTCTGGGCCCGCTTCCCTCCCCGGCGGCGGAGAGGGCAAACTGAGGTTAGCCTCGCGTCACCTGACTTGCCCTCAAGTTTACAATCGGAGGGAAACCGCGAGGGCCACGCCAACGGGGCTCACTTCCCCGGTCATGTTTTAATTCATTCTCAACGGAAAAGGTGTCGGAGAGATTGGAGGGAGGTTTCGCTCAAAGTCGGGACGTCCCCAAAAAAAAAAAATCATGTGAAACGAATTAGCGAAGACAGAACGGAAGACACGTGAGACGTTTTGGGCCCCATATCGGTGGAGCTAAATGAAAACCGCCTCGGTTGACAGAGGGGTGAGCGATCTGCAGCTGCTGCAGCGGTCACAAAGAGAGGAAACTCGAACAAATTGGTCCAAATAACCAACCGTATAGGAGAGTTAGCATTTGCAACGTTAGCGAGTAATGCGGAATCATTCACGTTTATTAGGGCTCTAAAACGAGCAATTTGAGAGGTACTCTCACATCGCTCTTCTGTTGCTCGCTCTTTTGATTTTGATCACGATCCCGTCGAATAAAAATAAAAATTTCCATCCGGAGCGCAAGCCCCGCCCCTGCGAAACAAACGCCGCACATTTGATGTACAATCGCTCATCAGTGATAATTTTACAGTTTAAGTCCCAGGGACTCGCTGATCAGAAAAGTACGAGTCCCATTATGCATTCCGAGAGTCCCAAATATCGGATTCTGAAATGGTCTACTTATTCAATTGCATATGATAATAACACAAACAACAACAATATCCATTGATAATAGATGTATTTCTTTTAAAAAATACTGCAAAAATGTAATTAATTCAGGTTTAGTCAAACCTCGGTTTTCGTACTTAATCCGTTCCAGAAGACTGTTCGAAAACCAAATTGTTCGAAAACCAAAACCATGTTTCCCATTGGAATCAATGTAAAAAAATGTAATCCGTTCCAAGTCAAGAAAACATTTTTAAACCACTTTTTTTTTTACAATTTCACACCGTAACCATAACCCTCCCCCTTCAATTCTGCTGCTGAAGATTGCAAATTTCACCAGTGCGGGACAAATAAAGGTTTTCTTATTCTTATTCTTATAAACTGTACACATGTAATAGGAGAGCAGGTAATATGTAAAATACTGCACAAACAAACTAATATGTTTTATACACGAGGTAGCGTCACTTCACTCCTCTCGGCTTCGCTACCTCATGTAGCGACGCTACACGAGTGTGCTCAGTTAGTTCGAGAACCGAAATTTGTTCGTCATCCGAGGCATAAAAAACTCAAAATTTTAGTTCGAAAACCCGAATTGTACGAGAACCGAGACGTTCGAAAACCGAGGTTTGACTGTATATAAGATTTGCTGAGAAATAGGTTCTCATTTCATCCCATGGTTCAGTCTTTGTGTCCATAAATTATCCACTTTACTCTGCTCCCAATGATGCAAGACTTTCTCAAAGTCAACTTAGCGCAAAAAAACTATCCAACTTTAGCTGCTTCCTCTGCGATATCTCCGCAATAAACTTTCGCAACACTTGTTTTAACGTTACACAACTTGGCAATCGTCTGCTTTCCGCGAGGTTGAAGGCCGATCTCGTCTCGCAAGAACGGAAATCCCGTCACGTAAGATTATTTAACGCGAGATCAAAACAACAATGGCGGCGATTGTCGAACTGCGACACTGCGTTGCTGGAAAAAAAGATGTACCGTAGTATTTTTTTGTTTGTTTGTTTTGACTGAGAAATTTCCTTGCATCCCAAAAACGCACGTTATTTGAAACTGTGCGTCCCGCGGGAAAATTATGCGTCTAGGACGCAGAGGTAACGAGATGACTGCTTATTACCGCTGACGTATGGCGAAGTTTGAGGCCGAAAGCTGCGATGTTTTGCGCGAATGACCGGTCAAAACTTTGGCAACCAGAACCGCTCTAACAGAAATGTCATGAGTCTTTGCTTGATTGATTTTTTTTCCCACACCAGCCGTGAATAGCAGCATCAGGAAACGACGACGCTCGGGATGAGCACACCAAGCAAGAAACATGAAGGATTCTCATGTCTTGCGGTCATCAAAAAGAAAACGAAGCGCATCAGATCAGCGCGCGGGCAATCCAACAGCAGGACCGCAGCTACGGGAAGTTGAGGTCAGCGACAGCGCAGCTAGTCCGTTCGCCATAAATCTCAAATTGACAACCCCACGGACAATTTCTGAGCTTTCTATGAACCCGCCGCGCATTGTGGAATGCGGGGAGGAAGCCAGACGCCCGGAGAAAACCCAAACACGCGTGGTGGGGGGGGGGGGGGGGGGGGGGGGGGGAACATGTAAACTCCTCACATGAGGCGTTCCAAGGGGACCCGATCAGAGATTTTAACCGCAGATCTCGCTAACGTGCTAACATGTGGTTAGCAATCAACAATTGCTACAACATCAACAAAGCGTTTGTGTCTTTCAGCGAGCAACTTCCCCCGTGTGCCCGACGACAACCTCAAACCTGGATGAAAGCCAAGAGGAAACCTTCACCCTGCGGCAATTACGTTAAAAAAAAATTACAATTTCCCCTTTTCATCCAATAAGCGATCGTGCGCGGTCAGCGAAAAGCGGGCGGCGAGCGTCGCATTCACGACACCCAAAACGTCATTTGATAGAATCAACAAATTAGCTCCAACGGCTGTTGTGACACGAGAATGAGAATATTCTGCGTGCAGGCTCCCCTTCAGCTGTCAGCCTGTATTTTCTGCTCCCTATTTCACCACCGCCAGAGTATTTTCGGATGCGAGATCATTTGAAGAAATGAGTTTTCTTCCCGCGGTCAGCTAAGTTCAGTTATTCTTTTAAATCAGCCTTAAAAAAAAAGACAGCAGGGATTCTGCGTGGACCCGTTCTGCACATGCAAAACTGGAATTCTGCATATTTACCGAGCCTACGACTTCGACGGCTTCCCACCCATTTTTGCATGCTTGCATTGGAAAGCCTGGCAAAAAAAAAAAAAAAAAGCACAACAGACTGTCTTGTCGTCCGTCGTTCTCACAAGCTACATGCTCTGCTCTCTCTTTTAAAATACTCTCATTCACACAAGCCGTTTAAGAGACGTTTGTCTTGCTAATAAAAGCTGATGGGTATCCATCTGTGAGCTTAAAAGAAACCGGGAGCATCCGCCGCAGAAGGAGGGGAAAATAGCCGCTACACTCGGCCACCTTGCAGCATTAACTAGGACGAAATGCAAAGCAATTACAGAACTGTTAAAGTGGCGGCAAGGGTTTCCCTGCTTGCAAAGGTGTATTTTCAGAGAAGGGGCGGGGGGGGCGATGACAGGAACTAACTTTGGATATTATGAGAGCACTGTGCTTAAGCTGATTCAGAGAGCCAGACTCCCATCACTGGCAGCTGACAGCGTTGCGACTTGGAACTCTACATGCATGAAAACAAAAATAAGATGACGGCGGGGGGAAAAAAATAAAAATCAAATAAAACACCGAAGGGCTATTTACAAATGTGCTCTGAAAATATGCATATTGTTGTTCAAAGGGCCCCGTGATGTCACGGCACAATAAAGCCACCAGGTTCCATGCAAAGGGGAGAAGAAAAAAAAACGCCTGTTGATTGCATCCTAACACTTGTAAACACTTCCCACATGCTGCCTGGGAGGCACAGAGCTGCGGAACCGGTGCTACTCACCGAAGGTAGTACTGTTTTAGAGCGAATGCAGCGTTGGAGCAACTCCTTGGAAAATTAAATTCTTCCCCGAGTTCATTCCACTGGTTTTTGTCAGACACCTGCAAGATGAAGGGAAGGGTTGTTAGAAGAAAGAACACAAAAACAGAATAAAAGCACACCTGCACGTTGGTGGTGGGGGGGGGGAACGAGCGACAACATTGGGAGCATCTGGTTTTCTATCTACAGGTCCCTTATTATGGACTGTTGAAAATCAATAACTTCGTTAAAAAAAAAAATGTTTAACCCGTGCGTAAATAAACACACCGCGCGGTAGAATGCCCCAAAATGTGTGTATCCCCCGCGTATACATCTAAAAAAAAAAAAGGCACATAAGTGTGTATGTACAAGTGTTGGAAGACTTAACGTTTCAGTTGAAGCTAGTTAGCAACACGGCTAACAGGCTAAGTTGACTTTTCCCACGCTAGCTTAACACGCATACGACGCCAAACTCTCAACAAACTGTGCCCACGGAGAGCGGGAATGTGTTAGTCGTGTGGTAAGGCGTTTATTCGGGGTTCGGTGCGGTGCCGTTGACAGTATTCTTCTATGCGGGCCTACGAGGCCTTGTATTTCGCGAGCAGCCATGAAGCCGAGGAAAATGGCGAGGAAAGAAGGGGGGAAAACGAAGGCTTTTTTTTCCCCCCCCCCGGCTTGTCGAGCGCCGAGCGACGGCCCCCGACCGGCACGGTTCGTCTTCCGTGGGCTTTTCCGAGTGGCGATAATCGATGTTAAACGTGCCCGCTAATTTTGAGTGGCTCCCTGAGTGCGCTCTGGCTCGCAAGCGCTCGCCACTCAATGGAAAGCGCACAACAACACATTGCAATAGAGATACATTGCAAACTAGCACAAGGCCAACAGCGACCCACTAACGGCTGTCTGCGATGGGGGGGATCCACTCGTCCCGGGCTGCCCACACGGGAGTCGCAGAGAGGTCCAAAAGCCGCAAGGAGCGGGGTGGAAAAAAAATAGCCACTTTTGGTCCCCCCCACACTCACCTTAGCAAATCCACCTAAAGAGACGACTCTGAAATAGAGAGCGTTCAGATCCAGCTCTTTCCCACCCACGATAGGAATCTTCTTGAACGGCGATCTGGGGGAGATAACGTCACAAATGAGCACAAATGTCTCTCAATAACAGTTCGGCGCAAGTCAAGAGTGCCGTTCGATGTTGAACCCAAAGTTGCATTTGGTGTGAATAAAGGCGCCCGAATCTCACCCTCTGCTTTGGTGAAATTGCCGCAGCTCGTCCAGGAAAGCCTGTCCCTTCCTTCGCTGATCTGGAAGATTTTTCCCCGTCGAATTTGCCATTGTTTTTGCATGCAAAAACGGTTAAAGCCCACTTCGGTTGCTTTCCTAAGACACCACCGATCCCATACTCCGCCGGCGCTCAGTCATTCGCGAAGCTGAGTGTTTAAAAAGTTAAAGAAATAGCTGGTAGCAAGAAGAGCGGCAGGCTCGCTAATAAAGACTGATGCACACAGCGAGCGAACCCGATTTCAAACCCGGACTAAGTTCCAAACGAACAGTCCCAAATACGAGCGACCTACCGGCGGATTAGGCGCGCCATTGCGGGACGTGTTCGATTAATGCTTTTTGGTCGCGGTTGTATTCGTTTGGAGTGGTTTGACAGTGTGTTACGGACGCGGCGCCGAGGCTATCGCACACACTGTAGAGCGGCAGAGGGATCCTGTTCTCAGACAAAAAGATGAGGAGGCCGCGGAGGCCGGCCTGCCGTGCGTGCAGCGCCCTCTTTGGCCGAGCCCCGCACTGCAGCCTCCGTCCGTCCAGGGCTGAGCGGCTATTGGAACAATAGACTGTTTTCTTTTTTAGGGACCGTCTGACAAATTGTCTGGAAAAACGGGTCAGGGGGGTACTTGTCAATGTCCAGTTCAGGGTAGGGTATCGCACTAATTAACACTGGATCTTACTATTTCAAAAGCCATTTTTAAAAAGTACATTTTTTTTCCACTCAGACATCCTAATTTGGGTTCAGAATGAAAACTACTTGATAAACTATGCAAAAAAAACATACTGGATAAATCACTAAGGACCATATTGCAGGATCTAAAAAAATAAGTTGAATATTTTCTCTCTCAAACAAGACTGAAAACTTAAATGTGTCAAAAAAGTATCGTACTTGTGAATATACCTTAGTGTGAAACATTAATTAATACATGATATTATTATTATTGCGAAAGTCATTAAAATTATTCATATTTTTCCACTCAGACATCCTAATATGGTTCAGAATGAAAACAACTGTCAAACCTTGTATGAGAGGAAATAGGATAACACATTATTAACACAGGAGCTTCTTCGTGTGGAAATACTAAATATACAGTGAGTTCTAAAAAACTTTTTTTCCCCCACTCGAGCCATTCTAATGTATCATAGCATGTATCATACTTGTAAATATTCCACACCGCGCAAGAGTACCTCTAATCAACATTGGATCTAATTATTGCACAATTTAGACTTTTTTGTTTTGTTTTTCTACTTTCGAATGCAGACTAAGGCATCCTAAAATTGCAGGTCACCCAAATAAATGAATATTACATTAACAACCAACTGATGAATAACTAGTTTTGAAGAGGTCAGTGAAACTGATTACGTTTATGAAGGGATTGTAACCAAAAAAAATGCTCGTAATGCAGTATTTCAACATTTTTTAAAGCGAAGACAATTAAAATGGTGGCATTTTTTGACACCTGTGTCTTATGTTCCATGTGCCAAAATGAAACAATTTGGGGGATACATGTTCAAATAAATTGTTGTAAGCTGCAAAAAAAGGGGAAAAAATCAACCAATCTTTATCAGATTAGGTATGTTTGGTATATTATTTTTTACCAAGTAAAATTTCACTTATTCCAATTCTGCAAGTGTAGATATTATAAATCCACACATTTTAAGTCAGCAGAATTTTGAGGCTAGCTACTTATTTTACGAAACATTGCCAAGTCTTATTTTCAAATTGTTGAATGAAATAATTCCCCAATTCCAATTGACTTTTTTTTGTTTCTTCTAACGCATTGATTTTCATTTTTGCAAAAGCAATTCGTTACAAGTATAATGCGTTTGGCTGCCGCTGCTCAACCCGCATTGTGTTTTATTGTTCTTGTTCCTGATTGTAAAGTGTCCTTGGGTGTCTTGAAAGGCGCTTATAAATAAAATGTATTATTATTATTATTATTAATTTGTCTTGACCCTTCTTTTATCTCGCGGGGGGAGTTGCTTTTAACCCCCCTACGCCCCCGACCCCTTCCGAGTGTAACTGTCAAACGTATATTTTGACAGGGTTATATTCAACCATTACGCGTACCCCCCTTTACTCAATGGAGGGGAAAAAACTGTCACAAAATGGCGGAGACGTACGTTAACAGACCCCATTTTGAGGAATTGACAAGCACGCGGTGGAAAAAAAGATGTGTTTGTTTTTGCGTGGCGCCGTCGTCCGCGCGTCTTTTTTATTTCGCCAAGCGCACCGGAGTTCAACTCGGCCGCCGCCCGTTTGGACTCCCCACGCCCGTCGACCGAATTCGAAGCTAATGAGTTCGCCGTTTTGAGCGGAGGTAGCTTAGCTAGCTAAGCTAACTTTGACTAGGATACTACCGAGCCGCTGTGAAGACTTTGGTATAATCCTATTAGCTGTTACTTGGTGTTATCTACGAGATTATTAATGTTACTCGCGGAGTAATAGCAAATAACGTTTAGAAACGCTGTTGAAACACAATTTAGCAGCATCGCTTGACGCTCTTCCAACCGCATCTTCTGCACCGTATTCCACAACGGTCTTCGACGTTTTAAAGTTTCGCTCATATGGTTACACTCTTATACCCAGTTGATGTAATAATCCTCAGACTAAATCCTCATTAATATGCTAAAATAAGGACCAAGTTAATAGTTAATACGAGCTAGTAATGTATGCTAATGTGCAAGATAACCTGCTAGTTAGCCGTTGTTTTCTTTTCACATTCTTCCAATAACAACGTTTTGGACCTTCCGTCAAAGCAGACTTTTTAGGATTAATAAAAAAAAGAGGACGGGTAATTTTGGTTAGTTATAAATAACGTTTTAGCCTACAGGCTAACGTTAGCTAATCTGCCCATTGTACTGTAATGCATGTTGGCGACGGAGCTAAACTGGGCAATTTGTGCATGAAAAAAACGGAATAAATAGAACACGAAATTGAGGGCCTACCTTAGATTGACAACATTAAGTACACAAAAGTTTCGTCATTTGGGGTTTCATGTTATATTACTTTAATATCCGTTCTTTGAATGTACTTTACAATTTGTTTCCTCTTAAATAAGTGACAGTTTATTTCATGTGTGTACTAGGATGTCTACTTTTAGATACAACATCGATAGCTTGATATATATTTTGTTCATCTGTAAGGTAGGGTGCCTAAAATGTCATTGATATTGTATTTTCAATGTTCATGTATTTGAATAAATCAATGTTTGCACAATTGTTGATTTATTTGTCAATGCACCACACAATTGCCATGTGCTCTGAATGGCAACAAGTGGATACACTTCTGCCATGTGATGGATCTCTGGGCTGTTATGAAGCAAGTTACACCGAATACATAGCGTGAAGTTTAAGCCCCAACACTGCCAATCGTGTAAAATAAAAGTGATAGGTGCAATGCGGTTATGGTGAATGTGCAGTCACTCAGGCAATCACACGCAAGAACTCCTCATATGATTTGACAGTTTTGCCCTCAGTGGCATATGGCGTAAAGGGAGCAAAATATGGGCCAAGCACCCAGACAAAAAGAGCCCAGTGGGATGCTAACTGCGTGAAACGTCTTTACACCTCCCCCGGGAGTCTTCAATTCAAGCTTTGGGTCACTGATAAAAGACAGAAGAGTCATAAAGCGGACTCTGGCTCCGCCTTGTGGCAGTCTGTAAAAATGCAGATAGCAAAACTACCCAGCAGCTGAATACAAAATGGATTTTTCCAACTAAACACATTAAGTTCTACTGCATTAAGCATTTCATTAAAAGAATGAAAACTACTGTATTGGACTATTGACAGCATAACGTGTTGCAGATTAAAGTAATTTACCAGTACATAATTATTTTTAATTAAAAATAAATAATTCTCGTGCAATTAAATTTATGCAGCATCTCGTGATTGTAGAGTACGCCAAATATTCGTAGCAATGGAAGTAAAGTACTGTATGTCCAAAAGTACAGTATGTCTAGTGGAGATGTTGTCTACTAGTTACAGTGACACTCCTCTACAACGAAATCATGTTTGCAGCAAGAAATTATTCACAACAGGGGTTTTTTCACTGTAGCAAATTTGAAACAGGAAAGTGGGCATGGTGTTAATGCATGAAGATTTTTTCGGGCACCCATGTAGGTTTCGTTGTAGAGGAGTTTCACTGTACCACTAGATGACGCCTCACTATAATGTTTGGAGCCAGCCTCGAAAAGTTCAGCGGTGTGTCGCGGACGAATTCCTTGTGCAATTATTAAACTAAAATAAGACTCAAACACATTTTAAGTGTCTATATGTTCAAATGTCCAAAGTAATGAAAACGTTATTAGATATTGTAGATCTGTTTATTATTGTTTTGGTAATGTCCCTATTACACAGTCATTGTAACCTGCTGTCATACCTCCCGTCCACAAGGTGTCGTAAGAGTTCTATGGTTGATTTGCTACACGAGCCTGTAAAACGTTCTTGGTGCTGCTGGAGTAAAAACGACTTTCAAGCATATAAACGGACTGGTGTCTTCATATCAAAACTACATATATTTTATATTTTAAAATGATACATTTCTGTTGTTTTTGAGGAGTCTTTCTTTTTCCTACTTTAGTGTATAAAAAGACCACAGGAACACCATCTAAAAATATAAACATAAATTCATTTGCTTTGATTATAGTGTTGTTTACGTTAGCGAAAAAATAAAATACGAAATACTGTACTGCAGACAGAGTAATTTTTATTGTGAAATCTTTTGTTTTTGGAATAATAATCCCCACAGGCAAATGATTATTGCAAATACAACATCACATGCATGTGTACCAAACAACAATATTGAGAATCTGCTCTGAGTTCACATGCTTCACAACAGAGAACTATCGAGTTACAAAAAGCTTGAAAGGGGCAGCTGCGGAACTGGACTGTTTCATAAAGTATTTATTATGCTGAATGGGAAGGGTGCGGCCCACTCAATACTCCTCCAACTTTCCCACGAGAGAGAAACAGAGTATTCACTTTCCTTTTTGTTCGTTGTAAAGTGGGCCATCATTTTGGACAATGCATCAGGAAAACCTTTCTACTTTGTTGGCTTAGGCTATGCTTCTTCTCTACTAATCGGTACAGAATTTAACTACTGTTAATCATCCCGTTAATAACTGTAGGTTTCTGTTTTGGTGTCATGGAAACACGAATACACATTTTTTACCTCTAAAAAGACAAATAGCGACATATATTTGTCATTTTAATCAACACTTCAGTTTGTTCTTATTACACTCACAGTGCGACATTTGATTCACAAATCCCGTAAAAGTAATTTATGAATAAGAATAAGAACACCTTTATTTGTCTCACAATGGAGATAATTCACAATCGACAGCAGCATAATTTGGAGCGAAGAAAGTAGAAAAACAGCTGAAGTATTTGCATGCACAAAATAAATGTTTAAAAAAATGAACTATACTCAGTACAGAATATAATCTAAAATATAAAAAATCACTTCCTGCTTCTCTGACTTCAACAGCCAATCAGAAGCTATCAACATAAAAACACGTCTAAGCAATTATTAAGCAACTAAATGCACTTTATATAACCTTAACATGAAATAATATGATGCTCAAACATAATATGATAATCGATAATATAACATAAGATGACATAATCGTATTATGTCTTTTTTTTTTGTGCCCCTTGAACACGCTTTAAAGGCAGGTGAACCAAACCCCGCCCCCCGGTAGAAGCTGCCGCTCTCTGATTGGCTGGTTCGAACGGCCCCACCAGCACAACCGCACGAAGTTGACGTACAAAAATGAGTCGCTTGCTAACGTCCAAGTTTCCCCACAAGGAAAAGCGTCATCCGCTTGGATGCAAATAGACAGAATTCCCTGAAAGACTCTTATTCCTCCAGCGCGGCTGGTAAGTCCCAAATGTTGTATTTACACTCAAAATGTGTTGAAAGTTGGAGTAAAGTTTGCAGATCAAACCGGGGGAATCGCCACTAAAACACTAAAAATGCCTCGTGGAGAAGTGAGGCCATGCCGTTTTCTATGTGTTTGATCTACAATTAATTATGTTACACAGTCTTAATGCTTTTATTTAAAAAAAAAGAAAAAAAAGAAAACGCCCTTTATTTTGAAACGTGTCTTACTTTAATTGGTTTAGAAACCACATTTCCATCCCCAATCCTGCTATAAATTGACTTTGAAAAGTTTATAGGGGTGCTTGTGTTGTTAAATTATAACCCGGAAGTTTACACACACACACACACACACTCGCGTGCATTTTTTTTTTTGGTCCACGATTGGCAGATGGGAATAAATAGTTAAGAGGATCAGTGGTAGTGGGAGGCTGCACTTGCTGAGAAGATCGTGTGTATGTTTTGGGATGAGGCAGACCAACCAAGTATTAGTAACGGATACTAATACTGCTGAATTTGGACCGAAATACTTGTCATGCAAGTATTTGGTCATACTGATGGGAAATAGTTGGAAATACACTCACCCAGTATACGCCCTTTGCAGTTTATACACCCCTTGGTCACATGTCATTGTAAATAGACACTTTTTAATGTTATTGTTTGGGAAACGTGACATTATTATAACATCAAACACCGTCATGTAATGATTTTTTTTTTGCCCCATAACAATACAGCATCAGTTATTTAGATTTTTTTGAAAAAACATAGTCCGAAAATCAGCCTTAATTCATTCCGATTGTCTCTATTGTCACCATCTGCGTGATCTTTGGCACCGGGCCCCGGCGCCTTGTATTTTGGGCCAACTAAGATCTCGAGTGACACGCAGGCGATCACAGATGAGACAAAAGAGAGGCTTAATGAGTTAAACTACACGTGGCGGCGCATATGGACTGCGATGCTGCGTGTGCGGGCACAATGGAAATGGTAATGAAATCGCAGATTGCCCCTAAGTCATTATGTGCATGTTTGGGGGTTTTATTTTGAAGCTAAACATGAGATGTAAATGGAACTAGCAGATTGAACTGCTGTGGAATTGTTATCTAATAGTCATGTGCATCCATTTTTATCAGTGATGTCATCGCTGATCTGACGCTTGGCCTTAGTCACCCACATTTAAAATATTCTTTTCCATGGTAGTGACCTTTTGTGTATGTACCAAATACTCTTGGCTTATGCTCAGATAAAGGATCTCTTTGGCGTGTAGTTTTATTTTTTTTTTCTATTCAGTCCGTTTGGAAGTTGGGTTGATTTGACACCAATATTTTAAATTAATCGTGCGATTAATTTGCTTTCATAATCCCAGTTTCGAGTCATTTCCAGAGTGTGTCTGTCTGGCTCGTCCTAATTTTGTGTTGTCTGGTTGTCGTTTCATTCACAAAATTTTCCAACCGTCAATTTTTTGAACCGCTTATTTTATGCAATATTTTTTATTTTGGATTATATAGTTTTTAAATTTAAATTTAAATTTTTATTTTTTTGAGTTTTTGCCAAAAAAGAGCGCAAAATAATCTGAGCTAGCAAAAAAAATCGCCAGTCAATCGATTATCACTGTTGACGTTTAAGTAACCAAATAAATAATATAATGTGTTAAATTCATGTTTTATTCATTTTTTAAAATGTTATCTCCACGATTAAAGACACAAAAAAGTTCGCTTTGAAAATTGTTTTCGCAAAACATCTAGCATAGCTTGTTCTTCATTTGTTGTGGATGGACTCAATAGCGCCCCTGCTGGCCGCACCCGATCATTGCATCAATTCTGTCTCAAGAGCTTTTGTTAAGTCAGGAATCAATTTCACCCAATGATTATGACCATCGCTAATCGTAACATTCTGTCGATTTGATCATGTGACCTCTTGATCGCTTAAAAAATGAGTTTGGGGGATAAGTGCTGCGCTGTTTTTCTTCTGTCACATTTAATATGTTTTTAGGGTTGTGATTTGACCTTTGATCTTCATCCATCAGGAGTGTTTGGATTGTCTCGTGAGGTCGGGTCGTTGGAATTGATTGACAGAGAGTTTGCGCCGCCGCTGAAGCGATGACGTAATGGTGTCGGACTTAAGAGTGCGTGGGAAGAAGGTCATCAGTAACGGCTCAGAGTGGGCGCTTTGCCAGACCGGGCCCGCTTGACCGGCTCAACCAAGTGACATCATCGAACGTTTTTTTTTTCTTTTTCAAAAAAAATGAGCTAGCATTTGACCGATTCGGGTTTCTAGATTGAGATCAATTTGGGCGCATAGGCAGTATAATTTCTGGTTGCACTAGTGCGACCAGTCTTTCGAGGAGTGGGAGAGGACTCTGAATTCCTTTGTATTTCAAATTGCTTCAGTGTAATTTTTGTGAATGGAGCATAAGGCGTGTTATTCATTGTTCAGTGTTCTTGAGAATCAAGAATTACTAGCTCTAAAAAAAAAAAAAAAAATTAAAGAGGGTGATAGTCGATTTAAGTTGATCGGTCATCAGCAGCATAAAAATCTAAATTGTGATTCCAGTCAATCGTTTTATGATGACTGCGTTTTAGCTAAACATTTAACAGTCAATAATGACTTGAGAGACAGGAAGTAATTTTATTGTTGGGGGGAAAAAAGTTACTAGAATAAAACTGTGGTGTATAAAAACTTTTTTGTTTGGCATCAAAGGGAAAAAAAAAAGTTTTGTGCAACCACTTCAAATAGTTGGTTTAGAGCAGGGGTGTCCAACTGAATTTTTTTTTTTTGTTGCGCGGCCACTTGAGAGTTACAACTTCCCTCGGAGGGCCGGTGTAAAATCTCAACGTTATTTATTATACATGACAATTTGACATTTCGGTGCAGATTTCAGCAAGAATTATGATAGTTGACATACATGATTTGTTTTCGCGGGCCGCATAAAATGACATTGGGGGGGGGCGGATCTGGCCCCCGGGCCTTGACTTGAAACCCGGGCCCCCATCTGTCGAGAGCCCTGCTTTTTAAAAAAAAAAATTTTGTATTTTGTATTTAAAAAAAAAATTTTTTTGCAGTTCCCAACGGAATTGTGTTGAGAGCTTTAAACCAAAGCTTCCCAAAGAAGTTTCTTGTAAATACGCCGACTTGACAAAATTAACGCCACGCCTCTTTTAACCAACCTGGACTCGGTTATGGTACTACTTAAAAAAAAAAAAAAAAAATTATGGGCCTTATGAAAGAAGCCGGATGTTGGATTACTGATCCTGATTCAGCGCCGACGGTCTTAAAAATACCCCCCCACCCCCCCACCGACGCGGACCCGATGGCGTGTTGCGAGCCGTGGATTAGCATCAACAAATCAAAATGGGATTGGCAGGTGGCTGGCGCTCCTTCGAGCCGTTAAGATGAGCTTTACCCGCCACTGTTTCACCTACGAGGAATGAAACGAACCCTCGATCGGACAAGGACGAGAGAACGTGTAATCCCCCCCCCTTGAAGAGCGAGAGAGTCTTTTTTTTTTTTTACCTTGGAAACGGGTCACGCGCGACTGTGAATTTCGTTTCCCAAGCCCTTGTGCATATTTACTTTTTTCCCCCCATCCTTTCAAATGAAACCCGGGCCCCCATCTGTATCGAGAGGGGAAGCTCGGTTTTAAATGAAACACTCCTGACGGGATAATTAAGTCCAGACACAAAGGGCTCAGCAGGAAGGACTTTAATAGAGGGGGGGGGGGGTATTCTCTAGGGGAAAGACGAGCCCCCTACGGACCGCAGGGGATGGGGAAGGGCGCAGAAGGTTCATTTAGTTGTAATTCTGGCCACTTGCCACCTCACGCTAAAGGCGACTTTTTAAATGTTAACCCATCCTCATCGTTTGATAAGGTTATCCACCAGAGGCCCCCCCCCCATTTAAAAAAAAATTAACACCACAAACCTAATCGGGTTGAATTTAGGCGGAAAATATGATGCAGACAAACAACGGCAATGTGCTCAGAGCTTGAATGGGTCACGCAAAAGCTGCCTTTTTGGGTTTGTTGAAAAGTGACTCATAATTATATAAGAGAAATGCCGTTAATGTTCAAAAGCGCTCATCAGCTTGAATATTTGCTTTGTCGAAATATCCACAGAGCTAAATGATGGAATATGATATTGTACATAACCCTTTCGGGGGACAGTGGACAGCTTTTCATGCTAGCATGCTAACGTTTATTATTGTTGGTGGATGAAAGGGTTAAAATTGCAATGATAGAAAATGACATTGTATTTAACCCTTTCGGGGGACAGTGGTCACTACAGTGGACAGCTTATCATGCTAGCATGCTAACGTTTATTATTGTTGAGGAATGAAAGGGTTAAAATTGCAATGATAGAATATGACATTGTATTTAACCCTTTCGGGGGACAGTGGTCACTACAGTGGACAGCTTATCATGCTAGCATGCTAACGTTTATTATTGTTGGCGGATGAAAGGGTTAAAATTGCAATGATGGAATATGACATTGTATTTAACCCTTTCGGGGGACAGTGGTCACTACAGTAGACAGCTTATCATGCTAGCATGCTAATGTTTATTATTGTTGGCGGATGAAAGGGTTAAAATTGCAACGATAGAATATGACATTGTATTTAACCCTTTCGGGGGGCAGTGGTCACTACAGTGGATAGCTTTTCATGCTAGCATGCTAACGTTTATTATTGTTGGCGGATGAAAGGGTTAAAATTGCAATGATGGAATATGACATTGTATTTAACCCTTTCGGGGGACGGCGGTTACTACAGTGGACAGCTTATCATGCTAGCATGCTAACGTCTATTATTGTTGGCGGATGAAAGGGTTAAAATTGCAACGATAGAATATGACATTGTATTTAACCCTTTCGGTGGACAGTGGTCACTACAGTGGACAGCTTATCATGCTAGCACGCTAATGTTTATTATTGTTGGCGGATGAAAGGGTTAAAATTGCAATGATGGAATATGACATTGTATTTAACCCTTTCGGGGGACAGTGGTCACTACAGTGGACAGCTTATCATGCTAGCATGCTAACATCTATTATTGTTGGCGGATGAAAGGGTTAAAATTGCAACGATAGAATATGACATTGTATTTAACCCTTTCGGGGGACGGTGGTCACTACAGTGGATAGGTTTTCATGCTAGCATGCTAACGTTTATTATTGTTGGCGGATGAAAGGGTTAAAATTGCAATGATAGAATATGACATTGTATTTAACCCTTTCGGGGGACAGCGGTCACTACAGTGGACAGCTTTTCATGCTAGCATGCTAACGTTTATTATTGTTGGTGGATGAAAGGGTTAAAATTGCACGCGGGCTAACTGTGTGTTATTTGTTACTCATGTTTGTAGTCCCCCCCTGCGGCATTCCCGGTGCAGAGTGGTGTAAAAATCAAAAGGACACTCGTCCGGAACGTTCTACTTTGAACCCCCTTACATAATCATGTCTTCATTTAGTCGCACGGGCGCATCCCGGCCGGCTGCGTGTGCGCGCCACGTGCCGTGTGTGTGTTGTGATGACGGAGCGTCGTGGAGGTGGATGCGTTCTGCTGTCTGGAATAGCGTTGATCCTCTTAACTGATTAGTGGCTGCGCCTAGAGAACGGGGAGGTGACCCGCGTGGGAAGCGTACGGACAGATGTCTCACCCCTCTCCACACAAGTTCACAACAGCCTTGTTTATTTCAGGCTCTCTAATGAGAACGCAAAGAATGAGATTGCAAAAGTTCGACGCCTCGAAGCTTCAGTCTTCATTTCTGCGCATTGTCAGTCATTTTTTCGAAAAAAAGAAACTCTGAATAAGCACACGCATGACGTACGCTAGCTTACATAGCACACAGTTGACGCCGTCACTTAACACGCAGACTAACTAGCAGTAATTTTTTTTAACGAAAGAAAGGCGAAATAAGCACACGCATGACGTACGCTAGCTTACGTAGGCACACAGTTGACGCAGTCACTTAACACGCAGACTGGCTAGCAGGTCATTTTTTTTTTTTTTTTAACAAAAGAAACGCGGAATAAGCACACGCCTGACGTACGCTAGCTTACATAGCACACAGTTGACGCCATCACTTAACACGCAGACTGGCTAGCGGTCATTTTTTTAAACAAAAGAAACGCGGAATAAGTGCACACGCAGGACGTACGCTAGCTTACATGACACACAGTTGACGGCGTCACTTAACACGCAGACTGGCTAGCGGTCATTTTTTTAAACAAAAGAAACTCGTAACAAGCACACGCAGGAAGTACGCTAGCTTACATGGGACAAAGTTGACGCCGTCACTTAACATGCAGACTAGCTAGCGGTAATTTTTTGGAACGAAAAGAAACACGGCGAAATAAGCACACGCATGACCTACGCTAGCTTACATAGCACACAGTTGACGCTGTCACTTAACACGCAGACTGGCTAGCAGTTAATTTTTGGGAACAAAAGAAACACGGAATAAGCACACGCGTGACGTACGGCTAGCTTACATGGCACACAGTTGACACAGTCACTCAACACGCAGACTGGCTAGCGGTTAGCTAGTTCACTCAAAGTCAAAACTACTACATGATAGAAAATAAGAGCAACACCAAGTAAGGGGGAAAAAAATAGCTACACGTTACATGTACTTTGATGTTTGTATGATTGTGTTGGACCCAACGTTTCCGAATTTAGCTGTCATAGTCTTGGACCAGTTTAGAGCCCTCATGGCGTATCGCTAATAGCATGTATTTCTATTTTGGCTTCCTGAAAATGAGCCACAAGTGAAAAAGAATGTTGGAATTTCACATTTTAGAAGTATGCATTTTGCCTCCCTTTCTTCTTTCCGAATTTCAGGTTGAACTTTGGTTCGCTTACTTCAGGCGAAAAAAAAAATCTCTCCACGAATACCCCATCTGGAAAGTGCATCCGACTGTTTAAATACGGGACTCAAATATCATGTCTTTTCTCAAGGGGATTAAACCTGAAACAAAGCCGTCATTTCCATCGTAACAAGAAAAGTGCAGGTTGGCGAACCGAAATCCGATCTTTGTCTCCCCGGGTTTCTGTGCGTCATTTACTCCGTTAATCCCTGGATTCCGAATCGGCTCAATCCACGCGTCCCAAAATGCAGCGAGGAATAAAGAACTAATTTGTCCATAAACAGGATATGGATATTGAGTAAGCGTTTTTGTTAAGGGGGCGGGGCGAGACAACCAATAAAACATTTGCGTGGAAGGGTCGAGTTGACCTTTGCCCTTTCCAAAGAGCCACTCCCCAAGTTCACTGTCGCCACAACACAAGTTTTGTCTTCATTGGCCCCGCCCCCCCCCATCTCATTTTTTGACTTCTGCTCTGTCTCGCCCATCTTGGTACCATCTGACTACGTGGGTGCATGGAGCAAATTGCGCTCGCCATGTTGTTATGACGGCCCTCTGCATGTACATAAGAAGCGGATTGTCCCCCCCCCCCCCCCCCCGCGCCCCTCCCCGAAATCCGAAATGTCGCCGTTTTTCCACTCCTTGGTGACATTTCTGCACAATGCCCGAATAGTGTTGAAGTTCTTGGAATGCATCCGTTACGTGGTCAGCTTGAACTTTGTTGACCCCCCCCCCCCGCCCCCTCTGACATTGTTTATTCCGTGACCCCTCGCAAATTGATAGCAGTGTTTGATTAAACACATTTTAAGATGTCCACTGTAGTGACCGCTTGAGCTGAAAAAAAAAAAAAGTTTGGTCAACTTTTACCTTAGCCTGAGGTTGGCGACTGGTATTGGGGTGGGGGGGGGCATAAAATGGATGTTGATGAAGCCCTACAATCACACCTCCTGCTCATTTCAACTTATGACAGTCTGTTTGGGGAGTTCCTGGATTGAGATTTGAAGGCGTAATTGTGTGTTGGTGGGGGGGTGGGGGGGGGTGCAAAGGAAACAATGGAAGCTTTGTGAGTTTCCCGCTGTGACAGGATTGCTGGGGGGTGGTCTGAAGGGGTAGTCCTGGTTTAGCCAAACGGTGGCACTTCATTAGTCAGGGCCCTCTTTTTGCACCTCCTACTGCTCCTATCCATCCATAGCCCCCCCCCCCCCGCCCCGCCCCGCCCCCGCCCTCCCTGTCATCCCTTCGCTCTCCCTCACCGCTCACTCGTGGTGTCGCCACTCTGGCCGGACAGCGCGGCACAAACGCATCTTAGCTCGAGAGGGAAATGTGCTGAGAGAAATCGCGCAGCAGCAGCGCCGGCGTTCCGTCACGCCGTCCGTTCAGTTTGTTTTTTTTTCCCTCACTGAGGTAAGTGAGCTTTGGATCTTTTCGCCGATTGCTGCGAGGATGTTGTCGGATGACCGGACGCGGCGGTATTGCGAGGCAGGCGCGTGATGAGCAAGTGAGCTTTTGGAGGAAGGTTTCTGCATGACAACATTGCTAGTTGAAGTACCATGTGTGTGGTTGGGGGGTTATATGAGGTCGTATTGGTAGAGGGAGTGGGGTGGGGTGGGGGTGGTGGGGGGGTGTTGCCTCAGCTGTGTTGACCAAATTATCAATGTTATTAGGATCTTCATGCTGTGATTGCTTTCCTACCCCCCCCCGATTCTCATCCAGCACCCCCACCCCCCCAGGCCCCTTTTTTTGACAAACACGCTCTCACACATACGCAACACCCGGAGGGGACAGCGGAGTTGAGGGTAATCCTTCACATCCTGTGTGGGAAAGGGCAAAAGAGGAGCACTCGGGCTATAAGCACGTCACTTCCTCGCGAGAGTCACTTTTTTTAGTCGGTCAGAAATGAATTTGGCTGCCAGCGGACCACCAAAAATAAAAAATAAAAAAAAATTTGGGGGGGATGATTTCCGTTCATATCAATCAACCATTAATGGGGACCGATGAGGGCGAGTTGCCGGTCAACTGCATTCAAAAGACTGCAGCAATCGTAACGAACTGAGTGACCGATGGAAATTTCTCGTTGACCCGATCTCTAGGAAGTCACCAAAAAAAAAAAAAAAGGATAATTGTGGAAGAAGAAACTCAAGGCTAGTCGTAAATCGACGCCAGGAAGCCATGATGGCATACCACAGTGGACCTTTTGTTGCTTGAAGAAAAGCCAACACAGTGTGGGGTCAGGGGGGGCGGGCGGGCGGTTCACCTTGAGGCTGTTTTTATTTTCAATTCTTTTTTTAGCCAATCAGAAATAAAGAAAGTGGAAATCAGACGCGCCAACCTTATCGCGTATGTTCAGGACCATAACGTGTCGGCCATCATCTCGTTCGAGTTAAACGAAACATACCGCTAGGGATGAGAAAGCACCGATACCAGGTGTCGGTATCGGCCCGATACCGACACCTGGTATCGGTGCCTTATTTTAAGGTATCGTGAATGCATGGATCCCGTCGATACCAGCCACCGATACTTAGGGCGACAAAAAATCTAATAAAATCGGGTATGTAAGTCCTCCTCAACAGTAGATGGCGCTCTACTGCGGCAAATTGAGACATCAGCGAATTATCGTCTGTGTCAGAAACGTTTTATTTTGTTGAATGGAATTTTATGTATCAAAAGTACTCTGGAGGAATTTTTTTATTTTTTTTCTAGAGTTTTGAAAATGATAGCCTGTTTTTTTGACTGCATGGCAGTTGTTACCGTGACGACGAAAGGCGGAGCTACTTGTTGAAGCCCACGGTCTTAAATAGGCAGCGGGGACTGCAAAGTGGCCACTTGCCCCTCATGCAAAAAGGTGTCGGGAAAAAAATATTTTTCACTCGTGGTGTCAGCACTTCATCAGTACGAATTTGAAGTCAGGGTGTAGAATGCGAGTTTTTTGCGAAAACATCGTCAAATCCAGATATGATGTCACCATTCGGTACGACGGCCCCGATTTTGGGGGAAAAAAACGAAATAAATAGCAGCCACTTTAGCTACAATGAATAAATAAATCAAATCGGAAGTTGTTCAACTCGAATACACAAGCGATTAAAAAGTCCCATTTGAAATCATGATTTATTTATTTATTTTCTCATTTTTATTTCTTTTTCTTTCCCCTCCCATCATATTTCCACAGAATGAAGAATTGAGTCAACTGTGAGCGCAGTCATGGCTGTCCAGACTGGCATCCACGTAAGTTCATGAATTAATTCATGCTGTTTGTCATTTATTTGATTTGTTTTACATTTATTTATTTATTTATTTAACCCTCATGCAGTATTTTTAAGCGGCTGCATGAAGGGTATTACGTCCCAAAAATGTCCCTCTTTCCAATGTGCAACAACCTTTTTCACTTTTCATTTGTTTTCCACTTTCAACCCCTCAAAATGTTCAGTGGGAATTGGCCAAGACATAGATATACATCCTATGCAAAATTTCAGCTTGTCCATTTGTCCAACAGTCCAAAATCGTCCAAAATGTCCAATTTTGGGATAATTACTGCATGGGGGTTAAATTTTTTTTTTTTTATTATTATAAAAAAAAAAAATTGGTGGGGTGGGGGGGCATTTCCGATTCCTTCTGAGCACCACCCAGCTAGGCCAGTCCTTATTTTCATTACGTCAGCAGCACGCTATGTGCCAAGGGAGCTCCCTGGCTGTTATTTTGATTCCACAAAAAAAAAAAAAAATGGAGACGTCTGTCACCCGGCAACTGCAGCAAGCCCACCTGTGTCACAACACGCAGTCTCGTTCTTGTGCCTGGCGTTCCTTACTCGGGAGACCCCGAGGAGTGTCTTTTGCGCGTTTTGGGGAGGGGTTGCTAGGAACGCAATCCAAAGTTTTTTTTCTTTTTCCTTCCCCTCCCAGCCACTGATGTCAACCACGCGAAAAGCCAAAACAACAAGAGTGTCAAGTTACATTTTTTTATTCTCGCAATTGCTCTTCATGGTATGCGACACGCGCATTCCGGTTAGATTTTTTTTGAGAATCGCGGTGCTCATAAAACGCTAAAAAAAATGTTAAAAAATGGATGCGCTCTTGGGATCACGAGAAGCATATGTGCATGTTTGACCGCGAACATCTGCGAGTCTTATTTTGTCATATGCGTTGGCCGGCCAAGTTATGTCACAGACGCGGGACAATAGATGAACAACATGCTCCATCATAAAAATCTTCCAAACACAAATAGGGGACATGTGTTGTGGGCGGAGGGCGAGGAAACTTAACTTTTGGACAACATTTCCACAACACAAAGTTTCTTGGCGGCGGCATCGTGCTTTGTGGCTGGACTTGCTCAGCTGGATCTGTCGCTTTTGACAAGGTGGAAGAAATTATGGCAGTCGGTATCGACACAAACTTTCAGGCTTCTGCTAGAAAGCAAAAAAACCCCCAAAACAACACCAAAAAAACAAGCTAAAAGTGATTTGTGGTGACTCAAAGGTATTTGGTGGAAAGTGTTTGCTAACTCCCATGTCATAGGGTGTGTACACTTGTGCAACACTATTAATTCTGTTGTTTATTTCTACTTCCTCTCTCAAAGATAAAAAAAAACAGAATCATACGAGTTATAAGTGCAAAAACACCAAAACCTTGAATTTAAACAGGGGTGTGTAGACTTTTTATATCCAATGTATGCATATTTTGGAAACTTTTGACCCAAGGTATGTGCGTCCATCCATCCGTTATCCTCACAAGGGTCCCCGGCCGGGTGTGCTGGAGCCTGACCGAGCTTCCAAGCACCAAATATTTGTGCCCGCTTCAACCTCGATTTACGAATCGACCAATAAAATAAAATTACTTTCACTTCGAATGAATTAAAATGAAGCAAAACTGAATTTGGATGATGTCTTTTTTTTTTTTACCCATAAGTGTCTTTAAAAACTCATGAAAATCATATTTTGGGGCAAAAAAAATTGAAAAAAAGATTCTAACAGCATTAATGAAGATAATTTTCGCCGTGACCTTTGACCTTTCTTCCAATTCCAGGAGGCTTGTGGGCCCTCGTTATAAGTGGCTCAAGTTAAGAGCATCAGCTCAACTCAATGAGGGCAAAATCTAATGTACAGGCATATGCTGATTTAATTCGCCGCTGTAAGGTTGCATTTAGTCGCCGGATTATCAGCAGGCATTCCTCGGACGATACGCAGGCGGGGTTGGGTGCGCGCTTTAAGAAAACAGTCATCTGGTTAATCTGAGAACACTAATCTGGTTCGGAATGGAGATTTTTGTTTTGTTTTGAAGAAATAAACGTTTCCCGTATTTTCCGCACTATAAGGCGCGCCGAAAATCATTCCATTTTCTCAGCGCGCCTTATAATCTGATGCGCCTTATATATGGACGTATTTCTTGGACGTCGTATTTTCAATGTTCTCTAGAGCGCTTTGTTACAGCTGCAGTGGTTGTGAAAACTCTATAAAAACCAAGCTGTATCGTACAGTGAAACTCCTCTACAATGAAATCTACATGGGTGAAAATACCCCCTAGTGTGAAAAAAATCGTCATGCATTAACACCATTCCCACTTTCCTGTTTCAAAAACCCCCTGTTGTGAAAATTTTCTTGCTGCAAACATGATTTCGTTGTAGAGGAGTTTCACTGTATTGTATTCCCTTTAGCTCCATTTAGTGGATGCATAACGCAACTGCAACCACAATTGTGACTTCGATTCTATGCGGCTTATAATGCGGTGCGCCCTGGCTATGAAAACTATTTTAAAATACGGCATTCTTGAAGGTGCGGCTTATACTCCCAAGCGCCTTATAGTGCGGAAAAATACGGTACATTGGCCTTACATGTACCTGTACATTTTTTAATTTTTTTTTTAACGTGTTGTTAATATGACACGATACTGCCCGAGTTTCTAATTAGCCGCATGTCCCCAAAAAACGCGTATGTCACAGTGACTTTGCAACGTGATGCGCCTCCAAGCCCTGTTTTGTTACGTAACGTGTGTTTGTCCAGCTGGGTCGATTCTTGATATGAGGTCACATTTATTTATTTTTTTCACGTTAGAACATCAGGTGTGCGCGCATGACTCCGTTTATCTTTCTCTACGTGTGCTGCGCTCGGGTGGAAAGGTCATTCCGGAGGCGTTGACTCCAGCTGCTTAGCCTAACGCGCCGGTCACGTGTCGCCTCCAGGGACTAATTTGTTTTACCGAATAAAATTAGCCAAATTCGTGAGATTAAATGAGTCCAAGTAGCCCGCGGTGGACTGAACTCCGCTAATTGTATGAATCACTTTGAATTTACGTCCTTTGCGAAAACCCGTGACAATGCGTGGGAAAACTTTGGGGGTGAATGTTGTCCTCCCAAACTGTCTTCAGATTTGATTCCATAAGTAACCTTGAATTGTGTGTTTTTTTTTTTTTTTTAATGTGTTAAATGACAAAAGTCTGATTTTAAATCATTAAAAAAAAAGACTTATAATGGACATCGAGATTATAGCCTTCAGCACGGAGGGGCGGGGCCATCTTGGGAGTTGCGTAACAAATGTCCGGGTGAGTCATTTAATGGACATCTGCTTGTGATTTCTCGATCGCCCTTTTGCTGCCGGAGCTTGTCAACAATGAAGGAATGTTTTGAAGGGCGAGTTTTTGTTTTTTTTTGTGTATTTTTTTTGGTATTCGTCGAGCCACGTCGCTTGACGCCCGTTTAGGCAGCGAAGTGCCTTGACGTTCTTGAGTTTCTCCTCGGAGACTCCAGCAGCAGGTGAAATTCCGCGATAAAGAGATACCGGGTACCAGTATCGGGCTGATATCTGTCTCATTGAAGGTATCGAGTGGCTCATGGAGACCGACGATACCAGCCACCGATACTGTTGTGTCCAGACACTGAAATTACGCAACTCTAAAATTGGCCTTGCTTGTCTAGTGTGAAAAGCCATAAAATCCGGGTCAAATAAACTGCCACTCACCGCAGGGGGAAATGGAGCGGTTCAAATCGCAACTCTGTCGAGTTACTGTGGGAGAAAGGAAAACCACGAGAGAAGTTTTTTTTTTCTCCCTTCTTGGATTTGTCTTCCTTTTTCATCACTATAGAGATAAAACCGTACTCTGAATACCAATAAGCAACCTGATCCGTGGGGTCAAACGATACAACAAAACATTCGCATTCGGCAGGTCTTCAGTGGGGAAACGGGAACAATTGGCTTTCGGCGTGTCATGTGACTCCCGTCCGCAGTCGGACGAATCGTAATTGTTTTGATCGACCTCGATGGAAACGTAACACTGACCCGCCTCTCGTACTGCCCCCCTCCAGGTATGGTTTGGCGAGAAATTCGACGCCCCCGTGCTGAGCCCTCGGAGCCCCCGCAGCCCCTTGGCGCAGCGGCACGGCCCCGGCCTCGCCGACGTCTTCCAGTACGACCAGTGGCTGGCGGTGCGGCATGAGGCCACCCTGGTGCCCATGCAGGAGGATCTCGCCATCTGGCTCGCGGGAATGCTAGGTACGTTTTCTTGAGTTTATCGCAGGTGACGTTTGGCGGTTCGGAATTCCGCCTGAGATTTAGTAGAAGCAACAGAAAGTTACTGGCTTTACCCCTTTCGGGGGTCGGCGGTCACTACAGTTGGACGGCTTATCATGTTATCGGATTTCTTACATGTGAAAACGTCATTTTTCACAGAGCCGCATTTGAAATATTGTATATGACGTACTGAGAGTTCAGTTGAAACAAGAGCTAGCATATAAACTAAGCATATATAAGCCTCATCAACCGTATACGCATACATACGTGTGTACGTTATATATAAGCCTAATCAACCATATACGCATACATACGTGTGTACGTCATATATAGGTATAATCAACCATATACGCACATGTACGTGTGTACGTTGTATATAAGCCTAATCAACCATGTACGCATACGTACGTGTGTACGTTATATATAAGCCTAATCAGCTATATGCACATACATGTGTGTACGTTATATATAAGCCTAATCAAACATATACGCATATGTACGTGTGTACGTTGTATATAAGCCTAATCAACTATATACACATACATGTGTGTACGTTATATAGAAGCCTAATCAACCATATACGTAAGTCTGTACGTTATATATAAGCCTAATCAACCATATACGTACGTCTGTACATTATATATAAGCCTAATCAACCATATACGCATATGTACGTGTGTACGTTATATATAAGCCTAATCAACCATATACGCATATGTACGTGTGTATGTTATATATAAGCCTAATCAACTATATACGCATATACGTGTGTGCGTTATATATAAGCTTAATCAACCATGTACGTACGTCCGTACATTATATATAAGCCTAATCAACCATATACACATACGTACGTGTGTACGTCATATATAAGCCTAATCAACCATATACGCGTACGTCTTTATGTATATACCATACCGACTGTTTTATGAAGAAAAAGACAAATGTTTGCAAATATACGTTTGATTGAATTTATGTCGTGTTTGAAAAAAAAAAACCCAACAAAAATAAACCATCAGTCAGTGGTTGCCTGTTAAATATTTTGAAACCGTCGGATAGCCGCAGAGGCAACGGTTTCCTTCTCTCGAGCCTTTGGAAAATACCGACAGACAATCGACATGTATCGCTTTCTGCCAACTCATTTGGCTCGCCCGCCTGTGCCATTATTCTGTCGTCTTTTGTCCCGTTTCAGTTTTTTACCGGAGCAGGGAAGAATTTGAACCTGACCTTAAGTGTAGTTTTTTTTTGTATTACCCATTCAGGATTTCTCTCGCGAGGAATGAGGCGGGCGGCGGTGGAGCGCGATAAACAAGATTTATCGTCAACGTGACTGGAATGACCCGTATTCCCGTGTTTGGTTTAAAACTTGGCGGGGAGCCTTTAAAGTCAGTTGCGGCGGAGCGATCTCATTTAGTGTTTTGCCCATTGTGGACTTTGTCACCCATGGGAATTCAGTGGCCTTTACGGGGTGATTTACAATCAAAGTCTATAAGAGACCCCCAACTCTTTTCAGACACCTCACTTTTGTTTTGTTTTTTTTAAACAGAAGAGGAGGTGCGGGCTGAGTTCTTCATGGAGGAGCTCAACAACGGCGTGAAGCTCTGCCAGCTTATCGGCGTCCTGCAGACGAAGATCGCCCAGAGTTGCCCCTCTGCACTCGGCAAGGTGAGTCAGCCCCGAAAATGGCAGGCGGCAATGGTTAAATCCGAGAGAGCTGAACTCAAAAGGCCACTCATCGTTCATTTTCTCCATTCCAACAGCTCTTTCCCACGAGGAAGGTTGCCTGTAAGCGCGACGCCTCTCCGGGTTCCTTCTTCGCCCGCGACAACACTGCCAACTTCCTCTCTTGGTGTCGGCACATAGGCGTGGACGAGACCTACCTCTTTGAGTCGGAGGGGCTCGGTAGGTTGCCGCTGACGCCGCCGGATCTCTCCGAAACTCTTTCTTTATACAGCAAAGACCGTGCGTGATTTTTTTTGGGGGGGGGGGGGTTATAGAACACAACTTTTAGGCTTTGCAAACTATGCACAAAGGGCCTTTAGCTAGCATAAATGAAAACGCGACTACACGGTGACGTGACGTCACATGTGGGCAAATGATAAGGCACACCGTATTTTCCGGAGTATAAGGCACTTCGGAGTATAAGGCGCAACGTCAACGAATGGCCCATTTTAAAACTGCTTTCATAGATAAGGCGCACCGCCTTATAAGGCGCATAGAATAGAAGCTACAATAGTGGTTGCGGTATGCATCCACCAGAGGGAGCTACGCTAAAGAAATACAATACAATACAGCTTTATTTTTTATCGAGCTTTCACAACCGCTGTAGCTGAAACAAAGCGCTTCACAGAACATTTAAAATACTACGTCCCAAGAAATCAGGATATTGATCCATATATAAGGCGCAACGGATTATAAGGCGCCTTATAAGGCATCCGCCTTATAATCCGTTGCGCCTTATATGTGGATCAATATCCTGATATTTTGGACGCAGTATTTTAAATGTTCTGTCAACTTTGGAGAAAATCTAATGCTTTTAGGTACACCTTATAGTGCGGAAAATACGGTCATTCAATTTATATTTTGGCATTTACATATTTAAGGAATTATATGTATAATGAATTTTGGGAAATCGATGGTCAGTTATTTATTTTAATTTTTTTCTGGATGTGTATTTATTCCTCCCAGTCTCTTGTAATTTATTTGAGGGTTGCTTTTGCAAATTAAAATAACTCCCCTTTAATTTGACATTTTTCTAAGAGTCCGTTAAAAACAAAACAAAACAAAAAAACATGTATTTATTTATTTTCTAAATGATGCTTAATGCTACAAACTCAAGTCGACGTGATTAGCGGAACATGTTCTTTAATCCTTATTGTCTTAATGACGTAATAGGATCTGTTCCACAGGGCAATCAACCCTAAGTACTTTTTTTTTTTGGTAATTGGCGATAACGTCAGTCCTCGCAATCGGTCTCCGAAATCAAATCCCACTCGCAAAGCAAGCGCGGCTGTGCGCCGGTTTATTAATATCCGCAGACTTCATCTCACTGTTCCAAATCCGTGTTCCCTTCTGCATGATTCACCCAGCATCCCCCCTTCAGGGGAATCATTTACTTCCATGTCACGTTGCACCTCTGTCGTCCCGCTCTGTCCGCCGGATGTTGTCTGAACGAGAGGCGGGGGGACAGCTGCTGCCTCACGTTATTCACTCGCAAAAGTCGGGATGTTCACTTGAATTTGTTTTATTTTTTATTTTTTTTTGTGTATGTCATCCAGTGCTGCACAAGGAGCCCAGGCAGGTCTGCCTCTGCCTGCTGCAAATTGGACGCATCGTGTCAAAGTAAGTCTTCCGACATGTTGTTTTGAATCACAAATTGTGAGCCATATTTAAGGGCGCGCTTGCAAAAACTCGTCAGGTACGGTGTGGAGCCACCAGTGCTGGTGAAGCTGGAGAAGGAAATCGAGCTGGAGGAGACCCTGCTGCTGACCGAGGAGCCTCCTCCGGCCGTCCAGACCTTCAGTGTGTGTTGCCAGCATGGTGGCCTCTACCAGTCGGGGGTGAGTCTACGACATGGCTGGGAAGTTATCTATTTTATTTTTTATTTTTTTTTGTCAATGTAGTTTCCTTTCCATCTTCCTCCCACATTCCAAAAACATGCATACTGGGTTCATCGGAGACCCTAAATATGATAAACGGTCTAATTAAATACACAATATGTAGATGTTTTTTATTTTTATTTTATAAACTTAAAAAAAAAAAAAAAAAAAATTTTTATTTAAACTCATTCACTCCCAAAGACGTTTTTAAACGTCTTTTCAGACTTGGTCTAGAAATGGCTGGTACTGAATGAGTTAATTCGTTCAGTACAGTATATATTTTACATTTGATACATTTTACAAAATATTTGCATTTGATTTAGTAGTAGTACATAAAAAAAAAAAATAGTATATATATATATATATATATATATATTTAATTATTATTTATATTACATATATATTTTAATATATTTTAATATATTTTATTTTATATATATGTATATATATATATATTTTTTTTTTAAAATATATTATTATTTATACATATATTATATGTATATATATATTTTAATGTACTACTACTACATCAAATGCAAATATTTTGTAAAATTTATCAAATGTCAAATATATACTGGACTGAACAGATTTGAATTAACTCATTCAGTACCAGCCAATTCTGGACCAAGTCTGAAAAGGCGTTTAAAACCGTCTTTGGGAGTGAATGAGTTCAAAAACTTTTTTTTATTTTTTATTTTTTTTGGGTCATTGTCTCGATCTCCGTTATGCACCTGATTGCGAGATTCATTCGTCATACCCACGTGCTCTTGCGTCCGTGAGGTCGAGCAGCTGCGTCACTTTGGCGGCCCACGTGCGCCCCACTTGCGCCAAGATGGTGGCCGGCTGGCTCCGCCGCTTGACTGGCCCGCCGCGGGGTGGGGGCGGCATGATGCACCCTAGCTGACCATGTGACGCGATGACTCGCTACGGCGCAGAATTGGACTTTTGGGGGGGGTGGGCTGACGTCAGATGAATTTAGTTTCCTGTTCTTATTTTATGGCCAACGCTGCAAGCGACTCTCAGAATAACTGCGGTCATTGAAGTGGAATCAATTCAAAAACATAAGTCGCGCCGAATGTGCAGCTGGGAGACCATCCACAACCGCTATCATGCTCAGGTTGCCCTCAAAGCCAATCCGCTGTGGTTTCTTTTAACCACGATTATTTTCATTGTAGCGAGTCCCACAAAATCAAGCCGCCCTCACAGTGACTCCCCATTATCCCTTTTCAGGAGCACGGCGTGGACGACCCGCCTTGCTGCAACTGCTCCAACAGGGTGTCCATTGAGTACCTGTCAGAGGGTCGCTACCGGCTTGGGGACAAGACCATCTTTATTCGGGTGAGGGCCCGACACAGACACGTACACACAGTGCCGGGAATCTGCTATTCCGCATCGGTAATCCGAACTCTCAAAAGGGCCAGTGTGTATTGAGACGGGGCCCCCATTGTTCGATCAGGAATGTGATATTCCCCGTGTGAATAATTATCTGAAACCAGAAAGGAATTGCGTACGGGGTCACTGCTTTCGCCTGAGTTAAAAAAAAATATGTATCTACACACAATCCCCATTTAAATTGGTCTAGCCTAGCCTAGCCTAGCCTAGCCTTAACCTTTTAGCCGCTGTCACGTGCGGTTAGCTTGCAAAAAATTTGCAAGTGGATTTGAAATGTGTGTTGCTTATTTTTTGTAAGCCCCCAAAATATTAAGTGCAGTGTGAAAATTCATATGTTGAAATATCGGAAAATGAAGAAAAAAAATGGCACCATGCACGATTCAATCAAAAATGTATTGCACATAAAGTTAAATAATAATTATATCCTAATAAGGTCTTGAAGTTGAAATGCAAAAGTATATTTGCTTAAAAATTAAATACAATTTTTTAAAAAAAAAAAGTTTAGGCCACCGTAACATGCAGTTTGATGATTTATTTCAGTGATTCTTTCGCAGACCACTAGAGGGAGCCCACTAGTTTGCCGTATATTGTCCGTTCCGCACTGCGTTACATTACACGCATTGTAGTTTTCTGGATAATTTGCCGACGCAAAACCGAAGATATTCGGGGGGAATGAAAATTTATGATGTACTTGCATGATGCACCCCCACCCCCACCCCACCCCTCGATACTGCTTTTCCATGTCATCACCAGTTTGTTAACCCTAACCGGTAACGGCGTGGGCTCAACTAAGCTTGTTATCCTCGTGTTAGTCGATTACATCATGAGTGCGCGTCTTCGCGATTAGCTAACATTGAAGCAATGTTGCCCTCAGATGCTTCACGGCAAACACGTGATGGTGCGCGTCGGGGGCGGCTGGGACACGCTGCGCGGCTTCCTCACCAAGTACGACCCGCTGCGCGTGCTTCAGTTCACCACCCTGGAGCAAAAAATCCTGGCTTTCCAGAAGGGCCCGCCCGGCTTGGGAGGTCACCACGGCAACGCGGCGCCGCCTCCCGAGATGGACCCCCTGGCGGCCGTCGACGACCTCATCTCGTCGTCGTCGTCGTCGTCGTCGTCGTGCTCCTCCTCCTCGGGCTCCAAGACGTCGCCGCCCGCCGCCGGTCAGACGTGTCGCTCCTACGCGGCTTCGCCCGCTTGCACGCCCACGCTAGCTAGGAAAGGGGCTGCGGCGGCGCCGCGGAAGAACCTCCAGATCACGCCGCCCGCCCCCAGGAAGCCCACCCAGCTGCCCCTGCCCATCGCCACCAAAGCCTCCTCTTCATCATCATCATCATCCTCCTCCTCGTCTTCTTTGCCCAGCACGCCCTTGGGCGGCTCCAAGCAGTCACCCAGTCCGGTCCAGGTCCAACGCAGAGCCGTGACGCCCCAAGCGGACCCGTTCGCCGCGTCCAAACTGAGGCTAAGACCGCCCACTCGGGTCCCCGCGACTCACCCGAGGAGTCCGGTCTGCCCCGAGCCTTCTTCCAAATGCCCCAAACCGTCCAGCCCCACCGCCCCAAATGATGCCCGGCCCCCAACGGGCGCCGGCCAGCGGCCCCGCCTGGCGCAACGCCGCGCGGGTTCCCCGGCCTCGCGCCTCCGCCTCGAGACGGCGAGGCGGGTCAGGGTGGCGGCACGCGCCGCGGCGACGCCCGTTCCGCAAGCTCGCCCCGCCTCCCCCGCTCTGCCCAAACCCGCCTCCCTCACGCCCGTTAAAGACATCGCAGCCAAAACCAAGGGGCCCGCCCCAGCAAAGGATCCCAACCCGATGCAACGCGGCACTACCGCCCCTTGGCGTCACCCTGGGGCCAATCCCGCGCCCACTGCCAATACTAAAGCCAATCCGAAAGAAACTTCCACAACGCAGAAGGCAGCTCAGAAACCGTCTGCTTCGACAAACGCCGCCAAATCCGAGTTCACGCAAGTCGCCGCCCCCCAGAAGACCACCCCGGATGTCAAAGCAAAGACGGAGCCCGGCAGGAAGATCCCGCAGTACAGAGGCAAGCGTGAAGATCCTTATTTCGAAATGAACTGTCGGAGAAGGCAGAAGATGTGATTGGAGAGGCCTCGCCAGCAGGCTGGTGACTCACCTGGGGGCGGGGGGGGGTAGGGGGGGGGGAATAAATCGGCACTTGTTTTCGCTCCTTTTAAACTAATCCTTACATGTTGACTGTAAATTTGTTTCAGGGGCGTCCAAACTTTTTCCGCAAAAAAACATCGGCCGGTAGTTTGGACCCCCCCGTTTTGTATCCTATTCAACAGATTTCATTTAAAAGGGTCGATCGTTTGTACGTTTTGTCTCTGTGATGAAATAATCGACGGTTTTCTGACTCGACTACCTGCTTTAAACGATTACTTATCATGTTTACATTTTTACACACGCACGCAAGCGACGTTCTGAGATACTTTGTCCAAAGTGAGCTTCGGGAAACGGAGGAACAGGCTACCCAAAGTCTCGCGTGTCGTTTTCCTGCGACAAAGCCGGAAATCGAATTGATTTGATTTCCCCAGCCGAGCGATGGATCACGACACCTTGGCACCATCATGATTGGAGTCCTCCGTCATGTGCCTTCGTCATAAATCCGAGTGAATGGCATTAGAATGTATTATATGATGGGTGGGATGAAAGGGGATTTTTTTTTTTTTTTTAGATATATATATATATATATATATAAATATTTGAAACTTGCACAGTGTGTACAAACACTTTTTAAGGAGGAAAATGTTACAGATAAACTACTGATTTTTTTTCTCTCTCTTTTACCAGGCCAGGCCATCACTCTCAGTGCACATTCAAAGCAGTATAGATTTTTTTTTTATGATCTCTATGTTGGCGCGTGTGTTGAAATTCTAGTTTTCTATGTGGTGTTTGTGTGTGTTCATAAATAGAGTATTTACAGATTATTAAAAGCCCCCCCCCCCCCACCTACTTTTCTGTGTTTGGCACTTTACAGAAACCTCTGTCACATTTTGAATGTTGATTGTGTCTCTTGTCCCGGATCCATTTTTTTTTTTTTCTTCATGTGGTTGTTTTTGATTAAATTGGTCAAAATCCATCTTGAGTGTTTGTTTCAAATTCGTGTGGTTGATTTAGGCCCTTTAAATCAAAGGGGAATACAATTGTATGCATTTTGTGGTGTCTCCGCAACGCCAAGTTAGTATTAATTTCCAATAACTACAAATCTTGTCCAGAACACGAGTATATTTATTCTGCCTCAAATGACAAAAGTTCGTGAAAATAATTCTGATCGATGACGCATGATTTTAGTTAAATCGAACATTCATATTGTTAATTATCCCGATGAAAGTGTTTTTATCGGATTTCTGAGCTAGTTTGCCTGTCATTTGGCTTATTTTTTAAAGCTTCTCTATGGGAAGTACTGCAGTAAAATTCGGTGACCATTTTACGGCCTTGCAATTGGGTTTAATGTACTGCTCTGCCATCTTGCGGAAATAAGGGAACACTGCAGGTGAAACACCGCGAGTGACTTGGTGTTTATTGAACATAAAAACATATAGTACAGTAATAAATTGACAGAAATTAAAAATAAGTAAAATAGTAAAAAAAGGAAAAGACAACAGGCATCATATAGCACAATAAAAGTGGATAAATTCGGATGCCCTCAATGAGTATATTTAATCCGTCTCAAATGACAAAGTTCGTGAAAATAATTCTGATCGATGACGCATGATTTAAGTTACATCGAACATTATATTGTTAATTAGACCGATGAAAGTGTTTTTACTGGATTTCTGAGCTAAAGTTTGCCTGTCATTTGATTTTTTTCAAGCTTCTCTATGTGAAGTATTGCAGTAAAATTCGGTGACCATTTTACGGCCTTCCAATTGGGTTTAATGTATTGCTCTGCCATCTTGCGGAAATATGGAACACTGCAGGTGAAACACCGCGAGTGACTTGGTGTTGTTTATTGAACATAAAACCATATACAGTAATAAATTGACAGAAAGTAAAGTTGAGTAAAAAAGGAAAAGACAACAGACATCATATAGCACAATAAAAGTGGATAAATTGGGACCCCCTCAATGAGTATATTCCGTCTCAACTGACAAAGTTCGTGAAAATAATTCTGATCGATGACGCATGATTTAAGTTAAATCGAACATTATATTGTTAATTAGACCGATGAAAGTGTTTTTATCGGATTTCTGAGCTAGTTTGCCTGTCATTTGGCTTATTTTTTAAAGCTTCTCTATGGGAAGTACTGCAGTAAAATTCGGTGACCATTTTACGGCCTTGCAATTGGGTTTAATGTACTGCTCTGCCATCTTGCGGAAATAAGGGAACACTGCAGGTGAAACACCGCGAGTGACTTGGTGTTGTTTATTGAACATAAAACCATATACAGTAATAAATTGACAGAAAGTAAAGTTGAGTAAAAAAGGAAAAGACAACAGACATCATATAGCACAATAAAAGTGGATAAATTGGGACCCCCTCAATGAGTATATTCCGTCTCAACTGACAATAGTTCGTGAAAATAATTCTGATCGATGACGCATGATTTAAGTTAAATCGAACATTATATTGTTAATTAGACCGATGAAAGTGTTTTTACTGGATTTCTGAGCTAGAGTTTGGCTGTCATTTGATTAAAAATGTTTTGACTGACAAATACGTTCCAACGAGTAGATCGTAAATATTTAAATGCATTCTAACGTCGGTTCGAGAATACTTGCAATTACGTACGAACGTAATTGTAGGCTAAATGTGAGAAACGCAATTTCCCATAATACAATGCGGTATTGATTTGCGCATGCGCATATTCCATGGCATTATTGGGGTATAAACTAATTTTAAAAACATTTTATTATCATATCCATACCAAAAATTATGCAAACATTGTATATTCTCAATGGTTTTATTGTGGTTGTAGTGCATGTTTTCCGTTTGTCATTTCTTTCCCATAATGCCTCGCGGTATTTACTTGCGAATCACAGGCTTGCTCAAGTAACAAAAAATAATTTTAAAAATTACTTTTAAGCTATTGGTTAACATTATACTGGTGCGTTGAAGATTCAGTAAGTCAACGTTTGTAATTATATGGCTTCGTTATGCCAGCAGTGCGTGATTTACGATCACGTTTTTTTCCCATAAGGCCACGGGGTATGTGTAAGGAAGTAAATACCCCGTGGCATTATGGGAAAAATGCTATGTTTGTAGCATTTAGGCTACAAGTACAGTATGTTCCGACATATTTGCGAGGACGTTTGAAAAAAAAATTCGAGTAGGTTTGAACACACTTGCGAGTACATTCGAATGTATTAAAATACGTTCGAACGAACACGCAAGTAGATTTGAACACACTTCCGTCGAGTGCGCTTAAAACTGTCATTAATTTCAGTAATTTCCCTGTACCACTAGAGGGAGCCCGCGTAGCACAAGTGGTGCTAGGTTGTACCATTTTTAGAACGAGATTTCATTTATTTCTGACCCCAAGTACTACAGACACATAAAAACATGTTCAATGACAATTTATATTATTTATTTTTAAACATCTTGATGTGAAATGTTAAATAAAATATGGATAAAACAAGTGCATACGTTGTTTCAGTGCATCAAAAAATCTGAGTTAAACCCTTGGAAAAATTAAGGCACAACAGTGTAGAAACAATTAAGTACCACTTTTTTTTTTTTTATCAGGCCCATTACATCATGACAAAAAGAGAAATATTCAAACAGTAAATCACAGGAGAGTGCAATTCAGTTTCTTTGGCAGCGTTTCCCAACTTGTCAGTTTTTGTTCTGCACTGACTATATAAATGGGCGCTGCGCCTTTTTAAAAAATATTTCTAGTGCATTTTTAAGTACCTGAATTGAAAATGAACTCTGAGTTTAAAACCATCCAAGACTCTTGCTGATAGAAAACATGCAAGTTTGTGTTTCAGTGACCTAAGCATACAAAAAGCTACATTGTCATTATTATTATTTTTAAGGTATTAAAATAATCTGTCATCCAGGTTCTTAGTAGCTCCTTTTCAGTGGTGCTGTTCTTGATCCGTGCACGGTAAACAAAACAACCGGGGTCATTTCTTTGTAAAAAATCTCTCCTCAAAATTTGGAGGTGTAGCTGGAAAATGGAAGGAAAAGAACAGGACACAAAACATTCCTCCAATCTTCCAGTTAGATTGTTCGTTTGCACCTTTTGCAAGACTCAAATGTTTTCTGTCGATTGATCTTCCGTTGCCAAGACTATCTCATGAGTTCTGCCATGGCGCATTTGTCCGTCCCTGAGCCTGTGTGGTGTTTTGCTACAGTCCAAAGATGGCCGACGTCCACCATCCGCTGGACATCTACAGCAGCAGCGGCGTGTGCTCCCCGGCCGGCTCCATCCGCTTTGTGAGCTGCCGCGCTCGAGCCAAAAGTCGATTGGGCAGAGACGGGAAGTGGTGACTCGGGTCCAGCACGTTGGTCTTACGGCGTTCGCGCTCCTGCAGCCACATGAGGTACGGGCTGGGCGGGAAGAAGGGCCGCGTTTGCTCCCGGTACAGTTGCAGGACGATGCCCGCGACGCCGAGCACCACCCACACTGTAATCATGATGTAGTCTAGACAAGAGAGAAATGACGATGAAAACAACCTGAGAAAGATTTTCTCCTAGCACAGCATCCCAATACCAATACCAGCCATGTCTGAAAAGACGTTTAAAACCGTCTTTGGGAGGGAATGAGTTAAAAGCCAGTAAAAACCTCAGGGTTATAATAGCTTTGGATTCGTCATGATAGTTGCCGTATTTTCCGTACTATAAGGCGCGCCGGAGTATAAGCCGCACCTTCAACGAATGGCCTATTTAAAACTACGTTCATCGATAGGGCGCCTTATATAAGGCGCACATAGTGGCTGCAGTTGCAGTATGCATCCACCAGAGGGAGCAACACTAAAGCTATTACGACACATTAAAACGGTTTCTATATATAGGGCGCACCGTATTATAAGGCGCGTAGAATAGAAGCTACAGTGAAACTCCTCTACAACGAAATCATGCTTTGCAGCAAGACATTTTTCACAACAGGGGGGTTTTCACTGTAGCAAATTTTGAAATAGGAAAAGTGGGAATGGTGTTAATGCATGAAGATTTTTTTTCACACTAGGGGGTATTTTCACCCATGCAGATTTCGTTGTAGAGGAGTTTCACTGTACAATAATGGCTGCAGTTGCGGTATGCATCCACTAGATGGCACCATGCTAAAGGGAATACAATACAATACAATACAATACAGCTTTATTTCTATAGAGCTTTCCAAGAACCAAGAAATAGTCCACTCGCGCCGGTTTTTTTCGGTTTGAGCGACATCCACGAGCTCACCGATGGTTTGGAACGGCACGTCGGTGAACGCGGCGCTGAAGTTGTCGTTGAGGAAGCGCTTGAGGATGTTGAGCGTGACGTAGGAAAGGCTGGTATAAATGTAAGCGTTCACCGCCAGGACGACGGCGTACGCGCCGATGACGCCGCACGTGACGATGTTACCCTGTCGAGAGAAGGCGTCAAATTTTTGAAAAATCGAAAATGCTACGATCCGAAAGGCGGGGGGGGGGGGGGGGGGGAGTTACCTCTCGGGGCCAGCGCATGAAGAAGAGCGGGACGATGATCATGATGCTGCAGAAGGTCACCCAGAAAACGGCGTCGGAGCGTCTGAATACTTCAAAGTCCCCTGAAGGAGGACCAAAAATGTAATTTTTTTCGGATTTTTCAAACACTTTTTGGATTTGTTCCTACCGAGAGGAGTGAAGAAGACCGTGGCGGCCACCAGGAATCCGAGCGTCAGGCCGACCACCACCACGCACGCCATGACCGAGCCGAAGCGCCACCAGCTCATCATCAGCAGGACTCCGCCCACCACGCCGATCACCGCCGATACGGCCAGCCTGACTGCGAAAAAAAAAGCGAGACGTTCGTAACGCGGCGGCTGGCGGTTTTCTCACGTGGAGACGGACGCAAACGACTCACTGTCGTAATCCAGGATCGTGGTCCTGGTGATGAGCACGAAGAAGAAGAAGGCGGAAAAGCTGAAGCCCATGCATAACAACTCTGTCGGGGTGGGGGTGGTGGTGGGGGGGGGGATACAAACAGAAACCGGAGCGGCGTCACATTGGAAACGAGCGGAGGGACAATCACGGGTTCCTTTTGGACCTCTGACGACATCACATGAAGGAGGACCGCATGAGAGACGAGACGATTCGGGTCAACTGTGACCAGTGAACAACAACACCATCAAGTGACCGGTTACCATGGCGACGTGCGCCACACTGGGGGAATCCGGATACAAACCACGAGGGGCAAAATTCAGAAGAATTCGGTCATTTTATGGATTTTGGTAGAGCTGTCCTTCATTTTTTTTTTTTTATATTTATATAATTTCAAATAATAATAATGGCTATTCCAAAAACATGTCAGGATTTGCACTCTAAATTGTCCCTAGGTATGAGTGTGAGCTGAATTGGCTGGCAAACAAGGGTGTCCCCCGCCTACTGCCCGACGCCTCCGGCACCCCCCGCGACCCTATTCAAAATGGAATGGAAATTTCAAATAATAATAATGGCTCAGCTGAGTATTCGTCGCGAGTCGGAAACGTCAATGGCCGTTGTTCAAGCATTTGTAGCTCTTTGTAAAGCTAAAAAAAAAAAATTGACGGTAATCCCCGGCAATTTGTAGGAAATCGGGACCAAGCCCAGTCACAAATCGAAAAAAATAAATCAATAATGGGAAGTGATTAAAAAAAAAAAAAGGTTCAAAATGTCTATCGGTATTTTAAACCTTAAAAAAAAATTACTGGCTTTTCAAAGCTAAAAAAAAAAAAAAATTGTACAGTAAACCCCTGCAATTTGCCGGAAATTGGAACCAAGACCTGTCATAAATCGGAAAAAAAATAACAAGAAGTGATTTAAAATAAAAAAAGTTTCGAAATGTCGACAGTATTAGTATTTCAAACCTTAAAAATAACTGGATTTTCAAAGCTAAAAAAAATAAAAAATTGTGCAGTAAACCCCTGCAATTTGCCGGAAATTGGAACCAAGTCCTGTCACAAATCGGAAAAAAAATTACAAGTCATAAATCGGGGAAAAAAAAATAACGAAGTGATTAAAAAAAAAAAAAAACGTTTCGAAATGTCTATTAGTATTTTAAACCTTAAAAAATAACTGGCTTTGTAAAGCTAAAAAAAAAAATGTACAGTAAACCTCGGCAATTTGCCGGAAATCGGAACGAAGCACTGTCACAAATCGGAAAAAATTAACGATAAGTGATTAAAAAAAAACAGTTTCGAAATGTCTATTAGTATTTCAAATCCTTAAAAAATAACTGGCTTTGTAAAGCTAAAAATAAAATTGTACAGTAAACCGATTTGCCGGAAATCACGATTAAGCCCTGTCACAAATCGGACAAAAAATAACGAAAAGTGATTAAAAAAAAGTTTTGAAATGTCTATTAGTATTTTAAACCTTAAAAAATATCTGGCTTTGTAAAGCTAAAAAAAAAATGTTGTACAGTGAACTCCGGCAATTTCCCGGAAATCACGATCAAGCCCTGTCACAAATCGGAAAAAATTAACGCTAAGCGATTACAAAAAAAAAAAGTTTCAAAATGTCTTAGTATTTTAAACCTTAAAAAAATAACTGGCTAACACCGGATTTGATTACGACAAAACGCACGGAAAACGCGCACATGCATATACCTGCGGCAATGACTCTCCAACACTTCCACTAACAACCCAGGCTAAACTTCGCTCTTTGACGCTAAATACCAGTTCCCTCTTAAGCGGGGTTTTGGTACCATCTTGTGGTACAATATAGACAGAAACAAACCAACCCCCCCAAAAAAACTAGAATGGAGAAATTTGAGATTCACTGTGTTCGAAAATGACGCGACAATGAAGTAAAAGCACTCACCGGATTTGAAGAATCGGTGCCCAAAGAAGCAGACGAAAAGACCTGCTAAGCCGGTGATCGTAAAGAAAATTTTCGTGGTTATCTTTCCTGAAAAGGCACCAAAAAAAAAATTCCCTCAACTATTTTCAAGAATTAAAAAATGTTTTAAAGTCGCAAAACGGTTTCAACTCATACCCAGCGTTTGACATCCGTCCAGTTTGGAGGCGAAGCTGCAAGCGTACGTGTGGACGGGGACGTACGACGCCGACGTGTTGAGGACGGGATCTCGAACGATCACCGAGTAAATGACGCCCTGGCCGGGGATGGAGCTAAACATCACGGTGCTCATTTCCGACGAGGACAGCGTCATAATCTGCGGGCGACAGCGCGAAGACTTCCAACGGCTGAAATTACTTTCGACGATTTCGGCGGCGGTTTTACGTACGCGTTTGCCGCTCTCCCTCATGCCGTCCACGTCCGCCACGGCCTGGACGGCCCGGAAGAGGCTGCGCTCCGACAAGTCGTTCTCGGGCAGGAAGTACTGGTAGACGACGTACTGCAGGCGCCAGCGCGTGTCGGTCCCCGTGGACGTGTCGCAGGATGGCGGAGTGCTGCCCCTGGTGGACGAGTGAAATTCGTTAAAACGTCATTTTCCCGATTTTTGTTTGTTTAGTTTTGTTTTCTCTTCTTTTGCTTCGAAATGTTGTTCGCTGTGGTGTGTGTGTGTCAATGCTTTGAGGCACGGGTGTCAAACAAAAGGCCCGGGGGCCAAATCCGGCCCGCCACATTATTTTATGTGGCCCCTGAAAGAAAATCATGCGCGTCAACATGCATCATCTTTGCTAAATAAATTACAGAAAATGTCAAATTATCATGTGTAATAACCATAAATAATAAATAACCATTTATTACACATTTATTATCATGTGTAATAACCATTTATTACACATGATAATTTGACATTTTGTCAAAATGTCAAAACATTGACATTTTGTCAAAATGTGGGATCATGATAATTTGACATTTTGACAAAATGTCAAATTATCACGTGTAATAACCATTTATTACACATGATAATTTGACATTTGTCAATCATTTTGTTACCCTGACATGTAATAATGCGAAAATGCAATTAAACATTTTTTGTGGTTTTATTGTCATAACGTAGGCGTAACTCAAAAGTGGCCGGCGACAAAAATGGGTTTTTACACCCGTGCTTTAAGGTGTTGCGTCTTGACTTGTGTGAAGCACATTGAGTTGTCTCCGTGGAACAAACGCGCGATATCAATAAAGTTGCGGTGACTATCCATCCATCCATTTTCCGAACCGCTTCATCCTCACTAGGGTCGCGGGGGGTGCTGGAGCCTATCCCAGCAGTCTTCGGGCAGTAGGCGGGGGACACCCTGAATTGGTTGCCAGCCAATCGCAGGGCAAGTTGCGGTGACTAAAGAACGATAAAAATCGATCAGCGCGTGAACAACACGTGGTCGCGGCGGAACAAATAATCTTTTAAAACGCGTCGCATGTTTTAGAATGTTTCGGCTCAGTGTGTGACGACTGAAAAGAAAATGATACATAATTGTCCCAGAATGAAATCAAAATCAGTTAAGGCGCTAAATGAGGAAGGGGGAGGGGGAGGCGACTGAGCACGAGACGGTTCCAGAAGAAAAACTGCGTGGCGTGATGAGGCACATGTGAGCTGTCAGCTTCTCGCGCAGGAAGTTACTACCTCTCATATCCCAGGTTGGCCGGCGCGAATCGGATGGTGGTCTCGAAGAGGTTGTAGTGCAGGTAGACGTTGGGGTCCACGTTCAGGTTAAACTCGATGTTACACCCGCCGGGTATGGGGTCTAGAGCAGCGGGGGGAGGAAGGGTCAGTTGCGCTATGTCATGAGTGGCAGGCGCATGATCATCAAACATCCAACGGCCAACATTTGGAGCCCCGCCCCCCCACAAAAAAAAAATCTAGATAAACTGACACATTTCAACTTATGGTGAAAGTGCTTCGAACTTTGATTTTGCGGAAGCACGAATGACAACACACAACTTCCTCACAGCTTATGAAACGGAACTGCAATCTGACTTTTATTTTTTTAACCCTTTCGGGAACAGCGGTTACTCCAGTGGACATCTTACCATGAAAGGGTTAAAGATATAAACATGGAGAAAAAAAAAAAAAATGGGACGTCGATGGCGTACCCGTGCTGGAGAAAGGCAGAATCACGCCCGTGCCTGTGACGGTGCTTCCATCGCTAGAGAACAGGAACAAGGTGAAGGATGTTTGTCCCGGTAGGAGAGGGAACAGGATGCCTGTGTCCGCTGCCGTTGAAGAGAGACCAAACACTGGTGTCTAAACACAAATAAAAGCCGGAAGTTAGTTAGTTACAAAAGGATGCATCCATCCATCCATTTTCAACACCGCTTAACCTGAACAGGGTCGCGGAGAGTTGCTGGAGCCTATTCCAGCAGACGACACCCTGAACTAGTCGCCAAGCAGTCGCAGGACACATATAGGGTCAAACGACCATTCACACCCACGTTTACACCGTCACTGAGTGTGAATTTATCCCACGCTACCCGCACACAAGTCCGGCGTGTGTACCACTACATCATCGGCGGCTACAACAGGATCAGTAACGTTATAACCCTTTCATCTATCCTGTGACTTGCTAAGCTGTCCACTGTAGTAACTGCTGTCCCTAAAAGGGTTAATTTGATGTGAAACAAACAAAAAAAAAATCTATTTTGTCCTAAAATAATGTAGCGAAAAGATTCGCGATAGCTAGTGGCGCGCAAAGGGGTGACCTGAGGGGGGCAGTGTTGCCAGGCAACAAGCTATAATTCACATTTTTATTTTCATTATTCATTCTGTTCTTTTAAAAAAAAAATTTTTTTAAACCAGCCGTTTAATTTGTTAGCAGAATTCTCAACCTCACTACTTTAAATTTTTAAATTAAATCAGTTCATACACTTAATGTCGGTTTTATGTTCGGTAGTTTTGTGCCGTCCTTGAATTATTATTTTTTTTCTCCCATGGGAGTCATTTGCACTCGGAACAAATACAAAATCAGACTATGTGGTTATTTTTTTTATTATTTAAAAAATATACATATATTATTTAAAAAATATACATATATTTTTTAAATATTATATATATATATATTTAATATTATTTTAAAAAAAATTTCATTTACATTTTTTTTTAATTCAATATTTAAATTTAAAAAATTACAATAAATTCAAAATTTTCAATGTCAAAATTTTTTTTTTTAACCCTTTTGTTGCTAAAGGCCCAATCTTATGGACATGGATTGAAAAATGCATTACATTTGGTTCTCCTCCTACAATCGGATCAACTGATGCTTTTCTGAAGATCTACGATGATCTTAAAACAACCCCCCCACCCAAAAAAATTATTGAAACAATTATGACTGGAAACCACCCTTATTGACTTATTTAACAAGTTCACGCGTGAAATAAATGACGGCCCTGCACGGACATTAATTGCAAATTTGAATTCCATTTCAATGTCACGCTTTTTTCAAAAAGATCGTCCGCAACTCAATCAAACCAAAAATTGGGTTAACCTTGATTTACTGTGAAGCAGCCCGGCAGCGCTCGCCTCGACGATCACAATCACATCTTTTGTACAAAGACGCCGCCTTGTTTTGGCAGCGGCGCAATGACCGCAAAATGCGCATTGGATTTGGTTTACCAGTGAATTTATCCGATTAAATCCTCATTTATTTCGCAATCATTTGAAACGGAGCTGTGGAGAAAATTAATCTTGTTCTAATTTCAAGGGGAAAAAAATCCCCCTGTGAAATTCCTTTTAGAGAGGTCTGATCTCCTTGACCCTAATTAGTTTTCCTTTTGCCTGGAAAAAAAAAAAAAACGGGTCAGTTGACATGATTTTATCGGGTTATGCGGGTGCGTATCATCAGCCGTCGGTCCCGAAAAAGAAAAATGTGATGTCGTAAATCGCAGGTGTCATCTGGCCCGCCACGTCATTTTTTTGTGGCCCGCGACAGCAAATCAAACATGTTAACTTCCATGATGCTTGCTAAAATCTCGACCAAAAATGTAAACTTCTCATATGGAATACATAAAAATATTGTTAGCATTTTCTTGCTAGCAAACCCCTTATTACAGTAAACAATAGTTGAATAAACCGTCTTGACTTCTTTATCTCAGTCATCAAGGCCCTGCAAGGAAAAACTAAATGTGGCCCGCGACAAAAATCAGTTTGTCGTAAATAAAGGACGACGGTGGACGACACGCAGCGCTGTTCTTTCTTCCATCTCGACATGTGACCTTTTGTTCGGCGGAATAAGACGCGCTTTGTTTGAGAAACAGGCAGACTTTGTGCGTCGCTGCCATACTACTGTTGCCGCACACGTTCGGATTCTCCGTCTGCCTTCTCTTCACTTCAAAATAAGAGTATTTAAATCGCATTTTAGAGATTAAGAAGTGGGCCTTACGGGCTGTAGGACAACGTGACGTTGTGCCGTTGCGCGTGGAACTGCACGGTGGCGAAAGCGACGTCGGCGGGGATACCGGCGGCCACGGCTTGCACCGTCTCGTTCTCCGACACGCTGACGTTCTGGAAGGCCCCCGGGAGGAAAACCACCCGATCTGTCACAAGAGAGCAATCCGTTTTTTAATCGAGCACAAGAAATCACATTGTCCACGGTATGCGGTTGGCCAGCTCAAACGTTATTCATATTAACTGTGGGGGGAAAAAAATGAGATGATAGTTTCTGACCCAAAAAAATTTTTCCCGCTCACAGAGAACCTTAAAATCATACTTTTGGTGGGCCTCACTTGAAAAGGATGAAGAACATGCGGCATATGGGTGATCATTCTCGGCTCATGCTGCGCTTATCCCATCTGATGTTTTTGCAAGTCAGTCTACAGTTCTTTTTTTTTCTTCCTTTTCTGATTTAAGTGGAAGCACGTGAGTCATAAGGGCTTGTTTGTGTGTGTGTGTGTGTGGGGGCGGGGGGACATTAACCTACATAAACACCTTTATGTTCCTATAAAAATTTTTTAAAAGCATGGGTACACTACCGTTCATAAGTATTGGATCACATTAACGTGAACCAGAAACGGTCTCGATACAGTATTGCTCATGTGTTAAAAACAGCACTTTTCTTTCACAATAAAGTCATTTTGACGAGGCACCCAATCGATTGGTGGGTATCTTTAGAATAATGTGTGTTTATGAAAAACATGGTATTGTCTGGTTGAACCCCAAAATTGTCATTTTTAATGTATTCATAACATCATATTTAGTCTAAAAACAACGTCGTAAAAGCAAACTAGTTACTATGGTGTACTTACTTTCACCCTGAGCTTGAACGTCACATATTGAACGCGACATTAACAGCCAAAAAATCCACCGAATCATTGTTGATGTCCTTTAATCTCACCACGACGCAAACGGTTATCCCGAAAGCTCCCGTCAGTCATTTGTAACCTCGAACTCGACTAACTTTTGATGGTTTAATTCCCCGCGGGCGAAGGAGCGACATGCTTTTCTGAGTCACACAAGTTGAGTGTTCTTGTGCTCGCGGTCCCCTTCTTCGACCCTCGCGGAGGTCTGTGAACGCCCCCTTTTCGAGATTTTATTTTTTTGAAGTCGCGCGATATTTTGATCCGACACGCCCTCTCATTCCTTGGCGGTTGAACAAAACGAACCATCGTTAAAGGCACAAACATTTTATATTTTATTTTAAGGAGATACTTCCACGAACACATCTGAAGATTTATTTGATTAAGTGAACATAACAGCTACAAAGTATGTCTTAAACCACGGGACATAAGAGAAGGAAAACCGCTCTTTTTGGCAGACAGACAACTCGACCGCTCTGTTGTAAAGCCACAATGTGCAAGATTTGTGTGCAATGTGTCTGCGCAATCCGCATATGAAACTACCTCGTGACACCTCGCGCAATATTTGTAGATTATGTAAACACTTCACATCAAACTCACTATGTACAAACTTGTTTTTTTTCTCCTAATTAACTCATTGACTCCTTTTACCGCTTTAATTTAATTTCAGTGTGTGATGTATTTGGACTCAATTGCTTTTCTTGTGTCGTTTACTTTGAACGTTTACACATTCCTCAATTTGTTTTCTTCTTTCTTGACTCACTCGGGGACACGCATTAGAGTTCCTATGTGCTTGTTTTTTAATTTTCACAATGGGCAATCGACTTTTAAGAAATATTTGTTTTGATTGAAGCTTGAAATCGTTAGCATTAGTGGTTTTTTTTTTTTTTCAGGGCAAAAAAACGATTGTCTCAGTATAAAATGCCAACACATTATACTTACTGTTTAATAGTGAAAAGTGACGGAAATAGCTTACTTAGGTTAAATTAATATGGCAAAGCATATGACTTAATTCACTATTTTCATCTGTTTTACGGCAGATTCCTTTCGATTTAATTCGTTAGTGTCCAACAATAAAAACGGTGGAAAAAATAGACTCCATATAAAACGAAGAGATAATACTTTATTTGATAATCATATAGATTTTTTTTCTAGCTCACACTTTTTTTTTTTTTTTTTTTAAATCTCACTCATACTTTCAAGTTATTGCAAGCGGCACAGGCTTTGCTCGCCACGCCGGCAAACCGAAAAGAAGTACCAAAGTAATGAGAAGGTGATTGTTCAAAATGCAGCCCTGGAGGAGATTTGATACAGTAGATGCACTGGCGTTTGGCAGTCAGGGTGGAGTGGATCCATGGGAGGAAAACTGGTACGTCCCAAACACATTGTCGTGGAAGCGTGGATGGTCGGTCCCGTTTTCACTTCCGGGGTCTTTTGTGAGCCGACTATGTGTTGGTCAGTGGCGGTGAGAGCGACGTGCTGTCTGACGCGTCCTCTCTCTTCAGGATCAGGAATGCTTCGCGACTGATTCCGAGCAGTTCTCTCAGTCCTTTGTTCTCCAGCTATAGCATCGAAACAAGACTTGGGTATTATTTCGGTTTCAGAGAGAAATTCTCATCCACTTTTTTTTTTTTTTTTTTTTACCTCGAGCCGTTTAACCCTCTCTTCATCTTGACATAGCCGCCCCTCATCCACCTCGATGGCTTTCCTCATCACGGACGCCATCTCGTTGATCTTGTCGGCATGTGCTTGGAGTTCCTGCGACGAAAGGAAGGTGAAAACGTGAGGAAGTCTGGGTTCGGCGGGGCTTAATTTCCTCTCCGCTGACCGTTGTGTGCTGCTCCTTCAGTTGCGTCATAATATTGGGATCGTCTCTCTTCCTTGCCATGAGAAGCCGGAACCTCTGCTCCTTATATTTGTTCATGATGAGTCCCAGCGCAGACTGGTGTTCCTCCAATGATGTACGCAACTCTGCACAGAGAGCAGAATTAGTTAAAATTAAAATATAATGTCTTACCCCCCCCCATGTGAACCTTTGTTTTCCAGTTGGAGAGCTCTGATTTGACGATTTTCCTGTTGGATGCCCAGGATCAGACTGGATCGAGGCCGATGACGTGCGACCTGGTTTAGGGTGTCAATCTCCACTTGGTACTGGTAAATAAATGTAAAAAAAAAATGTATCTCTCGCTCAACAGGGATGATGTTAATCCAGCCGTCATGTCCACCCTACCTGCTTCATGGCATCCACCCGCTTGTTGAGGAATGTCGTCTGCTCGATTAACAGCTCTGCGGCGTTGTCGTGGTTGCGGAGCCGTTCCACCAATGATTTGGCATCGGCCAGGACTTTCTCCAGAGTACAATTCATGTCTGAAGAGATACAACACACCCTTAGGAACAAGGAGCGTTTAATTCTTTAGCTATAAAACAATATTTCACTACCTTCTGTCAAAACACACTGGCTAAGTTGTGGCCTAAATTGCATTTTAAATCAGTCGGGGAAAAATCAAATCAAATGATGAAGTACTTATTCCGTTAGTATGAGGAAGGAAAAACATTCACTTTGCATGCTACCGCACTTATTGTTTTGGTGGACTGTCTTCGGTATGCACAGTTGCTAAAATGCTACGCTAATGGAAGCAGTACCGATATATAAACGAAGCGATATAATAATAGATCGTGTATAATATAACAAGATATTGTTCAAGGTCCTAACTAGGAGGGAAAAACAGGATCGAGATTACCTGGAGAGCTCAAAGTGCAAGACATTAGCATTTAGCTCGGCCGCTACTTCCTGTTGATGTTTGAGAGCTAGCATTAGCAATAGCCACAGCCCGGTCCAGATAAATGGGTCACAAAAAGTGGCTCCAGGTTTTATTACAAGTGGTCACGTTCAAAACAAAGTCGCGTCACGGTGGTACGGTTTATAGACTTTGTTCGTTCCTGTAAAAACGGGTCCGTGAAATGATTAACAGGAATTATAATCGAAAATAATGTCAGATGCTATCGTCGGGCCTCTGGGTTTTGATGGCAGCACGCAGATCTCGTAGAATCTCGCGTGATTACAAATACAATTCACAAAAAGAAAACGTAATGAAAAATGCCAATTTATGGAAAATAATAACAAATTGTTCTGTATTTTTATATTGTATTCCAATGCTGACGTAATTTACTACAATTAAATGTATTTTTTAAAATACAAATGGTGAACCACAGGGTGGCACTGTTGAGTCGGACTCGCTATCAGACGAAGAAGAAAGAAAAAAATGGCGGATAGGCTAACGCAGTTACAAGATGCTGTCAATTCGGTATGCTATCCCTCAGTGTTTACGCACCGTTTCGGTGTGGACGTGGTTTTGAAACATGTTTTAATAACTTTTGTGTTTGTAGCTTGCAGATCAGTTTTGTAACGCTATCGGGGTTCTGCAACAGTGTGCTCCGCCTGCCTCGTTCAGTAATATTCAGACATCGATCAACAACGAACAGCCTGCAAACCAAACTGAAGGTTCTCGATTAACATCTTCTAACAGCGTTCCGTTGCCTTTACTATGCTCTACTTGTATATGCAATGGGATAACAGAATTATTTTTAAAAAGCCTTTTTGAGTGGACTGCATACTACTGACAGGTATTTCTTTAAAGTATAATCAAATATGGGGAGCAAAAGTGTAAAATCTTCAGAAAAGTACATATTTCTGTAAAAAAACAAACCAAAAAACCCCAATAATAACAGTGTCTTCCCACCATGACAAACCTTGCATGATTGCCAAAGACATAATTTTTAGATGCCGGGTTGTTCAGCTTTTCCCCAAGTTAGCTTTGATCAAACAAAGAACAATTGTCTTCTTCTACATTTAGAATATGCACAGCTGTTTGCAGCCCTCATTGCCAGGACGGCCAGAGATGTGGACGTGCTCATCGACTCTTTGCCGAGCGAGGAGTCCACAGCAGCTCTGCAGGTCAGTGGTTGTCCACCCCACAGCAAGAGTTGCCTGTGACACCAACACCATAAGAAGTGGAATCAGGCACACAGAGATGATAGTGGGGAGCATTTTCCCGCACACGTCAGGGCAATGTAGAGTCTTCAAATAACAGCATATTTTTGGAACCTGGGAGAAAAACACGCAAGCACAGGGCAAATATGGAAACTGGACACGGAGATGTTCCGATTAAGATTCAGACACAAATATTTTTTTCTGTGAGGCAAATGTGCGAATGGCATGGAGTTGTCATTTGCAATAACTTTCCTGAAATACAGTGAAACTCCTCTACAATGAAATCATGTTTGCAGCAAGACATTTTTCACAACAGGGGGTTTTTCACTGTAGCAAATTTTATCTCAGATGTAAACACACACACATTCATATAACGGAACGGGGGGGGCTTTTCGTTGTAGGGGGAGCAGAAAAGTGGGAATGGCTTTCATGCATGAACCTTTTTTCACACTAGGGGGTATTTTCGCCCATGTAGGTTTCATGGTAGAGGAGTTTCACTGTAGAAAGAAAAGTCTCTTTTAGTCAGCAGAGGGAGCTATGCACACTGATTCCTCATTTCCTCCGCCAGGAAGTTTTCTGTCATTGCTTTTCTATTTATGTGCTGCTCCCTGGCCAATGACAATGCATCCCACTCTCCAAAAAACCTCAGCAAAGTAGCTTTTAAAATCAATTGAATTTCTTGATCTAGATTCTAGCCTACATTTTTTTTTTTTTTGCTGCGAAGATGACAAATTAGTTGTTTTTGCATGCGACAAATGTTCTGAGAGAGCCGCTCACCAAATGCTTAACCATTGGACTATTTCCTGTTTTTATTTCCCGGAATTCTCATACATGAGCTCATGTTGTACTTTAGACTTTTTTTTTTTGAGGTGATATCCTGTATTTCCTCATCTGTCGTTTCTCTGTTTTTGCTGCACAAATACAAATCTTTTGGCACGCAAACAGCATCAACCCGAAAGATTGTGACACGATTGTGCTACTCGCCGTCAGGCGGCCAGTCTGCGACAACTGGAGGAGGAGAACCACGAGGCCGCCGCCCGCCTGAAAGAGGTGGTCACCCGAGGCGACATGCTGCTGGAGAAGATCCAAAGCGCCCTGGCTGACATTGCCCAGTCTCAGCTCCGCACCCGCAACGGCGCACCCAGCCAGACTTCGCCTGCCGAATCCTGACCTGCTCAAAACGGCCTCGTTTCAAATATTACTGACTTTATTTATAACGCTCAGCTGCGAGCCTCCAACCCTATGCTGGAGCAATCTGTCGGGTAAAAAAAAAAAAAAAAAAAAGCCATATTTGATCACTTCGCACAGGTAGACTAACTCAAATGTTTACTTGAGGGGGCGGGGGGGATACAGTATTGTCTGGCTGCAGTTGGTTTTTTTTTGTACTGTATATTCATTTTGTAAATATTTATGACCGAGAACTGATTTTTGTTAAATAAACCTTGAATAAACCGTTTTTGTTTATCCAAAAGTGTTTCTGTAGTTTTTCCCATACAAGCAAACAGAGGATATTTATTGTGTGTGTTCACAAGCAATGCTTTCCTCTCAGGAAAAAAAAAAAAAATAGGAAGTGGCATTTTTTTTTTCTTGTCTACATTTCCTAATTTTAGATTCTATCAGCAGTACATAAATAGCAGTGGGAAAATGTCAAGTGGGAAAAGAAGAAGAGTGATCAGGTTTGGGGTAGCTTCAACAACAGCAAATTGAAGTCACCCCTGAGGCCCCCCCAGACTTTATTGGCCGAAAAATTAAAAATAGAAGCCGCGTCATAGCTTGGTGGGCAATGTTGACGTTGAGATTTATTTTTAAAACCCTGTGCTGAGCACCACACCCAGGATAAAAAGTGACAACCGGTCACACCCACATCCCTCCACCCATGCATACTGACATCATGGCTTTTTCATTAAAAAACAATGGAATTGCCCAAATATAAAGACTCTCTCTAAATGAATTTATAGCTAACGGTCCCTCGTTACGTCACGTCGCAAATCCCCGAATGACCTTTTATTGTCCTTAACTTCAACGTAACTTGGAAGAATGAAATTTTATTTGAAAATGAAAATTGAAAATGTGTGATTCAAAACACTGATATATGTAGGAAAATGCAATTATGATCCATGAATAAGGATGAAACAAGATTAAAAATGCTTCGAAACAGTGACTTCTTTCATTAGCGCAAAGCGGTCTAATGAATCTGCGTCCAAACGAAGGGGCGGATCCAAACTCCCTATTGGCTGACACTCTTGTCATTGTCAAAAATCCTCCCAGCGTGATTGGCTGCTAATACTTTATCGACCGTTGATTGGTCCGCGTTGACGTCACTCCAAAGCTACGCCATTGCGTAACTGTAGCGACTGATGAGCCCGACGGTCCTTGGGAAAACTGAAGCCACCTTTTCACATTTTTTCACCAATAAGACAAGCCAACCGCCATACGCAGACTCCAGAGGAAGACTCATGAAGATAGTTTATTTTTTTAAAATTAATTTAATGTTCGCCTGCCGTCTGCGGCAGAAGAAATAAGCCATGTTTTGTTTTTGATATTAGCGATGTTTAACGGTGTCGCTCTATAGAGGTTCCCCGTTAAGGGAAACAGTTAGCTTCCTAAGTGGAACCTCCAGCATCTTCTGCCTACATTTTAGGCAGAAAAGACGCTTTTGGGTCAATATATTTTTTGTTTTTCACTGGCTCGGGGGGGCTCTTGCCCATTCAATAATTGACTCTGGAGCAGGACACGGAGGTAGGTTGAGTCCGTTAAAAAAAAAAAAAAAAAAAAAGTACTGGCTATTTTTACTCCTGTTTGCTAATGGAACCTGTTCGCCTGGCGCAAATGGAATACAGCAAGCATGAGAGAACCTTTTAAATAATTGCTTATCTCTTGAAAATAAAATAAGGGGCCGTCAATATCAGTGGTGAGCTACATTCTATTTTTATAATGTCCATGGTGGGCTAAAAGTAGGGATACGTTTCAAATTTATCATCGCATTACATTTAGACTCCCCCCCCACCCCATGACGTGTTTTCCATCTTTTCCTTCCTGTCGGTGGTTTTTGTTGTCTCCATTCTTTCTTTCTTTCTATCCTTCTTTCTTTCTAAACACCTTTTTTATTCATGCATCCTTCCTTGCTTCCTTCAATTCAATTCATCCTTACCTCAGATGCACTTTTTATTCACAATTAAACCAGTTTCTTTTTTTTCTTTTTCTTTCAATTCTAAATTTTGTTTCCTGGCTTTTTTTTTTCTGTCAGACTTCTTTACATCATTTCATTCTATGCTTTAAAACACTTTCCTTCCTTCCTAGTGTTACACCATTTTTAATGTTTTTTATTCTTACATCCTCGCATCCTTCCTTCCATGACTTAAATCTGCCTGATCCGCCCGCTTTCCTTCCCATCGGAAATTGCGCCTATGCAAGCTCATATGCTGAGCATAAAATTAACTGAGCCAGAGCTGCGAAAGTAATTTCTTATACTTTTGTCCCCTTTTTGGGGCTGGAATAAGCAAAATAAGAAAGGCCTTTTATTATGACATAAATAACAACAATGATAATAATATCTCAAAATTCTCTATTTTTTTTAAACAGCCTTGCACATCAATATTGTACAATTGTAATGGACAATTTTATACCAATTTCTTGCATATTTTTTTTTAAATTATGCAACTATTATTTTTAAGTATTTTATTATTTTTTTATTAATTATTTTTTAATTTATTATTTTGGATTGCCATTTTGAATGCATCAGGAATGATGATCGCCGCTTCTTCAACCTTCTTTTTTTTTTATTTTTTTTAATTAGTCATGTGTGTGCAGCCCATTCCTGTCTTTCGCGTCATGACTGGACTCTTTCATTCAGGGATGGAAAGTTTCCTGGCAGGTCTCCTTTTAAAGTCCTTTTAAGGGGGCAGCGTGCGCATGAGTCTGCCTCTGTCTGTAATACGTACGGTATGGACACGTCATGTCAGAAATAGTATTTTAGAGGAGGGGTTTCTTCAAGGTAAAGCACAACATCCACGTTGGCTTCCCATTTTTCACTTGGTATCAACTTCCCCATTCAAGTGTCACTTACTGACATTTATTTTTTCTCCCTTTGAAGTAAATCAGGAAGTTTCTTGTTTTTGTGAGATTGTTGTGGTCTGGACTAGACCAAACATGGCCTCCCTATCTCCGGCCTGCAGACATTCTTTTTTTTTTTTTTAAATCTCGGTATGATCTAATCAAGACCACTCATACTTTTCTACTGGCATCCTGACAAAAGGTTTTAATGATGTCCCATATGGAACGTGTCCGCCCGCTTCCTTTTTTTGCCGAATTGTTTATTCTTGTATCATAGACTGAGATCTCATCCATCTTTGTGCGTTCCCGACAGGAGAGCATGGCCATGACAGGAGGGACTGCAGCCGCCCTCCCCATGAGCAACCACACCCGAGAGCGGGTGACCGTGGCCAAATTGACGCTGGAGAACTTCTACAGCACGCTGCTCACCCAACACGAGGAGCGCGAGATGAGGCGAGCCCCATCACAAACAATTACCGCGCGCGTGACTCCATGAATGCCCAAAGATGTAGCCGTTGCTTTCAAGCGTCAAGTGTCAAAGCCGTTACAGAAAAGCTGATCTTGGATGAAAAAAATTATTTGCCCAAGATCTGAAACTTTTTGTTCCTCTTGTCCAATCCCCATCGCGAAATGTATTAAGGATAGCTGAAAATATGCGCTACAGTGAAACTCCTCCACAACAAAATCACGTTTGCAGCGAGACATTTTTCACAACAGGGGACTTTTCACTGTAGCAAATTTTATCTCGGACGTAAACAAAAACAAACACAAAAAACTGATATGTGTACTTTTTATTTTTATTCCAATAGCGCATAAGTATGAACATACACTTATTTGACACTTCACATCGCCAGCGTAGAAATAAAAAAAGGGAAAGAAATCGCGAAATTTACGATCAGCATTTACTTTCACTTACATCAATTTCTTGCATTATGTCTTTTATTTTGCTTCCTCCATCTTTCATTTTTATTACCTTTATCCTGTCTTCAAGCGTTAAAGCTTTTCACAACTCCTTGGTATGCAAAGCTCCATTTTGTCGCCATTTTAGCAATGCAACATTCGTGCTGCTTCTGAAAGAATTACTTGTACTACTACTGCGCATGCGAAAACCAGTGTGGTTGTTGCTGTTGCCGTTTCCGAACGAAGCAGTAGAGGTCGCTGCGGCATGCTGAGGTTGGATTAGACTTTTGCGGAATTTTCGTTGTAGTGAATCTCGTCGCGAGGCAAGAGCAGAGAAAAAGATTTAGTATTACGCAAGAGGGGGGGCTTTTCGTTTTTTCACACTAGGGGGTATTTTCACCCATGTAGGTTTCATTGTAGAGGAGTTTCACTGTATATAGATATTATCACTGTACCTTGAGTTGTTGTTTTGTCTGTTGCTAGGCAGAAGAAGCTGGAGAAGGTCATGGATGACGAGGGCTTACCGGATGATGAGGTTAAAGCTCGCGCTAGCAAACGTTTGCGACGCGCGTTTGAAGTGCCGCAGGACCGTAAGTATCGTTTTTTTTTTCTCTTGTTTCGGCAGAAAGTGATGCGGCGTTCCCAGCATGCTCGCAAGGAGACCGAGTTTCTGAGACTGAAGAGGACGCGGCTGGGCTTGGATGACTTTGAGTCGCTTAAAGTCATCGGACGCGGTGCTTTTGGAGAAGTACGCTGGAGAATTTATTTATTTGTTTTCTTTCTACCAATTGCTGCCTCTCATTACTCCTCCCGACAGGTGCGTTTGGTGCAGAAAAAGGACACCGGGCACATTTACGCCATGAAGATTTTGCGAAAAGCAGACATGTTGGAGAAAGAGCAGGTAAAAAGTCTTTCGAGCTGCTCCGGAGGCTTTTACGTTCATTTTCGAATCCGGCGCAGGTCGCTCACATCCGGGCGGAGAGGGATATTCTCGTGGAAGCAGACGGCGCATGGGTGGTGAAGATGTTTTACAGCTTCCAGGATAAGAGGAACCTCTACCTCATTATGGAATTTTTGCCTGGAGGTACGCACATATTTGACACGAGAAAAATCCGCAAATAAAACGCCGTCGACTCTTTTGCTAGGCGACATGATGACGCTGCTGATGAAGAAGGACACTTTGTCCGAAGAGGCCACCCAGTTTTACATCGCCGAGACGGTCCTGGCCATCGACTCCATCCACCAGCTGGGCTTCATCCACAGAGATATCAAACCGGACAATCTGCTGCTGGACTCCAGGGTGAAGAGATGCCCACGCGCATGTCATCATATCGCATCCGATAAATTTGCACACGTCACCTCAACGTTTTTTTTTTTTTTTTCTCTCCTCACAGGGACATGTGAAGCTGTCTGATTTTGGTTTATGCACCGGACTGAAGAAAGCCCACCGAACGGAATTTTACAGAAACTTGACACACAACCCGCCCAGTGACTTTTGTGAGCGCCACGACTTCTCATTTTGACGCGGCGTCGACGACAGATATCAAGGTGGAACCTATCAGGACTTATTGGTCTATATATATATTTTTTTGTGTTCCCCCCCCTCGCAGCCTTTCAAAACATGAACTCCAAGCGGAAAGCAGAAACCTGGAAGAAGAACCGGAGACAGCTGGTATGTACTACTAATAATGTGCACACGTTTTCCTCAATGGACTGTTTGTTGAAGTGCATGTGGAGAAGTAAATTGATATGAGCGCTTGAGCGCCCTCTGTAGGTTATTTGGTAAAGCCCAGAGGTGTCCAAACTTTTTCCCTTTTGAGGGACGCGTACAGAAAAATTCCGAATGTTTTCTCACTCTGTGTGATTTTTGTATTTTATTTTTTTGAATTTTATTTAATTGTATTTTATTATTTTATTTTATTTTTAATTTAATTTAATTTAATTTTATTTCTTTTATGTTATTTTATTTTGTTTTATTAAATTTTATTGAATTTTATTTTATTTTATTTTATTCTATTAGGCTTATTCCACAGTGGGCACGCCGGACTACATCGCCCCCGAAGTCTTCCTGCAGACGGGCTACAATAAGCTGTGCGACTGGTGGTCCCTGGGGGTCATCATGTATGAGATGCTGATAGGTAAGCGCGTCCGTTTTGCGCACGTCGGGGGAAAAAAAAAATACGGATCGTCGAGCGCGTGTGTTAAAGGATGACGTTCGTTTCAGGCTATCCGCCGTTTTGCTCGGAGACGCCGCAGGAGACGTACAGGAAAGTCATGAACTGGAAGGAGACTCTCGTGTTTCCACCCGAAGTCCCGATCTCGGAGAGAGCGAAGGACATGATCCTGCGGTAGGTGCCATCTTGAAAATGGAAAACGACAAACCAAAATAGTCGTGAGTACTAAAACCAGCTGGAGTGTGGGCGGCTGAATATCAGAAATTGCTTGTAAGGTAAATCAAACTGGAGCAAGGACAGCTCGAAATGCAATAGAAATGAGAAATATTTGACTTCTTCCCGATAAAAATCGAGTTTTGTAAATTAAATGCGGCAACATAACAAATTCAAATCGCTACATTGTTCCTGTGGCGTGAAAGGCCCTTTCGGGAATGTGAGTCCTGAAATTCGAGTTGAGTGGGGATGCAGCGCCCTCCAGTGGCTCAAACAAGCACTACATTTTGTGACGTATTAACCCGCATTTGATCGTGATCGAATATTTTACTTAAATCATTATAATACGTAAATAGGGAGAAAAAAATAAAGCAACGCTGTTTAAGATTTTGGAAGGTTTTTCAACTAAATATCAATTTTAAGTATGCCTGAACCGGGTTCATTTTTACAGCAGAATTCAGTACGATTCAGTGTTGACCTTCAAATCACCGTGAACGAAGGTTGAAATCATGTAACGGACAGATAAAATTTTTCGCGGTGTCGGAACTTTTAGATGCGGAGGCGGCCACTTACGAAGTCGATATGCAGGAACAACAATGTCGTTTTAGTAGCGTGAATTTTTATTTTATTTTTTTCAGGTATTGCACAGATGCTGAGAACAGAGTCGGGGCGGGCAGCGTGGAGGAGATCAAAAGCCATCAGTTTTTTGAGCCCGTGGACTGGGAGCATATCAGGTACTTTTTGCTTTCATTTGTCCAACCCCCCCCCCCCCCCCCCCACGCCACATGACGCTTTCTGAATATTTCCAACAGAGAGCGTCCCGCCGCCATTTCCATCGAGATCAAAAGCATCGACGACACCTCCAATTTTGACGAGTTCCCCGAGTCCGACATCCTCCAACCAGGTTTGAAACGTTCCCCCTCGAGTTTCCCTCAATTACTCTCCCGCTGCCGCTGCTGTCGACCCTCAACGCTTCTATTTCCATCCCAGCCAATGCCACAGAACCAGACTTCAAATCCAAGGATTGGGTGTTCCTCAACTACACATACAAACGCTTCGAGGGCCTGACTCAACGCGGCACCATCCCAACATACATGAAGCCAGGGAAGGCCTGACAGCATCGAACAGGGAGTATATAAAAAAAAAAAAAAAGACACTCACGGACGTAACAGGGTCGGGCCCTTGGAGGCCCCCGCTGGTGCTGAAAGCCGAACCGCCCCCCCCCTCAGTCTACGTGTAAACCGCCCTCGCTCCGCCAAGTTCTTAAGGGTCGCGTGTGGAGGCCAGCTCGGGTCTCTACACCGTACGCGCGTGCGCACGTCACCTCATAAAAGGACCTGCAGTCACTACTCGAAAGTCTCAACACTGGTCGTCGTAAACCGGCTCATATGCAAAACCCCCTACTGAACACGCGCCGCCGTCGCACTCTGGAAGGTTTCAGCATGATTTGCGGTGTTCCGCGACAACCTCGTCCCGTCCATGATGCAGTGAAACTCCTCTACAACGAAATCGTGTTTGCGGCGAGACATTTTTCACAACAGGGGGTTTTTCACTGTAGCAAATTTGATCTCGGATGTAAACACACACACACACACACACATTAATGCATACAGATTTTTTTCACACGAGGGGGTATTTTCGCCCATGTAGGTTTCATTGTAGAGGAGTTTCACTGTAGTGCGTTTCCTCAAATGGCGTTCTCTCTCTTTTCATCGATCATGAATAATAATATCCTAATCCACCATAATTAACTCCTTCAGTACCAGCCAATTCTGGATCTTTTTATTCGACAAGCCCAAAACCCCCGTTTAATACAAAAATGGTGCTACGTCGCCATTTTGTGGCACCCGTAGACGCCATTTTGGATCGCAGATTTTCGTTCTTCCTATTTTACTCTCATCTGTTACATTCGTGGCGACGGGTTACAAGGTTATCATTATTGGTGCACGAAAGGGTTAATAGAGGCCTCTTTGCAAGGACGCCGTTTGAGGAAATCATGTATTTTTTATTTCTATTGACGATATCTCAGGAAATATGTTTTTTTTTTTTAAATACCGCGAATCCAATACGGTTGAGGAATTGGGATTTTAATTCCCTCGGTGTGTACGAGGGTAATCTTGAGGGTGTCACAGGGTAAATCAAGTCGGCTTGACGAAACGGTAGTAGCTTTAGGGAATTGGAATGTCATTGCATTATTTCATTTTTGGGGGGGGCGGGGCTTATGATCACCTCGAACAACTCATGCTGGAATCTTCCTCGTGCTCCATTAGCTGACCCCACGAGATAGAAAGCGACGAGTCCGTCACTTCCTTTTTGCGCGCTCTTTGATCTCGACGACAGAGCCCCCCTCCCCCACCCCCCCCTTTGCTTTTGAATTTGAATCAGATGAGGCCCAGTCAATCACTTCCTTCTCTGAAGTGCCTTCGTATCGATATAGCGCGGTAAATAATATTGTATCAATGTTATTCCCATTGAATCGGGAAGGCGTGTCGAGAAAAGTCGATGACGCTGGATTTAAAAAAATAAATAATAATAATTAAAGGGAACATAGATTTTACGTGACCGTTGTGGATAAAACAAAGCCCAGATGAGTTAAAAAAAAAAAAATTTAAAGCAATAAAGCGGATGAAAGGGCGGTTTGGCTTTGGGAAAATGACAGTGTTTTTATGGCGTCGATAAGGAAGGGATCCTCATAAAATGATGTGCGTCAAAGCAAACCGTCGACAAACAAGCCTTGTGCGTGATGCATTCAAATGAGAACACATGGGAATCAATCACCTTACCATTCAATTGTATTCATGTCATTTCGACACGCCATCTGTATACAAAAAAAAATTTGGGGGGCGGAAATTGACCTTTGAATTTACTTCGACTTCAACTTGCGCAGCTCGTATAAGGAAGAAGAAGAAGAAGAAGAAAAAAAGCTACCAAAGATCATCACATTTTTGTGATGCGGCCATGAATCCAGATGTAGCTCACGCTTGATGCACTTAACCTCAAACTACCTTGACGCGAATCACAGCAACAATCTCACACAACCTCCAGAGAGACTCACAAAATTCATTTCAGGAAAGAAACGAGAAAAAAAAAAAAAAAACACACGCTGCGGTTGTTCCCATTTTCACCACACGATGGTGCTATTGCTGCAGAAAGAACGGAGGATCTCGTCAAGTCATTCTGTTGCGCGGTGTATATTTCAGTGTTATTTATTATTTGTATGTCACTGGATCCAAACTTAATCGTTGTGTTTTTAACCCCTTTTTGAATCTAATCATGAAACATTTCAAACGCAGTCACGGATTATTTAGGGAACCAATGTGTTAATTCCAAGGGGAGTTATTGTGATGAGTGGGAAAAAAAACGACCTAGAGGAGTACAAATGTTAACATCTTGATACGATAAGTAAAGGACCAAACTAGTGTGATTTTATGTGTTTGGTGATCACGTCACCTTAAAAATAAATAGTAGTCGTCACCATGAAGAGTCAGGACGTTGTTGGTGGGTTATATATGTGATGACTTGTTCGTTTGCTGTCTCTTGTTAGCCCAGTGAAAGAGGTCACGGCGGGAAATGGTAGTAATATATTCACATGGTAACTTTTTATGTCAATAACATGACAAAATGAAAATAAAATTGATAAAAAAATCAACCAAAGTCATGGTGTGTGTTGATTTTCTTCTGCAAAATCTCCAGGGATGTCACTTGACAGACTGAATTGGCCATTTAAAAAAAAAAAAAAAAAAGACTGATAACTTATACTTGATTCAAAATGATCACGTGAAACATTTTCCTGATGATCCACTCGGCGAAAAAGTGCACAACTCAAAGACACCAGAAAAATTCAAAGCAGTGGTTCCACTGCTTGGCGTGAATATGCATCAAGGCGGTTGTGGATGTGGTGCTTGACCTCATTTGTTAGTCGAAGACTTAAGAGTGAAAGCACTGAGGAAGTGGCTATGTGATCGATCTTACGTGGTAAAATAAGTGTTACACGAACTATCGGGTGAACTTTTTAAAATAAAAAAATGCTACTTCCTATCATCCATACAGGTATTACTGATAAGACATACAAGACATAAATCACAGGATAAAATATAGATTTAACTCAGATATCGATACATTTTAATGTTAAAAATGCTAACACATATGCTATCAAAATAATGTGACGTCAATGTTAGTTTTAGAGGAATGTATGACATTTTATTGACTATACAGAATTATAAGTATTTCCATGATCTATCGATAGTCAATTTTTTTCTTGACAATTATAGGTTCTAAGCAGCTGTGCTAGTATAAACATGTCATTTTGACTAATATTGTGTTGAATGGAATATTAATTAAGCAGCAAAATCCACCGGATTTTTATCCATTTTGGGGCACGGCCATTTTGGCAATTGCTGTCGACTGAAAATGACGTCAGGTTGCTCGTCTCAGGTAACGACAAATCAGGGCTCACCAGTTTTCTGCGTGTGGTCACGTGACGTTCTGACGATTATATTGCTTAAAATATTTTTAGCGCTTTTATGTGTTAAAATAAGTATTTAAATGACCCTTAAATTAATTTTTGACCAGACCAATGCTAACCAAAACGCTGTAATCAATATTTTCGTACAGCTATTTCATTTCCTTTATTTCAAAAGGCCTTTTTTAATTTTGTTTCGCAAAAATGTTGAGCTCAAGGACCAAAAAAGTATGCAGATGATCTATCAATGCATTTTTAAGAGAAATATATTTTCAAGTATGCTAAACAATTTGCTTTGCCGGCTTTTTGTGTGTGTAAAAGTTCTATTTAGAAATGATGGATGTTTCATATATTTAATTCGTTTGTTTTTATCTGTACGACACTACCGTACAACAATATGCCCTTATAATATAAACAAAATATTAGAAACGCAATTAGTACACATGAGACGAATTCCTATACATTGCCAACCAAAACCGAGCATTATCATCTTTCTTAAGGATGATTTTCAATCCAACTCTTGGACTGGATGGTGTACCTAATATTGTGTCCGACAAGTGCATAACAATGAGTCAATGTACGTCATATGTGTCTTGCCAACCTTGAATTGAACCAGGAATCGGAGTTTTTGGCGACATAGTGACATTCTTCCATGGAGAGTAAACGCAAATTGTTTTTTTTGTGTGTGTGTGTGTGTGTTTCCAATTTTTTTGGCGGGGCTGGAGGGGGGTGTAAATCAAATAGCGTGACCTACATTATCACGAAGCCCCGAGACTTGCTAAATACAAGTCGAAATAGCTTAACATGCATTCTCATCAGCCGCCTTGCACGAACACAACATCACGACGATGATGATGATGATGATGATGAGTGGCTGTGTTTTCCACTCGCGAACGTGACGCTGCGGTACTTTCTCCAGGCGCCCTTCCCTTTAAATAGGTTAACGAGTCAAAGTTATACAAGTTATATAATATATAGGTCAACACGTGCCCGGCTGGCACGTGCAGCCGGCGTTCTTATGTAAAGTCTCGTACAAAGGTCTCAAATTACACGATGTAGGTGAGCCACAAAGATCGTCTATAAAAATAAGAACGTTCACTCGGATTTGACTTTCAGCCCCCTTCACAAGACCACAATCCTCACCTCACCATTTAAAAAAAAAAAATCGCAACATGCTGATATGATATGTCGACGTGCTAACCACTGGAGCATCGGGCCGCCCCGAAAATTAAATAATATTTTAATTGGTCTTAGGGGTGTCAAATCTACTCTAAGTATGTGTATGTATTACAGTATACTACCCTCTGACAGCCAACATGTGAACCCCGGAATTAGAGGCCCAATGTTACTGTAGTTAAATTATCATTAAGCACAAATGTCATGATATTCTATTAAATTCTATTTTTACTGTATGTTTTTTTCGAAAGTACAATATTTTAGATTACTATTTTTCTCATATTATATTTCTATATACCATTTCTCATATTCTCACTTAAGATCGTAAATCAAAGCAATATTATTTTTGCTGGAGAAAGGGCAGAGTGAGACGTCCTTCTTCAACGAGGCTCTTTCGACGAAGCGCCCGAGGCACATAAACACACGTCCGTGGGGTATCAGGTTACTCAAATTAATTTGGATAACCCCAATAAACTTAAATGCATCAATTATGATCCTTATCATGACAGATATTTACCGTTTGGGTATAAATAAAAAAAAGAAACACGTGACAATGTGTCGCTTTTGGTGCATATAAGGCAGGTCACATAAAGAAATTAAGGCACGTCACATAAAAATATAAAACGTTCACTTGTGGAATAATATAAAATTTTGAAATACTTTCCAAGGCGTTCGTGTGTGAAATGTGTTAAAAGTATGAAATGAATGACTCCGCTGTGACGTCGTCAAGCCCAGGATGAATGAAGGCGGAAATGGAAAAAAAAAAAAAAAACACGGCTGTCCCGTCCCTCACGTTTCTGGCCCTCTCGACCTCGCACACCACTCCGCCTCCTTTGTTTTTAAAAAAAAACGCACACACGCAAGAAAGGGTGGGAGGGGAAGACAAAAATGAAGTCAATTATACAAGTCGCCGGCTTTTCGCGGCTCCCTCCTCTCTCGCTCGGCTCCTCCACATGCGCCGCGGTGCACCGTAAAGCCTTCAACCGGACATCGGCTCCTCTCGCTCGGCCATGTCGGACGGAGGCTCCGGGGGGACCGCGGACCACCTGGCAGGTAAGTGTTACCGCTACATCTCCAAACATAATCAGCATTAGCTAAGTCATTTATCACTTATAAATCATTTTATTAATTAAACACGCTGGCATAGATTTTACTGACAAAGTGTCAACATTTAAGACGTTAATTTAGATACGTTTGACGGTTATTTGGGGGAGCGGGAAACTTTTAGTGGTGTTTGACGTCATGGGTAAAGTAAAGTAAAATAAATAAATTGATAGATAGATAGATGTTAAAAATGTAAGGTGTTAATTTAATTTGGAAGCCTTTTGTGTAATTTACAGCGGTTAAAAAAAATAAGGGGGAAAAAAAGCCGGGTGTCAGCTGGTATATCTGCCCATTCATTATTCCGTACTCCAAGGTTGTCTCCGTGTCGCGTTCCTGAACACTCAGACGTCTGATATTTCCCCCCCCCCGGAAAAGTGCATCGGAACGCCATCTCCAGGTTCACCCACTACCAGGAACGTCATAGAGAAAAATGTAACACATTAAATCACACTTATGCATATATGTGATAGAAACCAACCACGTGAAGCTATTTCGTCAAATGAAAAAAAAAAAAAAGAATATAAACCAGCGGGAAATGCTAGCAATATAAATGTGTCGCTTTTTTCGTACTTTTGATGGTAATAAATATATTTTTTAATACTTGGGGCGTTTTCCTATTTTAAACTACAACTATGTTTTCTCTGGAAGCTGTAGATTGGAGTTTTCCGACTTCCCAACAGTCACGGAACGCACCATCCTGTTGGGAGGGAGGGAGGGGGCGGGGGGTCTCGCTTGTCCGACATACCTCACATCGGCACGTGAGTGTAACCATGACGACATGACGTCCTTTCTAGATGTCGCGATATGATAAAACTGCCACTGACGAATCGTTTGATACTTTTTTTTCCCCGGACTTTTTGTTTTTATACCTTGATTTAAGACCACGAGGGGCTTAAGTTGGTCACGTGCGGGCACGAAGAAAAGTGGGTCAGTAGACCAGTGGAGCGGCATTTCTTCATTTCCGCCAACAGAGGGCGACAATCTCAAGAAAGTGTTTAAAACGTCACCAACTTAAATACATTTTTATAATTTGTGGGCGCAGCACATAATTCTATTTACGTGTCATTAGTGCATTTTTGATCGTTAGGCACTCGATAATCCACGCCTTTGCTTTCTAAGGAACTCCTAAGACAAAGTGTGTGGAAAAATAAAAAGAGTTGTCAGAATAATTTAACGATAATGATCCATCTTTATGTTGCATAAATGTGGCAGTAAAATAAATCCATAAATAATAGAATAGAAGTGTTGTTCTAAGTGTTGTTTTTTTCCCCACATAGACAAAAGTGCTTCACACAGAATAAAGCTGTAAACAAAAACACAAAATTACAACATTTTACAGTTAATATAAGTACCCCCCCCAAAAAAAAAAGCGAATCAAAAGTTCTCGCCTTACTGTTTTTTTTAAACCACTGCCACTATAACCAATATATTTTAAAAAATGGCTACTACTACTACTAATAATAATAACATATAAAAACTCCACTAACTCTTGTTAGTGGAGTAATGTTAAATATTTAAAAAAAAATAAAAATATATTAATATATATATATATGTGTATATATATATATATAATATGCGGAAAGAGAATTACCTTTTAAATGTTTTGGCAGTGGATTTTTTTTTTTTTAATGCCTTCTAAAAGGCTTTTGAGTGCACTTTTCACCCAGCCGCAGACCATTGAGCCGATGTGATCTTTTTTGCGTGACATTTTTCACATGTAGGAAGGCTTTGCTGGTGGTTGCGTTGTCCAGAAATAACCCAGAACATACTGCACTTGGTGTGCGTGTGTCACGGCTGAAGGCTCCCTCTAGTCGAAGGACGCACGCATGCACGCACGCACGCACTTCCTGGAAGTTAAAACCAGCTGAGAACATTGGGCTGTCATAACATGTTGGAATTGAAATGCTAGGAAGCACAAAAAAGTATTTCCCGGTAGTTGTCATCATTAAATGCAGAGGGGCTGTACGAAAATATCGATTACAGCGTCAATCGCTGGGCGCCATTTTTCTGATTGACAAATTTGAGCGTTTTTATTTTATTTTATTTTTTTTAATCGAACTCCAACTTAAAAATATAAAGTTGCGTGTTGACTAACATTGTTGCCATAAATGTCAATCATTTATTATCAAAAGTCGTTTTTTTTTTTACAGTCCCACTGGCACGCGTGGTGTTTTCTCCCCTCTCATGTTGCAGTCACAGCCTGACTCACAACATGACAACTGGTCCCGATGGCACGTTTACGCCTGGCTTGCGTTCTCGGGAAACGATGACGCAGGATGGCGAAAAAAAAAGAAAAAAAAAAAGGATGCAACAGTGTGAGCGTGCGACGGCGTCGTGGAGCGAGCCAAGCGATCTCCCCCACGTTCCTCTCTTTGCGTCACGAATGACCCACTAAGAAAGGATTAATGAGAATCATGTCAATAGTCGTGACGAAAAGTGAGCATAATCTGTGCTAGATCTGTCCAAGGTGCAAAATGGGAGTTGTCAGTGGAATAAACCCGCCCTCCAAAAAAAAAAAAAAGTGAATATGGGTCGGTCAAGGTCAACATTTCCATCACTCCCATCGCGATTTCTTCGCCGAAAAAGCGAGTCGGGCCGAGGGAAGTAAAAAAAAAATCGGAAAATTATTTTTGGGATGCACAAGTCAAAAGTGGACGAACTTTTGACCACGATGGGAAAACAACATAACATTTTTGCCGCACAAAAGTGCTGAACTAACATTAAAAAATAAATAAATAAATGTCACTTTGGAACAGTTTTTATTCAAGGCTTGTGTTCGTAATCCATTTTAATTGAATCCTTTTTAAAAAAAAATGTAACTCATTCAGTACCAGCCAATTCTGGGCCAAGTCTGAAAAGACGTTTAAAAACGTCTTTGGGAGTGAATGATTTAAAAAAAAAATTTTTTTTAATTTTTTTTGCAGCTGTATTTAAATCCAGTGTCTGTTGAAACGTGCATGATGTTACAGTGGCTTGCAAAAATATGAAATATCGTTTTTTTTTTTTTTAATGAGTGAAACATCTGTCTTGTTCTTGATGACTTCAAATGTATTTTATGCTTTTGCGCATTTATATAATTTACATTAAGACCGACATTGCTATTCGCAATTACATTTATTGGGATTGGCGCTTCTCTGCAGCTTTTTTAATTTTTTATTCATTTATTTTTTTGGGTGTGTTTTGCCGCTTTCATCTGCACCACCAAAACCGCCGTGCGTTATTAATAGACGCGGGAGGCTGCCCACACGGATTTCAAAAGTTGCCGTGTGTATTTGTGCGTGTGTGTGTGTGCGTGTGCGTTGGCTAGGTGGCAACGCGGAGGAGGACGGGGCGAGCCAAGCGAGCGCGTTGCTGCCTGCCGCCGAGCTGCCGAGGAAGCGCAAGGGCGATGTGGAGGACACGTTGGACAACCTCGTGCAGTAAGACAACCGGCGCGATCTCACACACACACACACACACACACACACACACACACACACACACACACACACAACTGTCAATGATTCATGAGACGGGTCAGTGGACTGAAAATGTACTTTTGTTGATCTAACAGCCAAGGTCTTGACTTCCAAATGGATGGAGACTTCAGCAGGTACGCTCAGATCTATTTGTGGGTCATTCCGGAATTGGAGGGCAATGTTGGGGTCAATTATTCAAATTGTTATTAATTTCTAATTTTATTAGATTTTTTCAAAGAACTCGAAAACTCATCCAACTAATTTTGTTTAATTTTTTTGTTCTGTTTTACAGATCAGAAGATGATCAGCAAGCCAAAATGAAATGCTTCCGGTATTTTTCACTACAAATTCCCTTTTCAAAATGACATTTCCTGGGATGGCAAACTTGGGGGGGGCGGGGCCAAAACAAAAACAAACATGTCTTTTAACTCATTCACTCCCAAAGACGTTTTTAACCGTCTTTTCAGACTTGCTCCAGAATTGGCTGCTACTGAATGAGTTAATATAAAAAGCTCAGTATGTCCTGTGTATGGATCGCAGGCAACCTCACCGGCAGATCGAGAAGCGGCGGCGAGACAAAATGAACAACCTCATCGACGAGTTAGCCACCATGATCCCCGCCTGTCAGCCCATGCCACGGAAACTGGACAAACTCACTGTGCTGCGGAAGGCCGTGCAGCATCTAAAAGCCCTTAAAGGTAAACGCTACGCTACGCTACGTCGGAAAATGTTTTCCGGCGCTTTGGATTCGATTCTCATTTCTTTCCAGTAGGGTCAGGCAGCACCTTCGCTAATGCCGCCTGTAAGCCTTCCATCGTTCCTCATGATGACCTCAGGCACCTTTTGCTCAGGGTGGGTGTCGCAATTCAGCGACTGTCTTTTTATTATTATTTAAAAAAATAATAATTAAAAATCCACTAATCCCCATTTTTCTCTTGTTTTTTTTCTTGTTTTTTTTTTCCGTCTGTGTGCCCATTGCAGGTTGCGGATGGTTTCCTGTTAGTTGTGAGTTGTGACCGAGCGAAAATTTTGTTTATCTCGGAATCCGTCTCCAAGATCCTCAGCTTTAGCAGGGTGTGTGCATGTTTTGCCAACTCAGGTGGATGAAGCAACCACCTGAGGCATCCATTAGGGCTGATGTTTTTTTGTGTTTTGTTTGTTTGTTTTTTTTCCGCCAAGTGTAGTGCAACAAATTATCGTCAAAATCTTTAGACTGTAGGAATATAACATTGAATATTTATTTGAACCATTTAATGCACAAAATATGATAACCTGATACCGTAATTTTTTTAAATGTATTTTTTCTTCAATCCAAACAGCAGCAATGAATTTTTTATTTTATTTATTTATTTTTTCAATCCAAACAGCAAAATGATTTTTTTTGTTCAAACAGCAAGAATGATTTTTTTTTTTTTGTTCAATTCAAACAGCAGTAATGATTTTTTTTTAAATATATTAAAAAAAAAATTTTTTGTGGCGGTGACAATAATGCTTTTTTTTTTGTTCTATCCAAACAGCAAGAATGATTTTTTAATTTTATTTATCAATCCAAAGAGCAATAATGATTTTTTTTTGTTCAATCCAAACAGCAAAAATGATTTTTGTTTTTGTTTTTTTGTTCAATCCAAACAGCAATAATGATTAAAAAAAAGATATATTAAAATTTATTTTTTTTGTGGCGGCAGGTGGAGCTGACAGTCAATAATGATTTTTTTTTTTTGTTCAATCCAAACAGCAAGAATGATTTTTGTTTTTGTTCAATTCAAACAGCAATAATGATTTAAAAGAAAATGTATTTAAAAATATTTTTTTTGTGGCGGCAGGTGGAGCTGACAGTCAATAATCATTTTTTTTTGTTCAATCCAAACAGCAAGAATGATTTTTGTTTTTGTTCAATTCAAACAGCAATAACGATTTTTTTTTTTTTTTTTGTTTTTGTTTTTTTGTTCAATCCAAACGGCAATAATGATTATTTTATTTATTTATTTTTCAATCCAAACAGCAATAATTATTTGTTTTTGTTCAATCCAAACAGCAATAATGATTTTAAAAAAAAAATGTATTTAAAAATTGTTGTTTTTTTGGGTTTTTTTGTGGCGGCAGGTGGAGCTGACAGGCCAAAGTCTGTTCGACTTCATCCACCCCAAAGACATTAGCAAGGTGAAGGAGCAGCTGTCGTCGTCCGAGCTCAACCCGCACCAGCGCCTCATCGACGCTGCCAGTGAGTCTGTCGCCATGACGATGAGTCAAGTCCACTGTGGGAGTGTCACTAAATAGAACGTGTTTCTTTTTTTTTTTTTTAATTTAATTTTTGGGCGGGGTTTATAGCCGGCGCCCCTGTCCACGCGGACGCCCCCGTCACGCCGTCTCACTTGTCCACGGGAGCCAGACGCTCCTTCTTCTGCCGTATGAAGCACAACCGGGGGGAGGGAAAGTACAAGGACAAGCGCACACTGCCCACCCCTTCCAAGAAAGGTGGGTCAACGCAGATCATATATGCGTAGACAGATGGAATTATTCAGAGCTTTCTGAGGGTACTTAAATTGCTGCGCTGTACCTTTAAAAAAAAAAAAAAAGTCATCTTTGTTGCCATCAATCAGTTATAAGCAGGGCAAAACTCCCAAAATCCCTTCTGGGGAAAAATGAGAAACCTTGAGAAGGGGCCGCAGATGGGAGAACCCCCACCCACTCCCTCCCCCATGACCAAGCTGCAATGGCAGTGGCCAACATTTGACATAATATTGTACTAAACTGTCAGAATGATATAAAGTCAATTTTAACAAAATGAAATGAAAAGTTTGTTGCAAGTTGCAACATATTGTAGACAAAATGAAGCACATGGAGGAGCACAGTGACCCTCTAAAATCCAACCTTGCTCCATTTCCCACTGCGGCATTTAATGAACCAGTTTGAATAGGAGCAGTTACGAACAAAAACAACATTACGCCTTCGGTGTCCACGGTAAAGAACATGTTTGCTTTTCCCCCCCCCCCCATGTCAAGGTAAAGGTCCCAACTAAAGAATTAGCCGACGCGAGTGTAAAGAAAGCAGCCAAAGACATGAATGGAGACACGCCGTAAATGTTTCCTTTATCCTAACTTTATACAATGGAGGCCGCGTTTATTGAACAGAGGAAGTAGGTCAGCGTTTATAGCATTTTATAACCACAAAAAGAGACGAGATAGAAGGCGGTGAACTAAACGACAGGACATAGCCGTCAACTGTACTCTTCCTCTAATTGGCCACGGTGAAGGAGAGACAGCGACGCTTAGCGGGCGAATGTTGAAACTGCAGCGAATGGTTCTCAAGCTTCATCCCGTGTAATAAAAACCTTTTTTTTTTTCTTTTTTTTTTTCCAACAAATTTTAAAAAATGGAATATTTACTTTGGTTTTGAATAGGCAAATACATACAATCAATACTAATATTGGTAATAAATAATAATAATAATAATAGTACGACCCCTAATAATAAAAATTGCAAAACAACAAGCAGGCATTTACAGTGTTTGACCCACCATGGGAGATAAATGTTGGAGTATCTAATTTATTTTATGTATCTATTTGATTTTTATTTTATTGACAGTGTCAGCCATTAAAATACTTATTTTTTAATGGTCATTATTGTATTTTAACAAAATACTGATTCTGAAAGTGTAAAATGAGGCTCACGAGTGGTACACGGGCTCCCTCTAGTGGTAAACGAAATAATCACGTAATTGTATATTGTGTATCATGCTAAACGTGCATTTAATCATTTATAAATGTTTATTTTCAAGTTCAAACCTTTACATCAGTACTTTTTATCATATTTTCATTTACATTTTTGCCATACCCAACTGTTACGCTATTATGTATTCCTGTTTGTTACTTTTAAAGCCACAAAGTATTGAGAAGCCCTTTTAGTGTGCAATTTGAAAGGATAATGTTGTTAAAATATGCGTCGCCAGACTCGAGCAGATACTGTACCCTCCACTGCTCCGGGTACATGCGCAGCTGGCCCAGGAGCGACCTGGACTCGGAGACCGACGGCGAAAAGGTCACCACGGGCCTCACCTGTCTGGTGACCATGTGCCGCGTGCAGGCCCACGCGTCCCACCAGCCCCCCAAAGACGTCAAAGTCAAGCCCACCAAGTTTGTGACTCGCTGTGCCATCGACGGCAAGTTCACTTTTGTAGAGCAACAGTGAGTTTTCCCTCTATTCTCTTCTCATATCCCCACTGACTTTACCCATTTAGCCTTTTATGTTTTCATGAGCCGGAGTTCAGATTACTAAGAAAGCTGGCCCACAAATGGAAAATTTACACAAGCAAACAACCTTTTCTTAATTTTTATTGTTGAATTATTTTTTTTCTTCACAGAGCAACGACTGTCATTGGTTATCTCCCGCAAGAAATTTTGGGCACGTCTTGTTACGAGTACTTCCACCAGGATGACCTGCAGCACCTTGCAGAAAAACACAGGCAAGGTGATTGATCATGGTGGATTACATTAGAAATCTTGGCAATAAAAAGAAAAAGACTATCGGCTGGAAGTTTCAATTCAATTGACCAATTTTTACCAATGTGGTGTATACTTGTAGCGCTGAGAGTAAGAGTGGGCTAACTCCAATTTTGTCCGTTTTAAGTGAAATGCTGGTTGAGGTCAAGGTTAAGTTCCAATTTTGACCGATAGCAGGCAATCATTTTTGCACTCAGCACATTTCCTGATTCATCACTGCAACACTGGGCCAAATCCCAATGCCAAGATGGCCACGCCCAGGGAAAAAGGGCTCAGAGATTTATAGAAGACGCGGAAAGTAAGGAGTATTTTCGGCAGGAGGTTTCAATTTAATTGACCAATTTTTACCAATGTGGTGTATACTTGTAGCGCTGAGAATAAGAGTGGGCTAACTCCAATTTTGTCCGTTTTAAGTGAAATGCTGGTTGAGGTCAAGGTTAAGTTCCAATTTTGACACAGAGCAGGCAGTCTATTTTTGCACTCAGCACATTTCCTGATTTATCACTGCAACACTGGGCCAACTCCCCTTGCTAAAATGGCCACGCCCAAGAAAAAGGGCTCAGAGATTGATAGAAGACGCGGAAAGTAAGGAGTATTTTACTGAATTTGTTAAAATCTGGGGAAACCAAAAACTCCTCCCACCCCTTGACAATAATTGAGTTGGCCCACTCAAGAATGTGCATTACAATTGCTCGTATGATACGTTTCCAACCTTTTTATTGAGCCAAGGCACACATTTCGCCTTCCGAAAGAATCACCACATTAAACAATTTCTTTCCCACGTGGAGTACTTTTCGTCTCTTATAACCATCGGTACTTGCCAGCCCGGGCACATTTCTTGACGCTCTGCTTTGTGGTTGCAGTTCTGCGCAGCAAAGAGAAGCTGGAGACAAAGTGCTACAAGTTCAAAACAAAACACGGTCCCTACGTTTCACTCCAAAGTCAGTGGTTTAGTTTTACCAACCCGTGGACCAAAGAAGTGGAGTTTGTCGTGTCGTTAAACCGGGTTGTCTCGTAAGTATTCATCTCACATTTTTCAGGACATTTATTTTTTTTTAACAAGAGTTTTGTGACACACTGGTAAAATTTGCCGTTGAAGTACCTGTTTTTCAACAGTAGGGGGCCCACTCACACAAAAGATGATGAGACAGCAGGCAGCGCCAAAGGACCTCAGGGTAACTTACATCATGCATCCATCCATCCATCCACTTTCTCGTCCACTTATCCTCACGCGGGTGTGCTGGAGCCTATCCCAGGTGTCTTTGGGCAGTAGGCGTGGGGACACCCTGAACAGGTTGCCAGCCAATCGCAAGGCACACTTCGACGAACAACTAACCGCGCTCACACTCAATAAATCGGGACAATTAAGAGTGTTCCATTTACCCGCTGTGCACGTTTTGGCAATGTGGGTGGAAACCGGAGTACCCGGAGAAAAGCCACGCAGGCACGGGGAGAACATGTAAACTTCACACAGGAAGGCCGGAGCCGGAATCGAACCCTGTGAGGCGGATGTGCGAACCATTTCTACACCGTGCCGCCCAACTGACACCATCTCATTTTAGATACTATGTTCATTCATCTTTAAAAACAAAAACCAAAAAAAATATTATTTATTATTAGTATTATTTTATTTTATTTTTTTAATTGTTACTTCTTCTCCCGCAGAAGAAGCAAAACAGTTACCCATTATTCCAGGCCTCACGAGCAACGTGGGCAAAATGATCTACACAGGCAGCATCGGCACACAAATTGCCAGTGAACTCATCGATTCCTACAGGTACTTCCCTCGGATAGATTAGCCTTTGTTTCAAATTTCCGGATAAACCAAAAAAAAAAAATCACGAAATACGCGTGTGTACATATTTGTCAACAGGGCAAACTCATCTCCATCCAGCGCTGTGTCCAGTCCGTTTGGTGCAGCCCAGAGTGTACCAGAATCCCCGCAAGCAAGCAGAAGCGTGAGTGATTTATGACCACCATGCGCCTACTCGTCACACTTATTGTACGTTCTGTTTTAAATTTGATTTATGTATTTTTTTTTTTTTTTTTGCAGCTGTCGAGCCAAGAGGAGGAAGCAGGAAGTTCCTCTGAGTCGAAGATGGAAGCAATCCCCAGCGCTTTGGAAAGTGCAGGTACCATGCCATCCTATAAAATGTCAATAAAATGTAAAAAAAAAAATAGGAAGTGTTTAAAAGTAGAGAATAGTATAAAAATTAGACATTTTTAACAAAAAAGAAAATTATGGATGAGTATGGCATATATCAAAAAATACAAAATCTAAAGTGGGTTAAAAAAAAAACAGGATTAAAAAAAAATCCAAAATATGTTAAGTATATTAAAATGAGTGATAATAAAATCCAAAATCTAAAATGTATAAAAAGTTGAGAATAATAAAAAAATGAATGTATAAACAACTAATCCAACAGAAAATAGAGGAAGTGATAATTGAATGTTTTATATATATATATATATATTTTTTTATTTTATATAAAACATTTATTTTTTTAAACACATTTTATTGTATATTTTTATATTTTAAACAAATAGAAATATATATATATATATATATATATATATATATATATATTAAAAACATACAAATTATAAATTTGTATTTCTAATGCATTTTATAAACAATAAAATTATCATAAATAATAATATAAATATTAATTATTATAAATAATAATAATAATCCATTTTTTAATAAAGAATCAAATGCATTAGAAATACAAAATTATTTATAAAATATTTGAAGACGTATCAACTATCAAAAAACATTTCAAACAGAATGTGGTTGCATAGTAAAACAAAACATTGATAACTCAATGGAAAATGTGGCTCAGCTAAACTGATCAAATACATATGCATGCATATGTTATTGATTTTGTGTAATGCCATCACCAACAAACAAGCATAATTTTGCCATACTATGAATATTAACCACGCTAAAATGTCAGTTGGACTCCAGGAAGACATGAAGTACATTTCCATTCTTGCTCGCAATGTAAACTTTGCAATAATGCAAATAAATGAGAAGGAAAAAAAAAAAAAAAAAAGACAACATGCATCGGGTGGCCATATTGTCCAGACGGGGAACCTTAAATCTGGCTGTGTATTTTTACGTGTCCCAGGCGAACCGTCCCAGCAGGACTTGGACAGCATACTGGTGCCGGGCCTGTGCAGCTTTAGCAGCGATGAAGCGGCCATGGCGGTTATCATGAGCTTAATAGAGACGGACGTAAACATGGGCCAGTCGGGAGACTTGGACGATTTACACTGGCCCTTCTGAGCCCCCCACTTTCACCTCATTATCCAACCCACCACGAGCCCCCCCCCCCCCCCCAAAAAAAAAGTACACCGAAGGACACATAGGGTCGAAAAACCATCGACCCTACGACCGACTGTTGAGTTCTTTTTAAGGAAATGGAACTTGGAGTGAATCTGTCTTCCGGTGGGATTGAAAGGCAGATTCCCCCCCCCCCCACCCCATCCCCATTCTTTCTTGACTATGGGGAAATTCGACTAAGGACCTGCAGTGGCGCTAGATGAACAACTTTTTAATTTTAATTTAATTTTTTTTTTTTTTTTGAACACCGTGGCCGTCACCAAATGTATTTTTCTTTCCACCTCGTTTTTTGGGGGTGGAGTCATTCAAGACTCTTTATGCATTGTGCAAATATGGACCCGATGCCTCAGGCCTTAATTTACAGCCCGGACGCCATCACGACTGCTCTCCCCGTTAAACTGTAAAGCCAATTTCATGCCGTTTATAGAAAATTGAAAACATTTCGGAGGGGGGTGGGGGTGTCAGCAGAACCCTTCTTCTGCCTGCAAAATAATCACATGATTATTATAAGAGCCTCTACCAAGTAAGTAACTTGGTTTTGTTTTCAGAAGCATGCATTTTTAAAATCCAAATTTACCTAGCAACTAATTTCTTTGGGTGCAAATTCGATCGAATTTTAACCGGCTAATATTTTAGGACCTCTTGGTGGCATATTCATTATTTTACCCTTTGAGGCACAGCGGTTACGACAGTGGACAGCTTACCATGTTATCAGATTACAGGGTGCAGGAAAGGGTTAATGTCACATTTTTTATTGATTTTCATACCGATCTACGGGCCAACATATGCTAACGCATTCAAAATGTGCCTTGCAGCTCACTGTTTGGGTTTGTACCGGGGAAAAAATTTAACGATCTTTCAAAAAAGTCCTATTTGACTTGAATTGACAAAAATCGGCAGGCAAATTTACTGTACGATAGTACAGTGAAACTCCTCTACAACGAAATCTACATGGGTGAAAATGCCCCCTAGTGTGAAAAAAATCTTCATGCATTAACACCATTCCCACTTTCCTGTTTCAAATTTGCTACAGTGAAACTCCTCTACAATGAAATCTACACGGGTGAAAATACCCCCTAGTGTGAAAAAATCTTCATGCATTAACACCATTCCCACTTTCCTGTTTCAAATTTGCTACAGTGAAAAACCCCTTGTTGTGAAAAAATTCTTGCTGCAAACATGATTTCGTTGTAGAGGAGTTTCACTGTACAAATAGGATTTAGTTGACTATTGTAAAAAAAATAAAAATAAAAAATTACTCCACATTAGTGGCATGAAATGAATTTGATGACATCATATTTGGTCCTATTGGCTTAGCCCCAGTCCACTTCATGCTAATTGAAATTAGCAATGAATTATTTTTTTTTCTTGAGCAAAAATTGTTACGCCGTCAAAGTTATTAACTGTACGGTAATAGCGGTCAAAATCAAATCCAAATCTGTGTGAAATGGAACTGAAAAGGGCTTTCGGAGCTGGTCTCAAAAGACAAAATACCAAATGGTGAATGTGCTGTCAAAAGAATGTTTGGAGCCGCTCTCGGTCAATGACGTATCACTTGACTGTAAAGACGATTCGGTTTTTGTGAAGGTGATTTGCTGGGCGGTTTCCACTTCGAATACGGCCATAACAAAACCAAAACAAACAAAAAAAATTGGTGATGTACGGGGGAAAAGACTTGAAAGCCTAATATGTATTTCGTAGGACATTGTTTACTGAGCGTTTTGTCCCAGGTGCAGATCGCCAGTTGAAAGGCACATTTTCTGTTGTCTTGGATGCAACTTTCCACTTATTTAATACCGTCTTGTTTGTCTATTGCCGAATGTCCCGGAACCCACAACAGCCTTTTGTGAACTCACGCGTCGGCCTATCTCAACTTTTTTTGCTACTGAGAATATGCAACATGGTTCCGTGCACATTTATTCTCTTGAAATCCTACCAGAGCACACTAGACGAAAAGAGACATTTGGAGGATGGGGGGGGGGGGGAAAAAAAAGAAGTTTTTTTTTTTTTTGGGATGCGAAATCCTTTTCTTTTATCCGGCTCATGCAAACTTCTTGGATTCTATCATTGGCTTGAAAAACATTCATGTGATTGTGTTGCTTTGTGTTTTGGAATGTGTAAAATCAACAATGCGATGTGGCTTTCTAAGCCGCTTAAAAAAACCCACAAAAAAAACTGTTGGCTTCGAACCAGCTATCAGAAGAGAAGGTGTCTAGTTCGTTTGTACGTGCTAATTGTTGATGTTTCTGCTGTAAGGCGTGGAGGAACAATTAGGAAGTAAAGTACTTTTTTTTTTTTTTTTTTTGTACGAAGAGAGTTTCTTTGTTATTGTATTGTGCTGGGCAAAACAACAACCAAGCTCCTACATGTCGCGCTGATTATATATAATCAGTCTCCACAGTAAGACCACGAGCGAGCCAAGCAAACACACCCCATGTATTTTTTAAAATTATTTTTTTATATCTATACAAGGAAAAATGTATGGAATGCAATTTTAAAATATATATTTTAAAATGCAATTTTAGAACATATATTTTAAAATATGTGTTATTTAAAATATATATTTTATTTAAAATATATATTGCAATTTTAAAATATATTTTTAAAATTGCAATATATATTTTAAATGAAATATATATTGTAATATAAATCAAATAAAATAAATACATATATATATAATACAAAAAAATTGATTTAGTTGAAATGTACTTTATTTTCTAAAAGTAGAATTATTTTAAGAGCTGGATCAAATATTCCACCTTTATTTTTTTATATTTTGGTGCAGCTCTCGCCAAAATAATTAAAAAAAAATATCGATACCGTATTTTTCGCACTGTAAGGTGCTTCGGAGAATGACCTGTTTGAAAAACGTTCATGTATAGGGCGCACAACGATATCTGGCGGCATCTAGCGGCGTGAATGGGTATAATGTCTAGACCCCGAATATAAGACAACCCCCACTTTTTCAGTCTTATTTCAATGCATAAAAACACCGTCTTATATTCAGGCCAATACGGTAGCTATTTTAAACGGTTTTCGGTTAGCTACAATAGTGGCTAGGCATCCACTAGATGGCGCTACGCTAAAGGCAATACAATACAATACAGCTTTATTTATGTAGTGCCTTCACAATTGCTGCAGCTGTCACAACACATGACAGAACATTTCAAATACTACGTCCAAGAAATCAGAATATTGATCCACATAGACTGTCGGCTTTTGAGCAAATTGGATGCTTTAGCGCCTTATAGTGCGGAAAATACGCTATATTAGTATTTTTTTTTCCTGATGTGAGACAGTTATTGTAAGAAATACACTGTCAACCGTTTTTTATTCCATCTCTGCGTCACAGATTTACAACTCTCACCAGAATATAAACCCCGAAGGCACTCATGACACAATTCCCCGCGCGCTGCTTGTCTTCCCCGTCAGACAAAAGATTTGCTTTGCCTTGGCGAGGTAAAAGAAAGGCCCTATCAGCACGCCGAGCCTTGGAAACATCTGACATAACTGATAAGCAACACACGCCATTCGGCTTAGTTCCAGCCGATTATAAATAGTCAAAAAAAGCAAGGGTAGCATGACGCAAACGGGCGTGTAGACAATCACGGCGGGCACCACCACCATCAGCACGTTCACCACCGCCCGTCTCTTTAGCGGTGAGCCGGCCTGATTGGCGCTCGTGTACGCTGGGCTTTGTTGGCGAAGGGACAGGACCACACCCATGAGGCTGGCAAACATGACGTAGAAGAGGCACGAGATGACGATGCACACAGGCGCGAGCATGTCAGACAGGTCGTTGATAATACCTGCGTAAAACATTTAGGATTGCGAAAAGGGGCGGAGCCAGATGAGTTGGGGGCAATGACCAGGTTGTTCAAGTCGCTAGCCATTATTTGGTTACTCGAATACTCAAACTTACCCGAAGCCAGGCAGAAGGAAAACGTAAGTAGCCACACCACACTGGACACGGCTACGCGGTACTCCCACCTTCGCGCTTTCAGGTACAGCACGGGTCGGACGACCGCCAGGTAGCGCTCGATGCACATGCAGGTCAACAGCAAGGGACAGCCGATCACGTTGAACATTCCAAACACGTTTTCCGACATGTTGATGGTAATGTGGTAGATAAGCTTGGTTTCTGGAAAGCAGTTTTGTATTGGTTTTTTTTGGGGTGTAATTGTACTTTTGGCCAACAGATGGTGGCATAGTGTCAGGAAGCATTCTAGCTCAGCCTAGCTCTCTCAATGTTTTTTTTTAAATGTCTTCTTTTGAAGTGTCTTTTGTGCCTATAAATGCTCTCAAAGATGACAACGGAATATTTAAAGAAGTATATGATATATCATAGATTGAGGTGGGTTTACTGTACAGTGAAACTCCTCTACAATGAAATCATGTTTGCAGCAAGACATTTTTCACAACAGGGGGTTTTTCACTGTAGCGAATTTGAAAAATGCACGTTCTTGCTGCGTCTGAAACTAACAATAACAAATACTTCCTGGACGACTACGCATGTTTAAACCAGTGTGGTGGTTGCTGTTGCCGTTTCCGAACGAAGCAGTCGAGGTCGCTGTTGGATTAGACTTCATTGTAGTGACTCTCGTCGCGAGACAAGAGCAGAGAAAGAGATTTCGTATAACGCAATAGGTTTTTTTTTCGTTGTACAGTGAAACTCCTCTACAACGAAATCTACATGGGTGAAAATACCCCCTAGTGTGAAAAAATATTCATGCATTAACACCATTCCCACTTTCCTGTTTCAAATTCGCTACAGTGAAAAACCCCCTGTTGGGAAAAATGTCTTGCTGCAAACATGATTTCCTTGTAGAGGAGTTTCACTGTATGGGGGGCAGGAAAGTGGGAATGGTGTTAATGCGTGAAGATTTTTTCACACCAGGGGGTATTTTTGCCCATGTAGGTTTCGTTGTAGCGGAGTTTCACTGTACTAATGAATGGGCGTGGATATCAAGTGTCTTCAAAAATGGCTTTCCCAAAATGTTGAAAATCTGATTTAGCCGGGCATGCTCACCTGTCGCATTTGTCACATCCACAAAGGGATCAAAAGCACAGGCAAATGGCAAAAAAATGATGAACATGAAGTCCATCACAACAAGGTTCATACCAAGGACCTGGGAGATAGAGATTTTGGTGTAAAATCCATTTTAGAAGCAAAAAAAACTGTCAATCAATCAACTGACCTTTGAAGCAGAACTTGACTTCATCTCCCGGCGAAGTAACCAAAACATGATGCCGTTGCCTATTCCACCCATGACCAGGACGAAAATATTGACGAATAACCAAAACCCGTCCCAAGTTTCGTTTTGGCAGTGTGCGTCTATTTCATCAAGAGTAGTGGGTTTTTGGAAGGAATCCATCGTGCAGGATGTCTGAAAAATTCAGTCAGCAAAAATGTGTATCGTGCCTCTGGATTTACATTTTCGAATCTAGTTTGATCTGTTCCCTTCAAAGTGCTTCGTCTATGATTACGGGTCTGCCTCCTGAAACAGCCGCCAGGTGCAGAAACCAAATGAGCAGGTGTGATGGTTTTTTTTGTTGTTGTTTTTTTGGGGGCCCCGAATGCAAAGTGGTATGTTGTTATTATAACTCATTTCCATTGCACTGCCACTTGTTTGTGATGCCAAAGATCAGCAAGAACATGATGTCATGTGATTAGAAAAGTCCGCCTCGCAGTTCGGAGTTTTGGGTCTCGACTCTGTACTGGTGTGGTTTTCCTCCAGTGTACCTGTAAATTATTTTTGTGGGGTTTTTTTCTCTTATATTCTAAGATGCCACATGATGGCGCCAAAGTTCCCTTGAAAACGGTCTCGAGCAAGTATGCTAAGCTAAGTTTAGCCTGGGTTGTTCAGGAGAGTCATTTTCTTTTTGGGAGTCAAATAACCGGAAAGCCATTTATTTTTATTAAGTCGATAAGTGATCTGGTTTGTGTCTTGTCCAGTGAAACTCCTCTACGAAATCTACATGAAATACATGTACAGTTGTGGCAAGAAATACAGTGATCCTCTACAACGAAATCATGTTTGTGGCAAGAAATTTTTCACAGCAGGGGGTTTTTCACTGTAGCAAATTTGAAACAGGAAAGTGGGAATGGTGTTAATGCATGAAGATTTTTTCACACTAGGGGGTATTTTCACCCATGTAGATTTCGTTGTAGAGGAGTTTCACTGTACTTCAGAGTACTTTTCGGATCCGTTCTGGACTTTGCGTAGCGGTTTCAATGGCTGTCTTTACTCTGCGAATACGACACATTAAAACACGCGTTGCACTTGTTCAAGTCAAGAAACAATTCTGCTTTTATTGCACACTCACATTATTAATAAAGACGTTAAAATGAGACAGTAATAGTTGAAAAACTGGACGGTCTCTCTTAACAAAAAAGTGCAAATTTAATAGTGTGACAACTTTAGTGTTATTAAAAATAAAAGCCCCACAGATAAAGTGACTAAAAGAACGGTCGATTTTTTTTTTTTCACGGTAGGTTAAAAGGGAATCATAAAATAAAAGGAAAAAATGAAGAAGGCTGTCTTGCTCCTTATTCAGTGCAGGTTCGAGTGCATTCAGGAAAGAACAGCACCATTACAGGCTGTCGCAAATCAAGTTCATGGATTTTTTTACACTTTGTACATATTCACAAAATTGGTCCTTTTGTATTTAAAACCCCCACACGGTCGTGAATCACCCAGGGAGCAGTTTTAGGGATTGGGTGTCCAGTTGTTCTTGGACGGCGCTTCCCTCCATCGATTTAGTTCGGCCGCCGTTCACGAGGCGGGACGCACTCATTGCCACGGCTGCTGCGGCCTCGGGTTGGGGTTAGGGTAGATGGGTGCCGGGATTGGCTGGTGGAACGGCGGCACCGACGTGTTGGGGTTGGGCGGGTACGTCGGCGTGGGGTACTGGCCCATGAGGTGCGCTTGGGAGTGGGCGGTGGTGTGCGCCGGCGTGGAGGCGGACGAGGTGGTGGTGGGGAGGTGGAGGTAGACCGGGGCCGAGGGAGCCGACGGGGCGGACGGCGCCGACGGGGCGGTCGGGGGCAGGACCCTCTGGAGCACCACGTGCGGGTAGAGTTGCGAGTCGGAACGGTAGACGCCGGGCGGGGCCGCTTTCAGCAGACTCTCTTGACTCCTGTTTGGAGGAGTTCCAGAGAAGGAAACAAGCGTATATAAAGGTACAAAAGAAGACTTAATACCTTTTTAAAATGTTTTCTGAATTGAGTGGAATAATATGGATTCTGCTAAATGAACCTCTAGTGACTTTGGGTGTACTACCTCTGATATCCTCTGTTCTCGTATCCCCCGAGGCCTCCGGTTAGGTAGAGTGGGCTGTCCGGTGCCAGACGAGGGTTCATCCTCTGGGATAGATGGAAGATCTTAGGTGGAGGGAAGGCATCCCATTCGCCTTCTTCTATGTCCAGCCATCGCTCACCGCGGCGGGCGGAGCGCTTTCCCCTACGTCTGCGAACAAGGAAAATTCGAGTCCAGATTTAGCTATGACAAAGAGTTCGATGCTAATTTCTGCATAGCATTTTTACAGAATTTTGAGCAAATCTCTGTATTGCGCTGAAAACCCATCAAGTCCCTGTTGTTGTGCTCATGTGAAAGCAAAAAAAAATACGACGTTGCTGCCATTTTGTGGTAACAGAGTCAGTTTGTGCTAGCATGTTCGGTAGGCTTGTATGCTTAGCTCATACTACTGATGAGGCTCAGTGAAGGTGGTTTGTTTTTGTGGTGAATGACGCTAGCATGTTCGGTAGACTAGTATGCTAGCTCATACTACTGCTGCGTCTCAGTGAAGGTGGTTTGTTTTTGCTAGTATGCTAGCTCATACTACTGATGAGTCTCAGTGAAGGTGGTTTTTGTGGTGAATGATGCTAGCATGTTCGGCAGGCTAGTATGCTAGCTTATACTACTGCTGAGTCTCAGTGAAGGTGGTTTGTTTTTGTGGTGAATGACGCTAGCATGTTCGGTAGGCTAGTATGTTAGCTCATACTACCGATGAGTCTCATGTGAAGGTGGTTTGTTTTTGTGGTGAATGACGCTAGCATGTTCGGAAGGCTAGTATGCTAGCTCATACTACTGATGAGTCTCAGTGAAGGTGGTTTTTGTGGTGAATGATGCTAGCATGTTCGGTAGGCTAGTATGCTAGCTCATACTACTGATGAGTCTCATGTGGAGGTGGTTTGTTTTTGTGGTGAAGGATTTCACTCCTGAATACATTCCGTCCGGTCACATGGAACGAAAGCTTAGCGTCGGTGCTAGCAACTCTGCTGTCTGGTAAAATGCAGACCATCGCGGTTCATTCGAATACTTGGCTAACGGTGATACTTGCTAGCTTTCAAACAACTTCTCTTCGTTCACCAAGCTTTTCTCAGCAAAGTCTTCTGCCAACTTCACAAAATTGATTGTCTCCTCGTCTTAGCGGACTCCACCGTTGTTGGTCCGGTCCTTTCAGGTTTCACTCACCTGGCCCGCACTTCTTTTTTGGCTTTCTTCTTACTGGATCGTTCCTGTAGACAGCAGACAAGGAAGGACAGCGACATGGCGAGGATGACTACGCCGCTAACGACCGAAGCCAACACCGCCACTCTCAAACCGCGGTCCTCTGGCCTGGGGATTGCTAGGAAAGGGGGGCGGAGGGCAATCCTAATCCAACAGTGCTCATGGATATATTTGCACCCTTGCGTTGCAAAAATGAGTCTCACCCTCACACACGGGCAAGTAGTTGCTCCACTGCGCTTTCCCATTGCGGACGTTGCAGTAGATTTTGTCACTGCCCACCAGCTGGTAGCCCCCGCGGCACCAGAAAGTCAAAGCGCTGCCCACCGACACCCCGGTACCGCTCTCCACGTAGAAGGAGCCCCGGCGCGGCGGTAGGACGGGAATACAGGACAGGCCTGAGGATAGAAAACAAAACAAAATGGCTGCTGGCACTGACATGTGAGACATGGTGATACTGTACACGGAGGGTTGGGGTCGGGGGCGGGGCTATTTATAATCGTCCTACACAAATACTGATCCGAGGTGTCGTGATACAGCCGCTATTGTTAGACCCTCCCCAGGACCTTTCGCGGTTAGCCAAAGCGGTGTAGCGTGATATCATTGATTAGCCTTGAGTCGTAGCTCTTAGCCATGAGATTATTTTGGAAAATCTGTTTCTAATGATGTTTTAATGACATCAGTAGTATGAGCTAACATACTAGCCTGCCGAACATGCTAGCATCATTCACCACAAAAACAAACCACCTTCACATGAGACTCATCAGTAGTATGAGCTAGCATACCAGCCTACAGAACATCCTAGCGTCATTCACCTCAATCAACTCAATTTACGGCTTCAATCGACCCGTAAATTGAGTTTTGATTGAACCCTTTCACGCGCCCTGTAACCTGATAACATGATAAGCTGTCCCTTTTCGTCGGTAGTGTACATATTTTTCCCCGAAGTAAAATATCGGAATTTGTGCCGTGTTTTGAAACCGTAACCAGCTCATGACGAGATCGTGTTCGCCAATTACATCCGCTTGATGGAAATGTTTGCCCCTGGAGTGTCTCCACTTTGCATGCAATGTAGTGCAACTCGGTGCATCGTGAACCGATGCTAATTAGCGTGAGCGCCCTCTCGAACGCGTTATCGGCGTCATTAATTTTGCTTCTAATGAGAAACAGCCGGAGGGGCGTGCGATGCTGTTGTTTGCCGTCCGAATGAGATGAATGCACTGTAAGCGTGTAAAGATGACATTGTGTTTTAAGAACATGCGAGCCGATCTCGGCTGATTAGGAGCGACAGATGGGAGGATTTCTGCAACCCGAGAGATGCTGCGAGAGGATCCCGTCATCCCGTGTGAGGATGACGGCACACCCGCTCGTTCGTTTTTTTCCCCTTCTCGCTCGCGCACGCGGAAAGGCAAACGCGTCCGACACGTGCAGGGCGGCGCGTACTTCGCATGGCAACAAGGACGAGCTGACTCAAGTGTTTAAAGGACAAAACTGTCCACATGAACGCGTTACTCTGGGCTTGGAAAACAAGAATTCAACATTTCGCGATTGCGATTTAACGCTTTGAGGGACAGCGGTTACGACAGTGGACACCTTATCATGTTGAACAATTTTCATAAAAAAAAGCTTAACTCAAAGCACTTCCTCTCGTGTCAATTTGCTAGCTTAATGCTAACACAGAAAATGCACCAAAAAAAACGGCGTAGACTGCGAACAAAACCAAAAGGGTCGTAGTGTACTTTTGCTATAAAACTTTTATGTCTCGCCTCACTTTGCTAGCTTAATGCTAACACAGAAAATGCAAAACGGCGTCGACTGCGAACAAAACCAAAAGGGTTGTCGTGTACTTTTGATAGAAAACTTTTAGGTCTCGCCTCAATTTGCTAGCTTAATGCTAACACAAAAAAATGCAAAACCGCGTATTCTGCGAACAAAACCAAAAGGGTTGTCATGTACTTTTGATCTAAAACTTTTGTATCTCGCCTCAATTTGCTAGCTTAATGCTAACACAGAAAATGCAAAAAAACGGCGTAGACTGCGAACAAAACCAAAAGGGTTGTCGTGTACTTTTGATATAAAACTTTTGTTTCGCCTCAATTTGCTAGCTTAATGCTAACACAAAAAATGCAAAACGGCGTAGACTGCGAACAAAACCAAAAGGGTTGTCGTGTACTTTTGATAGAAAACTTTTATGTCTCGCCTCAATTTGCTAGCTTAATGCTAACACAAAAAATGCAAAGGGTTAAAATTCCACTTAAATGAGTCTGAATAATTTCCACGTTTTCTGCTTCGTGTATGTGTAGAGAATGTTTGTCCGCATGTGTGTGTTTGCATCACTTGAGCTGAAAAACATACACTCGCTGTCAGTGCCGTAAAGCCGCATCCATTATTGAACGTATTACGTGACTGTGTGTGTTTTAAGACTCTGTTGCTACGCCGCGGCGGGGGAAACTCATTCGCTGTCCCGTCAGCGGAGGGCCACGCGGGGTTGAAATGAAAAGGAGGAATTTAATGCCGAAAAGATTGAGAACGCGCTTTCGCCGGGAAACCTTTGTGCGGAAACGGTCGGGAAGTTTGTGTTTTGCGCGTTGTTGTTCTGTCCTATTTGTTGTTAAAACCAGGCAACCGCACACAAAACAACCAAAAATTCCGTTGATTTACCTTGCAGACCGCCAATGTCTGTTTGTTTAACGCTGTGTTTCCCAAACTTTATTTGAGCCAAAGCACATATTTTACATTTTTTTTAAAAATCACACGGCACAAGCCATTTGGCCGATTATTTTGTTTTTTTTACTTTACAACAAGTAAAAATTGAGCAGATTTTGAAGGACTGTTTTCCCAAAATGAGGCTTCAAGCACCTCACAACTAAAGTGTGCTGTCAAACTAAACATCAAACAAAGAGAATTGTGCCTTTTGTATTTAAAACAACCACATAACTTTGCCTTAAAGTCAGATAGCTTAATGCTAACACTTAAAGGGAAATACCAACGATGGCTAAAAAAATTGCTTTTTTTTTCGCATTTGCTGTGTTTTTAAATCCATTAGCAACAAATATCATACCACAAATAGTGCAGCAACGCATGGAGACAGACAATATGACAAGACGTGCAGGCATATATTCTTTATCCTCTGCCAAGAACAACTATTGTTACAAAGAAATTGTGACCGCCGGCGTTCATATTCTACTGCCGCCACGTGGCACAGGCACACGATACATATTGAAGTGAAGCAAAAAAACATTGTTTTTGAATTATTTGTTTTCAATTGAATTATGTCATCGTTGTGTTTTTATAAAGTACAATAACCTAGCCTACTATTTTTGTTTTTAAAAAAGCACATTACAATTTTTTTGTTTAAAAAAAATAAATAATTTGTAATTTTTTTCCCTGACAAATAAAAATAAATTAAAAAATGTGTATATATATATATATATATGTATATAAATTTATTTTTATTTCAAAAATATGTATATATATATATATATATATGTATTTGTATTTGTCAGAGGCTGGAAGTGCCATTTTTTGAGCCGAACAAAACGTGACGCCGGATCACTTTTCCCTTGCTAATGGATAAAAATAAACAGTCAGACTTTACTGCCGAGAGTCAAAGTTGACGCAGATGAAAGGTGACACTTTTGTGTTACTCCCTCTTCCTCCGAGTAGTCTTTTTTTTTTTTTTTTTTGATACAACCTCAAACTAACTTCTCCTCGCCATCACAGGGCGTCTCTATTTCTGATGTGCTGTATCGCCATGGATTACCTAACGGTGTGTGTGAACACGTGAGCCTCGGCGGCGCAACTATTGTTCGAAAATTCACACCCTGCTTAACCGCTTTTGGGTCAAATCATGTGATTAGGTTCTCTCGTCCTGTGGGTGTCAGGTGTTCGATAGGAAACAGAGCGTGAATGAGAGGGAAAAGGCTGAGCACGCAAGCGTGTTGGCAGAAGGGCTGTCGAGTGGAGTAACCGCTGTCCCCGAAAGGGTTAAATTATATCTTATCGCAACTACAAATAATTATCACATGAAGAAAAAAAGTGATGAAAAAAACAACTCATATTTTTTGAGCGAAAAAAAGACGTGTTTTTTTTGTTGTTGTTGCTGTTTTGTTTTTTTAAATCTGGATAAATTGTTTTATTTTATTTTAAGAGCATAAACCAAGCTAATGCTTTTGTCATAAAGTCAATTTCAAAAATACCACATGCATTTTATTCCAGAAACTCTAAAGAAAACCCCCCCCAAAAAACGATGACAATACTTGATAATCATATCGGAGCTTTTCATTGGCCCGAATAATTCGTGTCAGATGGTGTTTTTCAGAATTGTGGTGTTTGTAGGGCGCCCTCGTGTGGTACGTGAAAGAATCGCTGAATTCAATATGATTTAAAATTTGACTATTTTTGAAATACAGTTCGGTTGTCTTTAACTTTTAATGCAATACGTTTCATCTTTCTATTGAAAACATTTCAACGCACTTTTTTTTGGTTTGTTTTCCAATATTTAAGAGTATCGTGACTTCCAAGATAATTCTGATGAACACGTAAGCTCCACCCATAATTCTGATGAACACGCAAGCTCCGCCCACACTTCTTTCTGTTAACGTTGCTCGTGATGGTACTTTCAAACCATTCCACATCATTTATCGCGACTTATTTTGTGCAACCGAGTTTGAAAGTTCTCAAGTTCAGTAAGACAGAAAATATAATTACTGACACGTACGGAAAAAAAAAAACAACAAAACATTTCCGCATATAAAGCCTTCATCAAAGTTAGATGCCAAAGAGACAAGAGATCTTAAATTGCACTTTCTTCACCGGCTTGTTTGTGTCGCAAACTGGAAAAAATCGACAAAAATTCATCCGGACAAGTCAGATGCGCAAGGTCGAAAGCAAAACAATTTTTTTCCCGTCATAATTTTCCACGATTATTTTCGAATGGGGTTGTGCCCCAACACTTTTTGGCCATAAGGTACATATTTTGTTGTTATTTTTTGCACAATCCTAAGTGGAGGTAAATGAGACCAGTTTTATGTCTCGCAGCTGTAAACTACAACCTAATTGTGGGCGTGTCCACACATGTGGGTATCCCCGCGTGTTACCGTGCCATTAACGAGATTGCAGAAACTCGAAATAGCCCGGGGATAGACAAAGGTAATTGGCTTGGGGGATAATCACAAGGGAGCCAACTGAAGCGTTCGACATGGTCGTTTGGCTGCGCTGATGATTTTATTAGCGGCGGATAAGCGGTTTAGCGTTTAGCGTAAGGTGCATGTCGTGCCTAAATCTATCCCATCGCGGTTTGGATTCTATCAATGGTGGGGAGGAACCAAGTGCTATTGGTGTGACTAAAAGCTGAAAAAAATTTAATTTTTTTTTAATAAAAATAAGAAAAATCAGCGAACCACAAAAACATGGTGCGATTGTCAAGGAAGAAGCAGGTTACCACCGTTGGTTAATTTGAAAGGCTGATAACAGTGACTTAAATGCAAAATCTGGGCAGCAAACTGTTTTTCCACCAACACATAATTAAAAAAATAACTATTAAAAAAAAAAAATAAAAATAAGAAAAATCAGCGAACCACAAAAACATGGTGCGATTGTCAAGGACGAAGCAGGTTACCACCGTTGGTTAATTTGAAAGGCTGATAACAGTGACTTAAATGCAAAATCTGGGCAGCAAACTGTTTTTCCACCAACACATAATTAAAAAAATAACTATTAAAAAAAATAAATAAAAATAAGAAAAATCAGCGAACCACAAAAACATGGTGCGATTGTCAAGGACGAAGCAGGTAACCACTGTTGGCTCATTTGAAAGGCTGATAACAGTGACTTATTGCCCCATTCACTGACTTAAATGCAAAATCTGGGCAGCAAACTGTTTTTCCACCAACACATAATTTAAAAAATAAATATTAAATTTTTTAAAATAAAATTAAGAAAAATTAGCGAACCACAAAAACATGGTGCGATTGTCAAGGACGAAGCAGGTTACCACCGTTGGCTAATTTGAAAGGCTGATGACAGTGACTTATTGCCACATTCACTGACTTAACTGCAAAATCTGGGCAGCAAACAGTTTTTCCACCAACACATAATTAAAAAAATAAAATAATAAAATAAATAAAGCAGCATAAGCTCATGCTTTGACCAGCTCAGGAGCCCTGGTCGCCTGCTAGGCAAGCGGTCAAAACCTTACAGATGGATTTACGCTAACGCTAAGTGTCTCACACACACACACACACACACACACGATGCCAAGGTTAATTGCAGGCATTAACGTGAAGCCTCGCGCCTCGTCCAACCACCGAAGTAAGCCGCAGCTCTTTGCATCTGTCCACTAGAATTGACCGCCCTCCATTTTCATCATATGACTCAAACTGATGCTTAAACGTGCTACAAAATGGAAAAAAAAACAAATACAAGTGGCGTGAAAAAAAAGTTTATGTGGCGCGTTTGATGTTTTATATGAAAGGCTCAATTTAAAATATGAGTCACGCCATGGTCACCAATTTCACCGGGGCATATTCAAAATCCACATCCCCGACAGCGCCGCGTCGTTCCTCATCCCTCGGTCTATTTTTATTTATGATGACTATTTTTAAAAAAATAAGCATCGCCTTTCCTGACGACTCTTTAGTCACTGCCTGAATAACAAGGGAAACCGTTTCGCTGCCGAGGGCCCGACCCGAGGCGACGGGTCCAATGGGCTTCAAATAAGATGGAGCGCGTGTGTGTGTGCGTGTGTGTGTGCGTGCGTGCGTGTGTGTGTGCGTGCGTGTGTGTGTGTCAATCCCTACATGTGTGTCTGTGTGCGTCTTTTTGTCCATTGTAGGCCTTTTTACTCGGTCCTCACTGTGCCACAAGTACAGGAATGTGTGTGTGTGTCAATCCCTACATGTGTGTCTGTGTGTGTCTTTTTGTCCATTGTAGGCCTTTTTACTCGGTCCTCACTGTGCTACAAGTACAGGAATATGTGTGTGTGCGTGTGTGTGTGTGTCAATCCCTACATGTGTGTCTGTGTGTGTCTTTTTGTCCATTGTAGGCCTTTTTACTCGGTCCTCACTGTGCCACAAGTACAGGAATGTGTGTGTGTGTGTGTGTGTGTGTGTGTCAATCCCTACATGTGTGTCTGTGTGCGTCTTTTTGTCCATTGTAGGCCTTTTTACTCGGTCCTCACTGTACCCCAAGTACAGGAATGTGTGTGTGTCAATCCCTACATGTGTGTCTGTGTGCGTCTTTTTGTCCATTGTAGGCTTTTTTACTCGGTCCTCACTGTACCACAAGTACTGGAATGTGTGTGTGTGTGTCAATCCCTACGTGTGTGTCTGTGTGCGTCTTTTTGTCCATTGTAGGCCTTTTTACTCGGTCCTCACTGTACCACAAGTACAGGAATGTGTGTGTGTGTGTGTTAGTGGGATTGAAAAAGTCAACAAAATATGCACAGATGCTTTTAATGCATGGGGCAATAAGAAATTTATGCACAAACACACACACACACACACACACACTGTAGTGTTTATCACACTTTCGGGATTTAGAAAAATTTGGACAGTGAACGGGGCTTTGGTGTGGTAATTCAGGCATGTGCCAAGCCCAGCTGATCACATCTGTGTGTGTGTGTGTGTGTGTGTGTGTGTGTGTGTGTGTGTTGTTGTTAAAGCATAAAGTGCTTACCGCTTCTCTGTGAGTCGCCGTTATGAAACAAGCAACTGTGTTTATTCTCTAAACCTTTAAGAAGATTGGTGGTGTTTCACGCCGTCCATTTGTAATATGAGTGTGTGTGTGTGTGTGTGAGGCACGTGAGCTTTGCATTTTGTCTTCTGCTGACGGCTATTTTGCCTCCACGTGAGACAGGGCGGGCTTGGCGGGGGGGGAGAGAGAGAGAGAGAGAGAGAGAGAAAATGCAGGGAGAAGGAGGCAAGATGAGGAGACAGGAACAAAGGGGAGAGGAAAGGAGGTTAGATTGGCGCTGGTGGGCAGGAAAAAAACAACAACAACAAAAAAACGGAAGAGGCAGGCAGATGTTGGAGGGATGGAGGAGAGGTGAAAAGCAGCTCGGGCTACGATGGAGTCATGCTCCACTTCGGGCAACGGGCTTTAAACGCGCCGTCTGCTTCCTCCACGCACACAAACAGTTTTTGGAAGACGCCAAAAACCGCATTTGCCGACGGGTCGCTATCCAGCCCGCAGCCGAAAAAGCGCCTTATTTTTGACCCGCCAGCGTGAAAAAGAAATGCCTCACCTCTGTTTCAACCCTTGATTCAAAAGCCCAACCTGTAAATCAAACACCCCAGACTTAATCTTTGCCCCGCCCCCCTGGCCCCTTCTCCCCAATCCTCACTCCAGGCAACAGAGCTTTTCCTAATCACTCGCTATCTGGACGGCAGTCGTCCGTGGCAAAAAATTTTTTTTTTCAATTGAGTCGATCTACTTTTTGTACTGGGAAGACTTTTTCCGAGATTTGACAGTCGAGGTTTTTAAATTCTTAATAAATTGTTTTTAGATACAGTCAAACCTCGGTTTTCGAACGTCTCTGTTCTCAACCAATTCGGTTTTCGACCAAAAATGTTTAGTTTTTTTTATGCCTCGGATGACGAACAAATTTCGGTTCTCGAACAAACTGAGCGCACTTGAATGCACCATTTGACTCCTCCCACATTCCCTACACCAGGAAGTGGCGCTTCCTCGGGTAGACGATGAAGTGACGCTTCCTCGTGTTGCTTTTCCATTGTGAGCAGACGTGTCCAGTAAACATTTTTATTTTAAAAAGAGCCTAGTTTCGGTTTTCGAACAATTTCGGTTTTCGAGCAGCCTTCTGGAAACGGATTACGGACGAAAACCGAGGTTTGACTGTACAGTGAAACTCCTCTACAACGAAATCTACATGGGTGAAAATACCCCCTAGTGTGAAAAAGTCTTCATGCATTAACACCATGCCCACTTTCCTGTTTCAAATTTGCTACAGTGAAAAACCCCCTGTTGTGAAAGATTTCTTGCTGCAAACATGATTTCGTTGTAGAGGAGTTTCACTGTATTACATTGATGGTATACTACAAATAATCTTTCTTTGTTTATCTATCTATGCCGGTGACATGTAAAAATGTGATTTTTAAAAAAAAATTTCAAACAGCAATGTCATCATCTTTACATTTGTCGGCGGAGTGTGCAGGCTCCCTCTAGTGGCGATAGCAGAAATTACAGAATTAAATTACATTGATACCTTTCAAAACATGCAATACAATAAGAATAAAATTTGTCTCGTAAATTCAGTTTCAACTTAATCCGGAGCAGTGCATTTTCTTTAACCGCAGTTTAGTTGTCTTTAACTTTGAAGCAGGTAAAAAAAAAACTGTCAAAAAGTTTACCCGGCGACAATCATACCTGAATAGTTGCTGGTGGGAGTTTGCGTCTCCAACTCGATCCGCACCGTGGTGGCCCAGCCCTCCGTCCGCAGGTCCGGCTGCGTCGGCACCGTGGTACCGGCCCACTCCCCCGGGGTCGTCGGCGGGGTCACGTCGGCGCCCCGGCTCAAGACCAGCGCGGCGCATAGCAAAAAGCTCGGCAGCACCCAGACGCGCCCGATCTGAGGAGCGAGTCCGACGTTGGGAACCATGGAGACAAAAACGCGAGAGGATGAAGTGGGAGAAGTTCACAGCATCAAGGTCACCCACGTTGACCCCATCGCTTTGTGGATCCTTTTCGCTTCAGGTCCTGGTTGGAAAATCCCATTCATGACGCTGGCTGCAAAGTAGCGAGCGAGTCTGGGGGGGGTTTTGGTTTGTCCCGTGCTTTACTCCCTCTCCTTCTCACTCGCTCTCTCTCTCTCTCACTCCCAACTTGTTCTCTGATCTCCAGCTGGGCCGACTGAGCTCTTGCGTAACAGCCGCTCGCCGGCTGAGCTTCTCGCTCATGCAGCGGCTGCGTGCTCGCACCGCTGTGACCCGCTCACGTGCACCCCTGCCGCCGCTGCGGCCGTTAAGGGGGGGCGAGATGTCAGGCAGGCGATGATGCTATCGTCAAACGGTGCTTTTTTTTTTTTTTTTAACTCATTCACTCCCAAAGACGGTTTTAAACGTCTTTTCAGACTTGGTCCAGAATTGGCTGGTACTGAATGAGTTTTAACAGTACAGTGGGCAGATGCTATTATTGGAGTATAGTGACACCATAACAATCCCCGAACCAAAAACCAGTAAAAAAAAAACAAATTTATGCCCATTCAATTGCAGTGGAGGACACAAAATGGGTTCTCGCTTGCAAGGGCCAAAACGTGACTGCGCTCGCTGTCCACTCTTGAGTGATTTTTTTTCATGTCCTTGCCGTGTGTGTTATGATTCCAGGTAAATATGCGCAGGTGCACTCTGAACGTGATCGCTCTTGTTTGATGCCTCTCCAGACAGAACGTCCACCCATGAATCATTGATGCGCGTGGGACCAAAAATAGGAAGAGGCTAAAAGAGAGAGGATGGAAAAAAAAATAAGAAAGCGAAGTCATTTAATAGCGCGAGAGCGATGACATGAGAGCGACAAAACAATCAGACACCAGAGGAACGACAAAAAAAAAAAAATCGAGATGCCTCTTGAGTGGTGATGCTCTCATCCACAGGTCAGCATCGCCGCCGCGGCTTCGTACGGTTACGATACACCAATGTAGCGATGCACGCTAATTTGACCGGCGCTGATTTGACAGCGCACATAAAGTGCATCAATTATTGAAAAGCCTCATTTGCAAAGAAGACATTATTTCCGGGCCGCGTCGTACTATCGCTGTGAATATCACATCTCGCCCAAAGAGGAATTCCATACATCGAGGCGACAGCGTGAAAGTGATTGATCGCATCCTTTTAAACGCGAAAGAAACGGGTTGTCATATTTAGTTGGTTTCATTCCGATCATTTTCCCCCAAATCTTCTACGAGTTCGAGTGCGATCGATAAAATAAACGCGGGAAGTTCTGAGGGTGTGCACACTTATGCAATTCAGAAAAATATCAATTAGGGTGTACAAGTCGTAGGTCACATTACTGTTGGGAAAGGTTTTTACTCAAGAGTGAAATTTTTGATGTGGGGAAGTATGAAACGCGTACGCAGACATCCCCAAACTGAGCAACTCATTATTATGAGCCTAATCCCTTACGCAGCCTTCTTGAAGCACATCAAACACTATTATGTAATATAAAACGTTGCGCGCACACACACACAAGCGTGTATTTGCATTCAGACTCAACTGGATTCTTTTTCGTGTGTGTTTCTAATCCGTCTGAGTCTGTCTCATCTCTTTTTGGCTCACGCACATCGGAACACCCACAAAAGTGTCGATCGTGTCAAAATAAAAGAAGAAAAAGGACGACAAATCTGTACTGTGAAGAACATGGACGCAGATTCACGGATCAAATAAAAGAACCTAAAATAAAACTTCCTGTTGATACCTCAATTGTCCTTATCATGTGTAAATATATCTTTAATAGCACTGTTTTCGGTTTAAATCCACAATGGTGACTGGAACATGCGCACACCGCCATCTTGTGGATTTAAATTGCGCTTACACATCTTTTTTTTTACGTCTCAATGTTGAGCACGGTCGGGAACTGTGGTTTAAAAGTACATTTAATAACCCATCCGTCGACGATGATATCTCTATGATCCTTATAATGTGTAAATATATCTGTAATAGCATTTTTTTTTTAATGTCAGACTGTTTTCTGGTTGTTAGCGGTTTAAATCCACAGTGGTGACTGGAACGTGTGCACACCGCCATCTTGTGGATTTTAATTGCGCTTACACATCTTTTTTTTTTACGTCTCAATGTTGAGCACGGTCGGGAACTGTGGTTTAAAAGTACATTTAATAACCCATCCGTCGACGATTATATCTCTATGATCCTTATAATGTGTAAATATATCTAAAATGGCACTTTTTTTTAATGTCAGACTGGTTTCTGGTTGTTCGCGGTTTAAATCCACAGTGGTGACTGGAACGTGTGCACGCCGCCATCTTGTGGATTTTAATTGCACTTACAAATCTTTTTTTTTCACGTCTTAATTTTCAGCAGGGTCGGGAACTCTGGTTTGAAAGTACGTTTAACCCCTCCGTGGGTGATTCTGCTACGGAGACAACTTTTTTTTTTTTTTGCAGTCGGAAAAATTGAAGCAGACCGGTGAGAGGTGTGTGCAGCTCCCAATAGGTCAGTATCATCAATATCTGGAAACCGAAAGCTAGCATAGCAGGAATTTTCTTTTAGCCTTGCAACACAGCGTACCGTCGTGTTCTATTTTTTTTTTTAATGTATTTTTTAATTTTAGTTTTCAAAGCTTGTTTTATTTACACACAGACATATTAATTTCATATTTCTTAAGAAAACGGCACAATATTGCTGAAAAACTTACGATCAGTTTTGGATTCTGAAATAAGTCACAGGCTAGAATTTATGACGACCTCATATTAAGCCCTTAAATGCCCAATAATGATAACATGATAAGCTGTCCACTGTAGTAACCGTCGCTGAATGTGTTAAACAGTGAGGATAATCCTTTTTAGTCCTCGTTTCCAGTCAACAGCAGTCAGTTAATTGTTGTTTTTTATGAGGAAATCACAGTTAATCCTCCTGAAACAAACTTCCTGCTCATTAGATTGCCTGATACACGTGAGCGGAATGTCTGCCATGTGAGCTAATTTCCTAGAACGTTTTCCTGCATACATTGTTTACCAAAATTCATGTACTTTAAATTGAATTGTCAAATATACATTAATATTTGCATGGACTGTGGATCAACTTTCTCATCAGTTTAACACATTAACTTTTTCGATTTTGTTCATTTGGCCCACTGAGTATTGAAATTGTCATTTAATATTTATGTCATTATTTGTTGGAGTCGTTGTTTTGTTGTTGTTGTGGGGTGCAGGCTTATACTGCATAAACACTCATTTTATTTTATTTTCATGATGTTAAATACTTGCTTATCGGATTTAATGGGAATATTACGTTGAAAATATTACAGTGAATACATTATCGTTCACTTTTTTTTTTTTAATGGCTCGTCTCGCTGTTTTAAAAGTTAAACGGGGACATTTTGTGCCATTGGGAACAAAACTACGCCCCCCTTGCTTCAGCCCGGTATTGCACGCACGCACACTTACACAATAAATCCTCCGCTAGATGGCGGTGTTGGATGATGTCATGTGCAGGAGAGGATTTTTTGTTTTGTCGCGTGTGTGTGTGTGTGTGTGTGTGTGTGTGTACAATTGAGCAATATTTTAACCCCCTCCACCTACTTCATACTGCATTGTGTAAATAATCAATCATACTAATCACATTCTTTTAGTCGCATGAATATGTAACCGTTTCAGTTGGAGCGCCCTCTTCTCCAAGTGACATCCCCTTGCACGCGTGGCCTTATGCAAACACCTCCAGTCTGATTGGCTGACACGCAACGGAGGCCGGTACGGAGCAAGACTTGATTAGCATAGCTAAGCAGGCCCATAAATGAGCTCCAAGGGTCTCACCTGACGCCGAAGACGAAGAGCCAGAGGGTCGTGCGACACACACCGGATCAGTCCACTCATGCGTAAAAGCGCACAGCCAGGCGAACTTTGGAAGCAGTCTGGGCCCCCACTCCGGTTGTGCTGCCCCCGGTGACCGGAGCCTCCCCCACCACCACCACCACCACCACTTCTACCCCAGCTCGGCTACTTGGTGACGTTCACGGCCGGTTGTGTTGAGTCAAGAGCACCCACCCGGTCACCCATGAGGCTGGAGGCCGCAGCCAGGATGGATCTGTTCAGGAAGCTGTGGAGGGCGAGGAATCTGATCGTGGTGATTTTCATCCCGCTGTCCCTGTTGCCACTTCCTCTCATCCACCCCACCAGCGTGAGTCCGACGAACGGGATACTTAAAAAAAAAAAAAACGAGCTTAAGTTTTAATGTGTGTTGAAAATTTGACTGTAATTTTAGTAAGAAATTAAAAGTACACACCAAAACTCAAATTCACAAAACTTACAAAGCTGGGCCTATTTAACCCTTTCATGCACCAATAATGATAACCTGTCGCCTAATACAGTTAAAACTCCTCTACAACGAAATCATGTTTGCAGCAAGACATTTTTCACAATAGGGGGTTTTTCACTGTAGCACATTTGAAACAGGAAAGTGGGAATGGTGTTAATGCATGAAGATTTTTTCACACTAGGGGGTATTTTCACCCATGCAGATTTCATTGTAGAGGAGTTTCACTGTAACAAGGATAAGGTGCCCACCGTAGTAACCGCCGAAAGGGTTAAATAGTTAAAACACAAGAAAAGCAAATAATCCGTTCATACCTCCGACATCAAATCCGGGCGCTGTTGTTGAAGCTCCCTTTTTTGTGAGCTGCGCTCCACTGATGGGATTTGCTCGTGTGCGAATCAATCAAAAGGCCCTATTGTTGTCGTGAGTGCTCATCCTGATCAGTAGGCAGCATCTATGCGGCGATGTCGCGTAATGTGGTTGACGTGGACATCGGTGGAAGCTCGGAGTGAGGGGGGGGCAAAGTGTTTGGAGAGGCATAAATGTTCTATTCATTCTAGAACGGAGGGGGAAAAAAAAAATCTTAGAAATGTAAAAAATTGCTGCAAGAACAATAGGATTATTGCGAGATCTAATCCAATGTGTGCAGAGTTGCTACTCGGTTTGGGAGGTCAAATGGGAAACTGTTGGAACCAAAAGTCCAATTTTCTTGATATTGTAAAAATGTATATATTTTTTTTCCAGTCAGGGATTACAGGTTGTATTTTTTGGTGTTAGGTTGTATTTTTTTTTTTTTTTTTGACAGTGCTGTATGGAGGACAAATTCCTCGCCTTGTTGTTGGACAAATCATAAAGGGACAGTAGCAAGAAAGAAATCCAAATCGTGAACCCAATAGTGTAGCTCGGAGTCATTTTTGATCGAAATAATGTCGTACCCTGTCAAGTATTTTTTTTCGTTGTGCTGCCATGGACAGGAAAGAAAGGACAGGGCGATTCGGAAAAAAATACACTTTTGAGATAAATTTGATGTTTCACTGTTGACAGAAGCTTTTTTTTGACAGAGGCCCACCAAAACATTTTTGTGGAAACCAATTTAATTTCAGAATTTTTTCGACTAGCTGTCACTTAGTTGATTAAAAACAAAAAATTGGTGTGTGTGTTGCAATCAAATATCGGATTTACGAGTGTACTTAAGACACAATGCCACTAGATGGCAGCATAGAATTTAAAACAACATCATCAGTTCACGTCGTTCCCGAATGAAAGTACAGCTCGGTTTTCTGCTTGCGTTTAGCAATTTTTGTGCAGGTTTTTACCAAAATTCATTTTCTAACTGGGTCGTGAAAGTGCGTGTACTCGCCCTGAAAAATAAGTACAGTGAAACTCCTCTCCAACGAAATCATGTTTGCAGCAAGAAATTTTTCACAACAGGGGGTTTTTCACTGTAGCAAATTTGAAACAGGAAAGTGGGAATGGTGTGAATGCATGAAGATTTTTTTTCGCACTACGGGGTATTTTCACCCATGTAGATTTCGTTGTAGAGGAGTTTCACTGTACAATGAAATTCAAGAGTTTTTGGTGGTTCTCACCCCCCCCCCCCCAAAAAAAAAGTGCTCTCCTTGCTGTTATGTCAGCGGCCGGCGCATGTTTGGCAGCGTACGCCGTCGGCCCAGGATGAGGCCGAGCCAGAGCCGAGGTGCCAGAACATCAACACAAAGAAAAAATAATCCCAGTAATGAAGTTATATAATCCATGCACCGTCACCGAACAGCACGCTGGGTCGGCCGGCGTCCCACTGGCGTCTTACGACACCGCCGACCGCAGACTGTTTCAGGAATGTGTCGTTTTGTGTGTGTTGCAGTCAAACTGGCTCATTAATGATCAAATTTTACACGTTTGTTTGTGAGAAAAATGCCACCAAAAACTCATTTCCAGTACAGTGCAACTCCTCTACAACGAAATCATGTTTGCAGCAAGAAATTTTTCACAACAAGGGTTTTTTTCACTGTAGCAAATTTGAAACGGGAAAGTGGGAATGGTGTGAATGCATGAAGATTTTTTTCACACTAGGGGGTATTTTCACCCATGTAGATTTCGTTGTAGAGGAGTTTCACTGTACTGGATTCCATGTTGGTGTGTAAACTAGCATTTGTCATTCAGATTAATAGTACACGGTACAGTTTACGATTTTGAGTTTGATTTTATTGAGTGAAAAAAAATGTATATTTTCACCGTCGGACCCAATTTATTTTTTGTGTGTGTGTGTGTGAATGCCACTCATGATCATTTCCTGAGTCGATCGTTGATAACAGGGAGTTGATGAGCCACTCAATCGGCTGCGCTGAGGTGGAAGAAGACCCCCGCATGCCTAAGACGTCCAATAAAGTGGACACGTGTCTGATTTTACATAGCCGGGCCGATACGAGGCCTTCTCATGATATTAATAATCATCCGAATAATAATCTTAATTTCTCACAAAACAGGAAATGCTGTTCAGTAGCTATGAGCGGAAAGTAAGTCTTTTCATATACCCGTGAAGACACAAAGGTTCAAGTCGATGAGGTCGGACGGGGGATGCAAGCCCCCGCCCACTTATCGGTATAAAGTCTAACTTGCAAAACGACAGCGACAAAGAAATCAGCGCCGCGTGGTTGACGATCTCCCAGCCGCCCTCTGATAAACAGGAGTCCATAATCAATAATCAGTGAGTGCTGAATCGGGTCGTGTTTTTTGTATCTCGCCTCGCTGTTGACTCATTTTTATCTGCGCGTGTATCCTCCTCGTCACCTCTTCCCAGCCTTGCGCATCGATTACTTTTCACGCCGTTATCAGTCGGGGCTTGTGTGAATTTTTGGCGCTGACTCGGCACGGTCCCAGCTGTTGATAAGCAAATAGACTTGGGACTTCAACGGAAAGCCGTTTGAAACGATTCGAACAAAAACAAAAAAATCTGTCTTTGTGACTTTTCCATTCGTTGTGAGTGTAGCGACAAAATGTAGGTAAAACCTTAATTGTAGTACGATATACTTCGCTATATAATATACTTATATATACAGTGAAACTCCTCTACAACGAAATCTACATGGGTGAAAATACCCCCTAGTGTGAAAAAATCTTCATGCATTAACACCATTCCCACTTTCCCGTTTCAAATTCGCTACAGTGAAAAACCCCCTGTTGTGAAAAATGTCTTGCTGCAAACATGATTTCGTTGTAGAGGAGTTTCACTGTACATATATTTTTTTAACGTTGACTTTCCAATTCGGATATTTTTGTTGGTCGCTATCCAAACGAAATACCATATGTACTGCCAAGTTAACTATTGTGGTTCTTTGCCGACTAAGATGTTTGTTTTTTTCTGCCATTAAATGAATTTAAGTACCTTGGTTTTTTTTTTCGCAGTTTCATGTTACACCCAGAAATAGTCCTCTCACCAAATTAAATAGATCGCAGTTAACGAGGCTGTTCATAGTTTTAAGTGCAGTAACCCTTGGGCTTTGAGAGTGGATCGTTGGTGGGTTGAAATCAATTCACTTCCACATGTTGGAGTACCCCAGGGAATTATGTTAGGCCCGCACTACCTTTCAAGTACATAATTTGACATCACGGCCAATATGATTTTTACGCCTCTGATATATATGCAACAGTTTGATCTTGATCAGGTCAAATCAATACACTTCCACACATTGGAGTACCCCAGGGATTCATGTTAGGGCCACTACCTTGCCAGTGAAATGCAACAGCTCAGTCGGATTTGGGTTTTTCTTTTTGCAGGAGGCATGTTGCGCATACGTGCTCATCGTGACGGCAATCTACTGGGTGTCGGAGGCTGTCCCCTTGGGGGCTGCCGCCCTTGTCCCCGCCTTCCTCTACCCACTCTTTGGGGTCCTCAAGTCAAGTGAGGTAAGTCCCGTGCGTGCCTCTTTAACTTGAATGACTGACTCGTGGGTAACGTCTGCGACCTCACAAATGAATCACCCGGTCGTTCATTTTCTTTACCTTTCCTTCTCGCACGCATTACATAAAAAGCGCGCCATGTGACCAATTTGCAAAGCCGCCTCTTAACGGCGCGAATAAGCCTCTTGTGATGGCGGTCCACGAATATGCAAGCGGAGAGCTTTTATGCAACGTTTCCCTGTCTGTTAGGGCGCTTTTCAGTGTGCGTCGTGTACTCCGCCCGAGAGAAGCTGGGAAAGTTGCACCGAAAAAACACCTGAGTGGATTCAGAGAGTAAATAAGTGACGACAACCATGGGCGGGAATATTGGCTCATCTTTAGATAGCATTTAGCCCAAAATAAAAATGATTCATTTACAGTGAAACTCCTCTACAACGAAATCTACATGGGTGAAAATACCCCCTAGTGTGAAAAAATCTTCATGCATTCACACCATTCCCAATTTCCTGTTCCAAATTTGCTACAGTGAAAAACCCCCTGTTGTGAAAAATGTCTTGCTGCAAACATGATTTCGTTGTAGAGGACTTTCACTGTATCTTTCCCAACCAATGTCCAGTACAAAATTGATTCTCGTCACGTATGAAATATGGCAAACAGTCCATAAGGACAAAGTCCGGCAGCAGGCATTAGGTGGGAGGTGACGAGACGTTGGCTTACACAATGGCGAGATTAAAAAAAAAAAGAACAAATGTCGATCGGTGAATTCGGGAAGTGGGTTAAGGAGTTCGACGCCCACATTGAACGCATCACTTCCTGTGAGGCCCGTTTTCGTCGTGTGTTGTTCAGGTGGCGGCCGAGTACTCGAAAGACACCACGTTGCTGCTGATGGGAGTCATCTGTCTGGCCGCCTCCATCGAAAAGTGGAACCTGCACAAGCGCATCGCCTTGCGCATGGTGATGGTCGCCGGGGCCAAGCCTGGCATGTGAGCATTCAAGCGTACAAGTATACACCATTAGCATAAAGGTTGCACGACGGCATGACAACGAGGCGCTCTAAAACAGCCATGCCAGTGTGAAGCCACATGCTGGCTGTCGAGTTGGACGAAAAAAAACAAAAATGTTCCCTGTTTATTGCTCTTTCTTCTTTTCTCTGTGTGATATACGCACACTCACTGCTGACAACGAGGCGCTCTAAAGCAGCCACGCCAGGAGGCTATTCGAAGGGAAAATTACTTTTTTTTTTGTTTTGTTTTGTTTTTTCTCCCTGCTGGAAAGGTTGGTGCTGGGCTTCATGTGTTGCACGGTCTTCCTGTCCATGTGGCTCAGCAACACGTCCACCACAGCCATGGTGATGCCCATCGCCGAGGCTGTCCTGCAGCAACTCATATGCACCGGCATGGCCGACAACCTGGAACCCGACGCCACGGAGGATGACAGCGGTACGAATGTCGTAAGCGATCCAATGCAAGACTTCTGTTTGCTGTGTTGTCATGTCAATATATGGAATGGTGGGACGGTGTCAGATTTTTGTCTTGCTTCGCGGCCGTTTCAGACAAGGAGGAAAAACTGGACAAGAACCAACTGGCGCTGCTGTACCGTAATGACAGGTAATTTATTATTATAATTATTTATTATTATTATTATAATTATTTATATTATTATATTATTATTTATATTATTATATATAATTTTTTTTAATTTACGCTAGCATTTTGCAACCATGTGCTTTCAAACTACTGTAAACATTATTGAGCATGGGTGAAGAAAAAAAAAATCTAAAAAAATAACTATCATGAGACGTTCCAAATTAATCGATTCTCAAATTAATCGCCTATTTTAATCGAGTTATTAATCATGGCCATTGTCCAAATTAATCGATTCTCAAATTAATTGACTATTTTAATCGAGTTATCAATCATGGCCATTGTCCAAATTAATCGATTCTCAAATTAATCGACTATTTCAATCGAGTTATTAATCATGGTCGTTGTCCAAATTAATTGATTCTCAAATTAATCGACTATTTTAATTGAGTTATTAATCATGGCCATTCTCCAAATTAATCAATTCTCTAATGAATCAACTATTTTAATCGAGTTATTAATCATGGCCATTGTCCGAATTAATCGATTCTCAAATTAATCGCCTATTTTAATCGCGTTATTAATCATGGCCATTGTTTAGTTTAAAAATTCCCCCAAATTTTCTGATTTCGGCCTCTCAGCCGTCATTATTCTCACATGTCCTAATTTATAATGCAAAATAAAATGTTCTCCTTGTTCTCCAGCAACAATTGCGACAAACAGGAACTGTCCACACTTAGTGAGGTAAGATTGGACAAAGTTTTTGTTGTCAACAAAAAAAAAAAAAAAAACAGCTGACTTTATTTGGACTCTTCAGGATCAGACGGGAGAAGCCAACGGGGTCGGCGCGAACCCAAATAGCAACCAGGATTGCATCACGCATACCAACGGGCACTTGCCGCAGGTGCCAAAGTACTCACTCACTCAATATGAAACGACTCGACTCAATTGTCACGTGTTGCTCCTCCTCCCCCTCCACCCCCAACCCCCTCCCTCCCCGCCCACAGGTAGCCATCGAAATCCCAAACGTGAAGCGCGTGAAGGCCCGGCGAGACTCACAGTATCCTACCAAGCGGGATCACATGATCTGTAAATGTCTGACACTCAGCATCACCTACGCCGCGACCATCGGCGGACTCATCACCATCACCGGCACCTCCACCAACCTCATATTCGCCGAGCAGTTTAACACGTACTGTGCTGTACATGAGATACCGTAAAAAAATATTTTTTAAAAAAAAACAATTGTTTCCATTTATAGGCGCTATCCAGACGCCAAAGTGATCAATTTCGGCACGTGGTTCATCTTCAGCTTCCCCATCGCCATCATCATGCTGTTCCTCACCTGGTTGTGGCTGCACTTCCTCTTCCTGGGCTGCAAGTGCGTGCGATGTGCGGGAGTCGCGCGCCACGGCGAACGGGGGGCGGGGTTTGGGGTTTTTGATGATGTCATCCGTGTTTCTCATCCAGCTTCAGGGAAACGTGCTCGCTGAGTAAGAAACGCAAGTCCAAGAGGGAGATGATATCCGAGAAGAGAATCCACGAGGAGTATGAAAAACTGGGGCCGATCAGGTGTCGAAATATATTCCGTCGGAAAAGAACACGTTGTAATTCCTTATAAATCACACTTTTTAATTATTATTATTATTATTTTTAAAATTTTCTAGCTACCCAGAGGTCGTCACCGGTGTTTTCTTCATCCTGATGACTCTGTTGTGGTTCACGCGAGAGCCCGGTTTCGTGCCAGGCTGGACCTCGCTTTTTGAGAAGCAAGTTTCCCCCCCCCCCCCCACCCCCCCAAGAGCCCTCATTGACGTCAACCGCGCAAAAAAAAAAAAATGAAACGGTGACGTCCGCCCCTCCCTCTTTTAGGAAAGGCTATCGGACCGACGCGACGGTGTCGGTCCTCCTGGGCTTCCTGCTCTTCCTCATTCCTGCAAAGCGACCCTTCTCCTCGACCCGTTTGAGCTACAGAGACCCGGGTAAGGTGAAGACGCGAGATGGCGGCCAAGCACTACGTTTATCCACGTGACGCTCCTCAACTCGCATCAACAAATAGTTTTCCGGCGCGCGGGTGCCACTAGATGGCGGCAAAGCACTCCTTTTGTGATGCGGAAAAGTACTCTCAATAAAGCCCTTAACTGACTTTAACATAGTCAGATGGCGGCAAAAGCACTGCTTTTATCTAAAGGAAGCTCTGAGCTCAGTTCAACATAGTTCCATTAGACCAAGATGGCGGCAAAGCACTACGTTTGTCCAACAGCTTCCAACTCTCCTTCAACATGGTCCACCAAGATGCCACTTTGTCTCAATGAAGCGCCTCAGCTCACTTCGACATAGTTCCCAGTCGAAGGGGGGGGGGGAAATTGATTTTTCAACCACTGTCTTGACAGCATCGGACCCGCTGTCTCCCATGATCACCTGGAAGGACTTCCAGAGGCTCATGCCGTGGGAAATCGTCATCCTGGTGGGCGGGGGCTACGCGCTGGCCGCCGGCTGCAAGGTGGTAACAACATGGATCAGAGAGCGCCGAGTTCAACAACAAGCGCAACCGGCATGATAACGAAGGAATTGCGGCTCGCAGGTGTCCGGCTTGTCGGTGTGGATCGGTCGGCAGCTGGAGCCCATGAGCGGTCTCCCGCCCTGGGCCGTCACCCTGCTCGCCTGCCTGCTGGTGTCGGCGGTCACCGAGTTCGCCTCCAACCCGGCGACGCTCACCGTCTTCCTGCCCATCCTCTCCGCGCTGGTACGTTGCGGCTCAACATGTGGTGTTTTGTTTTGTTTTTTGAAATACAGTGAAACTCCTCTACAATGAAATCATGTTTGCAGCAAGAAATTTTTCACAACAGGGGGTTTTTCACCGTAGCAAATTTGATCTCAGATGAACTATTAGCCAGCCACGGGACGCTTCATAGTCCTCGATGGCCATAGTGAAATCACGTTTGCAGCAAGAAATTTTTCACAACAGGGGGTTTTTCACTGTAGCAAATTTGATCTCAGATGAACTTTTAGCCTGCCACGGGACGCTTCGTAGTCCTCGATGGCCATAGTTAGCGCGATGGAACTCGCCTTCTCTCTGGTTAGCGCGCCAGTTGGCGTAAGCTTTTTAGCATGATAACAAGTAAAGCATTCCGGGAAACGTTTGTTTCTTTGAATGTCCGTCTGAGCAGCTAATCGGATGCATTCCACGCTATCTTCCACGGATCAAGCTTACAGTATCTACACACATAGACAGTGAGGTCCCTCTTGGCCAATCGGAGGCCAGGATGATGCTCGCTAAGCCAATGGCAAGAGCAGCTATGAGTATGTTGCGTTCAGGAAACTCGGCGCTGTGTAAACCGGTGTGGCGAATGCTTTTGCCGTTTCCGAACGAAGCAGTATTTCGTATAACGCAACAGGGTTTTTTTTCCGTCATATGGGGGGGCAGGAGAATGGGAATGGTGATTTTTTCACACTAGGGGGTATTTTCACCCATGTAGGTTTCGTTCTAGAGGAGTTTCACTGCACTGTAGTTATTTTAAATTGCTCGTTCTCCTTTCCCTTTATTTTCCGACCGCATCTCTCCCCGCCCTTCGCAGTCCGAGACCTTGCGCATCAACCCCCTGCACACTTTAATCCCCTCCACTATGTGCGTGTCATTCGGGGTCATGCTTCCAGTGGGGAACCCCCCCAACGCCATCGTCTTCAGCTACGGCCACCTGCAGATCAGCGACATGGTACCGCGCACGCGAAATTCCCCCAAATCACATGCTCTCTCGCACCTGCGGCCTCGAAATGCTCCCGCGAGTGTTTTATGTAATCGGAGGGGGATAAAAAGTTGGATTTCTCAACGCTTGGCTTTTGCTCTGCATTGCTATGTTGTGCCACCGACAAATAATATTACATGTGTTTCCACTAGAGGGCAGTATATACTTTATTTCTTACTTGTGACATTTTTTTATTTTTATTTTTTCAATATATAATAGCTGCCTTTTCTGCATTACTATATTACCGTCTTCTTTTCATCCGCCAGGTGAAAGCGGGTTTCGGGGTGAACCTGATCGGCGTTGCCGTGGTGATGTTGGCCATCACCACGTGGGGGGTGCCCCTCTTTAATTTGACTGAGTTTCCAGCCTGGGCTGTGGCCGCAAACGTTACCGGCAGTTTATAGCCCCGCCCCCCGGCCCCGCCTCCACTCGGAGGAAATGACCAGAGAGTGTGAAGAAAGCCTTTCTACAGAAGAGGAGATATGAAAAGTCTTGACTGAACTTATGAGAAGGGGGATTAGAGGGGAAAAAGCTGCTTTAGGGGGGCAATCTGCGATTCACAATGAAAGCTGTTTAAAAAAAAAACAACGGTATTTTATATCCTTAAATGTATGTAATTACTGTATTTACTGTGCGATGGCCTTTCAAAGTTCCTTCTACTGTACAGTATTTTGGGAAAGCATTTTTAGTAGTGCCTTTAAATTAGTCAACAGTACTCGGTACAGTAAAAGAATGTCATTGTAGCTTTTACGGGTGCGATTGTTGCACAGAGGATGACAAGATCGTGAATTTTCCTCATACAGGTCAAACATATAAACCGTAATCACAGATTTAAATAAAGTGCATCGATTTTTAGACAAAAAAAAACATCTCAAATGTTTTACAGTTGAATAACAAGCTGCTGAAGGATGAATGTTGCCTAGGAGATGTGAAGGAGTCTTTTTTTTTTTTTTTTTTTTGAACGCAACATGGTTCAAAGGGTGAGCGCACATATTTGCATTTCATGATAATCAATGTTCAATGGTAGTAGATGAAAGTATTAACGTGTATTCCGCAAAGAAAGTTGTTTTATATCTTTGCACGATGGAATACGGGGCTTTTTATCCTCCTGGCTCTAACGTAATTATCTCATCGGGAGAATCACCAAGACTATGCATTTATTCTTTTATTTGTAATTTATTCAAGTTGTCACGCCGAGTGCATCTCAGTGAAGTCGCTGTCAAGGCCTTTCACGCCTATTTTTGTAACTGCATACCGACCAACATAAAGCGCTGGTACCGTGGATTTACAGACACGAAGAGTTAGGAAGACCAAATATGTGTACGAGAATAAAATGCATTAAACCAATATGTGGTGTTGTTTTTTTTGTATAAAATGTGCACGGTCACAAGGGACACAAAATACAACTTTTTAAGATTTATTCACATAAATATATTTTAAAATAAACCAGAATAATAAATGATTGCAAATCCTCAAGGCCTGAATGTGGCCCAAAAAAAGTCATTAGTCGGCGATTTTCGGGTCAGGAGGGTTGCCGGGGGCCTTCAGACGGTGAGAACCCCTCTGTTTGCATCTTCTCTTTATATTTCAAGAAGTCTCTCCTTTTACTGAAATACTTGACCTATAAGGAAAGGCAGTAATCAGAAATACACTTCCAATATTGTGTACAATAACGACAAAATAAGGGGGATAGTTTACCCACTGAGCCGGGCACTTTGATTCAAATTCGCTTTGGAAGCTCTGACAGGATGCAGCCTTGTCATTGTTGTCATCCAGACATTTCCATAATAAGTCCCTGGCATCCCAGCAGGCTTTTCGTTCTACTGCATTTGGAGCTGTCATCGCCATCTGACAAAAGGTAAACTCGTCGTCATTTTTATTTGTATTTTCAGCTGTTAAAAACATAATTGCAAACACTTTCAACGCACTGCATGATGCAACGACAATAAGCTACTTGTTTTAATGAGCAAAAAACAGGACGTATAGCACACAGAGTGGTGGGGAGAAATGAATATTTGTTTGTTAGCTGCTGAATACTCACTCGATCGAATTTCGGAGGATATATTCCGACCTAAAACTACTGTTTTTCCGTACAACCACAAACAAATGTAGATTTAGAACGCGTCCGAGGTGACAGCATGAGCAAAAGCGAAGGACAGTACTGCGTCGCGCATTGATGACGTCAACGTGTCGTTTGCTAGCAAGGTAGGTTCAGAATTTGAACCGTCAAATAAAATGATTAAATAGAGCCTTTAAGAATGTTTATGTTTTAACATTTAGCTTCTGAACGTTTTTACGCTTAAATTTCAGTGACTTTTCTGTCACGCTCGTCGGAAAAAAACGCTGCGTTTCAAAGCTAACAGCAGATGACGCTGTTTGCTAACATTACTGCATTCGCCCCACATTGCCTCTCGAAAAGACCAATGGTATCTTTCAAACTGAAGTCGGATCAAATATCATTTGAATTGATTAATATCCGAATATTCTCAAAGTTAGTAAACGATAAAGTGATTAAAAACAATACTAGGTGTTGAATATTTTATTTTACATAATTCCTACAGGAGACCAACATGGTAAATCTGACTGGGAAAGAAATGCAACAGGTGAAATTGATCAAATCTTATCTCATCACCTTTTTTAAAAAAAAAAAACACACATTTAATTACTGCCAGAGTTGGAAAGTTACATATATAAAAAAAAAATGTCAGGGGAAGGCTACTAGAACATCAGAACCTTATTTTGGGCGAGAGGCATTTAAATAATGGCAGTTTTGTGCCAAATCCTACTTTGCACACGTGTGCACATTATCTCCTGTTTTTTTTTTTTTTTTTTTGGGTTGTTGACTTCCCCTCTCGATTTTTTTTTTTCCAACCGGGTTACACAGGTTAAAGGTTGGATTGCTGACTCCATTTAAAAAATATCTATGACCAAAACATTTCTGACAGGGGTGTGTAGACTTTTTATATCCACTTTGTCTAACTTGTGTAAATCATTTGTGCGCTCCAAAAAGTAGTTTTGTCTAATTTAGGCCCATTCAAATGAAAGCGGTTTCCCAAGTAAGCTGTTTTTGTCACCCGGCTATTTGGATGCACAACAGCGTGTGTGAGCGCTTTACAGCGAGTTAAGGCATAATTAATGCGCCGTGTTGATTACCTCTCTCCTTCGTCTTCTTTTTTTTTTTTTTTTTTTTTTCCCCCCCCCCCTCCTTCCTTGCTTTTTCCACTCCCAGCCAACAACGATGAAGAAAAGCCCCCAGAGGTTGCCATGGCGCCCATCAGCAATCCATCTCCGTTTGTGTGCTCATGTGGACCGAGGGGCGGAATGAAAAACAGGAAATCCCTCTGCAGAGGTTGCTCGCAGTCCTTTTAAGAAAGTAAGTGTGTCGGCGCATTTCACGTAAATACGGACGGACTAATTTAATTTATTGCTCTTTTAAATAGACCTTGAAAAAAAACAAAAATAAATTACAGCATTGTAAATCTCAATCGCAACATTAACCCTTTACGGGCCAGCGGTCACTACAGTGGACAGCTTATCATGTTATCAGGTTCCGGCGTTCACGAAAGGGCGAAGGGAAAACAAATCAATATGTCCCGCAAAATGCACTGATTATCGAGGGAAAAGCTTTGACGCTCGGATAAATTGAGGCAAACGGAAGAGGCCCACCACAAAACCGATTTGATTCTCTTTTAATCTGGTGACCTACTTTATATACAGCAAGCCACAAGCCCGCCTACATCCTGCTGTTACGTAACGGAGAGAGTCATTGCGGACTTGGACAAATCATATGAACAGTTTGCGATTTGGGAATTCGAAGTAAAGGCTACCGAAAAATAAAAACAAACAAAATTCCGAGTGCTGAATGTCTCATCGAGCCACTCCTGCTTCCACGAGAGATGATCTGTTCCAGGATGAGTTGTGTCGGTAAATGCGCACGTCTGGCCCGGCTTTCATCGTCATATAAGTGCACCTCATTCGTACTGACCCCTGACCATGAAAAATGGCTATTTTTGTTTTTTTTTCCCTCCTTTCAATTCTCCAGCTGAGGTCCACCTCTCCTCATCACGTCCTCAAAAAACATGCCTGGAATCTGCCAAATAGAACGAGGCGTTTTGGTGGCTTTTATTCAAGGTCGCATGGCGTCGCTGGGAGATTTTCAGTGGCAAATAACAGCAAGTTATGACTCACCCTTTCAAACCAGCATCCCCGATATTTTGCGTGTACAGTGATCCCTCGCCATTTCGCGGTTCGATTATTGCGGCTTCGGTGCATCGCGGATTTTTTTCAAACATATTCATACATTTTTTTTTTTTAAATCCGCAAAAATCAGTGTCCAAGTGTTTTGGCCTCACTTTGACAGCAGCTGTTGTTTTGGTGTCTTCAGGGTTTGGTCATCGACACGCTTTCCGACCATCGACGTCGTCGTCATGCCGCAGGTGAGTCTTTGTTCATCAAACACAAATAGTTTGCACCAAAAAAAACCCCTCTTGAACCAAATTTCAAGAATACAGTAACCCAAACCCACAAAATACTTTGCATCAGGCGTTCGGAGTATGGATTTATGTTGACAGGCTAATCACCGCGACTCAAATATGAACCTTTACCGGGGAGATGTAATAAAAGTGTGAGGGGATGAGTCATGTGTCTTGAAGAGCGACGGCAAAACCTTTTCATGAACCGGGAAGGTAAATGTCAGCTCACAGACAAACACGCATGTAAAAGGCACACACACAAAGATGGAGGCAAAGATTGCCACTTTTTGGAGTAGCCTGACGCCATCTTCTATTTTTTTTTTTTTTTGTCTCTTGCCTTTCAAAAATAGAAGGTATCACGGATCTCTCAGAGGAGGAACAAATTGATTCTTAAATGGAGCGCGAGTGTCCCTAAAGGAACATCTTCCCGGCAACTCATCCTTTTAATTAATCCGAACAGAGAGACTATCAATAAAAACGCTCGCAGTTAAACTCCGCCCCCCACCCCCTTTAATCTCTCGGGCCTCGACAAAACAGACACCCGCCAAATTATATTCGGCCCGATATGATTTTAGACGGTGTCAGTTGCACATAGCAGACAGTCTGCCCACTCATCGTTTAAGCCACACTAACCGCACATGGCCTTTACGCTCACCACTGACGGCATTTTGTACACGCGCGCGCAGACGCACACACGCGTGTGCACATTCCGATGACGTGAGACTAGTAGGCGTGTCTTTGCTGTAGCGTAAAAGTTTTTTTTTTCTCTTTTTTTTTTTTTTTGCTAGGTAAGTCAAAAAATGTTGTTTGTACATTTTTTATGCGCCCCCGCTAATCTAAAAACGATATTTTGATTAATATTGTGTGTCTGGAATATAAATTAGGCAGCAAATTCCACCGGTTTGAACCCATCTCAGGGGGCGTGGCTAATTTGCCACTTCCTGTCGACTGAAAATGACATCACACTTCCTCAGGCCTCACGGCCAATCACGGCTCACCTGTTCTCCGGGTTGAGGCTTGTGTCGTTCGCGAGGCACTGTGTTGTGATTTTCAGTCGACAGCAGGTGGCAGTACAAGGCAAAATGTCATGGAATATAAAACCGATTATTGTCAAGAATTGTTTATTTTTTTACTTTTTTAATCACTTTTCTGACTTGCAAAAAAGCTCTTAGACTCACCAAAATATCACGCATGTTTGCCATAAATCCTCTCGCACGCCAAATGAAACTCTCACACATACACTCAGACATTTTTTTTGGAAGCGCGATCGCTATTTTTGGCCCATGCAGCGCCTCATATTTTTCTCCGACATATGTTTGTCACGAAACGTGCCAAATTTGCGACCATGTCACAAGACAAATTCAAGCACTTTGTAAGTGACGCTCTCACACACACACACACACACACACACACACACACATCGACCTACAGTATATCCCCGGAAGCACGGGACCTGAGAGGATATTGTAACAAACATTGGGACCGAAAACCTTGGACCTACAAGTGGGACAAACAGGCTCTCCTGGCAGAATTAAAGGGGGATTATCTCTCTTAATTTATGCTAATGAATGCACACTGTGTAACGAGAGTAGCTTGTTCTTGAGAAACCTCCGCCCGTCTCTCGCATTCTCACACTCAAAAGCTGCCACCGCACTGTGTTTCGGAACCATTGAAGCCTGTTGAATGTGAACTCCCGACTCATTCTTCTTTTTTTTTTTTTTTTTTTTTTCCCAGCGCACACACTCGGTGTTGTTTGCGCGAGTCCTCGAGGCAAATGTTGTTCTCCAACCTTTTGCCTAATCCTTTTACATTAATACACACTTTATTTCCGCTGTGGGAGAGTTTTGTCTTCTTTCGCCGTGTGGTGCTGCTCCAGCTCAGCGGACCAAAACCTTTTCTTTCTCGACAAATTATTCATCCAGACATACTGTGATCAGTGGGGTCTTTATGATTCCCGAGTTCCTTGAACGCATCCTCTCATGGAAGTCCCCCAAAAGAGACTTGAGTTTCTTTGTTTGGCACTTAGCGGGGACTTCATAGTCATCTGTAGATATGGCAACCATTTGAATAAATTAGGTGCTGCAAATATGCGACACGATAACCCCCACTGGGATTTTTCTTTAACCCTTTCACGCACCCTGTAACCTGATAACATGATAAGCTGTCCACTTTCCGTAACCTCTGTCCCTGAAAGGGTGAAATTATTTTAATTTTAATTGACATGATTGAGCAATACTGTACTCTGGCGACAGCAGTTACAGTGAAACTCCTCTACAACGAAATCTGCATGGGTGAAAATACCCCCTAGTGTGAAAAAATCTTCATGCATTAACCCCATTCCCACTTTCCTGTTTCAAATTTGCTACACTGAAAAACCCCCTGTTGTGAAAAATGTCTTGCTGCAAACATGATTTCGTTGTAGAGGAGTTTCACTGTAGTGTGAAAAAATCTTCATGCATTAACCCCATTCCCACTTTCCTGTTTCAAATTTGCTACAGTGAAAAACCCCCTGTTTGTGAAAAAAGTCTTGCTGCAAACATGATTTCGTTGTAGAGGAGTTTCACTGTAGTGTGAAAAAATCTTCATGCATTAACCCCATTCCCACTTTCCTGTTTCAAATTTGCTACAGTGAAAAACCCCCTATTGTGAAAAATGTCTTGCTGCAAACATGATTTCGTTGTAGAGGGGTTTCACTGTAGTGTGAAAAAATCTTCATGCATTAACCCCATTCCCACTTTCCTGTTTCAAATTTGCTACAGTGAAAAACCCCCTGTTGTGAAAAATGTCTTGCTGCAAACATGATTTCGTTGTAGAGGACTTTCACTGTACAAGGTGTAATTTAGGTTGTCTCTCTTTAGAACCCGCTCGTAAAGCTTGTCCCACCATCTTTTAATTTCAGAAAAAAAAATAAAATGCTATTCTTACTTCTCGGCCATTCAAAATAATTGTAGGGGAAAATAGATCAATGTCGAATTTATTCCAACTCTTCAGCCAGTTTACGCAAAGTGGGAATAAATAGACCAGGGATGGGCAACTGGCGGCGACTCTCGGGCTGCACTTTAGCCACCCTGTTTTTTGATTTCTTGAAAAAATATTCATTTTGTGTTCACGACAGAAGGTGGGGGAAATGTGGGCAGAAAACTCGGAAAATACTCAAAAGTCTATTGTCTGGCCTTGCACCTGGGGGGGTCCAAGCATATTTCAACGAGGGGGCCAGTGCCCCCTCGGCAATTTAGGTTAGGACCGGCACTGCATAGTAGGATGCGATGCAGTTCAACAACCATAGTAATAAACACATGAGGTGGGGAGGGGGGGGGGGGGGGAGGGGGGGGGGGCTTTTGATGACATTTGTATCTAATTTAACCCTTTCAGGGACAGCGGTTACTACAGTGGACAGCTTCTCATGTTATCAGGTTGCATGAAAAGGGTTAATATCGCCCAAGTGATTCCAGTGTCTGTACTAAAGTGCAGTTTTATGCAGGGGGAGCTTTCACGATGAAAGACACTGATTGGATGTCAAGTGCGAACACACACACACACACACACACACACGCGCACGCACGCAAATCCCTGGAGTCAAATCACCAAGACGCCCCTCATTCATTTTCATTCAGGCAGTGGGTGGCGCTCCCCTTCATCCCCTGCTTTGCGGCTCGCGAGCGCGCGTCCGCATTCATCCGGCCAGCCGGAGAGCCAGACGGCGCTTCCTCCCCCTGACAGACCCCGAGCCGGACCCCGCCGAGCGCCAGCGTCGACTGGCGGCGTCGACGCATCACGCACGCATGCACGGACGGACGGACGCGCGCAACGGCGCGATGACCTGCTAGCGCATCTCGACGCACACGACGCGCGTTTCGTCCCCCCCCCCCCCTCTCCCTCCCACCACTGCCAAGCGACATTCGGCCTCTTTACGTGTCCTTTTCTCGCGACCATGGAGACGGTCCGGATCCACAAAGTCCTCTCCCGGCTTCTGCTCCTCAGCCTCGTGGGTAAGACAATCTCATTTAAATCATATTTCATATGCACATTCCCGTCGTTGATTATGATAACGCGCATTTGATGAAACTTTTATTTATTTTTTTGTGGCCAAAGCATCCCCAACGTGCCAACATTGCGTATATTTTCCAAACTGTGCCCGCGTTTTGGTAAAAGGCTGCGATTGTGCTGGCAGATGCCGCCACATGTTGAAGAGTTCATGTAGTGATGCCGTTTGCCGCGGTGCATGCGTGCGACTCCTTCGAGCAGCCCCAACTATTCTTAATGAGCATGTGGAGCGTGCGAAGCGCTCAACCGAACCCGCCGGCTGCACTATTCACAGCATTTGTATCGTGCCATACCGTGAACCCGCTGTTTATTTGACGCTCATCTGGAAAGGTGCGAGAGGCAAAGCGGGTCGTCCGCTTCATTTATTTTCACCAAATATTGAGTCGCGCATCTCGGTGAAATTGCTCGCGACATCCGCTGTAAAATATCTGATATTTTTGAATCAAGTGATGACAGGTAAAAGGTGAAATGATAGATTTAACCCTTTCGTGCGCCCTGTAACCCGATCACGTGATCAGCTGTCCACTGTCGTAACCGCTGTCCCCGAAAGGGTTAAACACGGTTTTCAATCTCACAACCAGACCGAACTCACTTTTGTAGCGATCAATTGAATTGAATTGAATTGAATTGAATACACTTTATTGTCATATGTGCTGTACGTATGTGTAACATACAGCACAGACGAAATGTCTTCCCCCTCAACATAAAACAAGAGGAGCCGCTGCGGGTGTCCGCGCCGCCATCAAAAGAAAAGTTGACCAAAAAAATGACAAAATATTACAAGACAACACATGAAACACAGACAATTGTGCAATCTTAACCACTTTCCTGCATACACTTTGTTGTTTGAAGCCGTAATAGATGAAAGAGGAGCGAATCAAAGTGTCCTTTTCACCAGTGGATCAAAGACGTCATGCGGCAATGTGCACACGTCTGCTACAAGCTAAGCTGTAGCAACAAGAAGCTGTAGCATCCATTAATGAAAAAGAGAGATTGGCTCTCTTCTCCTGTCCCATCTAAATCCGCTTCAATTCCAAGCCGCGACTCCCAGTTCCACATATGCATCGGCGCTCCGCGCTGACGCTCCTTTCTTCTCATCGTCGGCTCTTCTCAATTAAGAGCATAATGAAATTATTATTATTATTATTTTTTTTTAGGAGTCAACGCAGTGTTATTAAATGCTATGCTAAAACTTATTCTGAGCCCTTAGCTGCAGTGGTGTCAAATTCAGTTTTTGTTGCGGGCCATTTCGTAGTTACGGCTTCCGTCGGAGGGCCGGTGCAAAATCTCAACGTTATTTATTAGCCATGACAATGTGAGATTTCGGTACAGAATTCAGCAAGAATCATGAAAGTTGACATACATGATTTGATCCCGCGGGCCGGATAAAATGACATGGGGGGGCCGGATCTGGCCCCCCGAGCCTTCGCTTTGACACCTGTGCCTTAGGCGGACTGCTTTGATAACATTTGATTTTTTTTTTAATCAGTGTTTGCGTGCTCAATAGCTTGTCTTCCATTTGTAATCTCAGCTCAAGGACAACATTTTTCTCAGCTTCACACTCCCCTTTTTGAGCGAGTTGTATTTTCCAGTTTGTTTTGTGAACGTCCGTTCTTTCTCACTGCTGAAAAATCGAAAGCGGGGAAACGGCAACTCCCTTTTGATGGCGAAAAAAAACGGAGTCTTATGACTTGATTGGAACACGTTGGATTTGCTGTTGCGAGTTTCTTAGCTAACGCGTTTCCCGACATCGCTGGCCTTCAATGTTCCGGATTTGGTTCCGGCTAGTTGTAGACGGAGAGCCAGCGTTCCCCCGCGGCGAACATGGCTGCAGTGTTATCCAACCATCTGTCTCACAGTATGCCAAGTCGGTCGCTCCAAAACAGTTTCTTCATTTTGACTCGCGCAGGATCACACGGGCGACAAACACGCACGCATTCAAATCTGTGTGATCTGGCGGATGCAATCGTTGTGACCTGATTTGGTCCGAGCGGTTCCAAGCACAGTCTGCCTCGCCTTCGGGGGAGTTTTGTTCATCCAACAGAGCATTTGGGAGGACTCGGAGGTCACTGATGTTGGATGACAAGGCCGGCCGGGGCTCGTTGAGCTCCGGTGCACGAGTGTATTGCTGAATCATGACTTGAGCACTTGCAGCGTCCCGTGAAATCTGGTCATCTGACATTAAGTGATTGCCTGATTGTGAATTTGATTGACCTGAATTCCGATCCACCCGCCGGCTGCTCGAGTGGAGCCGTGACCCTGAAAGGGGATAAGCCGCTGATTCTCAAAGGGTGGAGTGGTGCACGAGCTCCCTCTGGTGGTTCGCAAAAGAATCACAGCCTAAGTACAGTTCGGTTGTATTTAACTTTGAGCGGCCCAGTAAAGTGAAAAAAAATGTCTTGTGAATATGGATGATTTTTATTTTACAGTCAAACCTCGGTTTTCGTCCATAATCCGTTCCATACCGCTGTCCGAAAACCGAAATTGTTCGAAAACCGAAACCGCGCTCTTTTTTAAAATAAAAATGTTTACTGAACACGTCTGCTCACAACGGAAAGCAACACGAGGAAGCGTCACTTCCTCGTGTAAGGAAGGCGGGAGGAGTCAAATGGTGCATTCAAGTGCGCTCAGTTTGTTCGAGAACCGAAATTTGTTCGTTAAAAAACTCGAAATTTTTGGTCGAAAACCCGAATTGGACGAGAACCGAGACGTTTGACTGTATTTTTAAAATTTTGGTCAGTGAGTTTTTTTTGCTTAAGAAATCACCGCCAAAGTTAATATAACGCAAAGGCTCTTAAAACCCTAACGATCCGTTCTGATTTACTAGCGAGGCGCTACCACCGCGCCATATGCTTCGCAGCCACACACTCCCTCGGTTGTGACCGCACCTGCTGCTCGTGCATTCCATATGTGCGATTCTCCGTCGCGAAAATCACACCTAACCAATCGGCTTGACGCCAGTCTTGATTATCCGTCTTTTAATTCTGCAAATCGACGATAATCACAGCCCCGGTTTATCGTCGTCGTCATGTTTTAGGACTTTGGCGTTTTCCCCCCCCCGTCGTGACACTGAATGATTGCGTTGCGCCATTGATGGCTCGCTCGCGCGTGACAATCGCTGTGATGGACTGTAAACAGCCAGCGTGGTATTGATCATTTCTCAGCTCACTAAGGCTCCCTTGCCAGCCAGCCAGTCTGTGTTTGTCGTTACCTTCTGATGATGTCCAAATGAGATGAAAACAAATATATCTAACCACGTTGATGAAAAAACGCCACGAATGATAATATGGGTGAAATCTGCCTCGCTCGTCTGCGTCATTTATTGCTTTTATTAACAGTCAGTCGCTCCGTCTGGACGACCTGATACACCGCCGAGAGTTGACCCCGGATTATTGACCAAAAGTATTGATAAACTACCAGACATCGGGGTGTCGCTTTCCGATGATGTCATTATTTTGGGGTTGACCTTGGGGGATCGTCGAAGCAAATAAAATGCAGAAATAATCGTAGCTACGTTGTCATCCACGCATTAAATTTCTCCGCAAAGCAAAAGTCTACTTTTTTTAGTTCCAGCACGTGATGAGATATTATTTGTAATTTGCTCCTCTTCTACCGAATATAAAGTCCCTGCTAAAAAAGGAGATGATCGCTGCACCAACTTTACCAGCCGAATAAAAACATTCCATAAATCTTGTTAGAACAATTTCCTAAAGCCTCCTGTAAAAAAAATTATTACACCATTGTTTCAGTCCTCCAAATGGAACATAAGAGAAGAAGATTTTGATGACATTCCCGCACAACAGACGCGGGTGACACGATCATACGGGTTGGCACTGAGACAAACCGCAGATGTTGCATAAATAATTAATTGAATTTCTGCTGGGGTGTTTTGCCTTTCCCCGGTTCGACGCTTTGGTTTTACCATCCCGAACCTTTTACAGTGAAACTCCTCTACAACGAAATCATGTTTGCAGCAAGACATTTTTCACCACAGGGGGTTTTTCACTGTAGCAAATTTGATCTCAGACGTAAACACACACACACACACAAACATGCATGAAGATTTTTTCACACTAGGGGGTATTTTCGCCCATGTAGGTTTCGTTGTAGAGGAGTTTCACTGTATTTGTAAATTTGTCCTTAATCCATTTGAAAAAAACCCAGGCCGGGTCCTGACGACAGCTGCTCGTCCCTTTGATGGCCAAAAAAAGCCGGACGGGAAGCCGCTCGGGGGAACACGCTCCAAAGTTTTCTACTCTGATTGACGGAGCGAGTGACGTTTTGCCGGGACGGCGGAAAACAAGCCGGGAAGAACGGCAACAGCGCACCTACTGCAGGTCAAATCAAGTTTGAATGTAGGAAAATTGCCAATTTAGAACTAAATGTGTCCTCCTTTGTCTGTGTTATTCTAAAAAGAATTCACATCCGTATTGGAAAGGGAAACTTTGGAAATGAAGTAGCATTGCGCCGGCAGACTGTTTGTTGAAAGCAGGCCGTGGAAATGATCCAAGCTCATTTAAAGTCTATTTCGCCGGGTTTTATTTCAACAGCTGCTTTGCTAACAGCTAGCGACGACGTTTGAACGGCTGTTGCGCAACGTCGGATGGGACCGTGCGATCACGGCAGCGCCGCTCGTGTTCCGCTTTGCAATTTGCGAACTAAAACGGGAATGCCAAAATGATCCGTATATATATATATATATATATATATATATATATATATATATACTGTATATATTTTTTTAAGTTTGCAAACAGTTGTGAGCTAGCGGTTTTATTTCGACAGCTGCTTCGCTAACAACTAGCGACGACGTTTAAACGGGTGTTGCGATCACGGCAGCGTCGCCCGTGTCCCGCTTTGCAATTTGCGAACTAAAACGGGACTGCCAAAATTATCCGTGTATATATATATATATATATATATATATATATATATAATATATATATTTTTTTAGTTTGCAAACAGTTGTGAGCTATCCGAACTTTTGCGATCTTGGCATTCCGATCTCGTCTTTGTCGCCATAATCGGTCGCCAATCAATGTTGCACGTTTGACTTCGTCGGGGGTTCTGTGGGAAAAAAAAGACCCCGTCATTGTTTTCCTTGTCAAAAGTGAAGCGGAACCCCGAACCAATTGGTTGAATGAATCTAAAATACGGTGTTTTTGTGTCGCGTCTGCCAGGGAGAAGGGTCACCAGGGAACTGTGACCAAATGCGAGTTGATTAACGCGCCAACCTCCCCACCGCCCACAAAGCACCCTAAAAAAAACCCGCTCACGGTCCCGATAGGAACCCGTGAGTAGGAGCTCTGAGAATGACAGTCTGGCCCATTTCCAGCAGCCCTCCCCTTTTGGCCCCCACTCCCGAGTTCTCAAGTGCTCTCAGCCGGCCGGGGTGGTGGCCTTTCAGAAGCGAACAGCAAGGAGGGGGGGTACACATCCTTACCTAAAAGGAACGCTTGTTCCAGCGCTTTAAAGCATTCCAGCAGCACCTGACGTCACCGAAATGCGATGACTCATAATGGGGTTGTAATACAACAGAACGTCTCAATCCATTATTATTTTTATTGTTTTTCGTGGGGCGGGGGGGCAGTGGCAAAAATGAGTGAGTGCGCCCAAACAAGTGAGGAATTGAAGGGGCATGACCCTCGACTGAAAGACGGCGAGGACGGGGGGATTGTTGCGTCTCCATGGCGACGCAGAGAGTCGGATCAGGAAGCCGGCAGGAAGTCGTGGCGCTCCACGCGCCGAAGAAGGCTTTTTTGGTTGTCATATGTACCGTTGTCATGGAAACTCCACTCATTCCGCCCGAATGCTGATGGACAAGGCGTAAATTCTTTCGTGACGATTTTTCCGCTGCGAGACATTGCAAATTACCGTATTGGCCTGAATATAAGACGGCCCTGATTATAAGACGATCCCCTTTTTTTTCAAGACTCAAGTTTGAAAAAAGACTTTTTGATCACCAAATTAATTTTTATAGAGAAAATAATTACAGTACATCTGATACAAATGATTATAACAATATATTTGAGAGAAAAAGCATCTTGAAGTTTACACCATAACTTCTCCTCAGCTGCCGGTTAACCTGGTCGATCTTCGACCCACTTTTCTCCAGATTGTCGCGACATTTCTCCATTTTCTGTTATCTCTTCTATTATTTTCTTCTCTTTTCTTTCTTATCGCTATTTTTTTATTCTTCTTCTTCGTGCGACTGCTATTTTTATTTTTAATCTTCGTGACAAGGGTTCACCTCTTGCCTGGGGAGTCAAGTTCAGCATTCGCGTCAATGATATCTGGCACCATCTAGCGTCCTGAATGGGTATAATGTCTAGACCCCGAATATAAGACGATCACTTATTTCAATGCGAAAAACACCGTCTTATATTTGGGCCAATACGGTAAGTGTCTCAAATTTTGTGTCTTCTATAGATTGCAACTTTTTAACCCTTTCAGGGACAGCGGTCACTACAGTGGACAGCTTATCATGTTATCAGGTTACAGGGTGCAGGAAAGGGCGAATTTTATTTTTATTTTTGTCATTTTCATGGCCAAAGGCGGCCATATTAGGATGAAGGACCGCTCCGCCGAACGAATGCGGGATTACTAATCGCGCACGCGCGCGCAGTATTTTCTCAGTTTGTGCCAAGCGGGTGGGATTGGCGCATGTCACTGCTCAGACGAGGCGGGCAGATTAGTGGAGGTGAGCTAGAACGCTCACGCCTGTATGCGCACCAAAACGCGTCTGTGCGTTGTTAACATATTTGCATCGATCATTTTGTGATGATTTTTCAAAATAATTTTTTTTGGTACAGTTCAAGTCGCCGGGTTGTGAGTCTCAGCTCGAGGCTGTGATTTTGAAACCGGCCACGAAGACGAGATAGTTTCACCGCACAAGCGCTCCAAAAAAAAAACCAAAATCTGAGCTGAAGGCTCGAAATGCAGGAAGGAAGCTTATTCATCCTTTTTTTTTTTTAATCACCTGACTTGAACACCTGCCAGGAGGTGGAATTGCAATTTCAATTCCGCTTTGGAGGCTATGGATAGACAATTTTTCTTTTTACTGTGGATTTAACATGTAAGCAGGCTCGAGCTTACCCGCTTGAACTTCAGGTTGATAGTTTTCGGGGGAATGAATCGAAAAAAAAGTAATTTCTTATTTTTTGTGGCCAAGTGACATCGTCCTGATAATGATATGCAACTCTCTGATGTTTTTGCTCATTAATGTGTGTTTCTTTTATCAGGTTACAGGGTGCATGAAAGGGTTACTGTGACCCATACAACTCAATTGGTTTGACCAAAAAATATATTTTTGAGAGGGAAATCAAAAGAATCAACCAAAAGCACGCCAAACAGGACCCCCTGCACACCCGCCGCCATTTAACGTGCCGCTGATTAACCTCAATCTGTTTCGGATGTTCAAGTAGGCTTTTCCTGACATTTTTTTGGTTTTTTTGCTGTATAACAGAAGCAAAATTTGGTGCTAAAGTGAAACTCCTCTACAACGAAATCATGTTTGCAGCAAGAAATTTTTCACAACAGGGGGTTTTTCACTGTAGCAAATTTGAAACAATAAAGTGGGAATGGTTTTAATGTATGAAGATTTTTTTCACATTAGGGGGTATTTTCACCCATGTAGATTTCGTTGTAGAGGAGTTTCACTGTATACACCAATTCTACTTAGTTGCCTCGAAATATTATTGCTGCAGGTTATTTTGACGACGACATGAAACAAATGTCCGGTCGTCCCCATTTTGGCTGCAAATCTGAAGGATTAAAAAGCAAATTGGTGTCAAAAACAAGCCTGACGTCAACCTCTGGATTTGTCGAATATTTCCACGCGCGGCCTATGTGTGTCAATGTTAAGTGTTTGTCTGGAGCGGCTCTATTTTTTTATTTATTTTTTCATCCCTAGCATGAAGGAAAGAGCCGAACTTGAAAAGCGGCACTCAAGGCGCCTCAACTCGATGAAATTGTGTGCAGGGGGCGGGGGGGGGGGGGGGGGGGAGCTCAGCTTTCATCCTGCGTTGTGTCAGGCTGTCAGAGTATTTATTCATGCGAGCCCCTTGCCTTTTATTAATCCTGCCGTAGTTTACTATTCGGTAAGAGAGTGTAACGTCGATTTATTTAAAAAAAAAATTCTCTCTTCATCCTCAGAAGGCGAAATTACGATAACCACACGGCATGAGTCAGTGTTTACCACCGCGCGGTACATATTACACCGGCAGTTACACACAGTTAAGCTGATAAATGTGCGGAGGTCGCCTCGGGCGTATTCATATTTCATGAAGGTGTGTTATACGTCTGTGTGGTGTGAAAGGAATGCCAAGTTAAGATATATTTTTAAAAAAATGGGTGGGGGAGGGGGGGGGGGTCGACCGCCCCATTGTGCTACATATGTGTGGGTGTAACTGGGGTGTTGCGTTTCAATCCGTCGTTGGATGTTTTTGTGTGCACACATGTACAGCTGTCTAACGGGGGGCCCCAAACTCTCACGGTCACCTTATACACACACACACACACACACACACACACACACATACACGTTTATGCCATTCTCACAGGGACACACAGATCCCAATGATAAGCTTGTCTTCTTGGGTTTTAAATGGCAGCCGGGCGGAACAATGTACGGTTTGTTTAAAGCTCCGCCGTCCTCCACTTGACATAAAGTCTGATCCCATTAAGTGCTTCCTTCTGTTTGCCGGACTTGAGTGCGAGAGCGATGACGAGACGGAACGGCGAATGTCTGCCGCCGCCCTATCAGCAGGCCGCAAGCGCCCCCCCCTTCCAAGTGGTTGGGTATCAGTCTGCACGTCTGTCTAACCTAATTTAAAAAAAAAAATGTTTAATCCCATCCGTCGGAATATCTCGTTTTGTGGTGGCTCAAACGTCACTTTTCGGTCTGTGCGTTGAAGTCTCGAGAGATAAGCTGGCGTTGCGAGGCAGGGAATTGTCACCACGAACCCAACGCGTTGGATTTAATTAAATTTCTGGTGCACCTTTTAATGCCAACGTCTGAAGTGACTTCAACGCTTCCCTCAATCGGCTTTCCTTTGCTTTGTCTTTATAATTCCTGTTTTGATGACCAGCGGCGGTTCAGATACCTTGAAAAAGTAACTTTGCCGATAACTTGGTTTTGAAAATCACAACGTGGTGCATTGCTGACATCCGGCCGCTTAATTGCGAGTGCATTTTAACCGTGAAATTCAACAACAGATGGATAAAATGTCTGACTTACCATAATTACTCTCGACACAGTTTATCGAAGCTAGCTAACACTCTGTCGACAGCACAAAGTGTTGTTTTTAACTAAAACGAACTCAAAACGGTGAAGGCGTGTCCATCTCCTTTCTCCATTGCTCTTTATGTGACACGGTATGCACACGCGATGACTCGTCAGCTCGCGGCGAAAGCGCGACGTGACACGTACGTTATCTTAGCCGTGACCGCGTGCCTATTTTGGAGTGACCGACATCACCAATTACCGTATTTTCCGCACTAAAAGGCGCCTTCCATTTTTTAAAATCCGATGCGACTTGTAAATGGTCATTACGGGAATATTTCGACCCCAAAATGGCTCCTTGCTCGAGACATGCTTACAACGCAGAGTTCAAACTTAAGGCGATCGGTTTCGCAGTCGAACACTGAAATAGAGCAGCGGCAAGAGAGTTCAACGTTAAAAAAGTCAATCTTATAACTTGTTGTTGGTTAAGTGAACTGTGTCGCTGCTTTATTAAACAAGTTTTACTGACATCTGATCGTTCTGTTGGCGTTTCCTTCAGCGTAGCTCCATCTAGTGGATGCCTTGTAGATTGCGTCTTATAATGCGGTGCGCCCAATGTATGAAAAAAATTACAAAATAGGCCATTCATTGAAGGCGCGAATCATAATCCCAGTATGCCTTTTAGTGTGGAAAATACGGTATGACGAAGGCACAGATGAGGTACAATAAGTTATGATGTATTTTACATTTTGATACTCTCATTTTGTCACTGACTTAGAGACATGAAGACAATGACGGTAAATGATCTTGGATAACTAAATAGGATGAGTTGGAATTTGGGATTCTTTTAATGGGACGACTCAAAATCAGTTTGCGGTGCCCTACAGGAAGCCGGCGGACGGCTTCCCCAATGGAAGGATTTGGTCTAAATAGTAGACTTTAAATGAGCTTGGATCATTTCCACGGCCTGCTTTCAACAAACAGTCTGCCGGCGCAATGCTACTTCATTTCCAAAGTTTCCCTTTCCAATACGCCATTCATTGAAGGCTAATCCAGAGCTGTTCTATTGAGGTACAATAAGTTATGATGTATTTTACATTTTGATACTCTCATTTTGTGACTAAGATTTACTGCAACTAAATAGGATGACTTGGAATTTGGGATTCTTTTAGACAGTTTGCGTTGCCCTACAGGAAGCCGGCGGACGGCTTCTCGATGAGCCCAAAATGATCAACAATCCTGCTGGCGGCATCTTCAGCAGCTTGAGCTCATAGGAATCCAGTCGGATTTTCCAACCCCCCCACCAAAAAAACGGACTTAGTAATTAGTGGAAAGCGGGCTGATTTTGTTTATTAGCGTTTTTGCGAATGACTCCGCTTTGCCCAGAGATTGTAGTCAAGTTGACGCAGAGCCGCACTTGCTGCAGTATTTTCCCGCCATTTTGGTTCAAAATAATATCGCCCAGTAACTCCATTTCGTTCAAAGCATATTCAGCACCGGATGTGAATTTCCAATTCCGAGCTTCGAGGGTTCCCAAACCGCAGGAGGTCATGTTAAGCCTCAATCTCCAATGGATTGATAAGAGCGGCCGTGCCTCCATCTGTTGAGAAGAAAGCTACGCTAAACTAGCTAAACTAGCTAAACAAAGCGACCGGCCTTTTCTTACGCGCCTCATTTGAGATTAGGTAAAAAAAAAACATGCTTTGATATACTTCCAAATTTTAACCATGAAACAAACGCGGGTCGCTGCGACTCCGACGAGGAGGAATAACAGCGAGATAAGCGAACGAGGGCACGGGAGGGAAGACGAGAAGTAGCTGCAGGCGCATCGCATCGCTAATTGCCTCATTAACATCCCACAGCCGCGTTGCGCCTAATGTATTCTTTTTTTTTTTTTTTTTGCCGCGCACACGCCATCGAGGCCAATTATTACCTGTTGTTTCAGTTTGAACCTCTAATAGGATCGTAATTTAAAGGCGGACGCGTATCGTAACGATTCCGTAATCCGTGCGCATAGGAGCTGCTGGTGTTAGATTTGAACCCTAACATGATAAACTGTCCAATGTAATGACCGCTGTCCCTGAAAGGGTTTAAAAAAAAAAAAATCCACAAACAAGGTGAAGAATGCAATTTCGATTTCATGACAGTCCAGCAAAGTTGAAACAAGTCATGCGCAACATCAATCCCCCCCCCACCCCCCCGTGGCTCATGAATATGCATTCATGCGGACGATTTTACACGCGCTTTGTTTACTTTGTGTATGCATGTTAGATGCATTAAAAAAAAAAAGAGTCTTCAGAAGTAGCTCGGTAGCGACACGCTGTTTTGGTTTTTTTTTTCCACCCCCGCTGCGGTAAACAATAGGATTATGCTGACTTTACGTTATGGATGCCTCTGACCTAAATTTGACTCTGCTGAGAGCTTGGAAGTTTCGAAGGGAAGGTTTGCACACGGTGAAAAAAAAAAAAAACTTGTATCATTCAGGCATTGGTCATCATGATCTTATTTTGTTATTCTCATGATGTTGACTCTTCTTTGCCCCCCCCCCCCCCCCCCCCGCGCCATGACTCACCACAATTGCCGACTTCCTGCTGCTCTTCCCCAAAATAACATCATGGCCTCAAGTATCATAACGGGATGCATCAGCGTGCGTCGACTCAATTCCGAATGCAACGCGCGCTTAAATAATCGCATCGGCGCACACTTCATGAATTATTTCAAAACCTCACTGGCATTCTGACGAGTCAAACAATCAAACACCCTTAACCGCTGTCTTCTTTCTTCCCTCTGCAGTCGGAACAGCGGAACCTTTGGTCCGAAACTTGAAGAAACTCCAAGAAGATATTGACTGGTCGTACACAGGTATGGAATAAATCGGCAGCGGGCCTTCAACAGGAAACTATTGCCTCTTGTTACGAAAGAAATTTCAAGATACGAATGGTAAAAATACAGTATGGGCTGCTAGTCGCAGCTCCGAGTTTCCTGAACGCAACATACTTGTAGCTGCTTTGCGATTGGCTATATCCTAGCATCTTCCTGGCATCCCATTGGCTAAGAGGGACCTCGACCGTATGTGTCTATGCAGCGTCCTCGTCATGAGGCGATCCCATAGTTTTACGTAAACGTGAATCACCCGGAAAAAGTGTTCACCAGTCCGGCGATCGCTCACGATGCTGATGTTTGCCTTGGACATTTTCGAAGGATTGTTAAAAGCCGACAAAAGCAAACGTCCTTGGATCAGTTTTTTCCAAAACGCCAGGCAAAAACCACTTGTGAGAGAGAACATGAAGTAATGAGGGCAACAAACGATGAGGACGCAGTTAAAAGTTAAACGATCATAATTTGTATTTTTTATTCATTGTTTTTTTTTACAGTATGCACAACTTTCATTTATTGTGCAATAATCTAATTCTAACATGTATTTGTTACATATTTGGATGCATTTTTAGGTTTAGGGAAAAATTTATGTCTGAATTTTGGTGGGGCTTGGAACGGATTAGGGCATTTACATGGAAAACGCGTCTCGACTTACAAACTTTTTTTTCGAGTTACGAAATTTCCTACAGAACCAAATTATTTCGTAAGTAGAGCTACCACTGTAGGGACCTTTTTAGGGCGATCCGCTCCACAAACAAAAAAAACTAAACTAAACTCACTGACAACCCCAGCGTATGTCAGTCAGTCTCAGATCGGTCGATCTGTCGGAATTACCGAATCTAGCAACATCTCCCATAGGAGAGCCTTGATCTGCCTCGGGCCATATGTTCAGATGACTGCAGCTAACTCAGCACGGAGCCCTGCTGCGCTAAGCTGGCCAGAAACAAGAGTGGTTAGAGGCAGACGAATCATAGTCGCAGTCCCGAGGGGTGGGGGTGAGGAGGGTTGGGGGGGGGGGGATTATGGAGAATCGGGTCTGAAGGGGTCAGCGGTGGGCTAATGGACGGCTGTTAACGGTATTAACCTCTTGTGGAGCGATTTTGATGGCTGCATTCGGTTTACAAACAACGTCGTACCGATTGGAGCTCTTGGAATCATTCGCTGCCGTTGCCGAGTGGACTCGTCAAATTTCAAATGGGGATGGGCGGGGCGGTGTCTGACGCTCCTCCCCTTGTACATTTCCAATTTTTGGAAACAACTTTATTGATACAGAACAAAATGAGACTCACGTATTTTTGTTTGATGGCAAATATTCATTACAATGCAGATGCAGGTGCTGAGACACCCCCCACCCCCCACCCCCCATGTAAATTGGCTTGATTTGCCTTGTCGGCAATCTCATCCGCCAGACTTGTTTTCCCTCATCCGACAGATTGTTTTCCTCCCTCTGTCGAATCTTTCCAATCAGCACGCGCAGTCCATTTGTCAAAGAGTGGCAATGTTTCCGCTGCGTTCCTCACTTGGTTCAATTTGTTGTCTTATTTTGAGGGGGTGGTGTGTGTGTGGGGGGGCAGGCGCTCGCTTGTTTATCACGCTACACTCGTCGGTCGGCCTCGCCGCCGATGCTCATCATCACACGGGGAGGTCAGTCTGGTTGCCGGTTAGCGTTGCTAACCCGAAAACACTCCCCCCCCCCCCCGCCATATGCACGAGTGTGTCCGCGTGTTCTGGTCGCAATCGGGTCTTCCTGAGCAGCTCGCCCTGTGCCGTTCGCTCAGCCGTGAGTAAAAACATTACCATTTGAAAGAAGCGCAGTTCATTGTGAGGCAGCATGCGCTTCTTATTCGCAACGGTCGGGGCGAGACGTCCGTGAGGAAAATAAAAGGAAATAATGTGACAAAGGCCACCCGTGATTGACGGCGCCGAGAAAGTGTGAGAACGTACGGACCAGTCAAGGATGGGAGTTGATCGTCATGAGTTGAAATTACACTCTTTAACCAATAATGCTAACCCGTCACCTGCTAGCATGATAAGCTGTCCACTGTAGTGACCGCTGTTCCCGAAAGGGTTAAATTTCCAGCAGCCTATCGAGGCATAAAATGTTCATCCCTGACACCCACGGGGGGCTTTTTCCACGTCTCACACTTGATGCTTGCTGCACCAGAGCACACAACCCCAATCGGTCACCTTGGTGTCTGTGTATCCCACCAGGGGCAATACATGGCGATTTACAGCCATACATCCATTTTTATTTTATTTTTATTTTATTTTTGGACATTCCTCTCTCAGGTCTGTTCAACTTGGTCAGAAAAACAGCATCAGTGTAAGAGACAACGCCTTAATATTCTCTGATCTGAAAACAGTGTCTAAATAGGAAAGTAGTACACTAATTGGTCCAAATAACTATTTTGAAGTTATACATCTTAGCTTGTTAGCTTAGCGACAAGCATTATACATCATAAACGGAGCTAAGTTTAGCCAGGGTTGTTATGGAGAGTCCTGTCCATGCGCAGTCACATTGGGTGCAGTAAAAAAAAATTTAATCAAATTATCAGCAAGCCATTTATTTGTAAATAAAATATAAAATGTCTTTAAAATTAATTCCAATGTTTTATGATTGTGGCCCGGTGGTCCAGTGGTTAGCGCGTCGACCTCACAGTGCAGAGGTACCGGGTTCAATTCCAGCTCCGGCCTCCCTGTGTGGAGTTTGTACGTTCTCCTCGGGCCTGCGTGGGTTTTCTCCGGGTATTCCGGTTTCCTCCCACATTCCAAAAACATGCAGGGCAGGCTGATTGAACACTCTAAATTGTCCGTGATTGGTTGTTGGTCTCTGTGTGCCCTGCGATTGGCTATCAACCGGTTCAGGGTGTCCCCCGCCTACTGCCCGAAGACTGCTGGGATAGACTCCAGCGCCCCCCACGACCCTTGTGAGGATAAAGCGGATCGGAAAATGAATGAATGAATGAATGAATGTTTTATGATTATATTTTAATGTATACCGTATTTTCAGCACTTTAAAGCACTTCGGAGTTTAAGGTGCGCCTTCAATGAATGGCCTATTTTAAAACAGTTATCATATATAGGGCGCACCGCATTATAAGGCGCATGGAATAAAAGCTACAATAGTGGCTGCAGTTGCGTTATGCCTCCACTAGATGGAGTTACGCTAAAGGGAATACAATACAATACAATACAGCTTGATTTTTATCGAGCAGCTATAACAAAGCACTTTACAGAACATTGAAATTATTACATCCAAGAAATCAGAAGATTGATCCATATAGCAGGCGCATCGGATTATAAGACTCATTGAGAAAATTGAATGCTTATAGGTGAGTCTTAGAGTGCGGAAAATAGGGTATTTAGTTTTATTAACATTATCACTGGAACCCTAAAGCGCTCTTTGGTGAATTTTATGGTACAAATGTAGTGCCAGATCTCATTTAAAAAAAAAACACTGGAAATTCCCAGTGGAATGTGAAGTTGTCTACAACCTTTAACAGTTATTTTGCAGAACAATTCTTATCATTTTTTATATGAATGTTACATGTATATTAAGACTTTTTTTTTTTTTTTAACAAACTTCCACTTCCTTCATGTTGTACCCATCATCGTCCCTGGTGGCCCCGGGATCCTTCTGCCTGCAGGATTCCCCCCCCCCCCCCCCCCCCGGGGTCCCATCTGTTCTGTTTGCATGCAAGTTTGCACTCTAATTATCCACGGCAAGGCGATGGCACGCATATATAATGCAACTGCCATTTCTTTCATTCTTCTTACATTAAGTTATAAAAGCCTTAAAAAAACAGAATAGTATTGACAGTGAAACTCCTCTACAACGAAATCTTCATGGGTGAAAATACCCCCTAGTGTGAAAAAATCTTCATGCATTAACACCATGCCCACTTTCCTGTTTGAAATTTGCTACAGTGAAAAACCCCCTGTTGTGAAAAATCTCTTGCCACAAACATGATTTCGTTGTAGAGGAGTTTCACTGTATTTGAATCTTAATCCTTTTTTTCCCACCCCTCCTCTTGCCGCTGCAGTTTCTCTTGTCTTACTCCAAAAGTTTTATAGCCACTGGCTATGCGCGCTTCAAAACTCCACTCGCGCTTGATCCCCTGCTCACATGGTAATGCGCACCGATTTTCGGAGACGTGTATTTCGGTAAGTCCTGCAGTTTCCGCACACGCGTTTAGAAGAGAAGTGGCGGGATACAGCCACAGGGTCCGTTCAATTACGATAGCGTTGAAAGTTAACTCGCATTCGCTACTGAAGAAAATCCCGCATTTGTGCATTACTGTTCCCGTTTTTCATTGTGAATCGGCTACACGCGGCAAAAGGCCGCCATGTTCACATCCTTCCAACTGTCGTCGCATCTGTTCATCCCCCTGTCCGACTTTCACAAGGCACCGCCCCACAAAACTATTTGGATGAAGCTCGGCGCATGTAAGAGTGCAATAGGGGCCGAGAAAGCGGCGAGCCAATTTGGGTCAGATCTGTTTAACGCGGTGAAAACAGTTTTTTTTCCCTACATTGGTCGGAGTGTAGGAGTACTGATGCGATGTGATGTACTGACCTCGGACCAGCGTTCACAGCTGGAGCCCGCAGCTCTTCCACTTTGCTGTGTTAATTTGATTCGAACTACAAGCTGCCAGAACTGTTTGAAAGCCATTCCGCTGGGCTGGCTTGAGCTATGATGCGCTTTCCAATAGACTGACAGGGACTTGGACGATGTCATTGTGCCACCGTAAATGGGACGAGCCTGTCAGCTGCGTTTGACCAGAAATTACATGAAGGCATTCATAATTTTAACTGTTGGCATCAACTGTGAACATGGCGAACCTCTGAAAATTCAATCTTGCAGCTCGCGATTGATCAAAATGTTTGCTAGGTTAAATATACTACAAAAGAGAGGAAAGAGGACGGCGATGATTTACATTTCGAAGTACAGTGAAACTCCTCTACAACGAAACCTACATGGGCGAAAATACCCCCTAGTGTGAAAAAAATCTTCATCCATTAACACTATTCCCTTCACTACAATTAAAAAAAAAACTGTTGCATTATACGAAATCTTTTTCTCTGCTCTTGCCTCGCGATGAGATTCACTACAACAAAGTCTAATCCAACAGCGACCTCTACTGCGTCATTCGGAAACTTCATGCTTCATGTGTGTGTGTGTGTGTGTGTGTGTGTGTGTGTGTGTGTGTGTGTGCATGTGTGTGTGTGTGTGTTTACATCTGTGATCAAATTTGCGACAGTGAAAAACCCCCTGTTGTGAAAAATGTCTTGCTGCAAACATGATTTCGCTGTAGAGGAGTTTTACTGCAGAAGCGATGACATCATGTACACCCATACACACACAGACACGGCACAATGCAGGCACACACTACGAAATACTACTACAGTGAAACTCCTCTACAACGAAACCTACATGGGTGAAAATACCCCCTAGTGTGAAAAAATCTTCATGCATTAACACTATTCCCACTCTCCTGCCCCCCCATACAACGAAAAAAGAACGCTGTTGCATTATACAAAATATTTTTCTCTGCTCTTGCCTCGTGACGAGATTCACTACAACAAAGTCTAATCCAACAGCGACCTCTACTGCTTCATTCTGAAACTTCATGCTTCGTGTGTGTGTGTGTGTGTGTGTGTGTGTGCGTGTGTGTGTGTGTGTGTGTTTACATCTGTGATCAAATTTGCGACAGTGAAAAACCCCCTGTTGTGAAAAATGTCTTGCTGCAAACATGATTTCGCTGTAGAGGAGTTTTACTGCAGAAGCGATGACATCATGTACACCCATACACACACAGACACGGCACAATGCAGGCACACACTACGAAATACTACTACAGTGAAACTCCTCTACAACGAAACCTACATGGGTGAAAATACCCCCTAGTGTGAAAAAATCTTCATGCATTAACACTATTCCCACTCTCCTGCCCCCCCATACAACGAAAAAAGAACGCTGTTGCATTATACAAAATATTTTTCTCTGCTCTTGCCTCGTGACGAGATTCACTACAACAAAGTCTAATCCAACAGCGACCTCTACTGCTTCATTCTGAAACTTCATGCTTCGTGTGTGTGTGTGTGTGTGTGCATGTGTGTGTGTGTGTGTGTTTACATCTGAGATCAAATTTGCTACAGTGAAAAACCCCCTGTTGTGAAAAATGTCTTGCTGCAAACATGATTTCGCTGTAGAGGAGTTTTACTGCAGAAGCGATGACATCATGTACACCCATACACACACAGACACGGCACAATGCAATCACACACTACGAAATACTACTACAGTGAAACTCCTCTACAACGAAACCTACATGGGTGAAAATACCCCCTAGTGTGAAAAAATCTTCATGCATTAACACTATTCCCACTCTCCTGCCCCCCCATACAACGAAAAAAGAACGCTGTTGCATTATACAAAATATTTTTCTCTGCTCTTGCCTCGTGACGAGATTCACTACAACAAAGTCTAATCCAACAGCGACCTCTACTGCTTCATTCTGAAACTTCATGCTTCGTGTGTGTGTGTGTGTGTGTGCATGTGTGTGTGTGTGTGTGTTTACATCTGAGATCAAATTTGCTACAGTGAAAAACCCCCTGTTGTGAAAAATGTCTTGCTGCAAGTAGAGGAGTTTTACTGTACTACCAAACGGCTCAAAATACCTGCAACACTTGTTCCAGCCTAATTCCAGTGCATTCTTTAAATGACTATGATCCAATCAGTAAGACATCAAAAAAAGTGAAGCACACTCGTCGATATCTTGTGGATGAACTGTGCATCGACTAGAATCAAGTGACAATCGCTGAATTGTTTGGCTGTAATTGTTATTGTATTCTGCACCCCATATTGAACAGTCTAAAAAAATGTTGCCTTTCTTTGTTTCATGGTCATCAAATCCCCGATTCAAAACACAGCTGCAGTCAACGATTAGCAGGCAGCGAGTCCAATTGATTGAAAGTTGCAACCAATACGTAGCCCCAAAAAAATGGACCGCCCACTCAGCCCGAGAGTGCTTTCGACACGGCATAGTTAGCATAGTGTTGTTTCCTTCTGTTACACTTTTAAAGGGCTTTCCTGTCTCGTATTCGTCATGGATCCCACCTTGAATATTTCATCCCAAGAAGCCCCGCGAGCTGACTCGACGGCGTGTTCGCTCCCTGCCCCTTGCTTCTGTCTGTTTGCTTGCACGCACATGTTCACGGCTCTCGACCGCTCTCTTAGTCACCAAATACTTGAGGCCGGCCTTTCTTCTGCTCCAGTTGTTCAGTATTCTGGTGAGGCTGCTCCCCGAGCCTTGTTTCAGACGCGAGTTAATGATGGCGAGGTGTGCGCGTACATGCGCCGCTTCCCCGTGTCCTCTCTCTGCTTTCTCGCCTCGTACCTACTGATGCCGTTTGGTGGATCTCAGCCTTCATATGTGCAAAATGAAATGGAATGGCTGCTCAACGATGAGTTCAAAGTCATCTGTAAAATCAAATTACAAGCCTATTAGCAAGTAGCATGTAAGCTAGCTGTTAACGTTAGCTTAAAAAAAAGCGCAAAACCTATCGCTCATTCAATATTCATACATGCAAGCGACTGCGTCGTCTCGTCTCGGTTTTTCTTCTTTTTTTTGTTTGTGCCCTCTTGAGACGTTGACATGTTTTGGCGTCTAGACGAAGCTGAGAAGAAACGCTCCTATAGATTGCCGCCTAGCGTGGGCGTATCGCTTCCATCTCCGTCGGCTTTCCGCTTTGAAGTCAAACACGGTGAACGTCTCCCCTATGAGGAGGCGCCGGCATTCATTTTTGTGAATAAAAATAATTGTAAGAAGACAAAGAAATACTCAATGCTGGGAGTCAATGGGGGTCTTTTGCCAGCAGGCTTGCAACTAAAAATACAAACTATGCATTGTTTATGCTGCTCGCTAATGTCTCCCATGAATTTATTATTTTTAGTCAGAGTGAAAGAAAACAATTTTCTGTCTTAAATTGGATTTTAACCCTTATCAGGTTACAGGTTAGCATGAAAAGGGTTAATCAGAACCCTTGAAATGGAAGGCGATTCAAATGGGGGGAACCCGCAAGCCCGAAACGAGGTTAAACGTCTTGTGATGCTCCCTTGATTCGATAACTCACATTCAAAAGTTTTAGCGTTGGGCTAAACAGCTCCAACAGCGGCGTTCCGCCTTTGAATATTTGATAAGGAATTCGGCTATTTTTTGCCAGTGCTGAGGCAAACAGAAGCAGACAGTCTCCCCAAAAAGTTGAGCCCTACATTATTTAACTCCATAATCTTCGCATGTAGCTCTTGAGCGGGTTTCTGGCTCAGCGGGGCAGAACCTATTCACAGAGGGTGAAATTAGCAGTTTTGCACCGTGTGTGTGTGTGTGTGTGTGCGTGCGTCGCCCACATCATCCGAAGCAGCCTAATTGGTGAAAGCGTGGGCAGGCAAGGAGATAGCGACGACGTTTCAGTATGTGTTCATTGTCTGTCATCAAGCATGAAAGCACTTTTGTCTGAATTGTGTTGACAATTCATTCGTCATTTGAGTTTGGGTTTTTTTCTTGCTAGTTTTCAACGACAAATCTGCTTCCAGTTCTACTATTTGAGGCCAAAACAGCCAACAAAGTATGGCTCATAGCCCATATTAGGTGAAATATCACTTAGCCCATTGCTGGGACGACAAGGGACTCATCTGGTGCTGGGTTATTTATTTATAACGCATTATAAGTATAAATACCCAAACTGATGAGTTCAAGATAACCTGGTCGTCATTTCTTGCTATCAGTCGCTGTGGTTAAATAAATTTTCTTAGAACATTACGTTAAATTTATTTCAACATTAATGCACAATAAAACTGTATCCAAAATGGCGACCAGCTTCGGCTGTTCAGCAGGCCCCAAATCCAATCTTCAACCCAATAATGACCGCAAACTTGGATAATAGGAACTTAATCTGCTCAAAATTTAATTGATATCTTGCCATTGAATTGGTTCAGAAAACAACCTAGCATTTTTTGTTTTTGTTTTGTTTTTGTTTCTGCACTCTCGTGACCCAATTTAATCGTTTTTCGGGATCAGAGGTGTCATTGAGTCGATTTATTATCCATCCATCCATTCATTTTCCGATCCGCGTATCCTCACAAGGGTTGCGGGGGGTGCTGGAGCCAATCCCAGCGGCTTTCGGGCAGTAGGTGGGGGACACTCTGAACCGGTTGCCAGCCAATCGCAGGGCACACAGAGGCGAACAACCAACCACGGACAATTTCGAGTGTTTAATCAGCCTGCCATGCATGTTTTTGGAATGTGGGAGGAAACCGGAATACCCGGAGAAAAGCCACAGGCCTGGGGGAGAACATGCAAACTCCACACAGGGAGGCTGGAGCTGAAATTGAACCTGTTACCTCTGCATTGTGAGGTCGATGCGCTAACCACTGGCCCACCGGGTCGCCCCGATTTATTTTTATTATTATTATTTTATGTATTTATTTATTTGTTTATTTATTTATTTTTCACTGACATCAGCCACAAAAAAAAAAATTGAGAGCGGCGTACGGTATCACTGAACACAACTCAGCAAGCAGCAGTTCGGTAAATATTAGCGATGTCGCGACAACGGCGACATCGCAACGATCCAAGTCGTCGCGATATCGTCGTCGTCACCAAGCTACGATATTAAAAGCAGTACATCGCCGTTAAAAATGATGAAAAATTAATTACTTTTTGCCCGCTTCAGCGGAACACACCGCATTGTGAACCTCAAACTTGTAAACATGCTACGTTGCGCCGCTAAGCCACTAGCTACACATGGCGATAAACGGCTATTCGTTTGTCAGCGTTGTTATTATGTTCAAAAACACCCCACTCCCACTTGAAGTTTACTTTTGAAGTAAAAATACAGCTAAGGGGATTAGCCATTTCTTCGCCTTTAGAACGTCCACTTAGCTAGCGCTAAAAACAACGGCAAACTCCATTGACAGGCTCACGATTAGCGTCAGCGCCAACGTAATTTCCGTTTATATGTGTTTTCCGTCTCCAAGGGACGACACGCCACACTGCCATCCGCCACAGTTTTTCCTGCTCATTGCTTCCCTTTTATGCTCCGCAGAGCCTCATCCCCTTTTAACCGTCACTTCACTACAGCAGAGTGAGCAGAAATGACGAGTGGAGCACCAGGTGGTGGAAATGATTCCAGTCTTGACCACTTGAACTGCATGGGAGGGCTCTCGGTCTTTCCCGAAGTTTTTCCTCGTATTTCAGCCTCATCACACCGCAATCCCTCGCGGACCCTCCTTTTGAAAGTAGACGTCGGGGGTTATCGAATGTAAATTGCTTATTCATTCCCTTTAATTTCAGAACCCGACAGTGAAGAAAATCTCGGCGAGCCTCGGAGGGATGTTTTTTTTTTTCCATTCGTTTTCTCGCTAACTGAGCTTGGCGTACTTTAACCATCCAATCTGCCTTCATTACAATCCATTGTCTCCGCTGATTCCCCGCATAAACACCACTTGCGTGAAGCAGTAGTTCATGAAGCGTCACCGCAAGAATAGGGTGGTCGACTGGTTAGCGCATGGGCCTCGCAGTGCAGAGGTACCGGGTTCGAATCCGGCTCCGGCCTTCCTGTGTGCCTGCGTGGGTTTTCTCCGGGTATTCCAGTTTCCTCCCACATTCCAAAAACATGCGTGGCGGGTTAATGGAACACTCTATATCAGGGGTGTCAAACTCATTTCACATTGTGGGCCGCATACGGCCTCGGTAGATGTCAAGTGGGCCGGACCATTAAAATTAGACCATACTTTGCTATGAATACCCAAAATATCATGTCTTTCCTTTGTTTTGGTATAGCGAAGCACAAGAACATGAGGAAAACGTTGACATTTAATGAACATATCTTTGGCCTAGCATTTCATGAAACACCTTAGATTTCCTTAGACCAATGTGCAATTTACTTTTATCATTCATATAAAGTATAAATGCATTGCATTTATCCCACTTTACAACGTGAACAGTGTGCCCTCTAGCGGATAATACATGAATCACATCTTATTAAAAATATTAATTTTGTGTCTTTTATGCATTTTTTTTTCATTTTTAAATTATCCCGCGGGCCTAATCGAACCCCCTCGGGGGGCCGGTTCCGGCCCGCCGGCCGTATGTTTGACACCCCTGCTCTATATTGTCCCTAGGTGTGAGTGTGGGTGGTTGTCCGTCTCTGTGTTTGCCCTGCGATTGGCTGGCGACCGGTTCAGGGTGTCCCCCCCGCCTACTGCCAGCTGGGATAGGCTCCAACACGACCCTTGTGAGGATAAGCTGGATGGGTGGATGAATAATGAAAACCCCATGACATGCGCCCCACACGCTAATAACTACCGTGGATTCCTTCAATCCGCCGACGCGCTTTTGAGCTCGCTATTCCGCCGCCGCGGTTCTGATGCAAGCTTTCCGAAATGTTACCTTTCCCACCCACGCTGCCATTTCTATTAGTCTCTGACTGTCAGTAGTTCTGTGTGAATTTTGGATCAGGTGTGAAGGTTTCTTTTTTTTGGGGGGGGGGGGGGGAGTATGATGTGTTGCTCTGCTTGCTCAGATTTACATCACATGCTCGGCCAACTTACAAAATGCAACGACGCTCGTGCTCTGACTGAATTGATTCAAAGGCCATGTTTCATTTCTCTCTGTTTCGTTTGTCAGATGCCGTGCCGTTGTTATCGTCAATGCACGGCCAGCCAGATGTTTAATGAATACATTTACCGGCGTTGCATACTCTAAACATGCGCCATTTGTCATGAATAAATGACTTAGTTGCGTCTCGTGAGTCGGGCTGCGTATTCGCTCGCGCTGTTCATTCGGATCCGTTATTCATAAGAAACGTACACGTCATGTGATTCAACACAAAGCGGCATTCGGAAAAAAAAAATACTTTTGGCTTATCCACACTTAGTAGAACATCGATGCACGTCAAGAGCGAACCAAAATCTCTGCCATCATGATTAATCAATCCATACGCCCCCCGAATCTGTGCGCAGGTGCCCTGAACCAGCGTAACTGGGGGAAGAAGTACCCGTCCTGTTCCAGCGCCAGGCAGTCCCCCGTGGACATCGACGAGACCTTCACGCAGGTCCGACGTCAGTACCAGAACCTGCGACTGGAGAGCTGGGATCCGAATCATGGCGGAGTCCACCACTATCCACAACAACGGCAAAACAGGTCTGATGATAATAATAATAATAATACATTTGATTTATAAGCGCCTTTCACAACAAAACACAATGCGGGTTGAGCAGTGGCAGCCAAACGCGCCAGCGTTCACTCAACCCGGACGTCAGAAAGAAACCACAAGGGAGGGAGAGGGGGAGAAAAAAAAAAACACGCTCGAACTATCCTCATCTGAGGATAATTTGAGTCCAGGAAAAAAAAAAAAAAAAAACTCCAGCACGCAATAAGCGTATGACAATTGCAACAAGTCACAGACATGAACAATGAAGGCGGTGATACAAGGACGTCATTCAGTTGTTTTTATTCAACCAAAGCTTTTAAAAAAAAAAAAAAAAAATTGTGTGTGTAAAGTAGATTTCTTTTCTGTATTCCCCTTCCGAAAAAAAAAAAGGCACATGTTCGCTGTCCATTCCGATCAATAGAAATGAATCCGATTTCATTCCACTGCTGTAAAACACAACATCTTAATCCCCGGCATGGGGAAAGAAGCTTAACTTTCAGGATGCCGCCCTCGCCGCCAAAATAAAAAAAAAAAAAAGCTTCGCAACACGGGGGTTAACGAAGGAGAGGAGCCGTGAGGATTCAAAGGAACAGAGAGAGAGAGAGAGAGAGAAGGAGTCATTGAGGGAGCGAGGCAGCCAGAGGCACAACACTACAGAGCCAGCGTGCGGCGGAGAGAAAAGAAGATCAATGTCAAGAGGCCGAGATGAAGCGGAGCAAACGAAAAGCGTCAATAAGGCACCGCAGGCGTGAACGTATAGACGAGGAGTAGCGGTGATAGAAAACTCCGGACGAGGGGCGTAATCGTGTAACGACCGGTGTCTTGCCGAATCCCGTCGGAGCAATCGCACTGTGCTCACACGCTATCTATACATTCAAGATCCTCGCGAATTAATCTCTTTCTCTCGCTGTCTTTAAAAGTCAGAGAGGAAATGAGATAGTAGCGCCGCGACGTGATGAGGAATAACGTACGAGCTGGACGGGCTCTCACTTAACTCCGATTTCATATCCTGTTAGGACTTAATATCCTCAAAGAGCGACTTGGAATTTATTAGGCACGAATGCACAATTTAATACGAAAGGTAGGACGCGGTACCAAAACACACGCGGCCTTTTTTTGATAAGGTTGTGATTCTCATTCGATTGTGCATCAGGGGCTTCATATTGTGATATGTGAGTATAAGTACAGTGAAACCTCCTCTACGACGAAATCATGTTTGCAGCAAGAAATTTTTCACAACAGGGGGTTTTTCACTGTAGCAAATTTGAAACAGGAAAGTGGGAATGGTGTTAATGCATGAAGATTTTTTCACACTAGGGGGTACAGTGAAACTCCTCTACAACGAAATCATGTTTGCAGCAAGACATTTTTCACAACAGGGGTTTTTTTCACTGTAGCAAATTTGAAACAGGAAAGTGGGAATGGTGTTAATGCATGAAGATTTTTTCACACTAGGGGGTACAGTGAAACTCCTCTACGACGAAATCATGTTTGCAGCAAGAAATTTTTCACAACAGGGGGTTTTTCACTGTAGCAAATTTGAAACGGGAAAGTGGGAATGGTGTTAATGCATGAAGATTTTTTCACACTAGGGGGTACAGTGAAACTCCTCTACAACGAAATCATGTTTGCAGCAAGAGATTTTTCACAACAGGGGGTTTTTCACTGTAGCAAATTTGAAACAGGAAAGTGGGAATGGTGTTAATGCATGAAGATTTTTTCACACTAGGGGGTACAGTGAAACTCCTCTACAACGAAATCATGTTTGCAGCAAGACATTTTTCACAACAGGGGGTTTTTCACTGTAGCAAATTTGAAACGGGAAAGTGGGAATGGTGTTAATGCATGACGATTTTTTTCACACTAGGGGGTGTTTTCACCCATGTAGATTTCGTTGTAGAGGAGTTTCACTGTAGTGAGTGTACAGATGATATAAATATGACTTTCTTGTCAAAAGACGTAAATGTCTCAACTGTCGGCAAAAACTGTAACTGTGTCCATTTTGTGTTTTAGTGGCGATCAACGTGGACGGCGACTTCTACGTAAGCGGTGGTGGGCTGAGCTCCAGGTTCCGCGTCGATACCGTCACCTTCCACTGGGGGCGCTGCAATGCGACTTCCGGTGGGTCCGAGCACAGCCTCAATGGGATGAAATACCCTCTTGAGGTACTCGAAACAAACTCTCCACCAGGGTATGTTGACCTCGCGCTCGCTTTGGGCTAATTTTGCCGGATTTGATTTCAGATGCAAATCTACGCCTACGATCCCGCCGCTTTCCGAAATCTCGAGGAGGCTATCAGGGAGGGAGGCAGGATTGCGGCATTAGCTGTGCTCTTTGAGGTAAGTCAAAACGGTGATGTCCGACTTGGCATTTGGAAGTCAAGCTTTTCCTTTTTCAATGAAATACATTTACTGACCTGCATGTCTCCAGGTCAGCTTGTACGACAATGAAAACCTCAATCCTATCATCGACGCTGTAAACACTGTTACTCGATTCGGTGAGTCACCTTGGAAATGTTTTCAATTGAGAACGTCACAAAATATTATTTTGTGGGGTTTGCTATTTCTTACTGTTTCCTGTTGCCGAGCAGGTAAGAGTGGATCAATGGAAGCCTTGGCCTTGCAGTCCTTGCTGCCAAACAACACCGCCAAATATTACATCTACAACGGCTCGCTAACTTCTCCCCCCTGCTCGGAGACGGTCGAGTGGGTCGTCTTTCAACACACCGTCGCCATCTCGGAAACGCAGGCGAGTAGCCACAAAACGAGGTCCAGCTACACCATATAACAAGAGGCCGTGCTAAAAATCCGGACAAATGTTATGCTTAGATGCGTCCACGCACAAAATATCAGCCGAAAACTGGAAGATCTTGTCAGCTGCTCATCATCTCAAACCGATAAATCTAGAAAGACGCGGCGGTTAGTGGAGTGGTTGTTTGTTTATAGTACAAAACATATACCGTACTTTCCGCACTATAAGGCGCTTCGGATTATAAGGCGCACCTTCGAGAATGGCCTATTTCAAAACTGTTTTCATACCGTATTGGCCCGAATATAAGACGGCCCTGATTATAAGACGACCCCCTCTTTTTCAAGACTCAAGTTTGAAAAAAGACTTTTTGGAAATTAGTGTCGGGCAGAACTCTTTTAGGTTACAATTGGTACCTGCTAATAATCACCACTAGAGGGCATCCGAACACTAACAGGGAAACAACTCAATGGAGAATATGAAGAGAGTCTCTTTATATTAGGCGCATCAGGCATCCAGGGCGCACTGTCGGCTTTTGAGAAAATAAAATGCTTTAAGGTGTGCCTTATAGTGCGGAAAATACGGTAAGTCTGCATGTGTTCTTGCGCATTTGCATGACGGAAATGAGAGCGACAAGGTACGGCACGGGCGCATAGGCGCCAACTAAAAATAGAGCCGGGCTCTCTATTCGCCTGGCACTAACGCAAGGCTCTTACGTGTTTACTTTGGCATCAGTCTCAAAACAAGAGAGACATATTTGTTATGTGGCGTTCAACTGTCCCCCCCCCCCTGGGTGCGCTTCTTCTTTCCGCGCAGCTGGAGGTGTTCTGCGAGGTGATGACCATGGAGCAGGCGGGCTACGCCATGCTGACCGATTACCTGCAAAACAACTTCCGAGAACAGCAACAGTTCATGGGCCAGGTGTTTGCCTCGTACACGGGAGTGGAGGACGTGCCCACGCCGAGTAAGTGACGACGGAACCCAAACACAAGCAACTCCAAAAAAACCGTACCTCTGCTTTGAAGAAACTACCGGTATATCGACTGAGGCCACACTGCCACGACAAGGCATCTGCTTGCATCTGCTTTCAGCATAATGCCGTCCTCCAAGGTCAGCCCGCGTAGGCAGTCATCAAACGCTGTAATTCGCTTTCCTCTCCATCTGCATAAATTCAAACGCCGAAATTTAAAGCGGATCTTTTAGGTTGGTCGGGGAGCTCGACTTTGTAGATCAGGGCCCTTCCATTTTGCCCCCCTCTCAATGTATTCCGCAGCTCTTTTTGAAATTGAAATCAAGTATTCAGTATTCCCGAAAAGGGCGCTTCTGCTTGGAACACGTATCGCCAAGCTCTTTCCGAACCAATTGTTATTCATAAATAAATTGAATCGATATAGTTGAAAATTTAAAGGTCAAAAACAACTTTTTGGACTCCCCCCCCCCCAAACCTGACATAATCGACTCCAGCCTGCAGTTCACCGCCGGAAAACGTCCAAGCCGACGCCCAGAACGAAACGACCGTCGTCGTGACGTGGGAGCGGCCCCGCGTGGTTTATGACACCACCATCGACTGGTACACCGTCACCTACGAGAGGCTGCAAGGCCAAAACCAGAGAAAGCAGGAGTACAGGACCGACGGGGATCAGGATGTGGTACGTGAATACGTGCATACCGTATTTTCCACACTAAAAGGCGCCCTGGGATTATGTTTCGCACCTTTTAATGAATGGCTTGTTTTGTAATTTTTTTATACATTGGGCGCACTGCATTATTAGACGCAATCTACAATGCATCCACTAGATGGAGCTATGCTTAAGGAAACGCCAACAGAACGATCAAATGTCAGTCAAACATATTTAATAAAGCAGCGACACAGTTCACTTAACCAACAGCAAGTTATATAACATATAATAATATATTAAGAAAACGGAAGGCTTTTAGGTGCGCCTTATAGTGCGGAAAATACGGTCCAGTGAAACTCCTCTACAATGAAACCTACATGGGCAAAAATACTCCCTACTGTGAAAAAATCTTCATGCATCAACACCATTCCCACTTTCCTGCCCACCATACGACGAAAACACCCCCTGTTGCGTTATACGAAATCTTTTTCTCTGCCTCACGTGTCAGATAAGTGTATGCTCAAACTTATGCACTATTGGAATAAAAATAAAGAGTACACAAACGTTTGTGTGTGCGTGTACACATTTGTTTGTGTGAGTGTGTGTGTGTGTGTGTGTGTGTGTGTGTGTGTGTGTGTGTGTGTGTGTGTGTGTGTGTTTACATCTGAGCTCAAATCAAATTTGCTACAGTGAAAAACCCCCTGTTGTGAAAAATGCTTTGCTGCAAACATGATTTCATTGTAGAGGAGTTTCACTATATGTCCATCCTGGACGATTAGACATGGATTACAGTTTCATTTTTGGGGGGGGTTTACAGGCAGCCATCATCACCAGCCTGCTTGCTAACAGCAGCTACGTGGTTCAGGTGGTGGCTGTTTGCACCAACGGCCTCAGAGGAAGATGGAGCGACCAAATGATCGTGGACATGCCGTTAGAGGATCCCGGTATGGAGACGCCAAGAGCACAGATTCCATTTTTTTTCCCGATGACACATGTATTTCTTCACATGGTTTCTTTTCAGAGAGCGATGCCGTTCCTGGTGTCTCGAAAGACTTTAAAGGGAACCGAGAGGTAAGAAACCGTTTTAGCAATCTTGAAATGTCAACTTTTTTTTGTTGAATGAAATAAAACCGTCCTTCTTAGATGTCACCGAACATCAGATGGCAGAAGCCGGAGAATCCCAACCCTCTGGATTTGACTCCAGTAGATCACAGTCCAGTGGAGGAGATCCCAGCAGAGCAAACCAGGGTTTACCAAAACCAACCCACACACCACCCTCGGTTGCAAACAACCCAAAGCCCCCCGGACCAGGTCGCCACTCAGTCCGCCCCGCAGCCTCCTCCCCCCGAGTCGGACGTCCAGAAAACACTGACTCAATCCAAATGTGAAAAAGAAACCCTACATTCCGAAAAGCGACGAGATGAGCAAAAACCAAATCGATGACGGGCGAAGGACCCGAACGCAACGGGTTCTGACGCACGGCGGCTTGGATGGCAACGGGGCAATCTGGGTAACGGGCATAACCCAGCAGCCGGGCTTCCTGTTTCCCGTTTCTGCCCCTGGCACGCTGCCTACCGTCCGCCGCCAAATCACAGAAGAGGCGTCTCTGCCGCATCAGGTCGTGAGGCTTAAACTTCACCAAACCGCTCACAATATATTCAAGAACGGTCAACTCACGGAGTCAAATATCTTTCCAGATACAAGATCTCAGCCCAACAGATCCGAATGAGACGGAAAGCGGCCTCCCGTCTCCCGAGTCGGACCTCTTCTCCCCCTCAGTGGAGGACATCCAAGTCACGGATGTTTTCTACGAAGACGCGCTCAACAGCTCTTCAACGTCACTGCGATCGAATATCACGCTACCAGGTCAGCTTAATGATTTTCGGGTTGACCGATAAGTCAACTACTCTGAATATGACATTCACATTTTTATACCTCTAGGCGTCACGGACTCCCCTCTGGACAGCGATTCACCCGTCAACAAGCCCCCAGAAGCCAGTACCTCAATTTGGATCCCCGAGAGGACGGCAACTGGCAGCAACACCCTCGCCGATACCGTCTACAAGTCGTTCACTTCCTCTTCTCTCCTCCGAGTGCTCATGCATACCACCCAACCCATGTTTAATGGTAAGATCCGAGGACCGCCTCTCTGAGCTTGACCACGTTTCTAACGACCGGCTTGTAGCGTTTCAGTAGGTCATTAAAAAGCATCAAATGGATTTTGCCAAGATGAAAGCCCGAAATAGCATGAAAAAGCATGAAATATGTGGTCCAGAAACGTGAATTAAATCATAACACCGGTGGTAGGCTGCCGGCTAGCAGCGAGCATCAAGCTAGGTTGCGACAGTTCTCAAAGGGGTCTCACATGGGCGCTCCCAGACCCCTTTGGAAGCCAAGAGTCTAGTCTATGCGGAGCTTGTCACTTGGAGTGACCCTACGCCACTTGGTTTTTCGTCTTTTGGGGTATTTACCGTATTGGCCCGAATATAAGACGTGCTACCGCTATTTTTATTTTTATTTTTATTCTTCGTGGCAGGGGTTCGCTTTGGCCTGGGGAGTCAAGTTCCGCATTCGCTTCATTGATATCTGGCGCCATCTAGCGTCGTGAATGGGTATAATGTCTAGACCCTGAATATAAGACCACCCCCACTTTTTCAGTCTTATTTCAATGCAAAAAACACAGTCTTATATTCGGGCCAATACGGTAATTCAGCAACTCCTGAAGGTAGCTTGCGAAACATCACTGGTGTTATTTCCGGCAGGAAACCCGCATCACGAATGACATCGGGATGAACGAAGTAAAGGCGTGCAACGTTGCGCAAAGGAGCCGCTCGAACCCAATTTAGCAATAAGAAATATGGTGGGCAGGAATTGCTTCATGCTCCAATTAATTTGCTCTGGAGTTGGAAAGAAAAAAATGAACTCTTCCTGTCACCGACGTCCAACAAGTGGCATGAAAATGACCTCAACACCAAACCTGACTCAATATTTCGCACTCCTTTCGATGTAAAAAGTCCCGCGATTAATGATTAAAAACCTTTTGCGGCATTAAAAAAAAACATTTAATTAGATTTGCTGATACCTGCGGAAACCTTGTCATGCCTTTAAAATTGCTTTCGATATTCGACCTTGAATTTACAACACGCGCTTGATAGTTTATTATTATTATTTTTTTTTTTTTAGTTGAATGAATACATTTAGGACTATTCAGTGTGTCTAAAAGCCTGACCTTGGCGAGGCTCGACATGTTTGCTTCCCTACTGCTGGATCCACAAACGCTTCCTATATCGGATATTTTCTTCTTCAAGCGGTTTGGTACTTCACGTCACTCGAGTGCTCCCTCTAGTGGATGTTTTAAGCCCAATAACTCCAAACACTAGAATTTAACTGCCCTGCACTGGCAGTTATGTCCACGAAGCTCCCGATTTTTTTTTTTTTTTTTTGCTCGTACTTTCCCCGCATCATTTCGCTTTTTTTTTTTTTTCACGCCAGAGGGAAGCAACAGCAGTCACGAATCTCACGTCGGGTTGGTCGGCGGTGTGGAGAGGGAGAAGAGGACCGTCATTCCTCTGGCCGTGGTCTCCACTCTCACCATCTTGTGTTTGCTGGTGCTGGTGGGCATCCTGGTCTATTGGAGGTACGCACTGCAACAAAGCGGACATTTGCTCACATTTGCTCACATTTTTATTTTTGGGACTCGTTCGTGTCACAGGAACTGTTTCCAGGCGGCTAACTTCTACCCCGACGACAGCGCGTCGCCGAAAGTCGTCTCGGCCCCGTCCACCCCTCTGCTGCTCGCCACAGGTAACCGTCACGCCGCTTCCCTTTCATAACGGCCGCTGTTATGTCTTTGAATTTCCTCTTGTGTGCCAGACGGTCACGAGCCTTTGACGGTGAAGCAGTTTGTGAAGAACGTCATGGAGCTGCACAACACCAACACGTTCGCCAAGGAGTTTGAGGTGCGTTTTTTTTTGTGTGTGTGTGTGGCGCTATCGGAGGCCGACGTTAATCTGTCAGAGCTTTTTTTTTTTTAATAACACACTCCCATATCGACTAACATCATCAAAAAGCTTTTAGCAAGGTCAAGGTGTTAGAACCCCTGCAAGCAGTTATGTAACAATGAAAGAAGTGCGACATGACCCCCCCCCCCCCACCCAAAAAAAAAAAATGTACCCGTCATCACGAGTACTAGTCGAGTCTAAATATTGACTTTTTGGATCGCTGTCAAAACAGGCGCATCTGCATGGCATCAGCCCCCCCCACCCCCCCCTCCCCCTTCTGTTTCCTAGCATGAACCTCCAAGTGTAACGCACACAGACTGGGAAACGGCACCGAATAATGCCCGTTGTCTTTTTTTGGCCCCCTTTAAACGGGAAAAAAAAAACACGAGAAAAAAAAAAAAAGTGCAACCCGAAGAGAGAAAACGCGAAACCGCGGCGGCTTTGTTCGCGGCGCTCAACCTCTCTGTGTGTATATGAACCCCGTGTTACCTGGACCTGCACTGACTCCCTGTCTGCCTGTGTGTCACCCCCCCCCCCCCCCTCCGCCCCCCCGCCCCCCGACTCTCCTTTCACCACCGCCATCGTTGTGCTTTTCTGCATCCTCACCATCCAACCCTCCATTAGATTGTGAAAGAATCCTACGAGGTAAGATGCTCGCCACGCCACCAACGTTGACTTGAAACTTAATGCAGTTTGTTGTTTTGGGAAAGTACGCCAAAAAAAAAAAGCCACATGCCGTTGACAAAATGTGATTCTCTGAGTTTGACCTCGGCACCGATTCAAAAGAAAAAATGTATATTTTGTATATTTTGTGTTGTGTTGTAGGAGGTGCAAGCGTGCACGGTGGACATGGGCATCACCGCCGACAGTTCCAGTCAACCCGAGAACAAATCCAAGAACAGATACATCAACATCCTGGCCTGTAACGTCTCAATACCGAGTACAGCTTTTGCCGTTTGGCTTAAAGCCAAATGTGATTTCACTTCATCAGGTTTTTCCTCCATCCCAGATGACCACAGCAGAGTGAAGCTTACCAACAGTTTGGACAGGGACGGGAAATCCGAGGACTACATCAACGCAAACTTTGTTGACGTGAGTGTGCTTTTGGATCGGAGACTTTTGAGAAACTGTACAAGTTACCGAACTTGCAAATACCTCAAAATTGTCTGAACCCTTTCATGCATCCTGTAACTTGATAACATGAGGAGCTGTTCACTGTAGTAATGTACCCATATTCGCTATATTAGCCTACGATCAAAATGACGAAATTGCCTTTTTAGCGATCAACCAGCCTCCCGCGATCAATCCGTTACCGCCTACAGAAACCGTATTAAAAAAATAAAATAAAATTCCCTCCCTCATCGTTTTCCTTCTTCAAGAATTTTGGAAAAAGCTCCAGAGGAAGCCACTAGGGCGGCGCCAAAGAGCCGCATGCGGCTCCAGAGCCGCAGGTTGCCGACCGCCGGGTTAAAGGAACAACCCCGGTCCAAATTCGTTTTGCAGGCTTTTTCCGATTTTTTTTCATGACTAAGTAGCAGTTTTATCCGCAGGGTTATGAGCGTACCAGGGCTTACATCGCCGCCCAAGGCCCTCTCCGAGCAGGCAGGGAAGACTTCTGGAGAATGATCTGGCAGCAGAACATCGGTGTCATCGTCATGATCACCAACCTGAAGGAGAAAGGCCGAGTGAGAGCGCTCGTTGCTCCATTCTGGGCATTTCTGATTCTCTCACTTTGACGGGATTGACCCATTTCCTGTTTTATTCTGCGTGACGTAACAGACCAAGTGTGACCAGTACTGGCCAGAAGATGGTCAGGAGGAGTATGGTCCATACCAGGTGGCGTTGAAGAGCAGCAAGACCCTGGCTTACTACACGCTCCGGACATTCATCGTCCGAGAAACCACAAATAAGGTTCACGCTCATATATTCACCGTTTGCGCTTTCCGAACCCGAAGACCACCAACGTCTCCGATCCTCCAGGCAGCTCAGAGGAAAGCGGAACACACGGTCCAGCAATACCACTACACCCAGTGGCCAGACATGGGCGTCCCAGAATACACTCTGCCCGTCCTGTCCTTCATTCGAACGTCTTCTCGGGCCAGAACGCAGGAGATGGGACCCGTCTTGGTGCACTGCAGGTAGTAATTTGTGTCGGTAACTTGTGCGCATTGACGTCGATAAAACGCCGAGCGTTTGATGATTGTTTGGCGTCACAGTGCCGGTGTAGGGAGAACGGGGACCTACATTGTCATCGACAGCATGCTGCAGCAGATCGAGGATCAAGGCATGGTGAATGTCCTCGGCTTCCTGAAACATGTGCGGACGCAGAGGAACTTCCTGGTTCAAACGGAGGTAAACAAACACGCGGGCTATTGCGTACCATCTCGAGATACTCTCCACCTTCGCCTAAAACAAGAAGTTACATCCGCATTGGGTATTTAAAACAGCAACATAACTTTGTCTTAAAGTCCTTGGGCTTAATGCTAAAAAAAAAACTATTAAAAAATTGTTAATTTTTTTTAATAAATATTTATTCATATACTTTTTGTCTTCTACTTTCTCCCTTTCATAATTTTACTGCTTTAAATTGGGAATTTCTCCATTGTGAGACAAAGGTTTTCTCATCTTAAAACACCATCGACAGGCTAACAGGTAGCATCAATGGACCGTATTTTCCGCACTATAAGGCGCTTCGGAGTATAAGGCGCACCTTCAATGACTGATCTGTTTTAAAACAGTTTTCATATTTAAGGCGCACTCCGCATTAGAAGGCGCATAGAATAGAAGCTACAATAAAGGCTATGGTTGCATTATGCATCCACTAGATGGAGCTACGCTAACAGGAATATAATACAATACAGCATTATTTATATCGAGCTTTCACAACCGTTCCAGCTGTAACAAAGCGCTTTACGGAAAATTTAAAATACTACGTCCAATAAATCAGATGATTGATCCATATAGAAGGCGCACCGGATTATAAGGCGCACTGAGAAAATGGAATGCTTTTAGGTGCGCCTTATAGTGCGGAAAATACGGTCCATTTGCTGAATAGTTTGGGCCGCTTGCGCTACTGACAAAGGCCTTTTTTTGGGAAAATTTGAAACTTCCGACGTTGTCGCCGGTCTTGCCTCCAGGAGCAGTACGTGTTCATTCACGACGTCTTAGTCGAGGCCATTTTGAGCCGCCACACCTCCGTCACCTGCGACCACCTCCACTCGTACGTGTCGGGCCTGCTGACACCCGGAGCGTCAGGCCGGACGCGCATGGACAAGCAGTTCAAGGTACGTGTCGTCCACCCGCTCTCCTATATAGTCCATAGCTGATGAGTTTAACCCCTTTGATGCACCCGATAACATGATTAGCTGGATGGATGTTTCAGTTGATCAGTCAGCGCCAAGCGAAACACGCAGACTACAGCACGGCCCTGCGAGACGGCAACGCCATGAGGAACAGAGCCAGAGCGCTGATGCCCGGTGAGCCCTCAAGCCGACGTCAACTATACCCCTGAAGGTACACTCCGAAGTCACCTTGAGGCTCGTGTGTCCTGTATTTGCAGTGGAGAGATCGAGAGTTTGCCTAACTGCCACGGAAGCAAACCCCGCAGGCTACATCAACGCCTCCTACGTGCTGGTAAAAAAAAAAAAAAAAAAAAAAACACAAAAAAAACAACTTCAAACTCATTCAGTAGCAGCCAATTCTGGACCAAGTCTGAAAAGACGTTTAAAAACGTCTTTGGGAGTGAATGAGTTAAATTCAGAAAATGCAGATTTATTTATTTTTTTATTTATTAAAATTTATTTAAATAAAAAAATAAATAAATCTGAATTTTCTGAACCAAATTCAGGTTTATTTATTTATAATAAATAAATAAATCTGAAATAAATCTGAATTTGGTGACAATTTTCTGAATTTAACTCATTCACTCCCAAAGACGTTTTTAAACGTCTTTTCAGACTTGGTCCAGAATTGGCTGGTACTGAATGAGTTTGAAGTTGTTTTTAAAAAAATTTTTATTTATTTAAAATAGATAAATACATAAATATATAATGTGCCATCCCGCTTGTTTTTTTTTCTTCTTCTTCTTGCTTTTCACTAAAGGGCCATCGCCACAGTAAGGAATTCATCGTGAGTCAGACGCCGCTCAGCAGCACCGTGGAGGATTTCTGGCGTATGATCTGGGAGCACAACACACACGCCGCCGTCCATCTGCCCGACCCGCATTGTCAGGTCGGTGCATGACTTAGACTTTTGAAACTTTTTTTGGGCGCCAAGGCACACTTCTTTCATTGAAAAAAAAATCTCGCGGCACACCACTAGCTGAAAATGTGGGAAAAAAACCAAACCGCTAATTTTAACAATTAGCGTGTTATATTGTTACTATAGCCGTTTTTAACATTGAAGAATGACGTTATAACAGCTTGAATTGGAATCAAATGAACACAAAGAAAAACGTATTTTCTCATCTTTCATATTTATTATTATTTTATATATATATAATATATAAAAATAATAATATAATATATACATTATATATTATTATTATTATTTATTGTTTCACCATTGTCCTGCATTCATGCGTCACAAATTGTTGTTTCTCGTTTAAACACAAGGCAATTGGCTAGCTGTTGCTGCTCCCTAGCGGTATAGGAGGGTATTACACGATTACTATGCCGCACAGGCATACAAATTGGATATTTTCCCGATTTTCCCGCGGCACACCTGGCAATGATGTAGACAACTTCAAAATGTATGCGTGGTACACACTAGCATGCGCGTCTTTGCAGAACGAGGACCAGGACCCGTACGTGTACCGGCCCTCCGAAGAGCAAATCATGAACTTTGAGGGCTTCACCGTGTCACATTCCGGGGAGAGGCACGTGTGTCTGTCCAATGACGACAAAGTGCTCGTGCAGGACGTCACGTTAGAATCCACGCAGGTATTTGCCTTAAGTGGTCCTCAGACCCAACAAGATTTTTTTTAAAAAAAAAAACTCCGACGCTTTGCTTTTCTAGAACAATTACGCTCTGGAGGTGCGTCTGTACAGCGCCTCCTGCTGGCCCAACCCCGACAGCCCCATTCGGAATTGTTTCGAACTCATCAACGCGGTCAACGAGCACAGCAGACGCACGCCGGGGCCTACCGTCGTGCACGACCCGTGAGTCGGCCGCTCGTTCGTCGTACGGCGAGTATTTCGACTGAACTCAAATGTATGATCAATTCCTATTCGTGATCCTCCATTTTTTTTTTTTTTTTTGGGTGTAGGTTGGGAGGCGTGACGTCGGGTCTCTTCTGTGCCCTCACCACTTTGTCCAATCAGCTGCAGGAGGAGGGGCAAGTCGACGTCTACCAGGTGGCGCGGATGACCAACCTCATGAGGCCGGGCGTCTTTAATGATATCGTAAGTCGGCATCACACACGTGATGGGGCCCTTCAATAATCCACGATAATGAGGAGACCCCCCCCCCCCCCCTTTCAGGAGCAGTACCAGTATCTGTACCGGGCCGTGCTGAGTCTGGTAAGCAGCCAGGAGGACCAGCGAGCCCTCCAGAGTCCAGAAACCAACGGATCAGTCCTGCTGGGGAAGACCAACATTGCCGAAAGCCTCGAGTCACTCATGTAGACGACTCACACCGCATATAATCCGAGTACAAATCAGTGTACAGGTCAGTGTTGGAAGCTCCTCCGCAAAAGGTCCCAAGAGCCGTGAGTACTTTTTCCACACGCTTAAAAAAAAAAAAAAAAAAAAAAAAAACGTCTTTCATTCGACCACATAGTCACATGACTCTCGCCCTGAAAAGATGTCAAAATCACCATAGTCATGTGATCAGTCACGATGGCGGTTGTCCAAGCCAAATGGCTCTGTGGCCTTTCGTAATAATTCACACTCTTGAAGCTTTTTTGCTAATGCTACATTTGACTAAAACCCAAAATAACGCTCTGTGATCGACGTCTTGTTTGACATTCCATCCAAATTCTGTCTGTCGTGAGTGTGGAACATTTTTTGGTCCGTGTTTTGTCCCCAATCAGACACTGTCGGTCAATGAATCAATCCGTTTTCTTCAACGGCGACGATATTACTGATTTTTTTTTTTTGTTGTTGTCTTTTTTTTTGTGAATATCCCCGTAAATACCAAAAGGCCAAATTACTGTTTTTACTGTATGTATATTTTCTATGACATTTTTCTAGTCATTTACTCATGTTGTATAACCGCGTGGATTCGATTTGATAATTCCACATAGATTTAACTCATTAATGCTTGTTTTTTTTTTTTTTTTAATCGTTCGGGTAATTGTAGCAATTTAACACATTTTATCTGCAGCCACAAACGTGCGCACTATGTAAATAGCAACAGATTGAATAAAGACTTGAATATGACTTTTGGGAAAATCAGAGTCTTTTATTGGACAGAAATGATTGACTCCTCCCCCCCCCCCCCCAATCCCATGAAAGACAAATATAGCTTGAACGCGCTTTTTTTTTTTAATGACATTTTTTTTGTTTTCAAACTTTATATTGCATCCTCAACAAACGTCCTCCCACCAAAGTTATGAAAAATATGTCATTGTAGCATCGCAGTCATACATGGTAAAGTGTATACAGTGCATCATAAATAAACGGCAGGAAATGATACAGATTGCAATGACGACGCGTACAACGCGGCATCTCCCGAAGTGTAACTCACGCGTGACGACCGCAAAATTATGGATGAAAATACATTTCAATTATTTCACTCGTGGCACATGCATTGGAGACCCTTTGACATTATTATTATTATTATTATTGTTGTTGTTATTAGTGACCTGATTTGGGCCGAAATTTGAATTCAGCCTCTTTTTTTTATATGTTGGCATACGTATTTTAATAGAGTGTATATACGATTTACATAAAGTACGTCGATAAGCAAGTAGTAAAAGACCTGCTGATTAAATTTAATGGAATACTTAATGTTAACGTTATCACAAATATATTTATAAATCGCTACTTTCGGGTGGTGGGGGGCACAAGCATATTGCAATTTTATTTTATTTTTAAAAATAATTAATGGGGATAAACCTGAAAACAAAGCGGCATACTCCTTCGTGCTGAAAATGTGAAGTCATTCAGATTTTTTTGATTTTTTTTTTTTTTTTCTAAGCACGTGAGCCACCGTAGCACCGATTTAAAGCATAAGCTATAAAAGTGAACATTTTATATCAACTCTTTGTCTCGGATTTGATTTTTAAAAATATGACGGGCCTGGTCATCCGTAGATAAGACCAAAAAAAAAAAAAAAAATACAATAAAATTCCCAGCCGTAAACTATACTTACACAGCGAGTACCCTAAAATCGAGCGAGCAGCTTTGCAATTTGCGACTATGCATCTCGTCGCAGTCGTCTTTACTTGTCCCCTTGGAAACCCTGTTGGCAAAAAATAAGCATTTATTATAATCATGTCAAAACAACTCTGTCGATGTGCGGGTGTGCGCGCGGGTGTGCGTCCTCACCTAGTCGGTACATTTGCGCTTCCAACAGTCGGGGTTGAGCCTCTTCTGTTCATCGGCGAGCTCTTTGGCCTGTAAGGTAAACACACGGCGCTCTTCGCTTCGCATTTTCTTCCAGCGCTCGCCGAGGAGCACGCTGATGGCTCTATAAACACAATAATTAATTAATCTAATTAATTAATCTAATTAATTATAAAATCACACCAAGGCGCACACCAACCTGTTATCCTTGCCCGGGTGCATCTGCGTGTACTGCACCCTGAACTTCTTGGCAAAAAGCATGAATGCGTTCATCGGCCGCTTGCACCTTAGTTGCGGCGGGGTTACTTCCTGGTTGGCGGACATTTTGTCTTTTGATTGGCTTGCGATGACGACAGCGGGAGTGGCCGGGCTTGGCAGCGTCTGTCGATAAGTTCGGATTGCTTTTTTTCCTGATTCTTTCTTGTATTTCAGTCGTTTGTCGTCGACGAATAGGACGCCAAACCTTGTAACGCGTCTCTGTCGGGAGAAACGGCGCCCCCGCTGGACTGGGAGGCGTAGCGCCGTCGGGCCATGCTGCTCAGCAGGTAAACCGCCGAAGAGTCCAGCGGTGTGAAATCGTAACTGGGGAAGACGCGGCACAATTGCGGCCTGTCGCAATCGTTGAATTTCACGTTGAGATAAATACCTTTTGAACGTGTCAAAGACGAGCGAGTCGTCCGTATGTTCGGCATCTCTGTGACCGGGAGGAAGGCACACGTCGCCGAGCTCCATTTCATAGCCCGCTATCCCATAATGCACTACGGTCAAGCTCGGGTAGAAAGACGACCAACCTGATGAAAAGTGTTGCAGGTGAGTTCTCGCTTTTTTTTTTTTTTTTATATAAATAAATTGTTTATTTCAAAATCTAAAGTAATTTTTTAAAAGTGTATATATATATATATATATATATATATATAAAATAGTTTAATTTAAACAAATTGTACATACCTTTGTTTTTAATGTAAAACGGGTGGTCGAGTTGACAGCGCGCAGTCAGCAAGCCGTGCCCGAAGGCCCCGGGGTCAAAGGTCAGCTGCAAGGTGGCCTGACCAGACAACACGTTTTCCGAATGTGCCACAAGCTGCAAACCCTCACAGCCGTAACTCTGCAAAATTGATTTTTTTTTTTGTCCACCAAGCAGTTGATCATACTTATGTTGTCAAATTATGTTTTTTTTTTTTTTTTAACCATCGTACCTTCAAGGATATGGACTGGTCCTCATTTTCAGACTGAATGTCCTCAACATTGCGCCACTCGACACGGGAGCCGCTGTGGAAACGCAGGCGAGTGCCTGCACACGCAAAAGAGCTTCAACTAGCCTCGTACTGACAGCCCAATATATATATTAAAAAAAAAATATATATATATATATATATATATATATATAAAATATTTTTTATCTTCATTAACATCAGTAAAAATATTTGCCTTTGATATGTTTGCTGCAAAAAAATCTTCCACTTTTTTTACTTCATGTATTCTAATTTTGCTATAGATATATTCAATTTTTGGGAATTGTTTATTTTTTCATTATTAGAATTTTACCATTTTTTACCAAAAAAAAAACAAAACAACTGAAATAATTTTTGCACACTGCAGAAGTACATTTTTATATCTTTTCAAATGCACGCGTTTGTACGATGCCGCCTGTTGAAAACGACTAATATAAAACGTGACACAATTATATCTTAATATTAAATGATTAATTTCTGTTTTGTACATTTTATTACATATTCTAAATTCAGTTGCCCACTGTGAAACTCCACTTTATAAGACAGCGCATTTATATATTTTAAAAATATGAACCATTTCTCAATTAAAAAAAAAATCATTTAAATAATTTTATGCCTGTATATTTTATTTCAATTTTTAAAAATAATTTCTGTTGAAAATGATTGAAATCAAATATTTTCCGACATTAAACACATTTATAATTGTGTAGCATTTACATATTTTTTTTAATATAATTTTTAAACACCTACATATATTTTATACCGCCTTTTTATCTTCTATAAAAAATATATCATGCATTTTGGTTTTCGTTTCGGGTTCACGCTGACGTTGGACTTCCTCTTAAATCCCCGCATTCCAGCAGACCCCTTTCAAGGTTTTGTTCCAAAACTGGTCATCAGTCCCTCCACCTATTTGCCATCACTTCAAATATTAAAAACCAAAATGGGTACATTCACATCCCCCTTTGAGTGTACATGTGTGTGTGTGTACCTTTCAGAAAGCAATGCCAGGCAGTGGCAGGCCAGGAGACACTCCAGGCCGTGTCCTCGTCATCGGACAGCGACGATCTGGTGGACATCGCGGAGCCACATTCGCTGTTCATCTGCGCAAACATCAGGCAACGAAGCGTTTCGGAAGCGGGTCATTGACGTGTTGCTAAGTTGGGGTGAAAAGAGGAGCTTGCCGTACCCTGCCTCTGCTGGAGTTCGAAGGGGGTGGCCGGGCGTACGAATGCAGATAACTGAAAATGACAAACCAAGACTTAGATTTCCCACTTTAGTTGTCCTGCTTTTTAACTATGAAACGATATCTCGTTGTGCGATTGTACCTGCTGCGGGGAGACTCCTGTAGGAGTGGGCTTTGAGGCCCCGTGGCAATGTGAGCCAACTGCGTCAGCCAGCGGGTGTCCCCCGACTGCGCCCGACACCCCGCGCCGGCCTCCATTTGATAAATCGCCGTCATCTCTTTCTCTTCTGGAGCCTCCTGCAGCTTTGGAAGATCGGCTGAGGAAAAGAGCACAGGGATGTTTGTGTCTTTAATGCTGCAATTTGATACCATAAAAGTCGTGCGGTACTTGATGTTACCATATTCCATTAATTGCATATCACTCCTTTGGCCAGGGGAAGAGTCACGTGATTGGTCCTGATCCACTTCCGCGATCTCTTCTGTGAGTGTAAAGCACAATTCCAATGTCGACATTTGGAGGGCTGCTTGAATTAATCGAAGAGGGGCTGGCTGACCGTTGCCATGGGGACGGCGGATACCTGTGCATTTGCAAGGAGGGTCGGTCTCCCTGTGCTGTTTGGGGATCACCACCTCCCACATGATGTCAACTGAAACGTATGAAAGAAAAGAAAACCTGTCTTTCTCCATATTCAATTTTTTTTTTATATCTATCTACAGTGAAACTCCTCTACAACGAAATCTACATGGGTGAAAATACCCCCTCGTGTGAAAAAAATCTTCATGCATTAACACCATTCCCACTTTCCTGTTTCAAATTTGCTACAGTGAAAACCCCCCTGTTGTGAAAAAATTCTTGCTGCAAACATGATTTCGTTGTAGAGGACTTTCACTGTATATCTCTATATCTATATATATATATATATATATACAGTGATCCCTCGCTCTAACGCGGTTCACTTTCCGCGGCTTCGCTGTTTCACAGATTTTTTTGGGGCAGTTTTTTTTCATGCTTTTAACCCTTTAAATCAGAACGCGTCGGCATCACCGCGTGTCGACAGTACAGTATTTCCAAAAACTATTCTAGTTATTTGTTGAAAACGTTTTTTTTTTTGTAATTGGGGCTGATTTCATTGTATATATAGTTAAGTATTGTATAATAACTGTAAAAAAAATAAAGTTCACGACTTCACGGATTTCACTTATCACTGGTTCTTTTTGGAACGTAACCCCCGCGATAAACGAGGGATCACTGTAATTTATTTCCTTAAATGTTATTTCCTTAAATGTTCGTTTTTGTGGTTTTTTTTTTGCTTGTTTTTAACGCTCGCCCACAAAATGAAATGAAAGTTTCTTCCCCTGTTGCGCAACATGGTCATCATGTGATAGCCTCTTGTTTATAAACTTCCAGAGCGTCCGCGCAAGCGCGTAACGACCCATTCATTCACTGCGGTCAAGCCAGCCTCCACTCGCAATATCGAAATCAAGTGAGCCGCCACTGCTATTGTCAATACTGTGCATTACGGTAATCTGCCGCTAACGAGCGGCGTTGGTCACCTTCAAAATAAAAGCGTCTCCACTAATGCATAAACGTCATTTGTTTGGGTTGAAAGAAATTAATAAAAAATATCAAATAAAGTATTTCTTGGCTGTCAGCTAACAATACGCTCACCCCGGAGGAACAAGAACTCTCAGAAAAGCACAAAAAAGCATTCTCAAGTGGAGATAGAAAATAAAGTCAATGGTAATTCTACATCAATTTCACCTGATAATTTTTGAAATTTTTTTGGAAAAAATTCCTAAAAATTAAGTTTTCGTTATCCCGTGAGGGCTGTAGGTCTGGGGGTAACTACCGCACTCCGGCTATCCAACGCGACCACTCCCGTCCAAATCTGATGTCGCATTTTGAAATAAAAGGCCTCTGAAATGTGGCAAGATGACCTTATTTCTGACATGGCCTGAATGCCTAACAGGTTGACATTTTCGACCGTTTTGAAAAAATTCCTAAAAATTAAGTTGTCGTTATCCCGTGAGGGCTGTGGGTCTGGGGGTAACTACCGCACTCCGGCTATCCAACGCGACCACTCTTGTCCAAATCTGATGTCGCATTTTGAAATAAAAGGTCTCTGAAATGTGGCAAGATGACCTTATTTCTGACATGGCCTGAATGCCTAACAGGTTGACATTTTCGACCGTTTTGAAAAAATTCCTAAAAATTAAGTCGTCGTTATCCCGTGAGGGCTGTGGGTCTGGGGGTAACTACCGCACTCCGGCTATCCAACGCGACCACTCCCGTCCAAATCTGATGTCGCATTTTGAAATAAAAGGCCTCTGAAATGTGGCAAGATTACCTTATTTCTGACATGGCCTGAATGCCTAACAGGTTGACATTTTCGACCGTTTTGAAAAAATTCCTAAAAATTAAGTTGTCGTTATCCCGTGAGGGCTGTGGGTCTGGGGGTAACTACAGCACTCCGGCTATCCAACGCGACCACTCTTGTCCAAATCTGATGTCGCATTTTGAAATAAAAGGCCTCTGAAATGTGGCAAGATGACCTTGTTTCTGACATGGCCTGAATGCCTAACAGGTTGACATTTTCGACCGTTTTGAAAAAATTCCTAAAAATTAAGTCGTCGTTATCCCGTGAGGGCTGTGGGTCTGGGGGTAACTACAGCACTCCGGCTATCCAACGCGACCACTCCCGTCCAAATCTGATGTCGCATTTTGAAATAAAAGGTCTCTGAAATGTGGCAAGATTACCTTGTTTCTGACATGGCCTGAATGCCTAACAGGTTGACATTTTCGACCGTTTTGAAAAAATTCCTAAAAATTAAGTCGTCGTTATCCCGTGAGGGCTGTGGGTCTGGGGGTAACTACAGCACTCCGGCTATCCAACGCGACCACTCCCGTCCAAATCTGATGTCGCATTTTGAAATAAAAGGTCTCTGAAATGTGGCAAGATTACCTTATTTCTGACATGGCCTGAATGCCTAACAGGTTGACATTTTCGACCGTTTTGAAAAAATTCCTAAAAATTAAGTCGTCGTTATCCCGTGAGGGCTGTGGGTCTGGGGGTAACTATAGCACTCCGGCTATCCAACGCGACCACTCCCGTCCAAATCTGATGTCGCATTTTGAAATAAAAGGCCTCTGAAATGTGGCAAGATGACCTTATTTCTGACATGGCCTGAATGCCTAACAGGTTGACATTTTCGACCGTTTTAAAAAAATTCCTAAAAATTAAGTCGTCGTTATCCCGTGAGGGCTGTAGGTCTGGGGGTAACTACAGCACTCCGGCTATCCAACGCGACCACTCTCGTCCAAATCTGATGTCGCATTTGGGAATAAAAGGCCTCTGAAAAATGAAAATATCACCTGGGTTCTGACATGACATTTTCGACCATTTTGAAAAAATTCATTTCATTATGTCGATCGAAATTGAGCTTCCCCTCCTTTACAGACTAGCATCTGCCACTGCTTTCAACATATACACAAACACAAATTAATACACATTCACACATTTATTTTGCACAATTTTACACTCATGTACACATTCATAATGTCCATACACACACACGCACATTTACAAATTTATTTACACAATTTTACACTCATGTACATATTCATAATGTCCATATACACACATTTATAATGTACACAATTTTACACTCATGTACATATTCATAATGTCCACATACACACAGACACATATACACACATTTATAATTTACACAATTTTACACTCATGTACATATTCATAATGTCTACACACACACACACACACAGACACACACACGCGCACACACACACATTTACAAATTTATTTACACAATTTTACACCCATGTACATATTCATAATGTCCATACACACACGCACACACACTCAGATATATATAGACGAAGGTCTCCTAGGTGTCCAATTCACACTCATGGCTCACATACAACGCATGACCAATTCCCTGTTTTTGCCTTTGCCAAGCTCTCCACGGTCATTCCAAGGCATTGCTCGTGATACCACCTTTCACATTCGTCACACTGTATCTATATAAAGGGGAAAAATAAACAAACACACAGCATTATAAAACAACCTATTGCAAAATTATGTATCGGGCATCTTCCAACCAGAATAACTCTAAGTTGTTTTTACAATTCAACATACCACATATTAAATTTTTTCTGACTTGAACTATTCCAATTTAAACAGTGTATGCAAACCATCGTAACGGGAATATACATATTCTTTTTCAGCAAATTTGCATAGTAGCGTTTTTAGAATAGACTTAACAGAAACATGGATGAAGGAGTCAGATGTAATAGAGAGAAATAAAAAACGCTGCGATTTTCTGGAAGAATGCGAAGGCATGAAAAATGTGTGAGTTCTTCTGTGAAAGTCTGGGCTGAAAGGCAAGAAACATTTGGATTGAGAAGATGATACAGTCTGGCCGTATCTCTCACACACACACACACACACACACACAAACTTAACATCTACCACTTAACATCTACCGAGGCCGTATGTGGCCCACAATGTGAAATGAGTTTCACGCCCTTGCTCTACACCTATCAGTGTTAAAACCATACAGAAAACACCCTGTTGCCTCACACCAGACCTGTATAGGAGAGCTTATAGCAAGATAATCTGGATCATCCTTCTCTGCCTCTTTCCTCTGCCTGTGTGCGCTGTCAGAAAATTAAACTTGGTGACTTTATGTTGTTGTTGTTGTGCAATCCTTTAAAATAAACCAACATGCAAAGGAACCAGTAGTTTAATGCGGCAAATTTACTTCTAGGTTCCTTTAATGGGGATAACAAATATGAAGATAAATTAATTGTGTGGTCTTGCAATGTAAAACTCACCCAGTCAATCAAAGGAGGACCTGCTCCAGGTGGTTTGGCCAACGAGCACATGGCACAGTGCATGGTGGGATCAAATACTACAACATGATGAATCATCATTTAATGTACATTTAAACATACATACTTTTTTTGAATGGGTGATCAGTATAAACTAACCAACCTGATGCTGCCAGTATTTCCAATCCAAGTCTTGTTCTCTCATTGGCCATTTCTTTCGGTGACGAATCAAATTTAATATGTGGAATCTTTGGAAATGTTTTCATGAGCTCTGCGGCAATCTGAAACACAAAGTGATTTTCTTCAAAATTGTTTGGAGTGAACAATTTAAAAACACAGATTATACAAGGATGCAGTGTGTTCCCATTTCTTTTTTAAATGAAACACATCATATAGACACAGATAATACACAAGCAGAGGCCATTCTATATTATTGGAAGAGTTCTACTTGCCAAGGTAACAATCACACCGCAGCTGGATGAATCCTGCTGTGTGGGGTGGGCCAAACATCCTCCTTTCCAATCTTTATCCTCCCACTCTGCTTTTCCGTGGTGCGTTTTCCGCATTGTTAAGAATTCACTGGATGTTTGATGAAGGAGACAAGATTAAAAACTTTCCACTGTGAAAATTAGTCTTACTTGGTTTAATTGAATTGAATTGAATTGAATACAACTTTATTGTCAAATGTGCTGTACGTATGTGTAACATACAGCACAGATGAAATTTCTTCCCCCTCAACATAAAACAAGAGGAGCCGCTGCGGGTGTCCGCGCCGCCATCAAAAGAAAAGTTGACCAAGAAAATGACAAAATAATACAAGACAACACATGAAACACATACATACATTGAATAGCCTGAAGAGTTGATGAGAAAATATTCACATCTGCGATACAGGTGGCACAATTAAGTTTAGGTGTAGGCTAAGATATGTCAGGACCACATCTACACATTCTGCAGTGGTGAAATCATGGAAGTATAAATACCGGAATCTTTTGGCTGCAATCGTGGAATCGTTGACCTCTGTGTGACACTGAGCGGGATCCACCAGATATACTGTTCCAGTATCAGCATTTATGTACTGGAAAAGGTGTAAAGAGAAATCCGAGGTTACACATGCATATGTTATATATTTAAGGAAAGTGACATACGAACTAGAGGTTGCAAATTGTCAATACTCAAAACTTAGAGAAAACACCCTTGTAACTATTGTAGGCAAGGAATGCATTTCTTTTTCTTTTCCATGTGAATACATGAACTGCACTCACCAGAAGTTTCCAGTGGTTATTGTTTACATTTACAAAGGATAAAATTCCCTTGTAAGAGTTCAGGTTTTCCTGTCAATGCAAAAAAAAGATTAATGGAATGGAATGGAATACAACTTTATTGTCAAATGTGCTGTACGTATGTGTAACATACAGCACAGATGAAATTAAGTCTTATAACTTACATTCATCGATCTAGTAAACACATGATGGTTTTGAGAGCTATCCCCCTAATTGGCTTGGGGGCCCTTCCCCAGGTCATAACAATACCTTCGGGAAACAGTGCCGTGGAAGCGTACTCTTGTCCCCAGAGATGATCAGTTCAGCAGTGTAGTAACTCATAAGATAAAAGCTCCTCATCACTCTGAGTTTCTTGGCCAAAACGTGAAACAATCCTTCAATGATCTATGTAGAAGAGCAATATTTTTGTGACATTGTTTTTCAAATGAGTATTTAATTATTGTACTTAATCATTATAAAAACAAAATGAGAACTGCACCTCGCCAGTGAGCCACTCATGAGGTCGGAGTGAACATAGCTCACTGTGCCGAATAACCATGTCAGAACCCAGGTGATATTTTCATTTTTCAGAGGCCTTTTATTCCCAAATGCGACATCAGATTTGGACGGGACATTATGAATATGTACATGAGTGTAAAATTGTGTACATTATAAATGTGTGTATATGGACATTATGAATATGTACATGAGTGTAAAATTGTGTACATTATAAATGTGTGTATATGGACATTATGAATATGTACACGAGTGTAAAATTGTGTAAATAAATTTGTAAATGTGCGTGTGTGTGTATGGACATTATGAATGTGTACATGAGTGTAAAATTGTGCAAAATAAATTTGTGAATGTGTATTAATTTGTGTTTGTGTATATGTTGAAAGCAGTGGCAGATGCTAGTCTGTAAAGGAGGGGAAGCTCAATTTCGATCGACATAATGAAATGAATTTTTTCAAAATGGTCGAAAATGTCATGTCAGAACCCAGGTGATATTTTCATTTTTCAGAGGCCTTTTATTCCCAAATGCGACATCAGATTTGGACGAGAGTGGTCGCGTTGGATAGCCGGAGTGCGGTAGTTACCCCCAGACCTACAGCCCTCACGGGATAACGACAACTTAATTTTTAGGAATTTTTTCAAAACGGTCGAAAATGTCAACATGTCAGAAATAAGGTCATCTTGCCACATTTCAGAGGCCTTTTATTTCAAAATGCAACATCAGATTTGGACGAGAGTGGTCGCGTTGGATAGCCGGAGTGCTGTAGTTACCCCCAGACCCACAGCCCTCACGGGATAACGACGACTTAATTTTTAGGAATTTTTTTAAAACGGTCGAAAATGTCAACCTGTTAGGCATTCAGGCCATGTCAGAAATAAGGTCATCTTGCCACATTTCAGAGGCCTTTTATTTCAAAATGCGACATCAGATTTGGACGGGAGTGGTCGCGTTGGATAGCCGGAGTGCTATAGTTACCCCCAGACCCACAGCCCTCACGGGATAACGACAACTTAATTTTAGGAATTTTTCAAAACGGTCGAAAATGTCAACATGTCAGAACCCAGGTGATATTTTCATTTTCAGAGGCCTTTTATTTCAAAATGCAACATCAGATTTGGACGAGAGTGGTCGCGTTGGATAGCCGGAGTGCTGTAGTTACCCCCAGACCCACAGCCCTCACGGGATAACGACGACTTAATTTTTAGGAATTTTTTCAAAACGGTCGAAAATGTCAACATGTCAGAACCCAGGTGATATTTTCATTTTTCAGAGGCCTTTTATTTCAAAATGCAACATCAGATTTGGACTGGAGTGGTCGCGTTGGATAGCTGGAGTGCGGTAGTTACCCCCAGACCTACAGCCCTCACGGGATAACGACAACTTAATTTTTAGGATTTTTTTCAAAACGGTCGAAAATGTCAACATGTCAGAAATAAGGTCATCTTGCCACATTTCAGAGGCCTTTTATTTCAAAATGCAACATCAGATTTGGACGAGAGTGGTCGCGTTGGATAGCCGGAGTGCTGTAGTTACCCCCAGACCCACAGCCCTCACGGGATAACGACGACTTAATTTTTAGGAATTTTTTAAAAACGGTCGAAAATGTCAACCTGTTAGGCATTCAGGCCATGTCAGAAATAAGGTCATCTTGCCACATTTCAGAGGCCTTTTATTTCAAAATGCGACATCAGATTTGGACGGGAGTGGTCGCGTTGGATAGCCGGAGTGCTATAGTTACCCACAGACCCACAGCCCTCACGGGATAACGACGACTTAATTTTTAGGAATTTTTTCAAAACGGTCGAAAATGTCAACCTGTTAGGCATTCAGGCCATGTCAGAAATAAGGTCATCTTGCCACATTTCAGAGGCCTTTTATTCCCAAATGCGACATCAGATCCGGACGAGAGTGGCCGCGTTGGATAGCCGGAGTGCTGTAGTTACCCCAGACCTACAGCCCCTCACGGGATACTGAAAACTCAATTAATATCAGGTGAAATTGATGTAAATTACCATTGACTTTATTTTCTATCTCCACTTGAGAATGCTTTTTTGTGCTTTTCTGAGAGTTCTTGTTCTTCCGGGGTGAGCGTATTGTTAGTTGACAGCCAAGAAATTCTTTATTTGATATTTTTATTAATTTCTTTCAACCCAAACAAATGACGTTTATGCATTAGTGGAGACGCTTTTATTGTGAAGGTAACCAACGCCGCTCGTTAGCGGCAGATTACCGTAATGCACAGTATTGACAATAGCAGTGGCGGCTCACTTGATTTCGATATTGCGAGTGGAGGCTGGCTTGACCGCAGTATTCATTCAACGCCGTGAATGACGGCAACAAAATAAACGAGGCGCAAGTCGCAACGATCGTTTATTTCAGGCATCGTGTATTCATAAAGTCGTATTTTGTTGACAGAAGCACAAAAAAAGAAGCAGTTTGATCGAAAGGGCAATTAAAAACGGGGGGGGGGGGGGGTCCGTCGACGGATCCGAGAGAAATGTAAATGAATAATATCTGTTCGATTGGCAAACGATGTCTGGGTTGAGAAAAAGCGATCAAATATAATAAATGCGTCGAATGGGTTTCGGGGAAAGGGCCGTATAACCATTGCAAAACAACTAACGTCAACAATGAAGCTTGAAGAGCGATCGCGCAGCAGAGCTCCTATCTGTGAAAACAACAGGCCTCGTCATCTCAATATTGTCTCGTATTTTCCGAGTTTAGAGCATATTCAATAGATTGGTGCTATCGCTTGTCGAAATCGACGCTTTAAAACACGGAAAAGTTTTCATTAACTTTTTCTTCACTCACCTAAACAGTGGCCTTGTACGGGGAAAGTAGGTTGGTATAAACAGATCATCCTCGCCGATCCTATTGGTCCAACTTGGTGTCAATCAAAGTCTATTAGCATTGTCATTGGTCGGTTTGTTTGCAAGACAGCTCTCCATATTTACATCGAGATGAAAGATTAAAAATGATGATGAAACAGTTTGTTATTTATTATTATCCAAACCATGGATTTTCTGTCTTGTTTGCAATAATTCGTAAAGTTGTTTTTTGTGATTAGAACCAATTGTTGAAATTGTTAGGTGGAAAAATCGAACATAAGGTTTCAAATTAAATAAAAAAACACTTCAGTTCGACCCAGTCTGTATTTATATTAAAATTAATTCAATTGATCCACTTTGTGATGTTCCTGATGAAGAAAACACGCTCATTATATTACTTAAAAGTTACTAAATTTGGCCGCTAGATTGCAGCAAACACGAAAGTTGATTAAGCTTCACACCAGCTGTATGGTTGTATTTCCGACTATACCCTTATTTTGAAGGAATCACCGGATGATGGTAACTCTTCCAGCAACGTTAGCAAATCAACTGTCTAACCTGGCAGCGAGTCAACGTTGTTGAATCTTTTAAAACAATTATTCTATTCGTTAATGTGCTTTATTGGCCTCATTTAAATGCCGAGTCGTGGCTTGTTTACAGTGGGTGTTATCACCCTAGACGTCTGTTGGTGAGTTTTCCTTCGACACTTTCCGTAACTTGTACCGTTATAGGTCAGCTTTCTCGTGTGGCGCTTCCTGCTGAAGTTGTGCGGTCCGCTCTCATTTTCTTCTCAATGAGTTATTTCGTGACATTAATTTGGACATGTTCGCCACAAGTATGTCAAAATATATACATTTGAGAGAAACGTGTCAACACAGTATTATTTTGTGTAGTGTTGCATTCTTACTACAGTACAGTACAGTACTGTCAATTTTAGCTTCCTGTTTCCAAAAAAAAAAAAAAAAAGGCCTCCAGTCATGACATCCTGTTTATTTAGAAAATTATATAAAATGGCAGAAAGGTTTTAAATAGATATATTTTTATTCCAATTGTTTCAAGACACTTTCTGACTATTGTTGGTGTGTATTTGAACACAAGTGCTCCAAAACTTTCCGATTGTTTCCTGTGCAAAGCCCACTTTTGGGCACCCCCAACGGTTTTACAAATGGATTTAGGTCTGGGCTGTGGAATCGTTTCTTCTCAAATAGAAAACAATGTGAAAATCAATGTGTCCTTTTCTATCTAGCTCGTCAAACTAGGCGATGGACGAGCAGCCGATTCAGGCGAGCGACGAAGAACGAGTGGTGTTGCGAGAAGATAGCAGGCGGCGGAGACGAAGGAAGGTCATCATGTCGTCCTCCTGCGCTTCCATGGATCACGTCGCCGTGGAGTTCGTTCTCCCCACAGTGGCACGGGGCGCCGACTGCCCCGACTCGCTGCAACTGGAGGTTCCGGGAAACTGGACAGTTGAACAGGTTCCTCATTGTTACTTAATTGTCCATTCAAGCGCCACTTAAGTTGACTTTGAACATCTCTGCTCCCAGGTGAAGGCACAAGTGTGGCTGGATGCGATGACATCCAACCTCTGTCCGGAATTCTACCAGCGGTTTTCTCCTGACCACTGCATACTACTCTACCAGAAAAAAGGCAACATGTGCGAGATCTACGACAAGCACCAAGTCTTCCAGACGCTGGACTGCGTACGCTACTGGAGAGGTTTGTCTGATGCAATGATCCCCAAAAAATGATGGAGAAATATACATACACGGGTTAATTCTGCCATCTAGTGGAAAAGCATTGAATTGTTCTGGTTGTCACTATACATCAGCGGCATAGAACGATGAAAAAAGATGCAGCAATAATTGTTGCCGACAGATAATTTTCACACAGTGGTTGGGGCTCACTGCAGGTTGAAACATGGGGCTTTTTAATTTTTGAATTTATTTATTATTATTTTTTTGAAAGCCTTGAAGAAAGATGTTGGCCGGATCAAGCTGGCCCCTCGTCTGCAGCCCTCAGACGAGACCCTTCAATACCAGCGGTACCTCAACTACCTGATCGGCTACGACGTCACCGACGTCAGTAACGTGCACGACGACGAACTGGAGTTCACTCGCAGGAAGCTGCTGACGCCGCGGCGCGTCGAGCTGTCGGGCCGCGACGCAAAGCTCTACTCCATGGACCCGTGGGTGACGCACAAGCCGCTGCCGGAGCACCTCCTGGGAAAGGTATGTTCGAATTTTGGTGGGATAATGCCAAATAAATTCATCAGTTTTCAATAGCGCATTCCTTCTTTTGGTCGCTGGGGGGGAGGGGAAGTGGCAGTAAAACAGGCCAAAATCCAAGAAAATAAAAATAATTCATTTTTCATTTTAAATCCTGCTTTTCATATCCTGAAGAATTTTAAAGAACGTTCCCTCTAATAATATCAATGTAATCTTGTTCGTAAGAAGATGTTATGGTTCAAATGGTCCCCTTTTTATGAGGAAGTTAGAGTCTCTAGTTTCCCTTAAAGATGAGTCATATCTTAATCGTGGGTGGGCAGACGATGCGGTTCCATTTCAGCGGTGTTATGTTATCGGGCTGCTCTGTTCATCCTCTCAGATCAGCAACGGCCATGTCCTCGTTGTCATCCACATTTGCACAGCCAGTCAGACCATCAAGGTGTCCATTGACGACACACCGGCGCAGGTACAAATCAAATATTCACGCTTCATTTGCTTTGTCAGATCTCACATTTCGTGTTTTGTCCCCAATGCAGGTTTTGTCCAGCTTCTTATCCAAAACGGCAAATAAAAGAAGCTTGCTGGGCATCCCCGACAGCACCTGCGAGACGGACTTTGTGCTGCGCGTTTGCGGCAGGTTTGGTCAAATCAGGTCCGGTATGAAGTTGGTGGGATCGAATTAATTTTGTTGTTGTTTTTAAACAGGGAGGAGTACCTGTATGGAGAGAAACCGCTACGCAACTTCAACTGGATCCGTCAGTGTCTGAAGAATGGCGAGGAGATCCACTTGGCTCTGGAGACGCTGCCAGATCCCGAACTGGATTTGGTCCGTGAAGAGGACTGGGCCCCAGTGGACGATTGCACCGGTGTCGCAGGTAATCGTTTTTTTCTCGCCCTCACTGCGACGGACATTCATTTGGAATAATTGTCGTGATTTTTTATTTTATTTTCCCAGGCACGCATGAGCAGCTGACCATCGACGAGAAGGACTACGAGCGAGTGTTCACCGTCTCCATGTGGGACTGTAACAGGAAGTTCCGAGTGAAAGTGCTGGGAATTGACATCCCGACTCTTCCCAAAATTTCCGACTTTGTCGTGTTCATTGAGGCCAGCATCTTTCACAGTCAGCAGCTTCTCGCTCAGGTGAGTGATACCGATCCATAAACGACACGTGTGTCATTGTATCGTTGCTGGGCAACTAAAGGCGTACATCTGATCCTTTTAAAATCTGAACCAAAAGTTAAAAAATGTGCTTTTAAACCCATGAACGAACAATGTCAAGCCACAATTTTTATACTTCAGGAGCGGACGACTCCCAAAGTCTTCAATGAAGAAGTGTTGTGGAACTGCTGGTTAGAGTTTAACATCAAAATCAAGGACCTGCCTAAAGGGTCCCGACTCAACCTCCAGGTAAGGATTCTTTTACTCTTATTTTTTTTTTTTTTTAAATAGCCATTATAATTTTAGATATATTTGTCAATCAGCATGGCACATTCGCCTCACAGTTCTGAGGTTGAGGGTTCGAATCCGGGCTCTGGCGTTTCTTTGTGAAGTTTGTCTTATTCTCCCCATGAAGCTTCCCCGCCCACTTCCCCAAAAAAGTGAGAAAAATTGGTGCAACGGCATTTTAATTTTAGCTTAATTTTAGCTAAGCTAATTATAGAATTAGCTTAAGGTGCTCCATCAATTTTATTTTATTTTATTTTATCCATCCATCCATCCATTTTCCGATCCGCTTTATCCTCACAAGGGTCGCGGGGGTGCTGGAGCCTATCCCAGCCGTCTTCGGGCAGTAGGTGGGGGACACCCTGAACCGGTTGCCAGCCAATCGCACGGCACACACACACATGGACAAACAACCAGCCGTGCTCGCACTCGCACCTTGGGACAATTTGGAGTGTTCAATCAGCCTGTCATGCATGTTTTTGGAATGCGGGAGGAAACCCGAATACCCGGAGAAAACCCACACAGGCCCGGGTAGAACATGCAAACCACACACAGGAAGTCCGGAGCTGGAATCGAACCCGGTACCTCTGCACTGTGAGGTCGACGCGCTAACCATTGGCGCACCGGGCCGCCCGATTTTATTTTAGTTAATTTTTTTAATCGTAGCCATCATCAATTGACAACTATGACATGTAATGGGCAAGGGGATCACAGTAAATATCTTACAGCATCCCGTTTCCTTCCCAGGTGGTGTGCAGGAAGCAACCCCAGACCCCGACCTCAAAAGGATCCGCCCACCAGGAGAGCACATCAGGAGGCGGGAGTCAGGACGGTAAGGCCGTCCCAAATACCCGCCCACCTTCCACCAAGCGAGCCTGACCGCTTCCGCCGCCGTTCACCCAGGCAAAACCAAGAGCCGCCTCCTGTACTACGTCAACCTGCTGCTGATCGACCACCGCTCGCTGCTGCGCCAGGGCGAGTTCGTCCTGCACATGTGGAAAATGCCCGAGAAGAGCGAGGAGAGCAGCAGCAGCAGCATCAACGCCGACAAGCTGACGTCGGCCACCAACCCGGACAAGGCTTCGTCTATGGCCATCGCCATCTTACTGGATAAGTACCGCTACCCCGTGGTGCTCCCCAAGAGCCGCGATCCGAGTCGAGACGGCGCTCCGGAGGAGCCCGACGGAACCGAGCGAGGTCAAAGGGAGATGCCGAACCACCTGAAGAAACAGTTTGGCGCCATCGTGGCGACTGACCCCCTTCATCCATTGAGTCCCGAGGACAAAGAGCTACTGTGGCATTTCCGACACGAGTGTATGCGTGACCCCAGGTACTTGGGTCGTAATCGCTTGCTTGAATTTCGCTCCCCGAGCAACCAAACCTGACAAGGTCTCCCTGTCAGGGCCTATCCAAAGCTGCTGTCATCAGTCAGGTGGGGAAAACAGGAAGCCGTCCTGGCAATCCACCGACTGCTGGAGCGCTGCACCGCATGGGACAGCAGGTAATCGCAATCGCGCCGTTAGCGCTCTCGCTAAACGTTTTTGGGGTTTCTCATTCTTCCGATCCCGTCAGTGTTTTGGACGTCGGCTTGGCCATGCAGCTGCTCGACTGCCACTACTCGGACGCCCAAGTCCGCTCCATGGCCGTGCGCAAGTTGGAGACGCTGGAGGATGACGACGTGCTGCGATACCTTCTGCAGCTTGTCCAGGTCTGGTGCGCACGAATAAGACTCTCTTCCATCCGGCTTTCAAAATGCATGTCATTTGTAACCGGGTACCGTATTTTCCGCACTAAAAGGCGCACCTAAACGCCTTCCATTTTCGTAAAAGCTAACGGCGCACCTTAAAAATACGATGCGCCTTGTGTATGGTTATTACGGTAATACGTCGACCCCCAAAATGGCTCCTTGCTGCAGATCGGTTACGCAGTTGAACATGGAAATAGAGCGGCGGCAAGAGCGTTCAACGTTAGCGAGTCAATCTTACAACTTGCTGTTGGTTAAGTGAACTGTGTCGCTGCTTTATTAAACACGTTTTACTGACATCTGATCGTTCCGTTGGTATTCCCTGCAGCATAGCTCCATCTAGTGGATGCATTGTAGATTGCGTCTTATAATGCGGGGCGTCCAATATATGGTAAAAAAATGACAAAATAGGCCATTCATTGAAGGTGCGCCTCATAATCCAGTGCGCCTTTTGGTGTGGAAAATACGGTAAGTGATTTAAAAAAAAAAATTTTTTTATGTGTGGTTCACGTGGTTCATTGTGTAGCTAAACTGACTTTACATAACTCTTGCTGTATGTGTGTGTGTGTGTGTGTGTGTGTGTGTGTGTGTGTGTGTGTGTTCGTGTGTGTGTGTGTACGCAGGCGGTCAAGTTTGAGCCGTACCACGACGGCGCCCTTGTCAGGTTCCTGCTCAAGAGAGCTCTGAGGGTAAGCGGGATAAAAAAAACTGCATCGCGTAATTGTTGTCAGTGTATGCAGGTAAAAAAAAAAACAAAAAAAACAATTCTCTTGTCTCTATTTTTGCATTTCAGAGTAAGCGTATCGGCCATTTCCTCTTCTGGTTCCTCCGCAGTGAAATCGCCCAGTCCAAGCATTACCAGCAGCGCTTTGCAGTCCTGCTGGAGGCCTACCTGCGAGGCTGCGGCGAGGCCATGCTGCAGGATTTCGGGAAACAGGTGACCCTGGATTTTTAAATAAAACAGTGGGCCCCCTAGTGGATAATCCATGAATTGCATTTTATTAAAAATATTCATTCCGTGTCTTTTATGCATTTTTTTTTCATTTTTGAATTATCCCGCGGGCCTGATCGAACCTCCTCGGGGGCCGCTTCCGGACCGCGGGCTGTATACTTGACACCCCTGGGTTAGAGGGGGCGTGAAATGGAATTAATCCCACCATCTGCTCGATTGCAGGTGGAGGTGACTGAAGCTCTGCAGAAAGTCACCCGAGAGATCAAAACCATGTCCCCAGACAAGTATGACGTCACGGCACAAGGTGAACACGGACTCTCACTTTTCAAAATATATTGCAGTGAAACTCCTCTACAATGAAATCTACATGGGTGAAAATACCCCCTAGTGTGAAAAAAATCTTCATGCATTAACACCATTCCCACTTTCCTGTTTCAAATTTGCTACAGTGAAAAAAAAAACCCTGTTGTGAAAAAGTTCCTGCTGCAAACCTGATTTCATTGTAGAGGAGTTTCACTGTACTTACCTATAGTTACAGTGACAAATTTAACAAAGTTTCCACATCCCCCATTTTGTCATGTCATGTCATATTCCAAAATAAACGATCCCGCAGGAGTCAGTGAGCGATTCAAGCGCCGTAAACTAAAGTCGGACGCGTGTTTGCTTTTCAGTGGTGTGTCAGATGCGTCAGAAGCTGGAGGCTCTCCAGTCGTCTGGTCTTCCGCAGGGTTTCAGGGTGCCTTATGATCCCGGATTAAGAGCAGGAGCCCTGCTGGTAACGGAAACGCGCACTATGGAGACTCTGATGCGATTCCTTTTCTGAATGTTTTTTTTTTTTCGGGGTGGGGGCTCAGATCGAGCAGTGCAAAGTGATGGCATCCAAGAAGAAGCCGCTATGGCTGCAGTTTAAAAGGGCCGACCCCACCACCCTGTCCAAGGACCCCATTGGGATCATCTTCAAGCACGGTGACGACCTCAGACAGGACATGCTCATCCTGCAGGTAGCCGACAGTCTCGTCTCTTCCTCACACTTCAATTCTTGACTGTCAAGTATTCTTCTCCATTTTTTTTTGTGGTTCTTGTTTCCTGACAGATTCTGCTGATCATGCAGTCCATCTGGGAAACTGAAACTCTGGATCTGTGCCTGTTGCCTTACGGCTGCATCTCCACCGGGAACAGGATAGGTCGGTCACTCTGGCGGCCCTCCCTATTTCATTCCATATTTCATCCCCCCCAAATTGTCTTTCAGGTATGATAGAAATCGTGAAGGACGCCACCACCATCGCTAACATCCAGCAAAGCGTCGTCGGCAGCACCGGAGCCTTCAAAGACGAAATCCTGCATCAGTGGCTGCGGGACAAGTGTGTGGGCGAAGACAAGGTATGGAAGGATTTGAAAACCCAGATTTGAACTCATTCACTCCCAAATACGTTTTTAAACGTCTTTTCAGACTTGGTCTCGAATTGGCTGGTACAGTGAAACTCCTCTACAACGAAATCATGTTTGCAGCAAGACATTTTTCACAACAGGGGGTTTTTCACTGTAGCAAATTTGAAACAGCAAAGTGGGAATGGCGTTAATGCATCAAGGTTTTTTCACACTAGGGGGTATTTTCACCCATGTAGATTTCGTTGTAGAGGAGTTTCACTGTACTGAATGAGTTAATGGGGGAGACTAACATATATATTTTTAAGGGACATATCGGCAAGGGCCCTGTTTTGAAGTGTTATTTGTTTTCCTCTCAGTGTTAAAAGGAAGTAGCAAAAAAAAAAACGGCAGACAGGAAACAGGACGTGAGCTTCAGTGGTTTCCTGTCACACAACGCACAAAAAGCTACTTTTAGAGTTTTCATACGCTCTCATTGCGTCACTTACATTTCAACTCAACTTTATTTAGCAACAGCATTTTGGACCAACTGGAGATGCTTCATGGAGGATTTGCTGACTCAAAAAATCAAGTACAGTTGCCTAATCTGAAAAAAAGATGGATTCAACAGCAGCACCCCAAAAAACCCAAACAACAACAACAAAAATCCACATTTGCGATGTGCCGCATGAACTAGAATTATGATTTCAAATGATAATGTGCTGGTGAATTTCTTCGCCCCAATTAGTGGAGGAAATGGTTTCATCGCACGTGACAACGTTTTTTTTTTTTTTTCAGTTTCAGCAGGCCGTGGAGAGGTTTTTGTATTCCTGTGGCGGTTACTGCGTGGCGACCTACGTCCTGGGCATCGGCGATCGCCACAACGACAACATCATGATCACCGAATCGGGTAACCACGCTCGTCTTTCGCTTTCGGCGCGTACGTGTCAAGGAACATTTTTGATTTTTTTTTGCGCCGGCTTCTCAGGGAATCTCTTCCACATCGACTTTGGCCACATCTTGGGGAACTACAAGAGCTTCATGGGAATCAGTAAGGAGTGGGTTCCCTTTGTGCTCACGCCGGACTTCCTGTATGTCATGGGAACGTCAGGAAAGAAAAGCAGCCCTCACTTCCAGAAATTCCAGGTGCTTCATCACCATGTAACCTGATAACATGATCAGCTGTCCCCACCAAAAGGGTTAAACCAGAATGAATTTCTCATATAACACATATATGAGCACTTACGACACACTCCTTTGTGTCAGGATGTGTGCGTCAAAGCGTACCTCGCTCTTCGGCACCACACCAACCTCCTCATCATCCTCTTCTCCATGATGCTGATGACCGGTATGACGTCCTTGCATGCAGTGCACGACAGTAAATCTCGCACGTTCAATGGTCAAAAACACACAGTCGTGACATCATTAAATAGGATTTTTTAAATTATTATGATCATTTATTTTTTTTGCATCATGTTTACATGCTTTAATTCAATAGGCATCCTTCTGTTATGTGCATCTTGGCCACCGGGGGGCAGTATAATACTGACATACAGTCAAACCTCAGTTTTCGTCCATAATCCGTTCCAGAAGGCTGTTCGAAAACCGAAACCAGGCTCTTTTTAAAATAAAAATGTTTACTGAACACGTCTGCTCACAATGGAAAGCAACACGAGGAAGCGTCACTTCCTCGTCTACCCGAGGAAGCGACACTTCCTCGTGTAAGGAAGGCGAGAGGAGTCAAATGGTGCATTCAAGTGCGCTCAGTTTGTTCGAGAACCGAAATTTCTAAGTCATCCGAGGCATAAAAAAAAACTCTTGGTCGAAAACCGAATTGGTCGAGAAAGAACCGAGACGTTCGAAAACCGAGGTTTGACTGTCTATAAAATGCGCATGGCGCAACATGAAGACCAACTAGGCTGCAGTAAAAACAGTTGTTTTGCAGAGGATAAAGAAAATATGCCAGTGAATATTGTTTTATTTTTCAAATACAAGTTGTTCAAATGTACCGTCATACTGGCGCTAGTTTTGTTAGCCCGTTGTTTTTGGTGTTTCCTGTTATGTTAGCATTTAGCTAGTGGACAAATTCACCATTTTTATTTATTTTTTTGTTTGTTTTTAATGGTATTGTTCTAAAATGAGTTTGACATTATCTGAAAAGTGTTTTGATTCCAATAGGTTAAAAATCTAGGCAATTATAAACAAGTAATGACCTGATGAATTACATGACTATGTTATTTTCGCAATATTTAAACACTATTTTGTGACTCATAGGCATGCCCCAGCTGACCAGCAAGGAGGACATCGAGTACATCCGCGAGGCGCTCACCGTCGGCCGCTGCGAGGACGAGGCGCAGCGCCACCTCCTGGACCAAATCGAGATTTGCCGGGAGAAAGGCTGGATGGTGCAGATAAACTGGTTTGTTCACCTGGTGCTGGGCATCAAGCAGGGGGTGGAGAAACGCTCCACATGAGCGTCACATGAGGACAAAATGGGATTTGGATTTTTTTTTATGACAGTTACAACAATGTTGACATGCGAAACTGCATGTGCTTCTTTTATACAGCGGTTCCATTTCATCACCAGTCGTAAACCAAGTCAAAAGGCAAAGAATTTCATCCCTATCACAGTTTCAATGCGATTTTATGAGTCTATCAGGGACAGCGGTTACTACAGTGGACAGCTTCTCATGATGCAGATGGTTTAAAAAAATTTTTTTACGTATCTACCTGTCTGTTGCATAAATCTCCGCGATATTTCGGTTTATAATGATTTCATTTTCGAGGATTTTTACAGCTTTCACATTCATTTCCATTCCCCCAACAACCACTTATTGAAGTCCATACCTTAGACATTACTGCCATCTAGTGGTGGTTACGTTACACAGCACTTGTTGCAGGACAGTATTATTATAATTTTTTTTTTGTTCAAATGTTTAGAATGTATTTGAAAAAGTATGCTTAAGGAAGTTACTTATGTTTTTTTTTAATTTTTTATTTTAATTGTATTTTTTTTGGCTCGCTCAGGGACATGCACTCAGGGAGGTGGAGCCTCACTGACACCATGATGTCATTTTAATTTCAACTTCTTTGGCCCGCGCTTTACGTTGACTTTCAAGTTGATTTGATTTCATCGCCTAAATTCCCCACCACAAAAAGGGACACGCCGTCTGTCGCTCGTCCTCTTTGTCTTCCCCTCATCATCTCCCCTTCCTCCCATCGTAATCATTGACATTACTGGAGATGAGTGGGTGCAGGTGGACAAGATGACGCCCTTCCTTCTCGTTTTCTTCGCACTGCGGCTTTGAACCGCAAATGGATTTGTCAGAGCAAAGAGGGGAGAGAAAAAAAAAAAAAAAAAGAAGAAAAGCCCCCTCGTTCCGCAGCTCTTGATGGCTCCTTAAAGCTTTTTTAGCACGCCTTTGTGAATCGTGTGGAGGCTGAAGCGATTCACTGAGCGCGCAAAAAAAAAAAAAAAATGTGAATGGAAATTGCGCGGAAGAAAAAAAAAAAAGCTTTGTTGTCCTTCGGCATTTGTGTGTTGGAGAAAACGTCGTCTTTGATGCGCTTTTGACGCCTCGCGACCAAATCACAAATCGCACAATTTCAAAAAGCTCACCGGTCACAAGATTAGGTACAACTACACATCCGGTTTAAAAGAAAAAAAGATGTAAATATAAATTGCGATCGTCTTTTCAATCATCATTCTGCGTGACTTTTTTTTGGTTTTATTTTTTTGGTGCGCCTGTGTCTGTTTCCAATGACTTTCCGCAAGTATTTGTTATCAAAGCACCCCCCCCCCCCATGTAACGCCTGCCAATTAAAATGCATAAATGTAAATGCACACGTAACATTCTTGACTTTCAATGCGTATGATCACGACCCCGGGGGGTGCGTGACGCACCTCTATTTCCGTTCATCGCGCATTTTCTTTGAAGTCACGCCATGTTTTGTGTGAAATCGACACGGCAGATGTGAGCGTATTCGCGTCTGGAGTCGTCATCACATGTCCAGTCGTATTCGCGATGGGTTATGGTAGCGTTTGTGCTAATCTGAGATGGATTTAGTTGTCACCGGCAAATAGTTGGAGATCTTCCTTTGCTGCTGGCATTAAATGATCATTTTTATTGATTTTTTTCCTATTTCTCAGTAGATCCTTTTTTTAAAAAAAAAAAAATGTCTCAGGCCTCCGAATCCTATTTTTTCAATCAGCTTCCTTCATAAGCAACAAGTCTTCTCTCATTCGCTGAAAGTGAGAGATGTTAGTTTTGCTGAATATTTTGACAGAAACAGAGGGCGGGGGCTTTCCTGCTGTGTGTTGCCGTGGTAACTGCCAATCAAATCTAATTAAAACACACCCACACACTTCTTATCTAGCCGATTGTGCCAAATGATTTTTTTCATTTATTTTTGCAAGCGATATAAAGAAAACATATTTTCGACAATAAGGCCCATATATATTTTTTTTTATTGGAAAAATAATTTCTTGGGACAGTATATGGAGAAAAATGCTCAAACTTGACCTTTTCGGAGATGCCCTAAATTACTACAATGTCGTTGTTAATACTTAAAAATTTAACATCCTGGATCTATATGAACCAGCTGTAATCGGATATCGAACATGAAGGAGGTCGCGCTGGTCACGGTGCTGCATCAGATACCCTTACTGACAGAATGTCTCGGTGCACGCGAGTGTGCCCATGTGTACGATAGGTGGTCAAATAACGAGGTTGGGATGAAGTGGGAAGTAAATGTCGATCGATATCAGAAGATGACGCGAGTCACAATTTAAGAAATGGACGTTCTGCAGTTGGGGTCCCGCAAGGTTCAATTCTCGATCCTCTACTTTTTATATGTATCCCATTGGGATAAACCTTTCTTTCATTAAAACACAAATGATTAAAAATCTCTGTTTTTCTAAGCAACTGGAGAATGGTAATATAATCTATTTTAGTATTGCTCTCTTTACTAAAAATATCTGCCACACAACTCGATCGTCTGTATTCATTGTATACTATCTGTGATGTGATCTAACCTGTGCAACTTTGCTAGTGGACTGTTTCAGCAGACATTTTGGCTGGGTATTGTGTGGTCTTTTGAGGCTAGTAATCAGCAGGTAAGGTTATTAGCATTAAAACCTTTCGCAACATCATGTATTTTGCATCGTTATATATGTGGACTGCTGTTAAATTTGCATGCATCCTCAATTGTAAGAAACCCCTCTCGGTGGTTTTGCACGTCACCAAACGGCCAAGTTAAATTAATGCACATTCGAGGGCCCAATAATCTTTTCGTGTCTCTGCATGGTTGTAATTCCAAACACTACTCAATCCGCCTGGCTGGTTGTCCCACACCCCCTTCGTCCCGGCGTCCATCCACTAGGCCAGTTGGAGTCTAATCCCGGCAGAGCTAATCTTCCTCTGATCTGAGGATTGCACAATTGAGTCGCTGGGTTTCGTCTCACCTGCTGGCCACCGCATGCCCGACTAACTGACTGGGTAGTCTGGCGCGGAGTGGACGGAAGATGGCTTCCCGCCGATCGCCATCCTCGACCTGGACAGGTGAGTGTAACGGCAACGCGTCAGCAACACATGGCTAAACCACTGTTGCGAGGCAACCGCCACCGGGCGACTAATATGCAGATATGCGATTAGACTTTAAGACTAATCTGTGTTTGCGTACTGTCAATGAGGCGAGGAAGACGCTAAAGGTGTAAAACAATTGATCTTATTGGTTGACCAACCATGAACTCGGGAACAAATGCCAATCCTGGCTCAATTTTTATTTAGTTTCTAATTGTCAGACTGAAATAATTTTATATATTTTTTTGTCAAGCAGGCCATTTTTTTTCCCACATTTACAGTCACTTGGACAGTAGACTTTGATTTTGGTAAGCTTGGGAACAGTAATTTTGGGGAAACCATGCGGCGCTAATGCTAACCATGGTGCGCTAATGCTAAATGCTCCTAATGCTAAACTCTTTTCAAATGAAAGAACGGCGAGGCTTACTAAAAACGTTTGTCAATTTAAAGCTGGAAAAAAAAATCAATTTAAAGGCCCTCTTAACACCAAATAAAGCTCCGCTGTTCTAGTAGGCTTTTTTGGGGGGGCGGAATGGGCCAAACTCAGTTCCTTGAGCGTAGCTATCCTAAATGTTTGGGATGTTTCCCTCCTCCAACACACCCGATTCAAATGATTAGCTCATTAGCAAGATCTGCGGGAAGTGTGTCGGAAGACACCCAAATAATTTTTTCTTGAAGCAAATCCGGACTACCCCTCGCTGAATATTATACGTTAGCATATGTCGTTTCACGGCCAATCCAATCGAGATTAATGCATCGCCAACCCTGGAATCATCGAAGGCGATTACATAAAAGCATAAGCATTGGCTCCTGCGCTTCTTTGCGTAAATACCGCTCTTGACACATATCTCGTGTCATCAACATATGCGCGAGGGATTTTCTCTCAGCTTGTCCTCCGGGTGTTCCAAACTGGCGACCCTCCAGTTGCGAGACCTCCTTCCGCAGCGTCACCCCCGGGGGGGGGCAGGCGATCGCTGCCAAATGAGCCGAGCACAACTCGCTGCTATGAAATGAAACAACAAAAGTCATCTTGACCTCTTCATTAGCATGTCGTTTGTACAGTGAGCTGCCGAACGAAAGGGCTCCGAGAGCGAGCTGTCCGCGGGTACTGGATTGAGAGCGCAGTCAGAAGCCTGCTTTTTTTGTTTCTATGGCTACAGATGTCTGCATCCCTAAATAACCACCCGTCGTAACCTTCTGATTAAAAGGAAGCCCGCAGCCGTCTTGACTAAAAGGCAGTTCGATATATATGAACGTGAACCGGTCTTTCTTAGCTCTGAAAAGCGCCGTTGGCTGAGCGCCAACGGGGTGTCATAAATCAAATTTCTCGCCAGAGTCATCGAAATAAATCCGACGTTTAGATTTTAACCCTTTCACGCAGCTTGTAACTTGATAACATGACACCAGCCGCCATTTAAAGTGCCACCGATTCGCCCTGAAATAAAGCTTAATTGTTCTAGTAGGCTTTTCCTGACTTTTTATTGAAAACCGCTTTTCACTCCCAAAGACGTTTTTAAACGTCTTTTCAGACTTGGTCCAGAATTGGCTGGTACTGAATGAGTTAATGTGACCTATAACCTGGGACAGCTCATTTGATATAACAATCGAACCCTTTTGTGGGGACAATTGATATGTTGCATAAGTGTGCACACCCTCTCATAACTGGCCGTGTGTTCAGAATTAATCAATCGTTTGCAAAATGGGACTCGGCACACACCTGCCGTCGGTTTATGCGTCTCTGTCAAACCTCAATTCATGTTGTTCTGGTCGGCTTTTAGTGACGTTTTTTTTTTTTTCAATATTTACATTTTTTCATTTTTATTACCTTCCCCAAATATGATTTTTTTGTTTTTGTTTTTATTGTTTTTTTTTTTTATATACACGTTTGTAGGTCACATTGATGGTGGAGGAAGTTATGCTGTTTTTAAAAAAATATATATATTTTTTTTTCACAAAAACATGGCATTTGAAAAGTGATAGAAAATTGTGATATTTTTTTATGTAGTTTTTGTATGTGTATCTCAAACATGAATATGGTTATTTGGTCTTTCCAGTACGAAAAGGGATGTTGCACAAGAACAATTCGTGACATGATAGTGTAGATTTGAATCAATACAGGTGAATCATCCCAAGATGCTCCACTTTCAGTTCAGTCTTTTGTCCCTAGTGGCAAGTATTTTCAGAGTAAACTGTACATAATGCACATAGAACCCCGAGAACAGTACGATAGTTATACAGTATGTTTTTGCGAGCTGTTGCATTCAAATAAAAAGAAAAACTAATATCTGCTTCACTTCCTTTATAACCGACGTGTCACAGAGCCACGAGGGAACGGACGAGGCTCCGTCGCCCGAGTGGCCACGGCTCTCAGCGAGTCCTCGTCCATCCACAGCGACGCCCTGTACCACCTGACCAGGGACGACACGTGGCGGGTGGGCCTGGAACTTGTGTCCAACTGCATACTGGAAGCAGAACCTGACAAAGAGGATGCTTGGAATGAGGAGGCTCAAAGTCTACTTAAGGTGACTAACCGATGATTGACGGTCTATTAAGTCAGGAGAGGAAGCGGGTAGGAGACGGGAGAAGCGGCAGTAAAACAGGCCAAAGTCCAGATGTTTTGAGGGTGAGGCATTGCAGCCTGATGAAATTAGTTCCTCCTTTCGGTTAATCATATCTTCATGGTGCCAGAAGATGGCGTCAAAGCGCTTTCTTATATTTAACAAGGCTCTAGCCTGAATAAATGAAGCTCCTCCTTTGACCTCAACATAGTTCTTTGGCACCAGAATGCCAGAAGATTCTTGTAATTTTTTTTTTTTTATTATCATTTTGATTCTCTGCTCCCATAATCTCTTCAAACAGAGGATTGCGTCATATTTGGGTCAAACCATTTATTTTGATAAAATAATCCAATGCAAGAACTGCATAAACAGTTCTGCCTTGTTAATTTAACTTGTGCATCTATATCTGCGTAACGTGTTCCCCAAAAAAATTTTGGTTGCCTCATTTAGGTCCAAAATGTAAATATCTAGTATGCAGGAAGCTGCAGTGCACCACGGCCACAATAATAAGCAGAAGTTATTGTTGCGACAGCTCTTGTATTGGCTCGTGCGGATGTACCTAATGAAGTGGCCAGTAAGTGCACACACTTTACAGATGGCCTTTTCCCCCCCCCCCCCTCTTCTATTTAAACAACGTGCCGCGCGCACCATGCCAAACTCGCCGGCGGTGCGCGCGCATCCCGCGCGCACACACACATGCTCACACACACTCGCTTACTCACTCAGACACTCGCAGCGTGAAAAGCTAGATGGATGCCTCCTCTCGCCTGTGGATCATGCTGCCGCTACGCGCTTCCCTTCCGATCCGAGCCGAACCCCGTTTAGGATCCGCGCTATGAAACCTGTTAAAACATCACGGTGGATTACCGGAGTGACCTGTAGCGTCGTTTTTTTTGGAGGGATGGAAGAGGTGGCGGCGCGGATGAATTCGGCTGCCTTTCTGCCAACTTTTACTCATCGTCTCCCTCAACTTGTCTGATTCTGTTTGAAGTGTCACAGCATGCAGACTGATGACAAGATCCCAGTGAGTACAACAGCTTGTTCTTTTCGTTCCAGAACTGCTCCCACGCCTCTAGTGATGAACTCGTATGGTGTCTGTACTAGTAACCTGCCTTTCACTAGCAAATACCATTGCAAACATTGCTTCTCATCCATATTGGAGCTGTTGGCGTTATCAACACTGGTTCCTTGAAATATGGGTGATTTTACAAGATTTTTTGTTTTTGCACAATTGTTCACCCCCCCACCCAAAAAAAAAAACCTGCACAAAAAATGGCCGATTTTTGCAGATTTTTTTTCTCTTTTGTAAAGGTAAACAAATATTAAAGGACAAATTGTAACCGGCTAACATTTACCAGCTATCGAAATGTTATTCTTCCAAAAAAAAAAAAAACCTGCACAAAAAATGGCCTATTTTTGCTGATTTTTTTTTTCTCTTTTGTAAACGTAAACCACTAACCGGCTAACATATATTCGTTATAAAAAAAAAAAACATCCCCTAACACTCAGTGTGAAAAACGGCAAATATTACTGTACATTACTGAGTCGGAGAACCCATTGTAAACACCCGTAGCTCACAAATACCCTTCCAATTTCACCTTGTAGATATGAATTTACCCCGGAGTCTAATTTTTGCACAAAAAAAAATCCTCATTTTGGTTTGTTTCCTTCTTAATGTGCCTTTGCACACACACACACACACACTCACACTGCATATCTCTACAGGTTTTTCTCCCATCCAAGAAGGCAGAAATGATTATTTGTAACGGTTTTCAAATGTTGCAGTTCATCCAGAAGGGGACTCATACACAGCACGTGACCGCGTTTGGCTGGTATCCAAGGGAAACACCGGGGGTCTGTGTACTAAACAATCCCGAAAAAAGACTCCCCCATTCTTTGGACTCCGAACTGACGTTTTAAAAAAAAAAAAAAAAAAAAAAAAAAGGCCACACACGAGAGAGAATGTGCATACCTCACTCATACTTTGGAGCAGCTGCATTGTGCAGGGGAGTCTTTGTGCTCTTGTGTTGCTCTTTTTTTTATTGTCTTTCGGCTTCTCACTCTGCCTGTCAATGCGTCCCCGTCGGCCGCAGTTGTTTGTTTTGACTCTTCTGACCAACTGGCGACTAAATACAGGCAAATGTGCGCTGAAGATTTGCTTTTATTTCTCATTGGAATCGGCACGATCAAATCGAGGCGATTCAATAGGGGTTCCCAGGTTTGTAGTTGGAATACCAAAAAAAAAAATGTCCTATGAAAAACAGTCTTACATTTTTATTTATTAAAAAAAAAAACGAAATTTCCTACTAATAACAGTCTTTTTTTTTTTATGAATAAAAATGTAAAACGAAATTTCCTACGACGAACAGTCTTTTTTTTTTTTATAAATAAAAATGTAAAACGAAATTTCCTACTAATAACAGTATTTTTTTTTATGAATAAAAATGTAAAACGAAATTTCCTACGACGAACAGTCTTTTTTTTTTTTATAAATAAAAATGTAAAACGAAATCTCCTACTAATAACGGTCTTTTTTTTTATAAAATAAAAATGTAAAATGAAATTTCCTACTAATAGTCTTTTTTTTAATAAATAAAAATGTAAAACGAAATTTCCTACTAATAACAGTCTTTTTTTTAATAAATAAAAATGTAAAACGAAATTTCCTACTAATAACAAAATTTTTTTAATAAATAAAAATGTAAAACAAAATTTCCGACTAGGTCTTTTTTTATAAATAAAAATGTAAAACGAAATTTCCTACTAATAACAGTTGTTTTTTTTTTTTTTAGATGGAATCCCGCTAAATTCGCCATGACAACAAGAGAAATGCAAAAAAAAAAAAGCTGGCCTCCATTTTTTTTTCTCTCTCTCTCTACATTAGAACTGAAAATCAGCACTAAAACTCCCATCATGCACCGGGGCCTTTCGAGCCTTCCCTCTTGTGTCCTCAATGTTCCGTCTCCTTCCACTTCCAAACAATCTGTCTAAATAAAGAATCCAAGTGGCAAAGGTGATGCGACTGCCCACTCTGCCGCGAAAAGGTTCTCACTTCAGTGTTTTTTGAGAACCTGCCAATTGCCACTCTGCGTGTGTGTGTGTGTGCCGACGTAGCCGTCCGTGCTCAAGTTCATTCAAGCGCTTACGTAAGCTTCGCTTTTCATTTTCAGTGCTAAACCGGCTGTTGTAAATTTACGACTATTGATGCAAACTATTATTTTTTTCCCCCACTTCTGAGTGTGTGGTATACTTCGCATAACCAAATTTTGACGACGGTGTCTTTCGGATTCTGTTCTCCAGGTTGTCAGTTCTTCATCAAGCCCCGAAGACGACGGCGAAGGCCTCCACTTCTCGGACGGCCGGCGGAAAGTCGACTACGTGCTGGTCTTCCACCAGCGAAGACACGCCTCCGTTCGTTCCCCCGCCAGCACGTCGGTTTCCCACGACCGACTGTCCATCGTTTCCAACGGCAACTTCCCGCCGTCGCGTGGCTCGGACGGCAAAGGCGAAGGAGGAGGAGGAGGAGGAGGAGGGGGGAGTGGCGGGGTACCGGGAGGGGAGGCTGTGAGCATCGGCGAGGTGTTCATGGAGCTGGACAGCGCAGGAGGGAACGAAGCGGCCGAGCCCGCCGACCACGAGATACATCTGATCAGGCAAGAGTTCGAGGCCAACCTGCTGGAGGCCGGCTTGGAGATCGAAAGAGACCGGGAGGTGAGAGGACTCATTTGATTTCAAGTGGATTTGGAGGCTTTTCTATATTCCTGATGTTGGGTGTTATCCGGGTGTTATCCGGGTGGTCCAGTGGTTAGCGCGTCGACCTCACAGTGCAGAGGTACCAGGTTCAATTCCAGCTCCGGCCTCCCTGTGTGGAGTTTGCATGTTCTCCCCGGGCCTGCGTGTGTTTTCTCCGGGTATTTGGGTTTCCTCCCACGTTCCAAAAAAAAACATGCACGGCAAGCTGATTGAACACTCTACAGTGAAACAAATAGGATTTAGACGTTTTCATTGTACAGTGAAACTCCTCTACAACGAAATCTACATGGGTGAAAATATCCCCTAGTGTGAAAAAAAATCTTCCTGCATTAACACCATTGCCACTTTCCTGTTTCAAATTTGCTACAGCGAAAAACCCCCTGTTGTGAAAAATTTCTTGCCGCAAACATGATTTCGTTGTAGAGGAGTTTCACTGTATATTATCCGTGATTGGTCGTTCGTCTTGGTGTGCCCTGCGATTGGCTGGCAACTGGTTCAGGGTGTCCCCCCCCCCCCCCGCCTACTTCCCGAAGACAGCTGGGATTGGCTCCAGCACCGCCCGCCGACCATTGTGAGGATAAGCGGATCGGTAAATGAAAGAATGAATGAATCCGTGTTATCCATTTTCAAACAATCGTGAAAAATCCAAATTCCTCTCCGGTTGGGGGAAAAACTGATTGGATTGCATGAGAGCGCGAGGATGAGGGGGCGGCTACTACTAACAGTAGTCGTATGATGACTGCAGTTTAGGAAGGAGAGGCATCTCCGATGGGGTGGGGGGCGTGGGAGGGGGTGGGGGGGGGGGGGGGATCCAAACATTACAGATGGAGGGAGGAGCTTACATCACGGGAAATACCCCGGCAGTGTAGGCCCATGCCCAGTGGAAGTAGGCCACGAGTCACGATAAGCCCGAGCTAACCTTCCCAATAGTACGCCGCATCAAGCAAATCTCTTCTTTCCGAAAAAAAAAAACCCCCGAGCCGAAACACGCTCCTTTCTTTCACACTCCTCGCAAAGTTAATGTGATTTGGCAAGCCTCTCCTTCCACTTGCTGTGTCCACGCCAGCTGCCACGAGTCATTTTTGGAAGCCATAAGTGCGTCCGCTACTTGGTGATGTGAGGTCTGCAGGCAATCATTAATCAGATTACCATTGGATAGATATCACTTTAATCTCGTATAAAATTAGCTTCCCGATGGCGCCTTATATTATCTCATGGATCGCCGATTGCAGCCGAAATGCAGCCAGTATGGAGATTTTCATTCCCTCCTTTGACTATATGGAGCAGGATAATCTTTCAGGGCAAACATAATTACACTCCTTCATTTGAATATAGTGGTGGTGGTGGTGGGGGGGGGGGGTACTCTTACGGAATGACTGACAAACATAATTACACCCCCTCAGCTGTTGATGTACCTCTGATAGGTGCTGGCACGTAGAAGGACGAGTCGTCTAAATAGCAAGAGTTCTTAACGCACGGTCGGCTAGTCCTGTGCTCTCACGGGCGTTGAATTTTAATTTTTTGGGGGGGAGGGCAACAAACACTTGCTTATTAGTGTTGAATTCATTCCTAGTCGATTTCGACAAACGAGTCGATAGGTGTTCGTCAATGCTAATGCTAATGCTAATTACTCTGGAGAGCTAATGCTAACCCACGGGGAGAAACGTCCCAGATTATAAAATATTAAATGAATTTAAAATATTAAATAACCTCCGTTAGGTGCTGGCGTGTAGAAGGACGAGTCGTCTAAATAGCAAGAGTTCTTAACGCACGGTCGGCTACTCCTGTGCGCTCACGGGCGTTGAATTTTATTGTAATTTTTTTGGCATTACATGAACCCGATAACAAACAGTGCACTTGCATGTTCATGTTGAATTCATTCCTAGTCGATTTCTACAAACTAGTCGATAGGTGTTCGTCAATGCTAATGCTAATTACTCGGGAGAGCTAATGCTAACCCACGGGGAGAAACGTCCCAGATTCTAAAATATTATTAAAGATCGCTGGGTTGCCATGGCCATGATGTGCCTCGTCATTGTCGTTTTCGAGCCGTTTCTCGAGAGAAAGCGACGAAGATCGGATTTTCTTCGGGTGCCATATTGTGGTATCTTGAGGCATATCACAAACCTTTTTTTTTTTTTTTGCGACTCTTTCTGTTGTACTTATTTTCAATGAAAAATTTCATTTTTTTTCTTCTTTCGAGAGCGCTACTTAATCCCACCACTGAAAATCGGAGCGACTTGAACGGCAAACTTGTTTACCGCGTCTCAGGATTATTATCGTCGATCCTCTCGCGGCACAATTTTAATTAGGATCACATCAAGTTACTCAATATACTAAAGAATTCTTGAGATGCTGTAAATTTTCCTGCGGCGGATGTGCATTCTTTTCGCAATTTTATGGATTATACCTCGCCCTTTATATAATCCGTTCAGCGCCTTACACCTGCTGTGCATCCGTCATTTTCACAGTCGACGTTTCCTTGACTCCCGCCTCCCACTTAGCGACACGCTGTCGCCCAAATGATCACCCCCCTCCTAGATCAGCGCATCCCCCCCGATGACACCCCTCCACCAGCTGCGTCCTAGTTACCCCCCCCCCCCCCACCAACTGAGATAAAGAGCTAATTGTAAATCCCTCTACTAATTAACCTTCTTCAGTCTCAAATGTATTTATATCCACTGCATTTTGATACAAGCGAGGAAAGAAGGCAGCCGAAGGTGAACGTGATGATATTATTAAATTAGTTATTTATTATTGAACCATAAAGTTCAGCTCCCCACGCTTAAATGTGCAGTTTTATTGTTTTTCAAGGTCAAATGACGTTCACCTATAAGGACAATCGCGCCTTTTAGGTTCATCCTGATCCATCACCGGAAAGCCCAAATATAATTTTTTTTTGTGCCGAGTAGTATCCAGTAGGCTTCCCCGATGGAGCCGCAGCAGGGAGGAAGTAGCTGATGCGATACGAGAGGAGATAATGAAACACAAGAGCAGTGAGAGTGGCAGTTCAATGAGCCGGCCCGTCAATCAAGCGGCTGAATGCGTTGCCTGCCAGGTACAGAAGGTACAGTCATGCAGACGGGGGCGGGCTGAGAGAGAGTGAAAGATCTCAGGGGGCGTCCAAGTCGAGAAAGGGAATCGGGTTTCCACTGTCGCCCACCCCCCGCAACCCCTCCCTCTCCATCCCTTTACAGTAGCTGATCGGGGTCCGAGGAGTGTAACGTTACCTGCGCTCTGGCCGCAAACAATGTCGCTCACTTTGATATTCACAAATCAGTCACCGAACGCATGACTTATTTGCGAGGTTTCAAAGGCATCTGGAAAAACGCTCCATAATTGCAATGCGAGGGACGATGATTCATCATCGGCATAGCCGGGGACGTTATTAGGCATACAATGCTTTCCAGGACGCGATGATGTTGGACAAAGGAGCGAAATAGTCTGCCAAGGAACAGGCTGCACCACGCAAGGGGTGTTGAAAACGGCCGCAGGCGTCGCTTCGGGAACACGCGAAATTCTCTCTTGGTCGGGCCAACGTGAAGGCGTTATAGTGAGAGTGGGACGCGGGCGGGGTTGTTTACGTTGGGATGACATTTAAAATAGGTCAGGTAATGGACTGCCGGGTCAAAATTCAAAGTACAGAAGCATCTCAAGTTTGGCTCATGCTTGCGGGTCATCGCACCTTACGTAAAATACAATCTTAAAGCTAACACACGATGCAAAAATGACATCACTTATCATAAATAGATATTTGAACACAAAGCGCAGAGCAACATGTGTCTGTAACGTAAAGTCGCAGGCATATATTCTTTATCCTCTGCAAAAAAATGGACTAATAACACTCATTTGTGAAAGTCTTCTTTGTTTGTATCTGTATCTCAATGTTATTCTGCCACCTGGTGGCCAAGGTCCATACCAGATGAAGTACAATATGGGCCGGGAACGGATTACTGACATTTCCATTCATTTCAACAGGGAAGGATGATTTGAGAGTGTCAAGACAGCGCTATGTATTGAAGTATTTAATAAATACTTAACTCTGGTTGTTTTTAGGTGAAGGCTCATGGTCTGAGCTTCACCCGCCTCCACGCACCCTGGCCGGTGCTTTGCAGGGAAGCGGAGTTTCTCAAAATTAAAGTCCCAACCAAAACGGTAAGAGCAATATAGATGTTGTTTGCGTACAGTACGTTCAGTTCTGTACTTCCTGCCTGTGGCTCAAGGTATTGTCAGCGGAGTCATTTTTTTTTTTTGTCTGATATACTGCTGTGTCCCACAGCGCTATGAAATTAAAGAGGAAAGTGCGTTCAGCAGCAGCATGAGCAGCGTGTGGAGGAAGCTGAAGCAGCCTTTCCAGCCCAAAGTGACCCCCACAGGACCACGGACCCACAAAGTTCCTCACACACTGCTTCTCCCGGGACAAGCTCCACCTGTGAGACCAAAACACACACACACACACACATTCGACACTCGATGTTGTTGGCATTGATAAATACAACTTAAAAATACGTGCGGTGGTCGTCAGGTACAACGTGGCATCGAAAGACTCCTTCTTTGACAACGCCACAAGGGGCCGCATCGTAAGTGTTGCAATCACAGCACGTTGGTGTGGGGGTGGGGGATTCACGACTAAATCCAGTAAAATGCGTGTCTTCTGCCTTAGGTGTACGAAATCTTGAGGCGGACTGTTTGCGCTCGGACCTGTCAAACCATTGGTGAGAAAACGCAGATGGCCAGCTCTCCCCCGTGCGATGCGTTCAGAACAGGCACCAATGCTGGGAAAATCAATTATCAAATTATTTCCTCAGTACAGTCAAACCTCGGTTTTCGAACGTCTCGGTTCTCGGTTCGGACACTTTACATCTGAAATCAAATTTGCTACAGTGAAAAACCCCCTGTTGTGAAAAATTTCTTGCTGATTTCGTTGTAGAGGAATTTTACTGTACAGTCAAACCTCGGTCTTCAAACGTCTCGGTTCTCGACCAATTCGGTTTTCGACCCAAAATTTGGAGTTTTTTATGCCTCGGATGACGAACAAATTTCGGTTCTCGAACAAACTGAGCGCACTTGAATGCACCATTTGACTCCTCTCGCCTTCCTTACACAAGGAAGTGACGCTTCCTTTTATTTTAAAAAGAGCGTGGTTTCGGTTTTCGAATAGCCTTCTGGAACGGATTATGGACGAAAACCGAGGTTTGACTGTATAAACAAAAATACATGGGGGGCCTTTGACAATAAAATGCTCAGTGGGCGGGGCTTAAGAATAAAACCCACCATACTTTGCTCAGTCCCGCCCGATGCCAATGAAACCCAAAATACCGTAGTCGAAATTGCTATGTGCCATGTGTGTGGTTGGCTTTGCCCATCACGGCAGAAGGCGTCCGCCGGAGGGTCGTGCCTAAGCTGGAGGCACAGAAAATAGAATTGCCTCTCTTTAACCTAATTCCTCCTTCCCCTTAGTTCAGGGGTCGGCAACCCAAAATGTGGAAAGAGCCATATTGGACCAAAAAAACAAATGTCGGGAGCCGTAAAAAATGAAAAGCCTTATCATGAAGGCCACACATGCTGTATGTATCCATATTCGCTATGTTAGCCTACTATCAAAATGACTAAATTGCCTTTTTACGATCAACCAGCCTCCTGCGATCGACCCGTTACCTCCTACAGAAACCATATTAAAACCAAAAAAAAATTCCCTCCCCCATTCCTTTCTTCAAGAATTTTGGAAAAAGCTCCAGAGGAAGCCACTAGGGCGGCGCTAAAGAGCCGCATGCGGCTCCAGAGCCGCTGGTTGCCGACCCCCGCCTTAGTTCTTGCTTGATACATTTCGTCACCTAAACACCCAGAGATCCCCCCCCCCCCCCACCCCTCCTCTCCGCTCCCCTCCCTCACCCGCTTGTTGCTTCCCTTCCACCTCTACAAGTGGGTCACGCGTCCACGGGGCAGGCCCAGCTTGAAGCCTCAAGAGTGTGTTTTAGCCTTGCGAGGTTCATTAATAGCCTGGCTCATCACGGCGCAGTCCTCTTTTGAGTCATTTCATCGTCGGATTCTCACTTTGATGAAAGAGGCCTGTCGGTCTGTCCTTGGATGTGCCGCCGTCCGGAGTTTGCGTTCACAGGTCAGGACAGTTCTTACCCCCCCCCCCCCCCTCCCGGGAGAAGACTAAATGCGGCAGTCCCAGTTTGCCTGACACTAAAAAGTTCAGCTAAACTGGCGCAGGGTGGCCAAAAGCTTCCGAGCCAATGGCGAGTACAGCTTTTGTTCCCGTGATGATGAGGGCGGAGCTAGGGTGTTGAACAATGCGAGGGGCTACGAAGTGGCGTCAGATGTGTGGAAAAAAGCAAGCGATTACAAATTTTTTTTTTAGGCAGATTCTGATATGTGTCACAATAAACGTAATCGAATATATATATCGTCTGATTAAATGCAAACGGTGGAATGAAAATAATGATTCAAATAACGTTTTCGTCCATTGATGCATACTAGAAGATTCGACTGTTTTGCAATACTTTGTCCTTTATTAAAATCGGGAAAATAATCGGGAAAATCTTTGTCCAATGTTATAATTAGTGTCTTAAAAAAATATTGAATAAAGCTAATATCGAACAATTAACCAGTTCGGCCGCTTAAAACGATAAAAGCATTTTCACTCATGGAGGCAGCACTTCATCCGATCACGTGCGTGGTGCATGCAGCAGAGCCATCGCCATACCTAAATTCCGCAAGCAATGAAGTATGCGCCGCTTATCCGAAGTTGTTAGCTCATGCTAATCGGCGCATACAACAAAACTCCTCGCAGCTCTGCTTACCTTTTGACTTTGACATCGCATTTCAAAGTCGTCAGTGAAAGTTACACATGTTTAATTGCTGTCCGCAGGTATCACTACGTTGATAGCAAAGGGTGTCTACGATGCTGCCTTCCCTCTTCACGATGTAAGTTTTGGCTCTCCTTCAGCATTACGAGATGGAAAACTGAACCAAATACTGGATATCGACTGATTTTGTGTTCTGTATCCCTCAGGGAGATTACAATGCCACTGGACATCCCGAGGAGAGGAATGACCGACAGGTAACTGTCTTTCACATATCGTACAATTTTCGTCCTCCGCTTTGTGTTATCTTAATTCTTCCTCCCCCCAAAAAATAAAAAAAGACCTCTCTGTCCAAGTGTCTCTGAATCATTTGCTCAATTTTTTAGATGAGAGTTAACTTTGACACCGCCTTTGTGTCTGTCTTGATAGGTTCTCCATGAAGAGTGGGCCAGATACTCGGCCTTCTACAAATACCAACCCATTGATTTGGTCAGGTAATCGGATGTCCGTTGACGTCACTTAATGTACCTCTTGTGTGTTTACTCTGGTGCAAAAACGTTTTCAGAAACTGTGAGGTATTTAGTTCCAAATATGTATTTCACTAAAAAGTAACTGTCATACTTGTTATACTATTGTTATTTCTAACTATAAACAAAATGCAATTTTATGATAGAATTTTGCCTTAAGATAGGTGCTTAATTTGGTCCATTTGTATCTCAAATCATCTTTTCCCATTGAAATGAATGAAGATGCTCTGAATCCGTTCCATGCCGCCCCTCCGCTTATTTTTTATTAAGAAAACTAGGAGTCTATAATATTGCAATTCATAAATATAACATAAAGAAGGCTACAATTTTTGCCACTCTTCGGGCAGTAGGCGGGGTAACACCCTGAACCGGTTGCCAGCCAATCGCAGGGCACACATAGACGGACACATTTTTTGAGTGTTCAATCAGCCTGCCGCGCTTGTTTTTGGAATGTGGGAGGAAACCGGAGTACCTGGAAAAATTCCACGCAGGCACGTGGAGAACACGCAAACTACACACAGGAAGGCCATAGCCGGAATCGAACCCCGCACCTCTGCACTGTGAGGCGGACGTGCGAACCAGTCGTCCACCCTGTCGCCCTGTTTATTTATCGACTTCAATTGACATATAAAATCAAATGCAGTATAGTGAAACTCCTCTACAACAAAATCATGTTTGCAGCAAAAAAAATTCACAACAAGGGGTTTTTCACTGTAGCAAATTTGAAACAGGAAAGTGGGAATGGTGTCAATGCATGAAGATTTTTTCACACTAGGGGGTATTTTCACCCATGTGGATTTCGTTGTAGAGGAGTTTCACTGTAGTTGTAGTGGCCTTGATTTTACTCTCTCACCTTACAGGAAGTACTTTGGAGAGAAAATCGGCCTGTATTTTGCCTGGCTTGGCGTTTACACCCAGCTGCTTGTGCCAGCCTCCATCGTGGGAATCATCGTGTTTGGCTACGGAGTAGCAACAGTGGACACAAACATACCGAGGTGAACACATTGGATAAATGGGCCAGTTTTGGTATTTAGTCCAAATATCAGTCTTCTCATAACCGCCCCCCCTGCTCTCCCCCCTTTGCTTTCGCGAAGCCTCGAGATGTGCGACGGGCGCCTCAATTTCACCATGTGTCCCCTGTGCGACGGAGCCTGCGACTTCTGGCAGCTGAGCACGGCCTGCGGCACGGCCAGAGCCTCGCACCTGTTCGACAACCCCGCCACCGTCTTCTTCGCCATCTTCATGTCTCTGTGGGGTGAGCGTCAAATCAAACTAGGGCGGAAAGAGAATAAAAAGCTCGCAGTGAAATCTAACATGTCGCCGAAAAGTCAAGTGAACGTTTGAATTCATGAAAGCGGCGGAGAGCAGATGATACAGTGAAACTCCTCTACCACGAAATCATGTTTGCAGCAAGAATTTTTCACAACAGGGGGTTTTTCACTGTAGCAAATTTGATTTATCGACTTCAATTGACATATAAAATCAAGTGCAGTACAGTGAAATTCCTCTACAACGAAATCATGTTTGCAGCAAGACATTTTTCACAACAGGGGGTTTTTCACTGTAGCAAATTTGAAACAGGAAAGTGGGAATGGTGTTAATGCATGAAGGTTTTTTTCACACTAGAGGGGTATTTTCACCCATGTAGATTTCGTTGTAGAGGAGTTTCACTGTACAATGAAAACGTCTAAATACCTTTTGTTTGGGCGTAGCCGTGTTGTTCCTGGAGCACTGGAAGCGTCGCCAGATCAGTTTAAGCTTCAGTTGGGATTTGACCGGCATCGAAGATGACGAGGTAGGGAGACATCGCGCACACACACACACACACATTCAAATATGCCCACAAAATGACACGATCAATGTTTCCCTGTAGGAACACCCGAGACCAAAATACGAAACCATCCTTCTCCAGAAGAGGCAGCGCAAGCAGAAAAACAAGAAGAAGAAGAAGAAAAAGAATCAGGTAGGAAAGTGCTAGCATTAGCATTAGCGAATGATCTAGATTGTCTCTGAATTGGGTCAGTCTCTCCCCGGATGGCCCACATACACTGGACGTGGCCCTCCTGTCACAGCTACAATGCGGACCCCACAAATTCATTTAGATGGTCATACGCCACCCAACACGTTGTCCCTCTGTCCTTTAGTCCGTGAAGCAGGGGGGGGATGGGACAGTGACAGGGAAGGACAGATGGAGGAGAAACCTCCTTTCGGCCATGGCTGCAGGGACACCGGTAACCCCGCCCCTCCTTCCTCTTCCTTTTCCTTCCCATTTCCTCTACTGTACGCTGTGGCCTAGCCGTTTTTCTCTGGCTGTTCCATCCCTCCGGCTGCTGCGCTTTTCAGGTATTTACGTCAGGAGTTTGCATCTCTTACCCGTACTTATAAACTCCCAAGTTGTCCTTGTGTGTGGGTGTGTGGGTGCTGGTGCGCGGCATAAACCGAGCTTCACTTCAAAAAAAAATCTAATTTAATATGAGGATAAGCAACAACATTGGACTTTAATAAAATAAAATAAAATACAAATAAAATAATTTGTCTATTATAAAAAGTGCTGCTCGACATTTTATTGTTTATTTTATTTCATACTTATTTTTGGAACCATCCATCTGTTTTCTCATCCATTTTTTTTCCTCATGAAGGTCACGAGCTTATTTTTATTTCTTTTTATTTTAATTTTATTTTGGACGTTTTTATAATATTAAACCAGATAACACTTTTACAGTAAATGCAATGGATATTATTGCTTTATTTTTGTTACTTTTCACAGGCAACGACTACTAAAAATATACCACCACAATGACCAACAGTAAAATACAGTAGTATAGTATGCAAAAGTATTCGTCAAAAATAAGGTTATAGTCCTTAAAAGTATTTTTTGACATTAGCACCGGTCTAACTTTGCTTAACTCATTCAGTACCAGCCAATTCCGGACCAAGTCTGAAAAGACGTTTAAAAACGTCTTTGGGAGTGAATGAGTTAAGTAACGATTCCAATGGAAATTTGAAAAGTTAAGAAGAAATTCCAGCAAAATATTTTTAAAAAATTTTTTTTAAACATTCAATGCAAACTCAACTCCACTATACCGCGGCATTGATTCTGCACGCCGCGCTTTTCGCCGTAAAAATGATCACTGATCAACGTTATTGGCAGAAATAGAAAGCTAATTTTGCTTCCGCGTGAATGGTTGTCTGTTTGTCTCTGTGTCATCCCTCCTGTTGACTTGCTTGACTGGCTCAATGCTGAACCAAACAAGCGTCTTCAAGGTCTTGCGCACTAATAAAAGCAAATAGAGCGGCTGCTTTATATAACGTGACCCAGTTGTGTCACTTTTCATCTCGGGGGGGGGGGGGGGGGGGGGCTTGTTTCGGATGTCGTTCCAACTGGCCAGTACTCACTAGGGGGTGGAAATGATTCTTCCCCTTTTACATTCAGATGCGACGCCAAAAGTTTCCGTCGCCTTACTTAGAATCAACAATTATGGCGAGAAGAAGCCAGTCGAAAATATCAGCGCGCACTTCGCAAGCCAAGAGGAGATAGCGTGTCAACGTGTCCGTTTCGGAGGTGGCAAAATTATTCACACCCTTTAATTAAGAGGTGCGGACACAAAATACTTGGGTAAAAGTTTGAAATATTATATAAGTATAGACAGACTCGGTGGTCCAGTAGTTCGCGCGTCGACCTCACAGTGCAGAGGTACCGGGTTCAATTCCAGCTGCGGCCTTCCAGGGCCTTCGTGGGTTTTCTCCGGGTATTCCGATTTCCTCCCGCATTCCAAAAAACATCCATGGCAGGCTGATTGAACACTCCAAATTGTCCCTAGGGGTGAGTGTGAGCGTGGATGGTTGTTCATCTGTGTGTGCCCTGCGATTGGCTGGCAACCGGTTCAGGGTGTCCCCCCCGCCTATTACCCGAATACAGCTGGGATAGGCTTGTGAGAATAAGCGGATCAGAAAATGGATGGATGGATGGATACAGACTCGGAAAATGTCTCGGAAATGTCATTCGGGTCAGTTTACAGTGGCTATCAAAAGTCTACACACCCCTATTTAAAGCCAACGTGGCGCGGGATTTTTCCACCGTGAATGTGAGCTATAACGTGCCTAACCCAATTGAAAAAAACAAAAATGGAATCTTTTTGAGAGATTAAATGAAAAATAAACAATGTATAAAGGAAGAGCCTCTCATTTTATAGGGCAGGCTGTTCATATGATGAGCAGAATTCTGTCACATGAAGCAAGGTGCGCATCTCATGGTGCATAATTTGGGTGATCAACATCAGTGCAAATTCGAATAAACAAGATTTGTCTGACTGCATAAAAAAAAAAAAGATTTTGAAGAAGATAGAGGGAGATTCAAGTAAAAAAAAAAAAAATAGGCATAGTCGAGGGATGGTGAGAAACAGAGGGAGGGCGGCTGAGTGGGAGTGATGCATGCTGGGCAGGGAGCCAGAGGTAAGATTAGTGACCGTCACTATGGTGACACACATCTCTCTCTTCACACATCCACGCACGTTTGATATATTACACAGAGGGGGGGGGGGGGGGGGAGAAATGTGCAGTTGGATCAGGAAGAAAATAATTGGAGGTTTTCTTTATTTTATTTTATTATTTTTTTTACTGACCCTAAATTTGCATTTTGTGTTGTATTCGAATGAATGACGTATAACGTAAATTGGCCCTTTAATCGCTGCTTTATTATGAACGTGGAAGCTTGTGCCCCCCCCCAAAAAAAACTGCATTGAGCTCGCTTATCCACTAGAGGGCGCCAACGTCTCACTAACAAACGTCTTAAAATTGGACTTCTCTCTCTTCCACAATCGTGAATGTGTGGAATTCCATCGCGCCTCTGCCTGAGCTTGTCCACACCGAGAATGTGGATTTCGAGCACATAGTGACGAGCCCGAATGTGAATATACGATGGGAATGCGACAGTTCGCCATCTATAGACATGTGACACAAGCAGATTTGGCTTTTTGGGGGGGGGTTTAAAGTTCCACCTTACAACTATTCTCATTCCTGTTAGGTTGCGATCGAGAAGTTAACCTGGAAAGATCGCCTTCCTGGGTATTGCATCAATGTTTCCTCCATTCTTTTTATGGTGAGTACAATCATACCTGACTTTGAAACTTGTCATACCATGTTCAACATGCAACGCTTTACAGTAATCCCTCGTTTATCGCGGTTAATGGGGACCAAAACCACCCGCGATAAACGAAAATCAGCGAAGTAGTGACCAATTAAAAAAACATTTTTTTTTATGAATATGTTCGAAAAAATCCGCAATGCACCCAAGCCGCGATAAACGAACCGCGAAATAGCGAGGGATCACTGTAGTTCGTATGTGAACTCCATGCCTATCTTAGGAGGCATTAACGCGCATTTCTCTCTTTGCCCATAGTTTGGTCTGACCTTCTCGGCCGTTTTCGGCGTCATCATCTACCGCATCACCGTGTCGGCGCTGATGGCCATGAGCCCCGACCCGGAGACCAAGTCCAACGTGCGCGTGACGGTGACGGCGACGGCGGTCATCATCAACTTGGTGGTTATTCTCATCCTGGATGAGATCTACGGCGCTGTGGCGGTGTGGCTGACGGAGCTCGGTACGTCTTGGCCGGATTACCAAGATTTCTGCATGAATCGGTCAAACAATTTCGTCTGAACGGCGGGTTTTTTTTCAGTTTGCTATTCTCAAAAAGCATTGCCCAATGTGACCCATGGGCAACAATTAATTAGCATAAAGCTAAAGATAGTCGCAAACGTGTCAATAAAAACCCGGATGTTTATAAGCCTGTGGTAAAATATACTGTCAGTTAATAGAAGAAGTCGTTACTCTCCCGAGGAGTGGTTGTAAGCTAGCATTTCGGCTAAATCTCATAAAAGTGTATGATCAGTAAATGATTAAATAAGAGTAGATGCTTGTTAGGACAACACAAAGGAACCCATTTCTTCAGATTTAAAGTTTGCAAAAAGAACAAGAGCAAGTATGATGGGAGCGGGAATCGTGGTTTTGGTCTGCTTTGCTCACCAGGGCCTGGACGACCTGCTATCATCGACAGAAAAATGAATTCTGCCATCTTCTCTGCAAATTCAATCAATGAATGTATTTACATAGTATTGGTAGATTGTCTACCCCGAACTTCATTTCCTGTTTTCCAGAAATTCCTAAAACGGAGACCAACTTTGAGGAGCGTCTCATCCTCAAAGCCTTTTTACTCAAGTTCATGAACGCATACGCGCCCATTTTTTACGTGGCGTTCTTCAAGGGACGGTACGTTGTGGCATTTCTGCAATATGACATCAGCCCATCATTGAAATTAACGCTCGCTCGGGTGCACTTCAGGTTTGCAGGTCGACCGGGACGTTACGTGTACGTCTTTAACGATTATCGAATGGAAGAGGTGAGCGTGAATCTTTGATGTCAATCTGCGGAGCATCACCCGATTAAGAATGCGTGGTCAAAAATATGTGTGTGTGTGTGTGTGTGTGTGTGTGTGTGTTTTCCTTCAGTGTGCACCAGGAGGCTGCCTCATTGAGTTGTGCATTCAACTCAGCATCATCATGCTCGGAAAGCAGCTCATCCAAAACAACATCTTTGAGATCGGCATCCCGTAAGTGTCAAAACAAGCGATTACTTTCTTACATCGCCGGCCATGCAGGGGGCGCGACTAGCGGGCGGCGTAATGTACGGTTGTCCCCCCCCGCAGGAAGTTGAAGAAGCTGGTGCGGACGCTGAAGGATAAAGGAGGCGCCGAGAAGGAGGAGGAAGAGGAGAGGCCTCCGCAGCAGTGGAACCTGGATTACGCTCTCGCTCCCTTCGAGGGCCTCACACCCGAATATATGGAAATGAGTGAGCCTGCGATAAAGACGCACACCCACGCAAAACCGACGCGTTAACCCGGGGGTCGGCAACACGCGGCTCCAGAGCTCTTTAGCGACATCTAGTGGCTCCCTGGAGCTTTATAAAAAAAAATGTTTGAAAATGGAAAAATATTTTGATAGTAGGCTAATATACCGTGATTTCCGGACTATAAGCCGCGGCTTTTGTCACACGCTTTCAACTCTGCGGCTTATTTAATGAAGCGGCCTATATAAAGACTTTTTTTAACGGCCGCCTGTGTACCGTCTTTCTTTGTAAATATCTCATGTAACAATATGGGCACCTGCGGCTTATAGACGGGTGCGGCTTATGTGTGTACAAACTGTTTTTTCCCTTAAAAATGTCGTGGTGCGGCTTATAATCAGGTGCGGTCTATAGTCCAGAAATTACGGGAGCTCAAATAGATATCGATACATGTTGCAGCTCTGAAAAAGGAGAGATGTGGTGTTGTTTTTTGGGTTGCCGACACCTGCGTTAAACGCTAACTCTTGTGGCCTTCGTACTGATCGGCTCGGACTAATTGCTATAGGATAGGCCTTTATTTTTACTTGAACAGCTGAAATTTAGTCGTGGAAAGTCGCCGCCATAGCACTCAGCAACATCGAGTGAGGCGATAAGCTCGCCCCCCCTCCGGCGCTCGCCTCCTCTGTTACGTCTCTTTGTCTCGTCGCGTGGAGTCCCGAAAAGCCGCCGCTCTCCATTTGGGTGGAAATCCCCGTTCTCACACTGCTTGAATTCCACCGCGCAGATCAGCTCGGCTCGTCTCCCTCGATGTCATCTATACGTCGTCCTTTCAAAATAAAACACCCCCATGTTTTTATTTGTATTTTTGTTGTTGCGTTGTTGTTACATTTTCCTGTTTTTGCTGAGCTTCCATATTTGTGCTCTTGCAGCTCAAATTGCCTTTCTAGGAAAGGAAATTGCATGAATTCCAATTCACTATTACATGAAAGTAATTTTTGCGATTAATTCAATTCAAATAGTGAGTTCCGACGCCACCGTTTTTGAAATATCACCTTTGTACGCAGTCGTTCCATGAAAAGTCCCGTTTTAGCTGCGGCGGCGCTTTTGCCGTGTTTAACCTTAAAAGGCATCTGTGCCCGTCATAAAAGAAGTGTTACGAGAAATCATAAAAAGTCGCGGGTCGAAAGCAGGTCGAAAATTTTAACGGCGGGGTTCGCTCTGTCTTTCTTCTCCACCCCCCCCCCGTCCCCCCCCCGCACAGTTATCCAGTTTGGCTTTGTCTCGCTGTTTGTGGCCTCCTTCCCTCTTGCTCCTCTTTTCGCCCTGCTGAACAACGTGATCGAGATCCGGCTGGATGCCAAGAAGTTTGTTACGGAGCTCCGCCGGCCGGTCGCTGCCCGTGCCAAAGACATCGGTAAAACCAGTCGATAGTTTTTGATTTTTGAAATTCAAAGTATTGGTTATAAAATACAGTGAAACTCCCCTACAACGAAATCTACATGGGTGAAAATACCCCCTAGTGTGAAAAAAATCTTCATGCATTAACACCATTCCCACTTTCCTGTTTCAAATTTGCTACAGTGAAAAACCCCCTGTTGTGAAAAATTTCTTGCTGCAAACATTATTTCGTTGTAGAGGAGTTTCACTGTAGCTGCTAATCTGTTGTTTCGTTGTGGAAATGCCTAATGACCATCATACAGATAGAGTGGGCATGTATCCTTTTCTCCAACGTGAATGAGTAAAAATCCGATTTTTGTCATGTCATTTCAAACCGACAAAAAAAAATTCTAATCGGAAAAAAAAAATGTGACCGATTCAAATTCTTGCAAGGTCTGCTGTGACTTGAGGGGAGGGGGAGGGGCTGGGTGTCGGCAGGGCAAAGAGGGAGCAGATTTCACAAATCCCCGCAGCTCCTTCTTGTTGTTACTGCAAATCTACTTTGATTCCTGCGTGACCGGAGTTCAAGCTACACTTCATCCGGAGGCTTTTCAAGGGCTCTCTGCTTGTCTGAAAGTCAGTGGGGAGGGTAGCATGTTCTGGTATGGCCCTCTCCTCTTGTTCATGAAGCCAAACAGGCTTAATGGGTTCAGACCGTATTTTCCGCACTATAAGGAAAAGTACCGTATTTTCTGCACTATAAGGCGCACCGAAAAGCATTCAATTTTCTCGGTGCGCCTTATAATCCGATGCGGCGGATATATGGATCAATATTCTGGTTTCTTGGATGTAATATTTTAAACGTTCCATAAAGCGCTTTGTGACAGCTGCAGCGGTTGTGAAGGCTCTCGAGAAATAAAGCTGTATTGTATTGTATTCCCTTTAGCGTAGCACCATCTAGTGGAAGCATAGCGCAACCGCAACCACGATTGTAGCTTCTATTCTATGCGCCCTATATATGAAAGCAGTTTTAAAATAGGCCATTCATTGAAGGTGTGCCTTATACTCCGAAGTGCTTTATCGTGCGGAAAATACGGTACATATATTAATTTGAAATCAATCCTCCGTGGCACCTAAAACAATGAGCTTGTTCTTCAAGTATGACTCGTGTTAGAATCACTACATTAAATAAGGTCTATGCAGTTTTGTTTGTTCACTTTATGCATAATTCCCGTCATTGATTTTTTTTTTTTTTTTTTCCACAGGCATATGGTACAATATACTGAGTGGCATGGGCAAATTCTCCGTCATAATAAATGTAAGTAAAGGCAACTCTTAAATAATATCAATTTTATTGCGGAATCATATAGATATGATCCAGACTGTTACATTCAATTTAATTAGATGATAAAAGAAGAAAAAAAATGAAGAAACACAAAGCTAGCATGTTTACTTTTTCAATCATAGCAGATTTCTGTGGCGTTAGCGGTCATGGGTTAGCATCTCCGGTACTCGAAGTCCGCTATTTTGCCTGTTTTAGATCTTTCCCGCTTCCGACACAGCCGGACCGGAGTTGCCCAACCCTGGGAACATTCCCCCTGGCCCGAGTGCTTCTAGTTACAGTTTAATATCGGAGAAAAGTCTGTCCAACGAGGGACAGTGAAACTCCTCTACAACAAAATCATGTTTGCAGCAAGAAATTTTTCACAACAGGGGGTTTTTCACTGTAGCAAATTCGAAACAGGAAAGTGGGAATGGTGTTAATGCATGAAGATTTTCTTCACACTAGGGGGTATTTTCACCCATGTAGATTTCGTTGTAGAGGAGTTTCACTGTATGCGCTAGTCATGCCTTGAAAAGTCATTTGCATTTTAAACCCACTAGCCCCCTCGAGCTATGCGGCAGCTGCCACCTGATCGATTGACATGAATTCCCCCCCCCCCCGTCACGAGTGCTGACGAGAATTGTCCTCCCTGAAATCGGTTATCTTTGTTTCCAACATGCCTTCCAAGATCACATGGTGCCAGAAAAAAAAAAGCTCATCAAACTGGCCGCCAAACAATTAAAAGCTGAAATCCTTTGTCCCAGTTTTAGAAGAGTGTTTCCCAACAATAATTGGAACAAACAAGAATGTTCCAAAATGTCCCTCTGCGGATTCTCAATTTTTTTTTTTGGGACGCCATCGTCCATTATTTGCTGGAAAAACTGAATGAAATTTAAAAAAAAAAAAATAATAATAAAAATGTCCATCTTGTGACACCTTGGCGCCAAGGAAGTCTGTTGAAGTGAGTGAAGGATCATCATTTAGCCAGGCCATATCCGTGTCTAATCGAAACGATCCCTCAAATTGCCCTGTAAACAGACTTGAATTGTGTCTAAACTGCAAATGCTAATCCCTCACCCTCTTCACTCCCCTTCCGCCCCCGGAGGCCTTTGTAATATCCTTCACGTCGGACTTCGTCCCTCGCCTCGTCTACCAATACATGTACAGCCAGTCGGGGACCATGCACGGCTTCATCGACCACACGCTCTCCTACTTCAACGTCTCCAACTTCAAACCCGGCACGGCGCCGCAGAATCCCGACCACGGCGATGTCACCGTCTGTAGGTAAAAAAAAAAAAAAAAAATGGATTTCATGCAGCACTATTTCATAATAGCGATCTCCATCGCCCCAGACTGAAAAGGGCCCCCGGATACAAGCGCCTAACAGACAGCGGAGTCTGACCTCCGCTTACGTAAGACACCCCGTAGTGACCGTCAAAGAATGCCGGTCTTTGTGCCGGTGCCTGTCTCGAGCATGACGTACCCCTCGACTACTCGCAGGCGTGAAATTGGCTATTAGGGCCTCCCATAAGGGTCCGAGTGTGTCCAGACGTGCTGCTGGTGACGCCTCAAGGCAAACCCTTCAACCCTTTTGCCCCACAATGTCAAACGCCCGAGACACTTCATTGCTTTGTCCTGTCTGCCCGGGCACGCGGTGCATGATGGGAGGAAGGAAGTAACTTGGGGTTCCACTCAAGATCAAAGGGTGTCAGACGCTGATCTAAATTCATTTTCCTTCCTATGAACAACGAGGCACTCTAAAGCGTCCCGCTAGCCCGAAAAGCTCTGGTCCACTCGTTGGCTGTCAAGCGCTTTTAAATGAAATGTATTATTATTTTTATTATTATCATATCGGACAGACTTAGCTCTTTCGCCTTCATGCATGTACTCACGGCTGACAACGAGGCACTCTAAAGTAACGGAATCTCCAAAAGAAAAACGCATTTTCCGTGCGGAGGCACCGTTCTGGGAAACCAAATTGTACCGTTCGGAAAGGGAATGTGGATTATCTGTGTGTTTTCAGGACGGCAATAGTTTGACCCTCGCTTTGACTGCCGACGTTACATCACGTCCCACGAGGCAAAGCATCTCTCAGTGCATTTATCGTAATCTCCGAGGTGTCTTCTGAAATAATATTGATGCTCCCCGTTGCTGCAAAACCTTATCGCCAAACATGGAGACATACGAAGTTCAGCCTCCAGCTCGGCTCGCTTCGCAACGTCAACAATGATATGCGAGGCAACATATGAAGACGCTGGCATGAGAGTGACGGACGGGATAAATAATTCAGATTAGGGGGAAAAAAAAAAATCCGTACACATGACTGTATAAGGGGAATGAAGAGGAGCGTACACGCATATTTTTTATTTCTATATGGCATCCTAGTCGGGCTTTAGTGGGGTCTATTCATAGAGGAGTGTGTGAATGTTCGAAACCAGGGACTCGTTTCATCAATCATCTTCCATGTGACATTGCGTTTACTGTAAAGTACAGTCAATAGTGATTAGAGTTATAGTGGGGAGGGTTTTCGGGGGGGCGGGGTCATTATATTGTCACAAAGTATTTTTTCCTCAGCTATAATCTTAAGGCTATGGTATAATTTACATAGTTGGCATCCATATACTGTACCGTATTTTCCGCACTATAAGGCGCACCAAAAAGTAGTCGATTTTTTTAAGTGCGCCTTATAATCCGATACGTTTTATATATGGATCAAAATTCAGATTTCTTCAACGTCGTATTTTTACAGCTGCAGCGGTTGTGAAAGCTCGATAAAAATCAAGCTGTATTGTATTGTATTTAATTTAGCGTAGCTCCCTCTAGTGGTTGCATACCGCAACCGCAGCCACTATTGTAGCTTCTATTCGATGCGGCTTTGTGCCCTAGCTATGAAAACGATTTTAAAATAGGCCGTTCGTTGAAGGTGCGCCTTATACTCTGAAGCGCCTTATAGTGCGGAAAATACGGTAAGTACCACGAAATGAAAAGTTGAACATCATGCGTTTGCTCTAAAGTGGTTACTACAAAGCGGATAGCGGAAAGGAAATAAAGATGCATGACCCTTGAAGGTGAGGGGGGTGGACGCTTTAATGAAATACACCCCCATCCCCCCCACCCCCACCCCAGGTATAAGGACTACAGGGAACCCCCCTGGTCCCCCGATGCGTACCACTTCTCCAAACAGTACTGGTGCGTCCTTGCAGCGCGACTGGCTTTCGTCATCCTCTTTCAGGTATGAGCACTTTTTTTTTTTATGGTGATGTAGATCATCTGGTATTTTGCACATTTTTAAACCATGAAAAAGTGAAGGAACAGCCGCACAAAACAAAAGAAAGAATCATTAGTTAGCCCTCGATGGAGCCAGCTACAAATGCGTTTTGACCGCGAGGCTTTTTGGTGGACTATTTTGCACCAAACTGGGTTCATTCTTCAAATGAATGCGGGTTGTTTTCAATCACATTTTTTCCCTTGAGTCAAACAAACATCGAGGGGGGGAAAAAAAACCTGGCGTGACAAAATGAAAATGAAGTCAAGCCGCGATGGTTGACTCATAACTGTAAGTGATTCGCAGACAATTACACGACCCCACTTCTGAGCGCTTTGTTAAATCACACTTCCTGAGAGTCTGCGATCGGAATTTCACGACCCGCATTCAGGTGTAGCCCATAAAACGGAGTACACGTGTTGTGAGTCATTCCGAATGTTTTGCGTCACAGAGTACTCGTGATCGGAAACATGACAGAGGCGTGACTTTTGGGAGCTCATGTGGCCCAAATGTGACGCAGACGGAGTCAATTGGCCCGAATGCAGTGATTCTCAATGAGGGCTCCCTCTAGTGGTCTGCAAAAGAATCACAGATTTTTTTTTTTTTTTAAATAGACGAAATTATTATTTACAAGTGTCCCGTTTTTCCAATTTTTTTTTGCCGTAGAACCTGGTGATGTTCCTGAGCCTCGTGGTAGCCTGGGTGATCCCGGACATTCCCAAAACCATCGTGGAGCAGCTGAAGCGCGAGAAGAAGCTACTGGTGGATCTCTTCCTACGAGAGGAGAAGGACAAATTCCAGCTCATCCAGAGCCTCTTTGCCAAGGACGCCCCCGTCCCTCTGGGCAGCCACGTGCTCCACCCGGCTCAAAGGTTCCCCCTCCCGGGCCGCTACAGCACCCTGCCGCAGTGTGCGACCCAGGCGACGGCCGCGGACGACGCCGACGGCGGCGGAGGAGGAGGAGGAGGCGGGACCAGGGCGAGGTGCAGGGCGGCCAGTTTCAGCTTGTACACGAGGAAGGTCCCCCCGTCGCCCAGAAATGAAAATTCCAAACACACGGCCGTGTGACATGTGACACAACACATCGCCCGGGGGGGGGGGCGTTGGCATCGCGAAGAGAATATTGCGTTTGGGTGATCCCTTCCTAGAACTGCCATTTTGATGTCCTGGCGTGAAAAAGAAGCGGCTTCACTTCAAATGCGTTTTTTTTTGTGGTTGTTGTTTTTGCTCCTGTTTTGTTCACCCGATCGAGCGTGATTTTTTATTTATTTTTTTTAACTTATTATTTTTAGCTTGTAGCTACATTGCGTAAACAAGCAATAATACTGCATTAGGCATTGTAAGATATTGTAGATGACAAAAAAAATTTAAAAATCACAGAATTGAACATTTAATCAAAAAGCTGGATGCATAGATCGTGGTTACATAAATAAAAATATAATTCTACTTTTTTTAAAATATTTTTTTTTGCTTTTGGAAATCGTCAAAATAAGCCCAAAATGTCAATTGTACCTCCTATGGTTTTTTGTTGTTGATTTTTTTTTTTGTGTCAGTAATTGATAAATGAATGGATGGACGTCATGTCTCGGTGCACCATTTTTAATATTTCTGCTTCATGTTGCTGAATTATGCTCTTTGTATATATTTTGTTTGGAACTCGTAGCAACAACCAGATTCTATAGACTTCTTCTATTGTTAGTGAAAGCACTGATGAGCTTCCTGGAAGTGCAAATTGTTTCCATGTTTACATTGAGCGTCTCAAGCAATTTTTTTTTTCGTTGCCAGTAATTGTTTTTTGTTTGTTTGTTTGTTTGTTTGTTTGTTTTGTTTCCAGGACACTTACAACCCTCCATGTTTGACACTATGAGATCCACGCCAATTTGCAAACGCGATATCCGATGTGACATGTTGATCATTTCCTGTTTTAGATGAGCAATTTGACGTCGACGTTTTGTTTTGCAGCACTGAAACTGAGCACAGTCGGACTAAATCCAATCGTGGATCCGCAGAAACTTCGGTGCATTCGATTGAACTGTTTGCGTACTTTGCAGTAATGAGTCGATTCACTTTGCGTTCATGACAATTCATTGCTGCTGTCCCGACGTGCTGCAAATTGTCGTTTTTGTTTTTCCGAGGCCTTGTACATGCTCTTGTTCTGCCATTGCACGACACAACATCTGTGTGCTCACTTGCTAGCCAGCAACAGACTGTTAACTTGGTTTTAGGTATTTTAGAATGACGTAGGACAAGCAAATTGTGACCGTGGTACACGCTTAAGACTATGTAGTGGCAGACGTGAATACAAAAATTGTTGGATGTCTTACAAAATAATTTGAACACAATTGTGTCAATTGTTTGCTTTTTGTCTCATTTTTTTTTTTTTTTATTGTTTTGTTTTTCTATTTCTCTTCTGCCTTTCTTAAACGGGAAGTCCGAAAAGGATTTTAAATGGAGGATGATTCAAATGGAGACAATAAAAATGAAAGAAGGATGCAAAAATATGTTCCTGACGTCCGCACCGCAGCACGTTCGAGAACGCAACTCTCGAAACAAAAATCACTTCCTGCTTCTCTTACTTTAACAGCCAATCAGAATGTATCAACATAAAAACATGTCATAGCAATTATTATACAACATAATATAATTTAGGTATGTTTAACATGAAATGATATGATGCTCAAACATAAAATGATAATTAATAATATAACATAAGCTTAAAATTTTAAGGCACAATGACGACTCTTGCAATACCAGTTTGATCCTTATAAGGTAATGAGTCACGTTCTAAGAATGTGCACTGTTTAAAAAAACGATTTTTAAAACAGGAATTTTACAGTAAAATAACTTAAATATTATAAATTATTGACATTTATGGGACTGCTTTTAGTAGTTAGCAAGTCCAAAACAATTTGTCTTGTTGTTTTTTCTTTAGGTTGGCGGATCGTACAAGGAGCAATTGGCTCTTTAAATAATGTATTTGTTGAACACGTGGAAAAGCACATTTTTATATTTTTAAAATTTATCGTCGTTTGTTGTCTGGAAATGAGTTCACACAACTTTTGTGTTGTTTTGCAGTGCTGCATATAGCCTCACTAAAAACGGCTTTCGTTGTATATTGGCATAAAACATAAATTTTTTTAAAAAACCCCAATCAGACTGAATCCGTAGATTACTGTGATAAATCATGAAATGGTTTTTATTTTGAACATACTTTTGCAAGAAAACATTTACCGGCATTTTTTCATTCTGGCTGAGGTAAACCAGGTTTGCCCGTTTGAACGTTCATGTAACATTTTACCTCAGTGAATTTGACCCTCCGATATTTAAAAGCAAATTCTAGTTTTTGAAACTCGATTCAGACACTTATTATTGCATTAAAAGCATGTAAAAGTCGAATAAAATATGAAATACCATACAGTGAAACCTTAAATTCGCCTGAATATGCTAAATTCCGGCGATCATACAAGAGTTACGACGTCTCGTGATTTCCATGAACGCATCACTGACATCTTTTCCTGTTTTACCGATTGACACGGTTGATTGTTACACGTGTGCGTCACGTCGTTTCCCTTTGACGCCGTCAGTCAAGATTTGCTCACTTTTCATGCGCAGGTACGTGAAAAAAATATTTATGAATTGATTTATTGTAATATTGCAACAGTTGAACATGATAGTATTTAGTAAACACTATTTACTAATCGTACCGTCCCGTGTTAGCAGTCACGTACGTCATAACAGTCTCCATTTTGGAAACCCTGTGATACGAACACAAAATGTGGAAAATGCGACTATATACATGTTATTCACACTAATAATCATACTGTACAGAAGTGTTGCCGCGTCAAACCAGTTAAATAATTATTGTAATATTTCTTGAGAACTTTCGCTTCGACTTCCGCTCTCATCCGTTTCCACTTCCGGTTGGTACACTGTAATTGACAGGTCCCAAACACTTGTGCCTTTCAATTTATCACTCTCGTAGACCATTTCTAGATACGTATGCAAACTACTACAGTTTAAAACTGGATTCTATAACATCAGTTTAGAAGGAAAACGTCATAGGCCTATTTTACTTTTTTATTTGTACTATTTTCCATCACATACAACTACTTTATCATTGTAGGTGGACTCGACTTCTTCTTCTTCATTTTTTATTTTATTTTTTTTAATAAATAATATTCAGCAGTGATGAGTCCAAGCTGAACCGACTGCAAACAGATGACTCAGGTAAGCGCCGCACCAACTCTTTCAGTTGTCACTCAAGTGGGAAGGATAACGTGCGAGTCTTCCATACCATTCTACAAAGCCACACAATGCGTTGTTTAAAAAGTCAAAATAGCGGCGAGCTCGGTCAGGTTTAAACAATGGCTGACTGTGATAATCCGCTTGTTGGAGGTCATGTTACAATTACCTCCCTACAAATGGAAAATAATTGGCAGGAGAGGTGAATACCAAGAGGAAGTGCTGCTTCAATGTAAGCAAAAGAACTCCTGCGAGTGATGTTGAAGCCAAGTGCTTGCTAAGAGTTGAATGATGTGACAGGAAAAAAAAAAAAAAAAAAAGACCTTTGAAGTTATTTTACGTGCGGAAGCTTGCCCTAAATGTCGCACTGTTGCGCAAGTTTCAGGATTTTTTTTGTTTGTTTGTTTGTTTGTTATTGTGCTGCTACTTGTTCCATTGTTCTTCTTCTACTTCTACATGGACGTTTTACATCTTAAGTAGGAACAGATGCATTTCAGGATTTTTGTTTTTGTTTTGGCAGATCATACCAAATTTTTTTTCAGATCGGGGACAAGATGTGAGCACTCACCGATACCACGTAATGATACTTAATGTCTCTATGTCTTGTAATTGTGATTTTTTTTTTTTCCCCCCCCCAAAAAACTCCTTGCACATTTTTTGCAGGGGTGTAATAACGTCATCATAGAATTACAAGATTTTTTTTATGCTGTTCTTTGCTACTTGGCTCGGACAAGTCACATTGTCCGACTGCCTTTATTGTACTTTATTATTTGGCGGCCTGGTGGTCGACTGGTTAGCGTGTCGGGCCTCACAGCGCACAGGCGCGGGGGTTCGATTCCGGCTCCGGGCTTCCTGTGTGGAGTTTGCATGTTCTCCCCTGTGCCTGCGTGGCTTTTCTTCGGGTACTCCGGTTTCCTCCCACATTCTAAAAACATGCGTGGCGGGTTAACGAAACACTCCAAATTGTCCCTAGGTGTGAGTGTGAGTGCAATTGTGTACGTGTAGCTCCAGTCTAACCCTGACCTCAAATTGGATCCATAACTCCCATAAGATCCAGCGTCCTACTGTTTGCGTCTGTTTGTGTGACTTTCACACGTGGAAAATGAGGGATTTTTCGCTCCGATATCTGCAAAATGCTTGAGGCCCCCGCTTCCTGTCGTCGATTGGCTTCTCATGCTGTTTTTAATGAGCAAGTCGGCGGGCTGCTGTGATAAGTGGAGGAAAGGTTTTTGTGTAAACAATGTTCAATGTCGGTCGGTTTTCAAGAGAGAGGCTTGTTGAAGCGTCGAGTGAAAGCAGTTAGACGGCCATCGGAGCCAATTACACACCCGCGCGCTTTCACAGTCGAGACACTGTTTCCTGAGTGGCCTTGACTTGAAAATGACGATGACTCCACGGATTCCTAAACTTGTTTTCTTTTTTCCTGGGGTGTTAAAAGAAGAGATTATAAATGAAGCAGTTCTGAAAACGGAGCGTTTTTTTGGTTTTTTTACGTTCAAAATGAAAATCGTGAAGACTCGAGACAGAAGGCAACCATGCAGACTGGTGACAGAAACAAAACGACAGTCAAACCTCGGTTTTCGTCCATAATCTGTTCCAGAAGGCTGTTCGAAAACCGAATTGTTCAAAAACCGAAACCATGGTCTTTTTAAAATAAAAATGTTTATTGAACACGTCTGCTCACAATGGAAAGCAACCCGAGGAGTCAAATGGTGCATTCAAGTGCGCTCAGTTTGTTTGCGAACCGAAATTTCTTCATTAATCGAGGCATAAAAAAAACTCGAAATTTTTGGTCGAAAACCGAATTGGTCGAGAACCGAGACGTTCGAAAACCGAGGTTTGACTGTATTCCAAATATTCGGAATGAAGATTTGCCGACACAGCTCATTTTATCGCGGATATTTGGAAAAAGATCACCACCACGAACCAAATATAGCGGTAGCAGAGCCTTAGGGAACCCCGCGTAAAGCCTTTAGGACTGCAGTAATATGTTGTGACCGCTTTCTGACTGAGCTGCTGCTGTTTGATGCTCGTTTTGGGGCAGTCCAGTCAGAAGACCATTGCAATAATCAAGTTTGCGAAGAGCGCAGTTGCCCTTAACTTGACATTTTAATTCATTAAATTGACATTTGTTTGGTATTTGTGTCCTTCCTTCTCCTTTCGGGGTTCATGCCAGCTCATTTGGGCATTATGACAACTGGGCTGAATTTCCAAGCACTGCCCTAAATTTTTCGGGTCTGAATTTTGGAGGGGCTTGGAACGGATTAGGGCATTTACATGCAAAACGCGTCTCGATTTACAAAATTTTCTAGTTAAATTTCTTCCAGAACCAATTAATTTCGTAAGTAGAGCTACACTGTAAAATCGTTTGCTCATCCGCTGATGCATTTCAACTAACTTCACAATGTCATGTTTGTATGACAGCCAACATCTACTGTGTCATTGCTGACCTGTCAAATGAGGTTAAATAAGCACTGCGGACGACAAAGTAGAGATCCAGTTTTTTTGCGATTGGCTTTCTCGGAGCATTTGAGGGTCCACTGAATGCGTTTTGGGGTCCGGGCCAAAAGTGCGTTCCACGCCGAGGCGTGCGAGCCGCGATTGACTTTGTGAATGGTGTGCGCACGTTGACAGCCCATGTCTCTTGTTGACCTCACACACACACTTATGAGGAATGTGGCCGCAACCCAAGGCACCCACAGCTGTTTGGTGTGTGTGCGCGCATTCCATGCGCATGAGGATGTCCATCTGTCGTGTTTGACTCCCATTTTTGCTCGGAACGCACCACATGACTTCCTAAATGCCAAACTCGTAACAACTTATACGTGTGCACCACACCTTGAGAATCGCTGCGTAGCTCACCTGCGATCCCGCCCGAACAACAAAAGATATGGATGGAAGGATTTTATTTTTTCAACTTAAAAAATGCCAATAACTGGTCCAGACGATAAATGTTTCCCGTATTTTCTGCTCTATAAGGCGCACCCAAAAACTTTTCTCAGTGGGTCTTATAATCCGATGCGCCTTATATATGGATCGATATTCGGATTCCGTGGACGGAGTATTTTGAAATGTTCCGTAAAGCGCTTTGTTACAGCTGCAGCTAGTTGTGAAAGCTCGTTATGAATAAAGCTGTATTGTATTGTACAGTGAAACTCCTCTACAACGAAATCATGTTTGCAGCAAGAGATTTTTCACAACGGGGGGTTTTTCACTGTAGCAAATTTGAAACAGGAAAGTGGGAATGGTGTTAATGCATGAAGATTTTTTCACACTAGGGGGTATTTTCACCCATGTAGATTTCGTTGTAGAGGAGTTTCGCTGTAGGGGGTATTTTCACCCATGTAGATTTCGTTGTAGAGGAGTTTCACTGTATTCCCTTGAGCGTAGCTCCCTCTAGTGGATGCATAACTCAACCGCAGCCACTATTTTAGATTCTATTCTATGCGCCTTATAATGCGGTGCGCCGTATATATGAAAACCGTTTTAAAATAGGCCGTTCATTGAAGGTGCGCCGTATACTCCGAAGCACCTTATAGTGCGGAAAATACGGTAATCAAATGCTGAATATTCTTCTGGCAACAGTTGGCTTTGCTGCACTGCCGCTTGGCCTCATGTCGCAACCTGTTTTATGTGTTGGACGTGTGTTTGGATGACATCTGCTTCAGCCCTGAGAAACAAACGATAGCTCGGCCGAGGGCGCCGCCATTCGACGCGGTCCTCTGACACTCAGCCTAAAGGATCTTTTTGCCGTTTCCCGTTGGGCCGTTCGCTTTTCCCACAGATACCCGTCGTCTCGCAAACGCGGTGATCGCCGCGATACTTAACATCGGCTCGCCTTGGGCAAAACTAGTTCAGGTTGCACTCAACCAAATCTGAGAACGACAATGAAACCACATTGAGCACGCGTCGTCAGAAAAAAAACCAAAAACAAACGCGGGTGTGATGATGGCCCGTCTCGCAGCGAAAACACACATTGGGTGACCTTCAGGTCACCAACGCCCCACCCCCACAGAGCGATGACATCATTCCGCCCAAGCACAGGAAACACCTGATCTCTGAGTGCTTATCCTGCACGAAATGAGACGTGATCATGAAAACGGTTCGCAAGCGGAATCACCGCGTTCATCCAACTCTCCAGAGTCTCGAAATGAAGTGCGATGTCGGTTTAGCTTGAAGCTAAAAATTGACCGTCCTTTTATTTATTTATTTTTCTATAAGAGCGTCTTTGCATTTTATTTTAGTTGACGGCGGATAATAAGTGAGCCACTTGACATTATTTGACAGGGCAATAAATAAATAACGGAATATGAAGTTCAGTAGACTCTCATGGGTTGCTTAAAAACATCTCCTTAGCCGAGGCTGCCTGAGGTCAGCAAATCGCTTTCTGTCATAGTCGGCGTCCTGCCCGCTTCACTTTATATTGTTTATGCAAACGTCCTTGGATCCGTTCTTTACAAAACACCAAGCTAAAAACCACGTCTGAGAGAGACCATGAACGAACGAGGGCAAAAAAAAACAAAAACGATGAGGACGCAGTTAAAAGTTAAATCACCATCATTTTCATTCTTTATTCATATTTATTTATTTTTTACATTATGCACGACTCAATTATTGTGCAATAATCTAATTGTAACATATATTCCGTATTTTGATGCATTTTTATGCTTTAAAAAACATTTATATCTGAATTTTGGCGGGGCTTGGAACGAATTAGGGCATTTACATGGAAAACGCGTCCCTACCTACAAAATGTTCTTATTCAGAAATTTCTTCCAGAACCAATTCATCTCGTAAGTACAGCTACCGCTGTACTATATTCTCCCCATGACTCATCATGTTATAAACAAGACGGACATTTCCAACTGGCAACGGCGGACATCCTATTAAAGAAAACCATGCGAGGAACCAAATCATTACTCTTGAAAGACAGAATTTGCGGTTTGTTTTCGTCGAAAGGGTAAACATATCCAAAAACGGTGGTTGCCCGCGTTGTGAGAAACTCCGATAAGGCATTATTTCAAGCGAGGCTCGAGTTATGACTCCACTTCGGCACGGACTAAAATAATATGATGTCACAGAGTTATGGGAACAGTTGTGCTCTTTAAAAAAAAAAAAAAAATGGTTGACTCATACAAATGAAATGTCACCAGCGGATGAAAAATCTCATCAACATAAAAATACGACGTGAAGACCCTCGTTAAAAACACAAACAGACCGTCACGGTATTCCCCCGAGGCTAGCGCTCGTAGACGCAACAAAAACATCAAGTCGTCGCTTTGCTCCAAAAGGTAGCGGCCGTTTTGGAAATATCCTTGTCATTTGAAAGCGTTTGTTGAATCAAATGGGCATGTTTTGTTTTTTTTCTTCCTCCTAAAAATGTGCAATTCCCTATAGGTGTAAAAAAATGCGGAACATTTTTCACTGCGGAAGAGGTTTGCTTTTATTTTGAAAACCGCTCGCAGCTCTCCTTCCCAAAATTCACCGTGACCATCTCGTCACGCCGATCGTACCGCTTCTACCTCGGCTCGCCACGCATCCGGCTTTGTTGTCCCGCTCTTAAACAACATCAAATTGGCATCCCGTCGTAGCAGCTGCAATTTTGAGAAAAAAAAAAATCACAATTGTTTTTTTTTTTTGTGGGTTTTTTTGGGGGTTGTTGTTCTGCGTCTCCAACATACGTTGAGAGACCCCGTGGGTGGTCGCGTCCGGCTCCAGATGTTCACGACGCGCTCACATCTGCAAGCCATCTTTGCGGAACAGCACCTTCTCTTTTCTGTCTCCCCCCCCCCACCCCCCACTCGCCCCCCCCCCCCCCCTCGTTTTTTTTTTTTTGCACGCACCAGGACGGTCTCGCCCTCCGCCGACCGCACAGGCCTTCCATTGTCACCTAATTAAAACGTGAGCCAGCTTCACTCCACTGCGGCCCACGTCCATAGTAAGTGCACCCCCGACAACCCCCCCCCCCTTAAACTAGCGAGCCTTTTACAATGGTCTCCGTTCAAGACCTTTGAGACCTAAATCCCGCGGCCCCCCTACACTTTTCAGGAAAAACTGTCTATGTAATTCCAATTGTATCCTTGGCCTGAACTCTCCAACCCCCCCCTTTTAACATTTGACTTGCAGGCCAGCATACATCCCAACCGTGATGTGAAACTGCCTATTTTTGGCTAAAAAAAAAAAAAGACCCGGGTGGTTTGACCATATTAGGACTTTAGAATTCTGAAACGGCGAAGGAGTTTAAAAAAGATGGTATTCCGAGGCTCCTTCAAAGCTGATTCGTGGAATGTCTGAATGGTCTTCCGCGGCGCGTCGTAATCCGCCAAAAGTCTCAAGTATGCGAGAGGAGCGCCGATGCGGGGTTCGACCGTGTTCTCACGCACAGGGAAAGTCTTCCAACAACGGGGGAAAGGACGAGACAATTCACGGAAAGAAATTTTAAGACAAGGACACGAAAAGTTGGATGTGGCCTTCCAGCAGTCTTTTACCTGCATTCAGTTTAGCACTTTGGCCCACCCCCCTTCCATCTTATTTGGCTACATGTGACAAAAATACTCAAGTGTCATTAAAAACACAATACGTCAAACAAGAAAATTGCAGAATCTTTACCAAATTCCAATCACATGGTTTGCATTTAATACCGTATTTTCCGCACGATAAGGCCCACCTAAAAGCATTGCATTTTCTCAGTGTGCCTTATAATCCGATGCACCTTATATATGGATCAATATTCTGAATTCTTGGACCTATTATTTTAAATGTTCTGTAAAGCGCTTTTCCGGGTTGAGTGAATGCTGGCGCGTTTGGCTGCCGCTGCTCAACCCGTATTGTGTTTTATTGTTTTCGTTCCTGATTGTAAAGTGTCCTTGGGTGTCTTGAAAGAAGGTTTACTTCCGGGTCACTTCCGGGCTGAGTGAACGCTGGCGCATTCTGGCTGCCGCTGCTCACCCGCAATTACCGGTATTCTTTTTTTTTTTTTTTTAGCGTTTTTTAACGGTTTACTCTCGTCATGGGAGAAACCCTACACTCCTTCGTTGTGGCGTTGGACTGTCAGTCGTCGCACGGTTGGCCTCGGTCGCGCTGTCGCGGCGTCCTGCCTGGGATATGCTGCTGTGGACCGTCTTGTCGCTCCGCCGTTTGCCCGTGGGGGGGGACTGCTACGGTGCTCGGTGGCGGGGCTTCTTGCGCTCCGCTTCCGGTGGTCGGGCTCCCCGCCTGCGCTGCACCGCTTCCCGGGCGTCGCTCCTCGTCCTTCCTGGAGGTGCATCCGCCACGGATCTCGTCGAGGCTTCCACCTCGATGGCTCCAGGGGCATCACCTCCTTTTGGTCGTCCTCCCGCCGGCCACGCAGAGACAACGGCGGAGGCGGCTGCCGATCCGCGGACCACGGCGTGTTGGCCGGCCTGGCTGGGTCGGCTAGTGCTCCTCGCGACGCCGATGTTGCCGGCGTCAACTATTTAAAACCGCATATTCAGTTTAAATTTCTCATTTTATTATTTATAGTTTTATCTGTGGTTTTATTGTTCTTGTTTTGATTGTAAAGTGTCCTTGGGTGTTTTGAAAGGCGCTTGTAAATGAAATGTATTATTATTATTATTATTGAAAGGCGCTTATAAATAAAATGTATTATTATTTTACTATTATTATTGTTACAGCGGTTGTGAACGCGCTGTCTAACTAAAGCTGTATTGTATTGTATTCCCGTTAGCGTAGCTCCATCTAGTGGATGCATAACGCAACCACAGCCAGTATTCTAGCTTCTCTTCGATGCGCCTTATAACGCGGCGCACCCGATATATGAAAACAGATTTAAAATCGGCCATTCGTTGAAAGGTGCGCCTTATACTCCGAAGCGCCTTATAGGGCGGAAAATACGGTACTTAAAAATAACATCAACACACTACTTTATAAGGTTGTGCTTACACTGGCCAACACTTTATTTTATTTATTTTTTTCCCCTCCGAGTGCCAAAGATACTGTAATGGTTTGTGTAATTTTTGGCCTGCTGAGTCCAAAATAAATTTGAATTAGCTGCAATTTCTGAGATGCTCTCGAATAACAAAACAAGCCCAGTCGTGCTCAAACGGCCTGTGGGTTGACGCTGATTTGCATATTCACATCCGCAAAAAAAGACAGCCACAACCTCATCCAAGTTGTTTTGTCAAGAGAAATTCCAATGTCAGAATTTGTGTATTTTTAAGCACCCAAAATTTTTTTTAAATTTCTCTCAAAAACTAGACATCCAATTAGGAGGAAAAGAAAAAAAGACTTTGTGAACCACACATGCTGCTCTTGTCCAAGATACACAAATTCCTTCCAACACTCGAAAGCCAAAACCTTAGTCGGACCTTTTCGCACTCCCGTCTGTCAGAGTGCAGCTAAGTCACACCGAAGTCCCCCCCCCCGCTGCATCTGGTCGGAAGAGTTTATTTGGCAACGTGTGGGTTTATTTTAATAGGTTCGGAGAACACCCAATTTTGCGAAAGCATGTTCAGTCGCGCCTCAAAATGGGGATGGAAATTGACAGACGGGTGGTTGGGCCTCACCAGCCTCGCGTGTAATCGAGCCCCCGCGGTTTAAACGCCATGCTTGAAAAGAGACATGCTTGGTGGCTTCTGACAAAGTTGCGCCGCCGTGCAAAATAAAATAAAATGGAACGGCAGAGACGACCCGCTAATCACTTTGACATGTCGAAATGCGCCGGCCACAATAAATGACATCTTTTTTAATAAAAGGCCACGGGAATGAAACAATGGCTCGGGGGATTAGGAGCAGATTTCAATTATTTATGATTGTGAGAACTCCAGCGAAAAAGCATGTAAACATCGGCCGTAAAACAAAAATAAAATCAAATCACTTTCGGTCGTGCCCTAGTTTATAATGCACCATATTTTTTTTTTCTTTCGCTTGAATGTTATTGTTAAGAAAAAATGCTAATTTATGTCGTACATGTAGCATGAGTGTGCTTTATTTTTATTTTGTAATTTTATTATTATTATTTTTTTTTTTAACCATCCACATTTTACGCAATTTTCACCAAACGCAGTCAGCGATGTTGCGCGACATGCAATCAGATGAGGCGGAACATTGCAGGCTACAAAAAAAAACGCTGTTTCGTGACCTAAAAAATGTCGGCGATTTCGGCCTACAAGAACGCAACCTTGAACTTAATCGTTTCCATTTCTTGTGAGTTGATTTTTTTTTTCCTATCCAGAGAGTCAAAACAAGACCAAGGCACATTCTGAGGTCTTTATAAGGTGACTTGAACTTCACGCGGGCATTTTGTCAGTACGTCCAAGGCGTTGCTGATCTCCTCTCTTAAGCCCGGCAAATGATAAGATCCTCTTAGAATGGAAGATTACGGCTTTAAATCCCAGCTCGGCGTGGCTGCACATCTCCTTAATGCAGCTTTGCTACCCTTGGTAAGACCCCCGGTTATTAGAGATGGCGAGTTTTTGCTGCGGCCTTGTATGACTTCGGACACCTCTGTCATAATAATTATAATAACGGCCACAACAGATTTGTCGTGATCGAAAATATCGACTGAATTCTTCTTCTTTCTTCTTCAGATTATTATTCTCACTTTTATTATTATAGTTATTGTTACATAGTTATTACATAGTTATTATATAGTTATTATAGAAAATCTATTATATATTCATATAAATACATTTTCCAAGAACCTGCCGGTGAAGAAATGCAATTGCAGTACATGCTCACGCCAGTCTGTGGTAAACGAAAACAGGTCTCTTGTCTTTCGTTCATGGAATATTTCCAAACATTTGTTTTTTTTTCTCCATGGTTTATTAAAAGAAAAATAACATATTGCTTGTGATATCAGGGTTTTTTTTTTGTTTGTTTTTTTATCACTTCATTCACTGACAGCGATTTCTGGATTGAGTTTGTCCAAAGCTTCACACAATGAGCTGTTTGAAGACGCGGTTTGGCCAATTTTTTCCCTCATATATTCTGCGTGCCCAATCAAATCCGTAAGCCATTTGCTGATCATTTGCAGCTTTTGGGAAATTTGTGGAAAATTATTTTTGTGTTTGTGTGTGTCCATGTGTGTGTGTGTGTGTGTGTGTCCCACTTTGCTTGGCAACCACACTGGTGAAGGCACATAATAAGTCTCAGTGTGAAGCACCTTTGCAGCCCCGTTCAGCCACAAGTCCATTGTCGCTCACTCGTCAAAAAGCAGACTTATTTCAATAAATAACACAAATATATTCTCTCTCACACACGCATACACCCACACATATATATATATATATATATAGACATGTATAAACTACATGCATTTCATATAATTTAAATAATTTATATATACAGTTCCCCTTCACACCCTGACTCGGGCGAGTTCCTCCAAAACAGCAACGCCGCAATTCAGGACCCACGTTTTCTTCAGCAGAAATCCTTTGATATCTGCAAGAATCACGCGGCAGAGAGCACCCGAGCCGTAAATGGAACGTCCCGTCGAATTCCAGCCGGCGCGTTTACGTCCGGTGACGTTTCCTGGACAGGGCGCAAACGCAGGAAGTGTCGATGCGTATCCACCGCCAGCCGACTGAGTTGCGCACCTGCGTCAGCGCCCGCACGTAAGTCTGCGTGGTCTTGCATTGCGAGTTCCAGTTCTTGTCGTCGATGCCCCTGCAGCCTCCCTTAAAGGGCCTCGGCGTCCGACAGCGCGTCTCGTAAAAGTATTGCTTGATATCCTGCGCCGCGCTGGTTTTAATTTTGTCCAGGACGGTCACCGGGGTCCCCCTCGTGTCCACAGCCTCCGTTTTATCAGTCACCCACTGGCTCTCGCTGTCGCACACCGAATATTCCCCGCGATAACTCTTGTGTTCGGTGTAGCGCTTCTTCCGGGTTTTGTTGGCGGACGTTTCGCCTTCCGGACCGCCGCTCACAAAGTCATCGGCCATGTACAGCGGCGGCGGCTGCAGCGGCGCCCGGTCGCTCAGCAGCACCCGGGGCGAATTGAACCGCTTGTGCTGCCGCAGCAGGTCAGAGTTCAACATCATCACCCGTCCCTGTTCCGCGCTGGCGCTGCTCTCGCCGCTCCGGCCCGCCTCCCCCCACTGCTCGGCGTCGCCGAGGAGAGGCGGCGGTGCGTCCTGATGCTCCGCCCGCCTGCTTTTCCCCTGCTGGCTCTGGTTGGCCCGGTTCTTCCCCCTGGTCAGGTCCGCCTGGAGAAGCTGGATGATGAGCGAGTTTAAAGGGTCCGGACTGGGCGGCGGCGGCGGCTGCTGCTGCTGCTGTTGCCCCTGGCGACTGTTGTCCATGTCCGTTGCCTGGATACCATAGAGGTACACGAGGACCATCACATAGAGCAGGATGGACATCACTAGATTCACCTGTAAGATCTGCAAAGACAAGACAGAGGAAGTTTGAGACTGAAATCTGCCAGACCTCCGGTGTTTGTCTTCGGTCTTAAACTGGAGAGCGGTTTTAAATCGGACCGGCTAATTGGTGCCGTTTTTCAATCCAGCTTCTTACATTGAGGCATGAGAACTTTGAAACAGTCATTCATGGCTTTGTCACATCCCGGCTGGATTACCGTCATGCGCTTTACTTTGGAGTCCTCCATTAAGCGTCTCCAGTTGGTCCAGAATACTGCAGCGCACCTTTTGACTGGTACTCGTAAGAGGGAGCATATAACTCTGGCATCCCTTCACTTGCTCCCGATACACTTTAGACTTCCTTTCCAGATCCTATTTGTTTTCAAATCTTGAAATAGCCTCGCTCCACCTTACCTCTCTGAGCTCCTCGGCCCCGACACACCCGTCTGGTGCCTCAGGTCTGCGGACCACACGTTTTTAGATTAACTAAGCAGAGGCTCAAAACTCATTTGTATTCTTTGGCATTTGACTCCGCATGACTCAGACTTGATTTTTAGTATTGCAGTGAAACTCCTCTACAACGAAATCTACACGGGTGAAAATACCCCCTAGTGTGAAAAGATCTTCATGCATTAACACCATTCCCGCTTTCCTGTTTCAAATTTGCTACAGTGAAAAAACCCCAGTTGTGAAACATTTCTTGCTGCAAACATAATTTCGTTGTAGAGGAGTTTCACTGTACTGTTTTTTTTGCTTTCTACTGTCTTTGTTCTTAATTTTTTATTGTTTTATACCGTATTGGCCCGAATATAAGACGGCCCTGATTATAAGACGATCCCCTTTTTCAAGACTCTCATTTGAAAAAAGACCAAATTAATTTTTATACAGAAAATAATTACAGTACATCTGAAACAAATTATTCTGACAATAGATTTGAGAGAAAAAGCATGTTATTTTGCCTCATTCAAATATCTGAACCTCAAAATATGTATACTAAAGTGCAATCACATTCGCAATGGCTTCTGGTTTTTTAAATTTAAATTACATCATAACTTCTCATCAGCTGCCGGTTAACCTGGCCGATCTTTGACCCATCTCCGATCTCCAGATTGTCGCCACGTTTCTCCATTTTCTGTTATCTCTTCGATTATTTTCTTCTCTTTTCTTTCTTAACGCTATTTTTTATTTTTCTTCTTCATGCTACCGCTATTTTTATTTATTATTCTTCGTGACTTCGCCATCTTGCGTCGTGAATGGGTATAATGTCTAGACCCCGAATACTGTATAAGACGCCCCCACTTATATTCGGGCCAATACGGTATATGATATTTGCACCATGTCCAGCACTTTGGAAGGCTTCCCCCGCCCCCCGCAACTCTATTTCAACAAGTACATTCCGACAAAACCTATTGTAGCTTGCTTGTCATATGTGTTTTTATAATTTTATTGAAACAAACATCCTAACGATTGCCCAATCTGTCCAAAGTTTTTTCTCCCAGTGAAGGAGATACATATATTATTATCCAAAGTTGTGCTTCCTGATTCTGGTCATGTTGTGTTCCGTGCAGAGTAAATGCATTGTGTACATACTGTAAATTACTCCCAGTGGCAAGTTGGAACAAGAGGAAGCATCTGTCGCCTCGGGGGCGTCAAATTGAGAATTCCTCGCATTCACAAGAGGGCAGAGTTTTGCTCACTTGCGTTCGGGGTAGTTGGCAAGCTTTGATATGCAGCACGAAAAAACGTGTCAACTTTATTTGGTTTTGAAGCCGAAAACACACGACGGACTAAAACTGTGTGGGGTCGCCATGGCGACAACAGAGCCGCTAGCATCCTCATAACAAGCTCGTGGACGTCCCAAAGAATTCCGACGTTGGAGTCATTTTAAGGTCGAGGTCACGACGCCCGTCATAGGCAACCGCGTCCCCCCCCCAAAAAAAAATGCGGCGCCCGAAGTGGTCCTGAAGACGCAAATAGCAGGAAACGTGTTTACAAAGGAAGTTGTCAAGTGTTTGTGAGACTTGCTCAAGGACAATTTATTTTTCATGTGACAGTCCGATGGTTCTGAGGTCGGAATAAAAACACGGCGAATCTGGAATGCTGGGTTTTTTTTGGGGGGGGGGGGGAATTTGGTCTCGCAGCACCACAGTGCTTTAGGAGTTTTTTCATGAGATTTTTAAAATGTTATTATTCATTTTATTATTAATTATTATTTATTTATTTTTGCTAGTGGTCCAGGCCATGTTATCAGCGGTGACAATTGAAGGTCAATTTTACAGATGTCTTGCGAATGAAGCGGATCCGACATGCAAATCACAGGAAAGTGGGCTCAAGTCAGATGACCAACAGAAGTCGTACCAAGTCGATCCCAAAAAAAAAAAAAAATGGAGAAGGAACGACGGAAGACGTTTTTCACGTTTGTTTCGCATTCCCGACAAATTTGTTTGTTTATTTGTTTTCCCCGCCGCCCTCTGGCGCTGTCGCTAAGGTGCAAAGCAAATGTTCCGAGGCATGCCAAGGCTTGATGAGGTTTCCCCCCCCCCCCTCTCCTCAGTGTCAGCTTCAACCACATGCTTGTATTCTAATGTCAAGTTCTCATCATCGTTTTTCTTTTATCGTCAAGCTTGCGGAGGGGGATGTTTTGGTTTGTCTTTGGACCAAAGAGATGGAGGGAAAAGATTAGGCGGAATGTTTTGTCAACAACATCGTCATCTGAAGCGTTGAAATAAATCTTGGTTTTCGTTGGATGGCCAGTTTTTTTTCGAGGCAGCTCTTTGGTCGACCGTTTGCGGATACGTTTCCTCGTTGCGTTTAGCGCTGGCAAGTCTGCGATGAATGAATTTGACGCTAGATTCCACGGCAATATTTCTTGTTGACATTTCATGCGCATGCCATCTTGGCAAAGTCACTCATGCGTCTATTTAGCCTCCCCTCGATTGGTCTCTTTAGAAGAATTTGAATGCAAAACGCCATAAATGGGCGACGAGTGTCATCGGCATTGCGGTGAAAATATGAAAAACAAAGTTTGGAGCTCACACCGTGGGGAGGATAAAATGATGGTATGTTTTTGTACTCCAGGAAGTATTTCGTTGCAGTACAGGAAGTATTTCGATGATGGTAGGCGTATATTCTTTATCCTCTGTGACAAATATGACTTTGGCTCAATGAGTAACCGTCTGAATGTTTTTGTTTTTTTCCTGTGTGATACTGCTCCCAGGTGGCCAAGGCACAATTGTAGCAAAAAAGAATTTAAAAAAAATTTTGGATTTGTTTTGTGCTACAGTGAAACTCCTCGACAACGAAATCCTGTTTGCAGCAAGAATTTTTTCACAACAGGGGGTTTTTCACTGTAGCAAATGTTATCTCCGATGTGAAGACACATACACACACAAAAACGTATATATATACTCTTTATTTTTATTCCAATGCTGTACGTAGTGCATAAATATGAGCATACACTTATTTGATATTGTTTAACATAACGTTTCTTGTCTTAGCTGCTTGGCATCCAAAGCTCTGTTTTGTAGCCATTTTAGCAGTGCAACGAAATACTTCCTGGACTACTGCGCATGTGTAAACCAGTGTGGTGGTTGCTGTTGCCGTTTCGGAGCGAAGCAGTAGAGGTCGCTGTTGACTGAGGTTGGATTAGACTTTTGCTGAATACTTGTTTTCGTTGTAGTGAATCTCGTCGCGAGGCAAAGGCAGAGAAAAAGATTTTGTATAACGGAACGGGGATTTTTCGTTGTTGGGGGTTTAGGAAAGTGGGAATGGCTTTCATGCATGAACATTTTTTCACACTAGGGGGTATTTTCGCCCATGTAGGTTTTGTTGCAGAGGAGTTTCATTGTATTTAATTATTTCATGACTGTCTGCTTTTATGAAGCGGTGGTATTTTTTTTTCAACAGTACCGTGATTGTTTTGCAGGTTCTGATGCGATCGGCCAACCCTTGCCATTGGAGCACCCCTTCGGGACATAGAAGAGGTAAGATCATCTTGGGAAAAAAAAGTGCAGCTTATCTCGGATTTCCTCACAAGTCGGTGACGTGTGTTTAAAAAAAATTTGGAAAAATTAAAGTTGTAGTTTCAGTGAAAATGATTTCTATGCCACTGCGATTATCGGCTCCAAAGGATGAAAAAAGGGCCGCTATCCTGTGTGATTTTGATGTTTCCCTGATTCAAATGATCAGAATCATCATCAGGCTCAAGTATTCCATTGAACATGTTTCAACCATGCTGAATACGTTCGAAATAGAAACGATGAGGCCTTTGTCATATTCGCCGCATGCAGAGAAAGCAAAAGATGGATGGATGGATGGTTAGCTCGATTTACAAAGTGTTTTGCCCCAGGTATTGTTCATAAGTGATGTGATCCTCCAGCTGAACTCTTGTGTGTACGCTCTTTTAAAAAAAAAAAATATGATTATGAGGACAAGATCAGTCTGCGTGGAAACCGAATGTCGATTTGACCTCTTGCCAGTTCCTATCACTACGCTCACTGGGAATCACTTCTTTTCAAGTACATTATATCTTTAAAAATATATATATATATAAAAATCTACACACACCGTGTTTTCCGCACTATAAGACACTTCGGAGTATAAGACGCACCTTTAATTAATGGCCTAGCTTAAAACGGTTTTCATATATAGGGCGCACCGCATTATCAGGCGCATAGAATAGAAGCTACAATAGCGGCTGCGGTTGCGTTATGCATCCACTAGATGGAGCTACGCAAAAGGCAATACAATACAGAATTATTTAGACAGAGCTTTCACAACCACTGCAGCCGTGACAAAGCGCTTTACAGAACATATATGTATATAAATATGTCCAGGAAAGCAAAAGATGAATCCAGATATAAGGCGCATCGGATTACAAGGCGCACTTTTTGGAGAAAATTGATTGATTTTATCGTACGGAAAATACGGTATAATAATATCCTCAGTTTATAATTCTCGCAGGGGTAGTTGTGTGACACATGATTCAGCACGAATGTAAAATGGTTATCCTCTACACCAGGTGTGTCAAATTATTTGTCACATTAGAATTACCGTTTCCCTCGGAGAGCCGTGATGACTGAAACTATATAAAGAAGTGAAGAATAATGTTTCATTCAACTATTGCTTAACTAAATTTAATAGAGGGGTTTGGGAATACAATATGTCACTGATATACAGTGAAACTCCTCTACAATGAAATCTACATGGGTGAAAAAAAACCCCCCAGTGTGAAAAAAATCTTCATGCATTAACACCATTCCCACTTTCAAATTTGCTACAGTGAAAAACCCCCTGTTGTGAAAAAATTCTTGCTGCAAACATGATTTTGTTGTAGAGGAGTTTCACTGTATTACATATGAAAGTGTGAAATGTTGGCACACATTTTCACAAGTATCACGGAAGTTTTCATCTTTGATTTGCTTTCGCGGGCCACTTAAAACGATATGGCGGGCCACATCCGGCCCCCGGGCTTTGAGTTTCACACCTGTGCTCTACACTAATCGACATGCGGCACAAACATTGTTGCCGTCGCACTTAAGCTTTGCTCGGGTGAACCGTCGAGCATGCGGATAAGATCAGCGCTGCGCTGATTTCACGTTTGCGTTTTGGCTGCCGGGCTATCAAGGTCAAGGCGCAGTGAACTCGTTTGTGATTAATTGTCGCATGCAGCGGCAAGCATGCGTGCGCTCAGAGGCAGCCCGGGCTTGTATTCGAGTCCTCCCATCTTCCGGCAGAGCTGTGAATTATAAATTGCTTATTTAAGTGCCATAACAGCGCAGCGGATATCAACACAGAACTTAAGAGTCCGGCTCGGAAACACACTGAAAAAGTGATTTGCAGCACCCGCCATGGCCCTTTAACGGCAAGCTGATAGGCATGAACTGTTAAAACACAAATAAATAAATAAACGGTTCCCTCTCTGATTAGCAGATATGACCATTTTTTTTTCTGCTCTGTTAAAAAAATAATAATAATCTGCTCGGTTGTTTGAGACGGACTAACATGAAGATCTCCATTGACAGTTACAGATGGGCCGTTTAGTGTCAAAGCCTTAGAGGACAGTGTGCCAAAGCAGCAAAGCCTCCCCCCCGGGGGAGTTTCAACCCGCAGCGTCTGAGCACTAATTCTGCCCAGTGGTCTCCAGATGTTTGTGCACCCAAAGGACGTGACTTGGCGAAAAAAAAAAAACAACATAAAAATGCATGAGGTCACGTCTGGGGCTCATTTTCCTGCCAAGTCGTTCTCCTCCTCATCATCGTATTGATAATCGGCACGGCCTAATTTGGACCCAGAAAGGATTACCGCTTGCGTGTCGGTAAATAGTGGCGAATGGGTTTAGACCAAGGGTGTCAAACTCATTTCACGTTGTTGGGTCTGTCTCAGGGACAGATTTGTCTTCTCCTCTAAACAAAACGGTTTGCCCCTAGCGGATAATCCATGAATTGCACTTTATTAAAAATATTCATTCTGTGTCTTTAATGCATTTTTGCACTTTTAAATTACCCTGCGGGCCAGATTGAACCTCCTTGGGGGCCGGTTCCGGCCCGCGGGCCGTATGTTTGACACCTCTGCTTTCGACCAATCACCGCAACTGACAATGTTTGTGAAGACAGAATTTGATGCGGATCGAATGAGATTCGCTACTTATCGTCCTCCAACCTGCGCCTCGCTGTCGTTTCAAGCCTGGAGGTTGTCAAGCTCGCTTAAAAAGGGAAGGGCAAAATTCCAACGTTAATAGTGAATTTCAATGAATGTTTCACAGCCTCGGGGGTGGGGGGCAGGTGAGTCATCTCGCCGTTATGCCGTGACAAAAGTAGCTTTTGGAGGTGTGTGTGTGAATGCGAGCTACGCCGGTTATTAGCGGGCGGGTAGGAATCCGCTCACCTACTTGATGGGGAAGTGATGTCACGGCGGGTGTTTGTGGTAGCAACAGCTGATTTGGGATTATAAACAGGCGCTCTTTTACAGTAAATTACAAAGTGCCGTATTTTCCGCACGATAAGGCGCACCGAAAAGCATTCAAATTTCTTATAATCCGATGCGCCTTATACATGGATCAATACACTGATTTCTTGGACGTACTATTTTCAATGTTTTGTAAAGTACCGTAATTTCTGGACTATAGACCGCACCTGATTATAAGCCGCACCACTACATTTTTAAAGGAATTTTTTTTTTGTACACACATAAGCCGCACCTGTCTATAAGCCGCAGGTGCCCATATTGTTACATGAGATATTTACAAAGAAAGACGGTACACAGGCGGCCATTAAAAAAGTCTTTATATAGGCCGCTTCATTAAATAAACCACAGAGTTGAAAGCGTGTGACAAAAGTCGCGGCTTATAGTCCGGAAATTACGGTACTTTGTTACAGATGCAGCGGTTGTGAAAGCTCGATATAAATAAAGTTGTATTGTATTTTATTGTATTCCCTTTAGCCTAGCTCCATCTAGTGGATGCATAACATAAATGCGCCTTATAATGCAGTGCACCCAAGATATGAAAATAGTTTTAACCCTTTCAGGGACAGCGGTTACTACAGCGGACAGCTTCTCGCTAACGTTAACAGTTTGCAGGGTGCATGAAAGGGTTCAGATCGGCCACTCATCGAAAGTGTGCCTTATACTCCGAAGCGCCTTATCGTGCGGAAAATACGTGAGTAAGAGGCTTCCCTCGCCACACTTTATTTCAGCCAAATGCCGAAAAGACAATTCGAAAAGATGCGCTAACAATTCAACGCTGGATCGTGTCCGCCCGTCGACTTCAAATGATGACCTTAAATAATTTGTATGGTCAAAGTCAAAATATTTCTTTCATGATTTATTTGTCGCATTTGCTCATGTATAAAGACAGTAAAAGGAAAGTATTGCAATTAAAAAAAATTATAAATAAATAAATTGACCTTCCCTATGCTGGTATAGTTCGAACGCCAAAACCGAGTCCACCTATGGTACAAGACTCTCTTACCTATGAAAATAAAAAACAAAAACTGTCCACAACATGTAATTTCTACCATCGGCTCAAAAGCATTTTTTTTTTTAATCTGTTAAAAAATAGAAAAATAAAAAAATCTGTCATACAATGAAGGCTCATTTGAATGATCCCCTTTTGAGATCAAACTAATGATGCTGCGTCTTCTTAAGTCCATTTCCATCACAAATCATTGGAAGTGATGATGGAAAAAAAATGTGTCCGTCATTTTATAACCACGCCGCAATTAACTGGCAAGATCTTTATCAAATCTATTTTTTGTCCGCTATCATTTAAAAAAATAAATAAAGTCCTTGCTATTGGAGACGCCGCTACCATTTAGATCATGATCGGATAAACCGGCAGCAGCATTCTCACTGCCAAATATGGCGCACTGAACTTTATCACGCCACGGTGACTTCCATTTCCGTTGTCCAAATCATTCGCAGTCGAATTTTTGCCAAACCAAAAGACCCATTCGCTGACCCAACCCAACATTGCGTCATTTTTACGCTTAAATCGTCATTTTTACGCTTAAATCGTCGATTTGACGCCACGGGACGATCTTGTCGGACTCCAAACAAGCAGTGTGTATAAAACAGAGTACACTTGATTCAGTATGATAACCAAATCGCCCTCGGAGATCAGGGGGAAGTTAATCCAGCGTCACGCCTAATGGAATCACCGACACAAGAATAGACGTACGTGTAAGGCTTTGGCGGTGGCTTTTGACCTTCCTTCCGCTGTTGTGTGTGTGTGTGTGTGTGTGTTGGTAGTATTTTATAGTGCACAGCCACTTTACTCTGCACTTGTGAATCATCTGGACACAGTCTCCAGTGACCGAGGACAAAGCCAAATGTAGGAACTTCATTCTATAGATTTTTTTGTGGGAACTTCTTTCTATAGATTTTTTTTTGTGGTGTGAGTAAGGAATGGTTTTGTGTTGGCAAGTGTTGAGTTTTGAAGATGTGCGCTCGGATATGATTTGCATTCTGCAAAGATTTTAATATTCATGCGCCATAAAATGATTTTTTTTCCTTGCTAATTTCAGATTTTTTCTTTTTTTATCGCACTTTTGGATCTTCAAGCCAATTTTAGACCACCCAGGTGACGACAAAATGCAGTTTCTAAAAAAAAAACAAAAAACAACACCAGAAGGTTCAAACCTATCTGGCGCTATTTGTAAAAAAAAAAAAAAAGACCCAAAATGAAACAAGATCTCAAAAAGCGATAAATTATGGCGAGAATGCAATGATGACTCATCCGCAAGGTCACCCAAAAAATCCCCAAATGAATGACATCCAAAGAACTGCAGGCCTCTCAGCAATGAGAGGGGCACTGGACAAAAATAGAATTCATGGGCGAATACGAAAACCACTGCTGACCAAAAGAAAACAAAGGCTCATCTCACATTGTACAACAAAAAAAATAAAAAATAAAAAACATCTGAGCGGCGACAGCAAAACATGGTGGAGGCAATGTGATTGTCTGGGGCAGCTTTGTTCATTCAGGACCTTGACCAAGTCCAGAATCGAATCCAATTCAGATAATTTGGCGTTGCCCGAAATGCAATTCATGCTGGAATCCCCTGAAACAATTCTGTGACGAAGAGTGAGCCAAAATGATTTCACATTAATGTGACATACTCACTAATTATCGCCTTATCACTAGTTAGTTTTCGCTAATGTTCTGCCACGGGCGGCATGAAACAAGAGTGTGGTAATTTTATGGGGGGGGGGGGTCATAAATCAGGAAGGGGGGTGTATTTTTTTTCATGGTACCCAAGTGTATGAGTATTAAAGTCCTGAGTCTCCCTAAATTTTGGAAGGGCTACAATTGAATTATTTTACTGACGGGAAGCAAACAATCACATTAAAAGCCCGATTTGGTGGAAATAATTAGTAATTGTTCATTGTCGATCTTTGATTGTAATCAAAAGAATTGGTCGCCTCACTGAGCGCACATGATTCACCTCCAAAAACCGATGACAATCAACGATAATGGCCGAGTTTCCGCTGTAGAAGTGCCTCGTGATTCAAGATGGCCGTGCCATCGTTTTTCCCGGCACTCGCTGTCATCTACTTAGGATCCCTGTATGCTTTATTGAGCTCATTTTCAGTCATTGTTTGTTTGTTTTTTTGTGAGATGACGAGCCGATGACGAGCCGATGATATAAAACCAGGATAGTTTTATTTGGTTACGCGGAATGTCGTCGACAGCTTTCCTGACTTTAAACTAGGATGGCGGCAATATCTAACGTTAGCATCAAGGCTAGATAGCGGCTAGCGTGGTTAGGATCAACAAAATGACCAGGATTGTTTCATTTTTTCACCCGGAATGTCGCCGACAGCTTGGCTGACTTTAAGCTAGGATGGCGGCGATGTCGAACGTTAGCATGGTTAGATTCAACAAAATGACCAAAATTGTTTCATTTTGTCACCCGGAATGTCGCCGACAGCTTGGCTGACTTTAAGCTAGGATGGTGGCGATGTCTAACGTTAGCGTCAAGGCGAGATAGCGGCTAGCATGGTTAGCTTCAACAAAATGACCATGATTGTTTCATTATGTCACCCGGAATGTCGCCGACAGCTTGGCTGACTTTAAGCTAGGATGGTGGCGATGTCTAACGTTAGCCTCAAGGCTAGATAGCGGCTAGCATGCTTAGCTTCAACAAAATGACCAAGATTGTTTCATTTAGTCACCCGGAATGTCGTCGACAACTTGGCTGACTTTAAGCTAGGATGGCGGCAATGTCTAACGTTAGCCTCAAGGCTAGATAGCGGCTAGCATGGTTAGCTTCAACAAAATGACCAGGATTGTTTCATTTAGTCACCCGGAATGTCGTCGACAGCTTGGCTGACTTTAAGCTAGGATGGTGGCGATGTCTAACGTTAGCCTCAAGGCTAGATAGCGGCTAGCATGGTTAGCTTCAACAAAATGACCATGATTGTTTCATTTTGTCACCCGGAATGTCGCCGACAGCTTGGCTGACTTAAAGCTAGGATAGCGGCGATGTCTAACGTTAGCCTCAAGGCTAGATAGCGGCTAGCATGGTTAGCTTCAACAAAATGACCATGATTGTTTCATTTTGTCACCCGGAATGTCGCCGACAGCTTGGCTGACTTAAAGCTAGGATAGCGGCGATGTCTAACGTTAGCCTCAAGGCTAGATAGCGGCTAGCATGGTTAGCTTCAACAAAATGACCATGATTGTTTCATTTTGTCACCCGGAATGTCGCCGACAGCTTGGCTGAGTTTAAGCTAGGATGGCGGCGATGTCTAACGTTAGCCTCAAGGAGAGATAGCGGCTAGCATGGTTAGCTTCAACAAAGTGTTGGGAACGGGGAACCCCATGTCAACTGAAACAAAACGGCACCGCTGCGTATAGAATTGAACGTGTCCTCGACAGAATGTAACCTATAAGACAAAAAAAAAAAAATCTGATGAGTTGCACATGTCCGTCCACTTCTCCTCATCCCACTCTCCACCGGGACCGCACGAGTCTGACGTTCGCTTTGTTCTCCCACTGACTAATAAAATGGAAACGAGTGGGCAGAGTGCACATTAGGGTGGGGTCACCGTGCCGACGCTTTTTTGCGTTCGTTTAAAGGTGCAAACTTTCCCGTAACTTCGGACGGGCGGTCACCAAGACTCCATGCGAGAGAGCCAACACGTTCGAGTCTCATTTCGGTTTCAATATTTAGCTTCATTGCCGAGATTAAAGTTGGGATTAGTTTTATTTTAAGGTCGGGGTTAAAACCAAATGGCAGGACAAGCAAGGATTAGGCGGGTGTGCGTGCGCGCGCGTGTGCGGTTGACACACTGGGCAGCGAGTCGTGCCCGTCGGGCCGATTCGAACATCTGTCAGCCTCAAATATCAAAGCGGCCACGGAGCGGACTCGCCCGTCGCCACAAATCACCGACGGGCATCTCGCGTCACCGCAGCGCATCGGTACTGCGCTGCGAAACCGATTTAGTTGAGTTCACACCCATTTTAGACCCGAATCCCAATCTCCAAATTACAGTGAAACTCCTCTACAATGAAATCTACGTGGGTGAAAATACCCCCTAGTGTGAAAAAATGGTGTTAATGCAGACCCCCTTTGTCATGCATTAACACCCACTTTCCTGTTTTAAATTTGCTACAGTGAAAAACCCCCTGTTGTGAAAAATGTCTTGCTGCAAATATGATTTCATTGTAGAGGAGTTTCAGAGAAGCAGGTTAGCGGGTCACAACGAAGCGAGAGAGGGGAGAGAGCATGGGCCATGGGCACCAAGCAATAACCCGCATATGTTTTTGGTCCAGCGTGCTATGTGAGAGGAAGAGGAAGCAGCACGGCTTACGCTTCATCAAACGCCTTCACGTTTTTGCCCTCGCTCGTACAAGCCATAAGAATGCGCCGCATATAAACACTCCGCTACAAAGGATAAACTATCACGAGGCCGGCGGGGGCGCTCTGAAAATTGCCGACCGCAGAAGATGAAAGCGCCCATCTTGATCCCGGCGCAGCAGCCGACGTCCTCCGGCAAGTGATTGGACGCAAAACGACTGGGAATAGGATACAAAGTATGGACGTTGGAAATAATCAAGCACAGGCTTCCAAATTTGACATGATTCTGAGCTTTCTGGACAGACTCCAGGAGAGTTTTTAAAAACAACTTTCTGAAACTCTCATTTTCTAAGCCCAGTGAAATCTGGCAGTGCCATCACTGGGGGGGGGGGGAAACCCCCCCACAAAAAAATCCCAGAAACTGACGGAAAATGTTTCTCTGTCTCTTCCATTGTTGAGAATCAAGTCCAAATCAGCACCCAGGCTGACACGGTGACAACTGGGCTTGATTTGCATCACATCATCCATCTCTCTGGAGCTCCATTTAAAATCTGGACTCGTCAGACCACAATTTTTTGTTGTTGTTTCCACCACTGGACCAGATTCATATCTATTTAGACTCACAATTACTTTTCCCTCAGAATGAGGACTTCTCGTTTTAAGCTCTTGGACATCAAACTCCTCCAAAACGTGCTTTTGTTGCCAAAGCTTTGTGCACCGAAGAACGAGTAAAACACTCGCCCAAGCAAAGGCCGAAACGTAGCATTATCCGAAACGTTGAGGATTGATATCCTGAAGCGGTTAGACAGACTCTCAGAGAACATCGACAGCGACCAACTGCCGCGAGAGTACGTTGCATTTCGGCACGCTTTTAGTTTAAAGAAGGGGTCTCAAACTCAATTACAGTCAAACCTCGGTTCTCGAACGTCTCTGTTCTTGACCTAATCGGTTTTCGACCAAAAATTTAGTTTTTTATGCCTCGGATTACGACCGAAAATCGTTTCTGGACCAAACTGAGCTCACTTGAATGCGCCACTTGACTCCTCTCGCCTTCCTTACATGAGGAAGTGACGCTTCCTCGGATAGCCTTCCATTGTGAGCAGACGCGTTCAATATTTTATTTTATTTTTTAAAGAGCATGGTTTCGGTTTTCGAACAAAATCGGATTTCAAACAGCCTTCTGGAACGGATTATGGTCGAAAAACCGAGGTATGACTGTAACTCGGGGGGGCCGCTGGAGCGAAGGTCTAGGTGAGGCTGGGCCGCATTAGGTTTTCCAGAAAGAAATGCGTGCATTTGACGTCGAGCACGGCACCGTTAGTGATTGGTTGAAGGTCAGAAACCATGGAAACAGAAAATTAAATTAATAATAAATGTTAATAAGTTTAAAAACTTTGGCTAGTCGCTAGCTAACGCAAACGTGGACACATACGCATAAAACTTGTGTGTATATAGTAATGCTAGCTCCATGTCTTAGCACTCATTTTCCCCCTTCTTGGGCGTGTGTAACATCGGGTTGTTTACCCGATTGATTATGAAATCAAGCCGATGCGGGGCACCCTGGGCACGATCACGTTGCCACTATCGTTTCGAATGAGACAGGCCCTAACGATTCAACACGGAGGTCGTGCTAACACATCCATATCAAACTCGCGCGGGCCGCACTAACGACTTTCATATCAAGGCGGGGGGCCTCCAACTTGCGTCCTGCAAGCCGCTATTTGGCCCGCGGGCCGCAGTTTTTGAGACATCCGGTTTTTTTTCGGCACGAGCGTTTGCTCTTGCAACCAAAAGCAGGCTATTCAAACCCCGGTGAAGATTTGACGACTCCTTCCAAAGTAAACAGTGCCTCATTTCATGGCGAGTGTCTATAAAAGTAAGCCTTTGTCCATGATGTGATTTTTTTTTTCTTCTATTTTTATTGATTTATTACGTAAACTGTTCACTGATTGTTGCTCATCTCCTTTGCTTCTACGCTGAGAAAGTCACAATTACCGCAATATATTCTCGCGGTTCGCTCGTTGTTTTTTTTTTTTTAGCCTTTATCTACGTCATGTTCCGCTCACGCCCCGATGAAGACTGTGAAACTGAATTGTTACAGCTCCCCCCCCCCCCCGCCCCCTTTTTCTCCCCCCCCCCCCCATACTGGCACGCAACTGACCAAAGCCGCGGTACCGAGTTAGCCTCGAGGTGCATCCGATGTCCTTTTCAAGAGCCTGTCAAGTCGACATGCAGCCTCGGCGGGGGGTGGCGTGCGGGGGTCGGGGGGGGGGGGCATCCCAACTCGCCGCTGCAACAGCTGTTTTATCGCCTCCGTGCGCGGACACGCACTGTCACGCACTCCAGTGGAGTGTCAGTGACGGACGGGGGGGGGGGGGGGCAAAGTGCAAGTGAACTTATTTCGCTTTTCATTTGCAGACCCTCTTTTTTGGATTGGCACACAAGAAAAAATTGGAGCAATCCATGAACACGACGATCGCGACGCTCCGGAGCAGTTTGCCCATACCTGTCGGGCAATCCGATCGGGAGACAAAATTATATTGTCGGACTTACGTAACAAGTTGCTGCACAACTAAAGGTGCCTTTGAGGCATAGAAACATGCAAGAACTGTTTACCGGATGTGAGGTGCGTTCCAAATAAAGACGGAGAAACTTTTTTTTTTTTTTTACTTCGCCCACGTAAAATTCTTGTTAATATGCAAATTAAGCTTCCGGGGTCTTTCCGAATCATCAAGTGAGCCGACGATCGAGTTGAATGGTCTTTACATTTCCCCCCCAAAATACCATCTCAACCACATCAGCTCGTTCCACTCCCTGAAACACGTCCACACGCCTTGCCGCACAGCTCCAGGGGACGCTGGCAATATTTATGCGCAACTTAAAGAAACCCAACCCTCTACCTGCACAAAGACACGGGGAGTCTCTCCTCCCTGCCCTGTCTCATTTTTGTTTTTTGTTTTTTTTTTGGCATGTGGTTTTGTATTGGAGGAACGGACGCTTTTGAATACATAAAGTGCGCCGTACAAAAGGTAAATATTTACTCTCGGAGCCTTTTTTTTAAAACCCGCCAAGATGAGTTCATTCAGAAGTTTTTTGCAAGTGGACTCTTGAGGACTACCTGCTGCTTGCTAAGAGCTTTTCGGCATTTTATTATTATTATTTTTTAAATCGGTATCAAATTTGAAATTGTCCTTACCGTAATAAAGGTAACCATAGCATCGGCCGGTTAGTATCCAACAGAGTCGACATGAAGGTAATTCTTGGACCGAATCCTTTTTGGGGCGAAAACTTCTCTCTCACTGAGGAGGGCCGCAGAGTTGCCTGCACACCAACACCGCCACACTGGTTCTGGAAGGAAGGGAGAGGATCAGGGTGTGCGTAATTCTCGCTCCCTTCGTCCCTCCCCCCCCCCCCTCCCCCCCCCCCTTTTTTTCTCACCCCTTCCGACATAATCTACACACACTCTCTGATGCAGGACAGATGGCTCTCGGCGCATGTCGCCGCCGAGAGCGGTGTGCGGTGCGCGCAGAACTACGTCCGGTTTTTTTGTTTCCGTTTTATGACTGTCAAGCGGTTGCGCGGAAAATTGATCGACTTGAAAAGTGTGTTGTTGCTCTTTGTGGGGACACGAGGGCTTGAATGACTGATTTTTTATTAATTTGATACTTTTTTTGGTAATTTGGTCATTTGATTTATTAACAGCCAATTTCACGGAAAGACAATTTGACGGACAGGCAAAAACAAATAAATACAGTGAAACTCCTCTACAATGAAACCTACATGGGCGAAAATACCCCCTAGTGTGAAAAACATCATACATTTGTGTGTGTGTGTTTACATCTGAGATCAAATTTGCTACAGTGAAAAACCCCCTGTTGTGAAAAATTTCTTGCTGCAAACATGATTTTGTTGTAGAGGAGTTTCACTGTACAAGCGATACGGATAAGTCTCGTTATTGCGCCAAATGCCGTTGCGACAATTTCCTGCCGGTCTTGATGTCAGTTGATGCGGCCCGACTTTGAGCATCCTGCATGCCAAACTACTGGTTTGATTTGACGGAGTTTTTCGACATTTACCGTATTTTCCGATATATATTATAAATCAGTTTTTTCATAGTTCGGCTGGGGGTGCGATTTATACTCCGGAGCGATTTATGTGTGAAATTATTAACACATTATTATGTCATTTGACATGTTATTTTCCACATTAAACCACAAGAGGGCGCTCTAGGCCTATGTTGATAAGTCGACGATGAGTCTGACATAAGCGACGTAGAAGAAGTGCCGCATTTTTTGGCTGAGCTGTTTAAAAGTGACACCGAGTTTTCATTTCGTGATTTGGAGTGACGTTGATGGTTTGGTAAATTTGTTAGCATGTTTTTTCATGTTATAGTTATCGGAATAACTCTTAATGTTACGTGAATGTACAAGGCACGTTCCCGGTTCGTTTTTGATGCGTCATGTAACGTTAGCATATCGTCCGCTTCTTCAGTCTGTTGTTCTCGATTTTATTTTTAGATTTAATCGCCTTTCAAGATGACGTCTGTTTTGGTGTTGGATTTTATCAAATACATTTCCCTCGAAAAATCCCACTTATACCGTCAAACCTCGGTTTTCGAACGTTCTCGACCAATTTGGTTTACGACCAAAAATTTCGAGTTTCTTTTATGCCTCGGATGACGAACAAATTTTGGTTCTCGAACAAACTGAGCGCACTTAAATGAACCATTTGACTCCTCTCACCTTCCTTACACGAGGAAGTGACACTTCCTTGTGTTGCTTTCCATAGTGAGCAGACGTGCTCAGTAAACATTTTTATTTTAAAAAGAGCGTGGTTTCGGTTTTCGAACAATTTCGGTTTTCGAACAGCCTTCTGGAACGGATTATGGACGAAAACCAATGTTTGACTGTACTCCAATGCGACTTGTTTTTTTTTTCCTTTCTTTATTATGCATTTTATGGCTGCCGCGATTTATACTCGGAGCGATTTCTTATCCGCAAAATACGGTCATTTAAAAAAAAAACAACAACAACCTTTTAGCTCAACGTTGGCGTCCCAAGAACCAGCAGTCATGTGGCACTTTTAAGACTTGTCATGTCAACATGAATTGCGTGCAACTTTAAATGTGCTCTCTTGTTGGGAAACAGAAAGCCATACTATACGTTGCTCTGTTTCCCCCTCCATGACCAAGCATTCATCGTGCATCACGAGGGCTCCCGACTTGTGCCCCCCCCCCCTTTTTTTTTCCCAGCGTCATCGCTGTAGCGTGTCTTGCATTTTTAATGTCCAAAATGGCAATGGTTTTCTTCACGCGGCCCCCTCGGGCTCCCTCCGCATGACGCCAGGCTGAGTAATTATTTTTCCTGGACTAAAGTGAAGTCATCAAATATGCAAGGAGGGATGGGGAAGAAAAGTTTGACGCGGGAGAGGACAAGAAAAGACACGTCAGCTGACAGATGAGATGATGTGACTCGGCAAAGATGACGAGCGGAGTGATGTCAGGAGAGTAAGCAAATTCATTTTTGGATCACGGGTGTTTTAATTACAGTGAAACTCTACAACGAAATCCACATGGGTGAAAATACCCCCTCGTGTGAAAAAATCTTCATGCATTAACACCATTCGCACTTTCCTGTTTCAAATTTGCTACAGTGAAAAACCCCCTGTTGTGAAAAAATTCTTGCTGCATGATTTCGTTGTAGAGGAGTTTCACTGTACAGGCAAATTTGTCTTGACTTTTGGAACCCGATTGTTGACAAAGAAACTTAGCAGCTGCGCCCACGTCGAAGCCACTTCGGCCATCTTAAATACCGAGTGAGTTTTCCCGTTTGAGGACACGCCCCTTTTTTTTATTCCCGCCGATGTTTTACGGTTCATCCTGACAACCAAGAACGTAAAACTCCCGTCCGACAATAAAACTCCTCATGGAAGAGTCCCATCTGATCAGCGCAAGCCAAGTATCAAGTATCCCAACTGTAGGCAGCCTCCTTTAAAGGAATGTGTAGTTGCTGGCATATTGCTCTGTATTACAGTGAAACTCCTCTACAACGAAATCATGTTTGCTGCAAGAAATTTTTCACAACAGGGGGGTTTTCACTGTAGCAAATTTGAAACAGGAAAGTGGGCATGGTGTTAATGCATGAAGATTTTTTTCACACTAGGGGGTATTTTCACCCATGTAGATTTCGTTGTAGAGGAGTTTCACTGTATATACAATAAGAAAGACAAGCGCGTTCTTCAGCAATACATTATTTTTTTCACATGGATGCCTCAGATAACTCAAATCGGAAAGCCGCAAAATCCTTATCTCGTACGTGATATTAAAATGCGTGGATCTTTGTTTTGCATTGTGATGAGGTGGAAGGGTGGGGGGGATGGAACAATGGCGGCTCCTCGCAGCAAACGCACTTCCTGTCGAAGCTGTAAGTCGGCGTAATTGTTCTGGGACATTGTTTGACGCCGCCGCAATCTGTATAACGCGCCTCAGATAATTAAACTGAGCCGCGCCGCAGAATTGGACGACAATGGCAAAGCACAAATGAATGGCGAGCGTGTTTGCCATCTCGAGTGCGATGTTGATTTTGGTTGTGGGTGGCGGCAGGGGAGGGGTAGGGTGTTCTTTGCTCTATTTTTCAGAGTTAAAAAGCGTCGATGATTATCAGAGCAGAACGCTGCATTATTTATCCCGCACTCTATCGGAGGGAGAGAAGCATGAGGAAGGAATTGTGGATGGAGGGAAGGTGTCACAGTTGTGTACGGCGATGAAAAAAAAAAAATTGGGGGTTTGTTGGAAGATTTTGGAAGATTTTGAAGAGACTTAACCGTTTCATGCGCCAATCATGATAACCTGTAACCCGATAACATGGTAAGATGTCCACTGTAGTAACCGCTGTTCCTCAAAGGGTTAACGTAGAGGTCGGCAACCCAAAATGTTGAAAGAGCCATATAGGACATATATTTTCACTTTTCTTAGTGTCAGTGAAGTGATCATTAATTTCCGTTTTTTCTGAGGCCGTCTTTGAACGCCTCTCGAGTCGAAAAGAAGAGAGAAGGCACGGAGTCGGACGCAGACGTGTCTTGTGTTTGTCGTGACTGTTAAACGCATAGTGTACGTTTTTAAAAAACACCACAGCTCTACTTTTTCCGAGCTGCAACATGTCTCTATATCTATTTAAGCTATATTAGCCTACTATCAAAATCTTTTTCCATTTTCAAACATTTTTTATAAAGCTCCAGGGAGCCACTAGATGTCGCTAAGGAGCCGCATGCGGCTCTGGAGCCGCGTGTTGCCGACCCCCGGGTTAACGTAACCCTAAAAATACATGAACCTTCTTGATAGCATTTTTAAAAATTAAATTACATTTTTTTTTTTTAAAAAAAAATTTAAATGCGAGTGAGTCAGAATAAATTATCATTCTAATAGTAACCAGCATAAATAACCTGTTCCATTCCCTCACCGGCCAAATTTGACTTTCACCACAGCGTGTCTGACTCATCGGCAACATGAAACTGGCATCGATCAAGCTAACCGTTGACATGAAAAAGGCGTCGACATCACATCAAAGGAATGCATTGACGACGACGCCACGGTGAATAACGGTCTGACGGTGCTTGAACCGCACATGACGCAACTCCAAATTCCGAACCGCACAAAAACTCTCAGAGGTTGAGCGGATGCTATCGCTAACCCGTTATGCAGGACGACGACACCGCTTATCACTATCAATTTAATAAACTTACAAGCGCCATCTGAATGCCGCCTCCTGCTCGGACTGCCTGTGTGCCAAAGTGCTCCGCTGCGTTATGAATTAGTCAGGGTTAATAAAGCCTTTTGAATTTTTCACGTCGGAATAAAGTGCTTTGACTCCATGAAAAATCCAAGCGTAATTTTTTGGGGCTGCGAATTTGCTCAGCGGGTTGTGTCCACATACAGTGCTGTGAAAAAGTATTCCCCCGCCCCCCCCCACTTCCGCTCCTGATTTTTGTGAAAGTGAAGTAGGCTACAAGATCGCAACGCATCATGTCACGATCTGAAGAAATTCACGAAGAAATTCGAAAAAAAGTTACCGAAATCTAGTAGTCTGCGGAAGCCCCCAAAGTCCTGAAAATGGCTTTGTAACCTTTTCCAAACCATTGTCAGATCCATTACCCACAAATAGAAAAAAACTGGGCTAACATTCCCAGGAGTGGTCGACCAGCTAAAATCCCTCCAAGTGTGCGACGACGACTCATTCAGGGAAGTCGCAAAAGAACCTAGAAACGGCATCCAAAGAACTCCAGACCTCGCTGGCCTCAGCGTTCACGACTCTAGCATAAGAAAAGACACTGGCCAAAAAATGGGAGAGTTCCCAGGCGAAAAACCACTGCTGTCCAAAAAGAACACTAAGGCTCGTCTTACATTTCCCAAAAGACATCTTGATGAGCCTCAAGGCTTTTGGGAAACGCATTCCGTGGACTGATGAGTCAAAAATTGGACTTCTTGGAAGATGTGCGGCCCTTTACGTCAGGGGTAAAAATGACCCGGCATTTGATCAAACGAACATCATGCCAACAGTGAAGCATGGCGATGTCTGTGGCTGCTTTGCTACATCAGGACCTGGACATGTTGCCGTGATTGTTGGGACAATGAATTCGGCTGTCGACCAGAAAATCGTAAAGGACAACGTCCGACAATCGGAAAACAGGAAGGGGGCAAATACTTTTTCACAGCACTGGAGATTGAAAATAATGACTTTGCTTTTCGGTCTCTAAAACAAAAAATCATGTTTTTGATTCATTTTATTGTAAAATTAGAATACCCTGTAAAAAAAAACGATATTGACATTTGCGGCAACAATTTCCCAAGGTACGCGTATCTTTCAGCTTCTGCAGTTCTATCCAATTTTTATTGAGTTGGTGGATGACTCAGCATCCTTTTGGGACGTCTCCACACAGCAATTAACCTTGACGCCGTTTCCAGCGCAGCTCGCGTGAGTGCGAAACAGGGCGTTGGTTTTCGAACTTCGGTGCGAGGCAAAACCTAACTCCCCCCCCTGAGTAAATCAAGTCCGCGTCATAGGAAAGGGAAAGATGTCACCTGGAAAAAAAACCCGGAGCCGAGCTGGCTCTCCCTCAAGCCTCCGTATGGATGATATGTCCAACGGTGTGTACACACGACATGCATTATGCATAATCGCGCATGAATTATTTGCTCCAAATTAAATAGCGGCTTTCTGCATGAAAAATGCATGGTTGTGCAACTTTAAAACAGTTACCCTGGCAAAGGTGTTTCCCTGCCTCTGACCTACTTTTTGCTGGTTACAGGCTCCAACAGGGAATGTGGGATCGAATCATTTTCTGCTGCTTATGTTTTTTTTGTTTTTTTTTAACTATTAGTACATTAAATAAACTCTAAACTGGGTAGATAAATGTGAAAATTGGGAGACCAGTCAAGAAGGCAGCAGTGAACCTACCTCCCGTTTTGCAAAACCGCCAGACTTAAACCCCATAGAGTATGCATTTTATCGATTTTAAAGAGGCGAATGAAGGAAGTTTCCCCCCCCCCCCCCCAAAAAAAAACCCAAAACAAACGACGGCCGCGATAAAGATGAGGGCAGAACTCCACCTCTGTTCGGTTCGTCCGGGGGTCGGCAACACGCGGCTCTTGAGCCGCATGCGACTCTTTGGCGCCCCCCGGTGGCTCCCTAGAAGTTTTTAAAAAATGTTTGAGAATGGGAAAAAAAAAATCGGTTTTAATATGGTTTCTGTCAGAGGACAAACATGACACCAAACATTTATTAACGTTTTCCGACGCTCTAAAAAAATTTGTCGAATAAATATTACACGTCAACATTTCGTCAACGAATATTTCCGTCATACCCTGCGACACACGTTTCGATTAGCAGGGCGGGATGTCAGTCAGGGGGGCTGTTGTTTAAAAAAAAAAATAATTCATGTCCAATTCACCCAGGGTACTTGCGAAGAATGGGAATCTGGGCGGCCGAGAGAAGCATTTTTAAACGGTGAGCTACGATAGCATGATCGCAGGAGGTTGGATGTTCGAAAAGTAGATTTTCCGTCAAAAAAACTTCGACAGGATGAACTGCAGTAGAAAAAAAAAATTTAATCATGAATGCTCATTGTGTATTTGTAGCCAACTTAGCCATGTTGCTAGCAGGCTAATATAGCTACATATTAGCCATGCAGCATGCTTTGTATTTTTTGCGGCTCCAGACATATTTGTTTTTTGTTTATTTTGGTCCAGTATGGCTCTTTCAACATTTTGGGTGAGTCGGACGACCGATCGGTGCTTCATGAGTATCTTACAAGTAGTATCTGAGCTATGTTGTGATCGGTGCTGACTTTTGAATGAGACTGCTTCCTGTTTTAGTCTGGAAAAATATAGACTGTGGTTTGAGCATAGTGTAGATAAGGTTCGGGAAGCGGATGTTACGTAGCAGAGCTAAGAAAAGGAGGAGGGGGGGAGTTTGGAGTTAGTTTTGGGGGTAGCGGGATGAGAACAGGACAGCTTTTACTGATGTCTGGGTCGAATTCCCACTCTCACGGGTCATCGCTTGGCATTGACACACAAAACCATCGCAGACGAGTCTAATTTTTTCAAACCGAAACAAGAGTCTGAAAACCACACAGGAGCATCTTATTAAAAAAAACCAAAAAAACTCGACCACCAATCATTGCAAGAAACGGGAGAGAATAAGTGAATGGCACGGAAGGAAGAGGATAGAAAAGGAAGGTGAACTCAAGGTCACAGGTTCGTTTTACTTGTCGTGGCAACCTTAGAGCCAAATAGAGGAGAAAAGAGATTTTTTTTTTGTGTGTGAGAGGGAACGAGAGAGAGAGAGGTGCGTGTGTGCAAGAGAGTTTCTGGGTTAGATTGCACAGTCAGATAAGTCTCGGATTGTAGAAGGAATGTAACACAAGAATAAGTGCTCAAACAAATAAAAGCCTTTCCAAAAAAAAAAAAAAAAAAAAAAAGGAAGATCCAACTGTCAAGGTGTGTGAAGCAACGGTGAGTAGGGCGCAAACTCGTAATACAATCGAGCGGATTGTGACAATCTTACATTATAAAGCCGCAATCTTGTCTGAAGACGCCTCAAAACGCATGTCGCCGATAAGTCGCGGTTTGTTTGGATCTGATGGCAAAATGTCGCATGTAATCCGCAACAGATGCGTTCACTGACGGTTCACCAATGTTATGTAATCTGATTAGAGACGAGTCCTGCAATGGCAGTCGTGATTCAAATGGTTACCGTATTTTCCGGATTATAAATCGCTCCGGAGTATAGGTCGCGTCAGCCATAAGATTCATACTAACGAAGGAAAAAAAAAATAACGTACAGCCAAACCTCGGTTTTCGTCCATAATCCGTTCCAGAAGGCTGCTCGAAAACCGAAATTGTTCGAAAACCGAAACCACGCTCTTTTTAAAATAAAAATGTTTATTGCACAAGTCTGCTCACAATGGAAAGCAACACGAGGAAGCGTCACTTCCTCGTCTACCCGAGGAAGCGTCACTTCCTCGTCTAAGGAAGGCGGGAGGAGTCAAATGGTGCATTCAAGTGCGCTCAGTTTGTTCGAGAACCGAAATTTGTTTGTCATCAGAGGCATAAAAAACTCAACATTTTTGGTCGAAAACCGAATTGGACGAGAACCGAGACGTTCGAAAACCGAGGTTTGACTGTAAATAAGTCGCACTGGAGTATAAATCGCATTTTTGGGGAAAACAAACATGTCCTCTTGAAAGGCAATTTAAAATAAAAATAAAATCGAGAGCCACAGGCTGAATAAGCGTACGATATGCTAACGTTACATAACGCACAAACGACAAACGGAGAACGTGCCTGGTATGTTCACGTCACAATTTAAGAGTTATTCCGATAAGTACAGCCTACAGCATAAAGAACATGCTAACAAGTTTAGCAAACTCCAGTCAAACCTCGATTTTCGGACGTCTCGGTTCTCGTCGACTCATCGTCGATTTATCAACACGGGCCTGGAGCGTCCTCTTGTGGTTCAATGTGAAAATAGCATTTGAAATGATATAATAATGTGTTCATAATTTCACACACAAATCGCTCCTCCGGCCAAACTACGAAAAAAAATGCCAGGTGTGGATTTCAGCATCCTCCCAAATTACATTTCCACCCATTTTACATTCAACCGCCCACCCCCCACCCCAAGTACCCAAACATCCATCGGTCACATGAGCCTCCGGAGTGACAGCAAAAAACACCAGTGCTCCGTGACACTTGCACAACGCGTCTGCCGTGTCGTCCCTTTGAAGAAGAACACCAAAGTCACCTCGGGGTGAGCGATGGTGGCCATCTGGGGTCTGCAGACGTTAATATCACTTGCGGAATTTGGCTCGTGAACGATTCCAGATTTTTGTTTTGGTTTTATTTATATAACTGTGCTATTGCATTTTTAGCGATGACCGGAGGTGGCAAAAGTACTTAACACTCTGGAGCGAACTTTAAGTGGAGATACTTGTGTAAAAAAAAATTAAAAATAAAATAAGAAAGTGGCAGAAGTATTGAGGGTGAAAAAAAAACAAAAAAAATTATCGAAATTCTGATTCAAATCTAAATAAACTCTACAAAAAATGTACAAAAATGAAAATGTACTGTTACATCTGAATCCTAATTTTTAAGAATTTTTCTGAAATTAAACTCAATGCATGGACCTGCAAATCATTTTCAACCGATATTCAAAATGGACGCCATGTGGAAAAATGTGCTGTGGTCTGACGAGTCCACATTTCAATTTTTTGGGGGGGAAATCAGCAATCAATGCTGATTGAATGTTGTTCAAAGAAAAACATTTTTCATTCAACACAATGGTGGTGGTGGGTTTTTTTTTTTCAGCCATCAAATATCAAAATAAGTGAATATTTGCAACCCAAAAAACCCCCAAAAAATGATTTTATCACTTTGAAAATCATATTCACTAGAATATAAATTGATCTGGCGCCCTCTAGTGTCATGAAATTGATTTGCAAATCTTCGTATTGTTTTTCCGCAATTTCACAACAAACAAAAAAAAAAAACAACCCCAAAAAAACCCTGAAAAATTGTTTTACGCTATCGGCGCCCCGCCCTCACCAAAACGTTAGACGATGACATTTTTAGACGCAGGCGATAGTTTGTCGTAAGTTGATCCAGACAAAGTTCAACTCGGAGGCGAAAGGAATGCGACGGCTTCTATTGTTTCCAATCTCTTGTTCACTCGACAGTGCAGTCGAGATTTCGACCCGCCGGTGGGTCGTCTTCTATCAAATAGTGGGGCGGGGTCAAAGGGTCGAAAGCAATACCCAGATTGTGTTGTCACCCCGTCGCCCATCTTTGATGTTTGATCCCGTTTGCCCGCGTTCTCTCCGATCCCAACGAAGCAAAACGGAGAAATGAATAGCGTGCATGCCATGTGCGCTTGGATGTCGGGGCAAGTCGGGGCGGCGCGCTGAAATTAGACATAATTGACATCTTTGTATCGGTGTGTATCCTCCTTTTTTTTGTTTTGAGAGCAGGCTGGTGAAGAACCTGAAGTGGAGCTTAACTTGTATAGGCCACCTGCACTATTATTTCTTTAGATTTTTTTTTTGATTTTTTTTTTGTGGCATCGACTCTCACGCTTGAAAAAGCTGTCGAATAACTCTGCAAATGCTACGTTTTTTTGGTGTTTTTTTTTTAATTCTTACTTTCATGCTTCTATGGCACTCCGGTGTTTTCTTTGTGGCTCATTCGCTGTCATGTCGTGCCATCTTTGCACTGTTTATTTTCGTTGCGCTAGGAATTCCCCCATTTATTTTATTTTTTTATTCTCTCCGACTGCCGAGAAGAGAGGACCAGACTATACTGCCGTGACATCTGACCGATTTCTTTTTCAAGCCTTATTTGCACAGTTGAGCGTTTTTCTGCGCCCGACGACTCCCCCCCCCCCCCTCCCTCCCCCAAGTGGGAGCGCTGCAAGATGTAAAGAAAACATATGAAGCGCATCCACATTTATAGCGACGTGAGTTGCAACACTATAAAAAAAAAAAATTGGTCACGGGTATATTCCGATGCCCTTCAGCTTTGTTCTGTGTACATTTTATGACGCTTATTGGCCCGAATATAAGACGGCCCTGATTATAAGACGACCCCCTTCTTTTTCAAGACTCAAGTTTGAAAAAAGACTTTTTGAAGACCAAATTAATTTTTATACCCAAAATAATTACAGTACATCTGAAACAAATGATTATAACAATGTATTTGAGAGAAAAAGCATGTTATTTTGCCTCATTTAAATCTTAATATCTGAACATTTAAATATGTAAACGAAAGTGCAATCACATTCGTAAATGAATGGCTTCTCGTTTTTGAAATGTAAACGACATCATAACTTCTCAACTGCCGGTATACTGGCCGATCTTCAACCCATCTCCGATCTCCAGATTGTCGCTACGTTTCTCCATTTTCTGTTATCTCTTCTATTATTTTCTTTTCTTTCTTACCGCTATTTTGTTATTTTTCTTCTTCGTGCTACCGCTATTTTTATTTTTATTCTTCGTGAGTTCAGCATTCGCTTCAATGATATCTGGCGCCCTCTAGCGTCGTGAATGGTTATAATGTCTAGACCCCGAATATAAGACGACTCCCACTTTTTCAGTCTTATTTCAATGCAAAAAAACACCGTCTTATATTCGGGCCAATAGGGTAGTTCCCGACGAATTACTTAATTTTTTTATGAAGCACTCACAAGACACATTTTATAATCTCGCTATTCTAGATGGTGGGAATGCATCCCACATTTTGCCTTTGGGCGATCAGAAATCAAAATGCTGTGCTGGTGGTTGAACTTGAACAACATAAATATATTTGATCACTTTTATGTTGGAGCTCGCCGCGCGTGAGCAGATCTTCGTAGCTTCAGGCTCGTCGCCACTCGGGTCGGATGATGTTGCCGGCGGGCCAAAGCAGAAACCGAATCACGTCGATCAGTTTTACAACGCGTATTTGTGAAGTGGCTCGGGGAAACGGGAACAATCGGCCTTTGCGATTAGCGTGCGTGATGTCGTCGCTCGGACCCGAAGCTGCCGTGTGAATGCAGATGATTGAAACCGAGGTGATAGTTTCCCAACTTTGACCTTCCAGATTGCTTTTTCTGTCAGTTAAGATTTCTGTCTTACTTGTGTCTCACTTTCTCTATCACACACACACACACACACACACACACACGGCAACTAACCCCAACCGCTGACCCGAACCGCCATTTTTTTTTTCCCATATGGGAATATGCCGGCTTTTCCCAAGCAACTGTCTTGTAAAGTAAACAGTCGTGAATAACGCGCTGCCATATGTTTAGTACCTGACACTGTACCAGCGAGGTCGCTGAAGTTGAGCGACCACCGTAATTGAGTCTTTGCCAAGAGCTGGGAATCATGACTCGGACCCGAAGCTTTTCGTGAAAAGACGACGAGAGTTCGGGTGTCAAGCTTTTCCCCGGGGTGGCGATCACAAGGCTCCGTCGAACTGACCCAAAACCGTCCTTTGACCCTGCCCGGACCACACCGACTCGTCGACCCCCCGGGCTCGTATTTCGCTCCTTTTGTAACAATCCGCGTGTGAGCGTTTTGTTCGGTTGTCACTCAAAGTTGGATTTTCAAAAATGAGCAGAGGTCTAAAGTAGGACACATCCATTTGCTGGAGTTATTTTAGTTTCTTAGAGAATTGAGAGCCGCTCGACACGAATGGGGGCGACCCGGTGATCCAGTGTCGATTCCAGTGTGGGTTTTCTCCGGGTATTCCGGTTTCCTCCCACGTTCCAAAAACATGCGTGGCAGGCTGATTGGACACTCCAAATTGTCCCTAGGTGTGAGTGTGGACGTGCATGGTTGTTAGTCTCTGTGTGCCCTGCGATTGGCTAGCAACCGGTTCAGGGTGTCCCCCGCCTACTGCCCGAAGACAGCTGGGATAGGCTCCAGCACCCGCCGCGGCCCTTGTGAGAATAACGCAGTTCAGGAAAATGGATGGATGGATGACACAAAGCCAATGAATATGCTGCCCGTTATTATGGAACGGTCGCCCCTACCAACATGGCCGCCATGTTGACACGGCGCAACCAGGAAATACCGTATTGGCCCGAATATAAGACTGTCCTGATTATAAGACGACCCCCTTTTTTTCAAGATTTAAGTTTGACAAAAGACATTTCGAACACCAAATAAATTTTTATTCAGAAAATAATGACAGTACATCTGAAACAAATGATTCTAACAATATATTTGAGAGAAAAAGCATGTTATTTCGCCTCATTCAAATCTTAATATTTGAACATTTAAATATGTAAACTATTATTTTCTTTTCTTTCTTACCGCTATTTTTATTTTTCTTCTTCGTGACCGGGGTTCACTTTGGCCTGGGGAGTCAAGTTCAGCATTCGCTTCAATGATATCTGGCACCATCTAGCGTCTTGAATGGGTATAACATCTCGACCCCGAATATAAGACGACGCCCACTTTTTCAGTCTTATTTCAATGCAAAAAACACAGTCTTATATTCGGGCCAATACGGTAACATCGACCGTTTTCGGTCTGCTTATCGCGCTCAATGGAGCTTCCGCAGGTACATTTAAAATATGTGAAGACACAAACCGTTAAGTTAGCCCAGCGAGACTTCCGTGCGTTTTTTTTCCCGTCACGTTTCATCTTTCTCTCAACAAGCGGCACTTTATTTCGCTCAACAGCTTCGCTTTCACCTTTCAAGAACTCTCACCGCGCGGGGCAAACCCTCTGGAGTGCGCCTTACGCAAACACAATCAAACTCGGCGAAGGATCCGTTACCAAATTAGCATTCCAGACCGGACTCTTCGCCAGGAACAGAATGAGAGACGTTTAACTGTTATTTCCCCTTTCCGTTTACCCTTCATCCGTAACTCCAGTTTTTAACTTTTATTTCAACACGAACACCTGCCCGCGACGTGTACGGTGTGGTTTCCCGGCACGTTATTTTTGCGCTAATGCGTTACGCTCTGCCGACTCTCAATGGGTGTCACTCAAAGCTGTCAGCGAGGCTCGCGAATCCGGGGGCGTTGCAGCTGAGCGCGCGATGCCGAAAAGGAAGTTGGTGAGGCAGCAAACGGGCCAGGTTTTGACAAGTCTCTCACACACTCCCGTCTCTCTCGCCCGTCCGTGGCCGTCCTCTCCTCTGTTTGATAAAAGTTCAGCCGAGGTCAGCGAAGCTACTTTATGAACGAACAAAAAAATAATAATAAAACCGCAGCAACCACATTACAGGATTAAAATGTCAGTGTTAACGTTTCTTGCCATGTCAGTGCAACTCTGTAGCCTGCCGAGCTTGAAAAATATTTTATCTCCCCGGAGTGACCTACCGGATTAAATTAGAAGCCGTGCAAAATCGAGTCATTATATTATTATTATTATTATTTAGATTCCGGAATCTAAATAATGAAAGTAATTTCAAATTTCATTTGCGAGAATCTAATAGCAAGTCCTGTAGGCGCTAGCCGCTACGTTTTGCGCGGATCCACAAGCAGGACAATCCGTTCCAAGTTTTCGACAATACTGCATTTCAAGATATTTTTAAAGTGCTACTAAGCCTAAAGGCAAAAGGGGATTTTATGTAGTTGACCCGAGGAACAGTGCGAAGAATTCATTCGAAAAATCCCCGAAGCTATGTGGTGTACCGCTCACCAACCTAGCATGAAAAGATTTTGGCGTTGGGATGTCGCGCGAGCACGAAACACATTTCTCCACTGTGTCCGTTGGTTCTAAAGAGTTCTGTGCTACTTTGGTGTGTTGTCAAAAGACATTTTTTGTTGATACCAAATGCAGCGTTGTTCTCAGTCTTGGGACTGATGCATTTTTTCGAATAACTTCCAGCCTGCGGTCTCCTTCTTATGTAATCCACTTTGGAATAACAAGTCGATTTTTTTTCAAATGTATAATCAAAGAAACAACAACAACAACAAAAACCCCTCTTCTTGCGCAACTGAAAAGAGGCCGCCTATTTTGAAATCGGACAACGAGAATAGTTTGTTCGATTATCGTAAACAGGGTAACAAAATCATTGCAAAATCTCTACGTTATTTATTACACGTGACAATTTGACGTTTCGGTCCAGATTTTAGCAAGAATCATGGAAAGGAAACACGCGATCTGCTTTGGCGGCCACATAAAGTGACATGGCGGGCCGGATCTGGCCCCCGGGCCTTGATTTTGTAAAAGTGCCAGATTTTTTTTCCCCCATGAGGATTTAGTGATAACATAACCCATCCGGCTTTCGCGATCCGTGTCGAGCACAAATCCAAAACCTCCAAGCCGGCCAGACTCATGATTATTTCGCATGATGATGATTATTGGATGAAATGTCTCGGTCTGGCAGTCGGGTCCAAAGTAGGTGGAGGGGGCTGGGTGGGGGTCGCTCGGCCCATCGTGGCTCACATCCTCTCCATGCTGTCGTCACGCTATTGCTCAGTGCCGCCGTATTAATCCATCGGGAAGTGGAGATGAGTGTTAATCACTGCTCATCTGACTGCACGCAAAGATTGCGCACTCATTTGGGATACATCTGTGAATTTATTTTTGAGCGAAACGGGGCATTTTCGGGAATTCGTCGGTACACTCATATTCAGGACAGAAATTTCTATGCAGGTAGTTTTGGTGCCGCGAGATATTTGAACAAAAAATATATATAATCGCAACTCTCACCGGCGTGCATTCTTTATCCTCTGCATAGAATGACTGCGGCTCATTGAGTCGGTTGTGGCCATCTCCGGGTACAGTCGCATATTGACATTTTTTTTTGGTGATTTTTGGCCTCACGATGAATCAATGTAATCTGTCAGGGAGGTAGGCAGCTCAGGATTTAATCCCCAAGCGGCATTCTGGGGGAAGCCCTGGCCTCCCGCCCCTGTTTGAAGTCAACACATCCGCTTGGGATTTACGCAGTCCGGTCGTCACTTTGATTCAGGAGGATTGGAGGAGCGGGAGAGGGGGGGGGTAAAAAAAAAATCAGACGGTCCGAGTGATAAAGAGGAAGTGATGCGGGAATGTCATATGTGAGGATTATGAGTTCCTCACATCCGTTGAAACAACGCATGTTCATTACATAAATACTTTGGCATATGTAAGCATTATAATCTCTCATATTCTTCATATCTTCAACATGACCCTCACGTTTGTGGATTATTAAGATTTCAAGAGTTCAGTCGGTCACAAATCCAACACACCGTACCGTTGGAGCTCTGCGTGGTCTTGTATTGTGGATAACTACGACTCCTAGAGGGCTTGGTTGGTATTGCAGGCCTTTTTGAAGCCGTGACCTTAATGCAGTTTTGATCATCATGACCAAAGCTTGAGCAAGCGTGTCGGACATTCATCATCTCGGATCACATTGGGCTCGGCTTGCCTCGGGTTGTTTGTGGGTTCATTTGCATAAAGTCTCTCGCACCACCCAAAGTGGGACTTTTCGACTCGCCGTTTAACGGGTGCACAACGGAAAATGCGCCTGTCATTGCGTCGTGAGCTCGTCGTTCAAACCGTGCCTTCACATTCCCCGTGAGAGACTCCCTCTGCGCTCTGTGACTAGAATTGGATGGAGAAAAAAATAAATACATAATCAGAGAGCGTTTTCCAAGCATAGTTGGATGAGTATCGGCGGACTTCTCAGTGAGGTTGCTATTCCTGATGTAGTTTGTTTACACCGTAATGATCTTGTAGGCCCAATTATGGAGAAACGGCCTCCGGTGAGAATCATGAAAATAAGCTACGGGTTCTTTCCCCCATTTGCGTGCGTGTGTGTCCTTATAACTGACGCGACGGGAAGAAAGTCCTGCTTTTTCTTTTGGACAAGTTTCAAGTGTATTTTTAATGCACATGACCGTGGCCCTGTTGTTCCTTGCCAGCTTCAATCTTTGCAGTGATACTTGCGATAATTTTCTTCAGGGATTCTGCAAGATCGTGTATATATATATATATATATATATATATATATATATATATATATATATATATATATATATTGCTGTCTCTATTTTTGTCTGGAATTTTTAAAAGCGCCGACTCCCAGGAGTGCCTGTTGACGTTTACTATATGTTTTCAAGGGAAACGGGTACAGTTTTCCCAAGGCCGCATCCACGCAAGTGGAGCTCAGAGGGCAACGGTTTACCGTTCCCGTGACGGTGACACGGTTCGGATCGGGAAAACTTAAAATCGTCAAATGCCCTCTCAGGACGTCCAGGGGACTTTATAGATTTGATTTAAATGGAGATAGTGTTCCGAGTGAGTCTGAAAAGAATCCGTAGTTCCTTACATTTTACACGGACAATTATAGAATGCACAAACTGAGTAAGTACATTGGACATAAAAATTCCAGGTTTTTGTGGTGTAAAAATGAGACGGCTGTATTTCAAAAAATTTTACCTTCATGTGACCAGTACAAGTCTATTGGAATTTCTTCAAACAACAAAACAAAAAAAAAAAGACATGGGAATAAGTGCATATAAAAAGTCTACACACCCCTGTCCAAATGCCAGGTTTTTGTGGTGTAAAAATGAGACTGCTGTATTTAAAAAAAAATTTACCTTCACGTGACCAGTACAAGTCTATTGGAATTTCTTCAAAAAACAAACAAACAAAAAAAGACATGGGAATAAGTGCATATAAAAAGTCTACACAACCCTGTCCAAATGCCAGGTTTTTATGGTGTAAAAATCAAGACAGCTATATTTCATAACTTTTTTGGCGTCCATGTGACCAGAACAAATCTATTGGAATTTCTTTACAAAAAAAAAATCGACATGGTCAGTAAGTGCATATATTAGTGCATATAAAAAGTCTACACACCCCTGCCCAAATGCTAGGTTTTTGTGGTGTAAAAATCAAGACGGCTGTATTTCAAAACTCTTTTGGCCTTATTGTGACCAGTACAAATCTATTGGAATTCCTTTAAAAAAAAAATTTTCAACATGGTCAGTAAGTGCATATATTAGTGCATATAAAAAGTCTACACACCCCTGTTCTGTGTGCACTGTTGTCGTATCAACAGCAGAAATTTGCCACAGTTTCCAGTCAATTCTTGGGTTGGTCAATGACTGCAAACCTTCTGCCACCTTGTGCCTCATCACAGCACTGCACACCGATCGAATTGTTGAAAATAGGCTTTCATTCGACACCACCCTCAACTACCACCCCCACGCAATCATAAAACGGCTCGCAGTGTCCAAACAAAATTGGGCTGCATAATATTTCTTTATATATAAAATGACGTCATGTATAAGTATTGTTTGTGCACAGTGGAAGACATTTCAATTCAGATGCGAGGCTTTTTTTTCTGGGTGGTAATTTTCATCATGTCCAGAAGAGGGCGCAATTCCCCTTTAAATGAATCGGCGGCGCCAAAGTAGAACGCAGGCGCTTCCTTCCCATCACATGAGCGTTTGACTCATTCATACCGTGCGTGTTTGGAGTAGAAGGGAGTCATCTCGAAAATCTTCTCAAGTGTTGATTCGATTCATGGGGGAGGGAGGAAAAAAAAAAGTGCAATCACACTGACTCAGTCCAGATCTCAACGCAGACTGCCAACTAGACGCTCAGACGAGGAGATTAAACGGGGACGCTCCTGCAGGTTCACATGCAGACAACTCACCGGGTCACGGGTCAGCGTGCACTTGGTGACCTCTGCAGTGCTCGGAAGAATAATCAGTTTTGAACATGGAAGAATGTGTACTTACGTTTAAAAAATATGATCCACCAAAGGTTTGCAAAACGTTTTATTTTTATTTATTTTTTTTAAACAAGAAGTTTTCTTCCCAACTTCTATAAAAGTGGGCGGCGACTGGCAACGGTAGGCAAATGAGTGACCTAAATGCAACCCTTGGGCCACGTTGCCACTTCCCCAACACCATTTGCAAATGATCACATTTCGAAAGTAAATGTTTGCCTCTTCTGCTTAGTCACACGCGCGGCAAAAAGTCAACACTCGACGTGTTGAAGAGACCGGAAAAGCGTTTTCGTTGACGTTGGCCTTTCGTTGACGGGGGCTGCACAGACAGACGGTTGTAAATGAGAAAGTTAAAAAAAAAACAAAACATGTAAATAGCATGCATGCAGTCGGGAGACTCAAAGCAGAAACTCCATGTCTGTATCTAGCAATATTTGCGGCCACGCTGTACGTTCTAATCTGACTGGTTTACAGAGTCAACACGTCTTGAAATCTCAATGTGAATATCAACCCTCACGTCTTTTTAAGCATTCTTGCCTCACGGTTTGGTTCAGTTCAAATCCGGCGATGAAAAGACTGTTTGGACTGAACTGCATTGGTCATGTTGACGGTGCATTTTTTTGCCAGCTGTCATGGGGAAGAAGCACACTCTGGTGTAAACTGAGCTGTTTACCAGGAGCTCAGTTCTGCGTAGCTGTTCCGACAGCGCACAGAGCGCCGTCTCATAAGTCAGCGTCGCCGAGAATATCACAATGCTTGTTGTGAAGCAATGGCGTTTGATATGCTCCTCTGACGCGGGTGGCGGGGAAGGTCAAGTCTGGTGTGCGGCATTGTGGTGTCAAAACGTGACCGTTTCGGTCCGACAAATCACCGGGCGGTTTTTTGAACAAGGCGCCGCAAAAGGAAGCTGTTCACCCCGTGACCCTCGACTGTCAACTTTTGGACGAGATTCAATTCAGAGTCGCGACAGATTATTATTTTTTTCCCCGAAGCTAGCTAGAACGCAGGCGCCAAACCCGCTAGCTAGCAGGTGGAACGATATTTTGACGAGTCATTGCCCAAAACGTGACAAGCTAGCTAGCTAGCTAGCGTGTCACGTTTTGGGCAATGACCCGTCAGAATATCGTTCCACTAGCTAGCCTAGCTTGTCACGTTTTGGGCAATGACTCGTCGAAATATCGTTCATTTCCCAAAACGTGACAAGCTAGCTAGCTAGCTAGCTTGTCACGTTTTGGGCAATGACTCGTCGAAATATCGTCCGTTCTGAAAAACGCAAGAAGCACACTCGACTTCACATTAACACCCGCAACGCCGAGCGGCCAAATTTCCCCCCCCGATCTTGTTTTCGCCCGGCGAGCGAGCCGACAATCCAAATTGATCCTCGCGGTTAAGATGTTGGCAACGGGGACTGCCTGTACTTGAGAGGTTGCATAAGCTCATTAGTTAACCGGCCGCTGAGTAAACAGCGGTGCCACTGTTTGTACACAGATCAACCAGGTGACACAATTGGCCCCCCGCCGCTTGATTAGGACCTGTGATGTAAGGGCCCGCCTCCTCCCTGCCAACCTGATTCACCCCGTCGCCCCACTGCGGGGGGCCTCCTAACTGCTTTGTATTTATAGGTAGGGTTTCGGTGTCTACTCACTCGGAAGCGGTTCGGTTATCCTCAGGCACAAAGCTCCGCGACAAAAAAAAAAATACAATAAAAAATGTCGGGTCGTTTTTCTGTTCCACCCGCAGGGTGGCTACGGAGTTTCAGGAGATTGGGTCACTTTTACGCAAGGTTGGGGGGGGAAGTTATTTTTGGCCGAGCAGATTGGGTTGGAGATGAGATTTGGGTGGGCTGCAGTTGAAATCAATTTACTGTCGCATTCTTTGGAAATGAACTGGTCAGTATATGTCGTTGTATATTTGCGCAAGCTAGCAAGCGTAAGCTAGCAAGCGTAAGCTAGCCAACTTAAAATGGAAAAAAAAAAAAAAGGCAACATACAGAAAACTCAACAGAGCGATGAAATGCATCGAGACAAATCTGCGATGTTATGAAGTAGCATCGAACGAGATTGGAGTGCCGGAATGCAGTGCCCCACGTTACCCCGATCGGTCACATTGAAGAGGAGCTATTGTGAGCATTTTTACTAAAAGTCATCTGAAAAATGTTCGCCAAAGTACAGAAACGTTAAAGGCCTTTTCTCTCGCCCAATATTTGACCCTTTCTCCAACGGTCAGTGGAAATTACGTTTTTCTGGGTAATCGGCTCTTGGCCACACGCTAACAAAACAGTGAGTGACACACAATGGCAGCACAGTCGGTGAACTGTGAGTGCCCTGAGGAAACATCACCTCGTCCCTCCGGCGTTCACAATGGAGTCAAATTCAGTTCATTCCAGTGTTTTTTTGTTTTTTTTCCGCCCCTCTCATTCCAAATGTCCCGGCCAAATGACAACCCTCATTTGTTTTTGTGGTATTTGTGACTCAAAGGCTTTTATTGCCCCTGATGATCCCGAGCCGAGAGGAGTTGATACAACTTTCCATTGTCCCTCCTCCCTGTTAACCATTGTTGAAGGTGACTTACAAGCAACGTAGCACGAGGGGTAATATTTAATTGCAGTATTCTTCCACAAGGAAAGGCCTTCGATGGATTGTTCAAAGTGAAGCACTGCAAAAAAATGTTTAACTATGACACCAACACGCATGATAGTACAGAACATTTTGTCACAAAGACAATCTTGTGCAACTTGATTTTATTAGCGCAGCGGTTCTCAATCTTATGTGTATACTCACTTGTACTCGAAGGACCAACAATAGTACACACTTTCATAGTATGTCCAAGCGTTGGCGCAAAATGAGACATTTTACTCCTAAAAAAATATAGAGTATTGTGATATTATCGTTAGCCACTGTAGCTTTACTCACAGTTTTAACATGAATGCTACGCTTAACCCTTTCGAGGACAGCGGCTACTCCAGTGGATGGCTAACCAATGTTATCAGGTTACAGGTTATCGTAATTGGTGCATGAAAGGGTTAAATATAGTTGGGGATGTGGAGGGGGGGCGATGTAAATAATATGTCTCTTAATATGTATTGCACAGCAGTTAAAAAGAATTGTAGCTAGCTAAATATGAATCAAAACTAAGATGGCATGCTAATGTAAGCCTATGTAGCTCGCTAAATGTGAATCAAAACTAAAATGGCATGCTAATGTATTATAAGCCTATGTAGCTAGCTAAATGTGAATCAAAACTAAAATGGCATGCTAATGTATTGTAAGCCTATGTCGCTAGCTAAATGCGAATCAAAACTAAGATGGCATGCTAATGTATTGTAAGCCTATGTAGCTAGCTAAATGCGAATCAAAACTAAGATGGCATACTAACGTATTGTAAGCCTATGTAGCTAGCTAAATGCGAATCAAAACTAAGATGGCATGCTAATGTATTGTAAGCCTATGTCGCTAGCTAAATGCGAATCAAAACTAAGATGGCATGCTAATGTATTGTAAGCCTATGTCGCTAGCTAAATGCGAATCAAAACTAAGATGGCATGCTAATGTATTGTAAGCCTATGTAGCTAGCTAAATGCGAATCAAAACTAAGATGGCATGCTAATGTATTGTAAGCCTATATCGCTAGCTAAATGTGAATCAACTATAATTAACAAATGCGCCATACTGGATTTTTAAAAAATGAGTCGTTTCTTTCCCGCCTTTTGGTTTGGCTGCTCGAGTGGATTTCACTTCGCATCTCCATTTTTGCCTCATTCCCTTCTCATCTTCCTCGCCATCCTCCTCCCCGTCCCGATGTTAGCGTGTCCACAACGCCGACATTATCCACTAAGTCCATTAACTTTGTGAGGCTTTGGGAAGAGTCAGGACAGCGATATAACAGGAAGTAAGCCGCCGTCATCTAATAATATTAAGGCGGCTCGAAAGGCCCCTTGGACACCTTTCCCATTGTTTTTTTGTTTTGTTTTTTTTCGTTCCGGTCGCTGGATGGGATTGCCAAGTGTCCCTCCAGCAAGGTCGTGGGACAATTGCAGCGTTGTCAATAACAATAAAGATGACTCAATCGCGGGCGTGACTCATCAAGACGAGCTTTTGTGCCTTTTGTGTCGGCGGCATAACCGCGCGGCAGAACGCCGTCAAAAGAAGATGGGGGGGGGGGTCTTTTATTCCCGAGCCGGTGTAATCGGGGATATTTAATCTGCTCCACGCCATTCACGAAAAGACTTATCCTCTCCCGTCAATAGCCTGCGCGTACAAAGAACGAGCAATTTCACCCCGTTTGTACGAACAGTGCCGCTAATGGCTTTGCCAAAGCAGACGGTTTCCAAACAGAATTTGGGGATTCGAGTTAAATGTGAATTTTTGACCTAAAGGGTTAAAAAAAAAAATTCTCTCTCTTCCAAAATGTTGTTTAATCTTGACTTTGATTGATGACATGAATGAGTTATTTATTTCTCTCAAACCAGTTCAGCTTGTTTGGAGGCCGAGCGGCTCGACCTTGAGTGACCTTGAGCCAGTGACCCCTCCCGCACGTCCGCGTTATAAATTTGTGAAATGCAGTCCTGTTATAACCCTTTTGAAAAACGGTTATTTCAACCAATGGCTAGAAAATATAACATTACCCTCGTGGACATATTCCTTATCCTCTGCGAAGAGCTGACTGTTTTGATGCAAGCACCAGAAGGAGCAGCACGATGTCGGATTAAAATTGAAGCAAACATGTCAAAAATATTCATTCTTTATTTTTGCTCATGTGACTTTATGTATATGAAATGAGTCAAACGGGTTCATGTGTGTGTGTGTGTGTGTTTTTGTGCAAGTGGAGAGGATTACTCGAGGCTCAAGTGGGACGCTGGGGTCACATACGCAGCTAATGAGGAAGCGCTAACAGGATAAAAAGGGCCAAGCAGCTGAGTCATGATAAAGGACACAAAGACCCGAGTCAGTCGTTGTTTGCAAAAAAAAAAAAATTAAAATGGCGTTTTGGCAAAACACAAGTGGAGGACGTTTGAGGTGTGGAAACCCCCCCCCCTGGTGGACATTTTCATGACTTGAAACTTCAAAGAGTTTGGGAGCCGCGGCACCTTTGTTAACGCGGCATTAAGGCTGCTATTTGTGGAGTGGGCTGCTGGCTTAGCGCCACGTTTTTTTTTTTTTTTAACCGTTTCAAACGGCTGACGCAGCAGCTCCCCTTGCGCTCGCGCACAGGCGGCAACGGCCGCAAAATATTTTCTGCGCATCCAGGACATGCTGTCGATGGGAGAGGCAAAGATAGATTTTAGGGGTTGGGGAGGGAAGTTATTTGTCATGGAGCCAATCATTTCAGCAGTACTAAAAAGTACTTGTGAAATACTGGCGGCAACAGAAATGACGTCACGTGGCGAAAAAGGACCCACGGTCGTGATGTCATCCGCCCCTGAAGAGGATGCGTGCATTCATGCGCGTGTGCTGGCGGGGAAGCGGAACCTGACGGCAGTCACATCGCCGCTCATGATTCACGGGGGAATGCCGCATTTGTCCGGCCAAACGTTGCCTTGTGTCCTTTTAGGTGTTGAGTGAGTGGGACGGAGACAGAAATAGGAGCGGGGGGCCACGTTCTCAGCTCACAGGGACAGCCGAGTTCTATTTGTATGCAATTAGCGCGAACAGGAACTCCAATTATGTACAGTGGTAGGACTTGAAAAACACACTCATTCAAAATACACATTGCCTTGAAGCGTGTCTGGTGCTATGGACTATAAACGAGTGATAATTGTTTAAATATGTACAGAGCTGGAGCTACAATGATCATTGCGTAATAGTTCCACGGGGGTGTGTGCAAAAACGCAAAGAGCCGCAATAGATTTGGGTTACTGTTTAGGGAGGTAATGACTAGAGGGAAGAAGCTGTTTGAATGTCTGCTGGATTTGGTGCGCATGGATCGGTCGCGCTCGCCTGAAGGGGAGTAGCTGGAAAAGGTGGTGAGCAGGATGCGGAGGGTCCAGTAGGGTTTTCCAGACCCTTGTCTTGGTTCTTGCAAGTCCTCAAGAGTGGGCAGGGCAGTGCCAAGGATTTTTTTTTTCCCACAGTCCAAACTGTTTTTTGTCAAATCATAAAAATTGCAAAGACAATTTCCCCGCCCTAATTTGTACACAGTGTACACGTATAAAAATCAACTAGAACTTTCATTTCATAGTACCGCATGGACTGTGTGGACTCTGGAATGCATGCCCAGTTTATCTCACACACACACACACACACACACACACACATTACTGTACTTGTGGCACTGTGAGGATCAAGTAAAAAGGCCTACAAAGCGACACACACACACACACACAAATTCTAACGAACTTGACACACACACACACACATACACGTTTCTGTACTTGTGGCACAGTGAGGACCAAGTAAAAAGGCCTACAAAGCGACGCACACACACACACACACACACAAATTCTAATGAACTTGACACACACACACACACGTTCCTGTACTTGTGGCACAGTGAGAACCAAGTAAAAAGGCCTACTAAGCGACACACACACACACACAAATTCTAATGCACTTGACACACACACATTCCTGTACTTGTGGCACAGTGAGAACCAAGTAAAAAGGCCTACTAAGCGACACACACACACACACAAATTCTAATGCACTTGACACACACACATTCCTGTACTTGTGGCACAGTGAGGACCAAGTAAAAAGGCCTACAAAGCGACGCACACACACACACACAAATTCTAATGAACTTGACACACACACACACACGTTCCTGTACTTGTGGCACAGTGAGGACCAAGTAAAAAGGCCTACAAAGCGACGCACACACACACACACACAAATTCTAATGAACTTGACACACACACACACACACACACACGTTCCTGTACTTGTGGCACAGTGAGAACCAAGTAAAAAGGCCTACTAAGCGACACACACACACACACAAATTCTAATGAACTTGACACACACACGTTCCTGTACTTGTGGCACAGCGAGGACCAAGTAAAAAGGCCTACAAAGCGACACACGCACACACACACACACAAATTCTAATGAACTTGACAAGCGAAAGTGTTTCGTACCCACTCTGGTGCAATCGGACTGCAACATCCTGAATTGCGCCACTTTTATCAAAACAGACGCTGCAAAAGGTGGCTGACTCACCCAAGTGCGCGAACGGGCGTGATAGTGGGGCATCACGTGAGCCCTTATGAGAAAGGCGCCATAAAAAAATAAATAACTTCCTCACAACAGAATGGAAATACACAAAGTGTACTTTTAGGCGTTTTATTGGTCCAGCGGATGCCAAATCAAGTACAAGTCGTTTCCTACGTAGAAAATAAATAAGGAACATCATAAAACGGAAACAAAAAAAGAAACACGTCAAGCGGCTTGCGCTAACAAGCAGTTTCTTTCCGTACACAAACCCGGTCACTCTACCTACACTCGTATTTACAAACATTATTAACAGCACGCTTTGTGATAAGAAAAATAGAGGCGCTTATAACGTTTGTGCGCGGCGGACAATGACAGCAAAGAATATTTCCCTCCGACAGTGGGGAGACCCTGTTTTCGTTCGTGTTCAGTAAAAAGCTAAAAAAAAAACAACAACAACAAAAAAAAGTTACTCATTTGAATGTGTGACGATATTCGATGAAATGTGAAAAATCGTAGAGTGGCTCGCCAAGCAAGCGCAACAGGCACCCGACGGCAAGAACGCCCTCTGCGCGAAATCGTAAGCGGAACATTCTCGACACCGACACGTAAACTAAACGCATCCCAAATGTTGCGAAATCATTCCACAATTTGGCTGCCGCTTGACACCCGCGTGTGAACAGTTCCAGTGTCGAATAAATACGAAAGTGTCCGGTGTGAACTACAGCAAGATTGAATTGACTTTGAAATCGGTCACAGTTTGCTTACAAAATTCCAAAGTTCCCGTAGAAATTTCTCGAAGGAAGGCATGAAAGTGAAAGAGGAGCGTTGCTTTTAAAATGACATCTTTGGATCGAAAAAATAAGACAAAAAAATGAAAGCCACTCCCCTCGTTTTTGGAGGATTTAAGGTACATCAATGTGAGAGGGGTAAAAATCTCGAAAAAAAAAAAAAAGAACGTCATCCTTTCGATTTTGCAAAGGCTTTTTTTTTTTTTTTGTCGAACTTTCATTGTGTCGAGTCATTGAGTGAAAAAGGCGCGTGGATGCCACATTCCGTTGCTGCTTTGTGACCGGCAGGGTGTCAGGACTGACTCCTCAGGTTCTGCGAAAACACACAAAATGCACCGCCAACGTTAAACCCTCAAGTTTAAACACTTTGCCACCTAGGTCATGTTCGGCGACGCGCTTAGCGACGAGACAAACTACCCGCAGTGCCGTCACGTGTCGCCCCGCAAACTACAAGTTACATCATCGGCGTGTATTTTTAGAAGGTGTCAAAACTTGGAACGAGGTGAGCCGACGCACTCTTAATCCTCGGTGAGTCGTGAACGGAGCAGACTTGCAGCGCTAGCGGCGCTAGCTAACGGCGCTAGCGGCGCTAGCTAACGGCGCTAGCAGCGCAGCACTTCCGACTTTGTCATAAAACTAGGGTGGAATCACGGCTAAAATCTCGACCAGGGGTGTCAAACTCATTTTTTGTCGCGGGCCACGTTGTAGTTACGGTTTGCCTTGGAGGGCCGTTATGAATTTTGGGAAACCATATAACTGTTTAATCACTTCCACAGCGCACAACGAATTGATGAATAACTCGTTTTAAAATCAGAAGTCAGGAATAATGATTGACAATTAGAAATTTTGGTTTAGCAAGCATCATGAAACTTGACATGCTTGATTAGCTTTCGCGGGCCACGTGAAATGATGTGGCGGGCCAGATCTGGCTCCCCCGGGCCTTGACTTTGACACCTGTGGTCTAGACCATACAAGAGGCTTTGGGATGATCTCAATTCAGTTTTCAAGGCCTTGATACCGGAATCCATTTTGTGTACTGTGAAGTCCTCTTTTTTTTTTGTCTAACGCAGCAGCAGCGTGGGAGCTACGAATGAACGTCAAAGCTAACTGCTGCTAACTGCTTTACCTTTGAAAGACGAAGAGCGAAACGACGTCCAAGTAATGGACGGTTTGTCTTTTTCAAAAAAAAAAAAAAAACAAGCGCAAGGTTTTGTTTTTTTTGCCTCCCTGATCACACTTTAGTACACATGTGTCAAACTCAAGGCCCGGGGGCCAGATCCGGCCCGCGACATCATTCAATGTGGCCCGCAAAAGCAAATCATGTATGTCACCTTCCATGATCCTTGATCAGGGTTCCCACGGGTCCTTTAAAGTTCATAAAAATCCATAAAAAAAGAAGTTGTAAAATTATGTTCTTAATTGTCCTTAATTTTCAGGGAAAGGTTCTAAAATCAACAAAAATCCTTAAAAAAAAGTTTTATATTTTCTAAATTTAAATTTTTCTTACTGATGAAAATTTGACATACAGTATGTCAAATAAATGGTTTGCTGATTGCCCCTAATAATATAGATGTGCCCTTCCTTTGGCAGCAATGATTTGAACACCAGCTCCGTGTTCAGCCCGCATATTGCTGAATCCCCGGCTAAATTGAGAAAAGGTCCTTAAAAAATGGCTAAATTGGCCCTCAAAAGTCCTTAAAAGATCTATAAATAAAAAGCAAGTGGAAGAGTGGGAACCCTGTTGATAAAATCTGGACCGGAATCTCGAATTGTCATGTGTAATAAATAACGTTGAGATTTTGCGATAATTTTGATACCCAGTTTACACTTCAATTGAACAATCATTGAAAAACCAACAAATACGTTGACTTGACTGATTTCAAAACCGGTCATGCGTTGTGCCGCATACTTACAGGCAAACGTTGCCCAGCCAGTGCTGCAAGATGCAGAGCAGGAGAAGGCAGGCAAGCACAGGAAAAAAGGGGACGTGCAATGAGTAAGTGAGAAAAAACATGCCGTCGAGATGTAACCACCACCTGATTTGACGTTAAGAACCGACGTGTGACTTTAGCCTGATGTCTCGCGCGCGTTTACGTTGGCACCCACCTGGCCGGCCAGTGTCAGCGGGAGACGCGGCGGCCCGCAGAGCGCCATCGAAGCCACCGAATGCGGGAGCTCCTGGATGGGAGCCTCGTCCAGATCGTCGATGCGAGGTTTCTTGATGTTGGTCTCGGGGCTGGTCAATGGGGTCACGCTGTTCCTCCGGATCAAGATGCCGGGACCCCTTTTTACCTCCTGTACACGGTCGGACGTATCCATAAATAGTCAACGGATACGGATCACCCAAGTATTAGCGTAAATGAGGTCTTACCTCCGGTCTGTCTCTGTGTGTGTTCACCGCTTCCACATTCAAAGAAATGGACTCGACTTTGCAGCCGTAGGCCACGGGGGTGAGCTTCAGCACAGCGTGAAGGGGACACTTCAGGTAGGGCATCTCATCTGTAACGTGGGAAAAAAAACAATTTGCGGTAACGTGATCTGATGTGCCGTTATTTGAGCCTATTGATGAGAGAACAATGTCGTTTCTATGCCCACCTGCGCTTTTATCCAGGAAGTAGGCCAGGAGGCAGCGCATGACAGCCTGGTGGCAGATGACCAGCACGTTCTCCTGCCGCTCCAGCTCCATGATGACCGGCTCCACCCTCTGGACCAGATCCTGGTAGGACTATAAGCCAACACAGTGTTCACTGAATCGCATCTCGGGTTATGCAATCGTACAATTTAACGTACAGTAATCCTCCACTATTTGCGTTTTTGTTGCGCTCAGTATGAAAGGGTTCGCGGCGTGCCCATATTTGGACGTTGCAGCCCACCAGGAAGTACACATGCAGATCTTAGACAAGAATCTATCTTTTGTTCCAAAATAAACCCCTGGCATTGCCCATTTTAAGAATGAGGAGTACCGCACGGGTCAATTCCGGCACCCAGATTATTTCATGATTTACATAATATTTCCGATATTTTTTTTTTCTCCTGATACTTTTATTTTCTGCCCTGGGAAGAACCGACAGCAGTTGCTTTCTGGTACATGGCCTGAAATAATGATTAAGAGAATTTATAAACCCCTGGCATTGCCCATTTTAAAGAATGAGGAGTACCGCATGGGTCAATTCCGGCACCCAGATTATTTAATGATTTACATAATATTTCCGATATTTTTTTTTTTCTCCTGATACTTTTATTTTCTGCCCTGGGAAGAACCTACAGCAGTTGATTTCTGGTACATGGCCTGAAAATAATGATTAAGAGAATTTCTGAGCATACGTTTCTGGGAGTAATAATTGGTCACAACTTGAAATGTCACGCTTTGAAGTGTAAAACGGATATCCAAGTCATAAATCATAAATAATTCACATCTTCAGATCCTACATTCCACAAGTAGCCAGAGATGATTCCATTTCCTTTGCACCTTACTTCCTATATACACTGTAACTACGTAGAAGTGTACCTCTCCAGCAGGGTAGCGGTAGTAGTATTTATCCTCATCCCTCAAGGTGAACTCCTCAGGGAATTTCTCTTTAATCTCGTCGTACGTCATCTCCTCGCACACCCCCTAAAACAGCAGGACAAGTTAAAAGTAGAATATTTGCGCAGAGAGCGGGGTAAAAAAAAATATGTGTCGAAAGAGTAACACCCCACCGCGTCAATTTCATTGAGGGCCTTCCACTGCTCGTACGGGATCCCCAGGTGCTCGGCCGTCTGGATGCTGCGGCACAACTGGCTGGTCCAGACTTTTAGATCCTTCAGCTGCTGCTCCTCCACAAATTTAGCCAAGGCGGTGGAAAACTACAATGGGGAACGCATACCGATCACCGTTGGATTTCGACCGACGTGGCAGCCGATCTTCGGCGCCTTACCTGCCTGCCCCTCGGCGAGAGGCCGGCGTCGCCCCCCAGGCGCCCCTCCAGGTTGTCTGTGCTCTCGCCGTGCCGACACAGGTAGATGGTGCGCGGCTGGACGTGGATGTTCATCAGGTAGTAGACGATCTTGCTCTGGGTGTGATCCTGGATGCGGTTGACCAGGAAGCGGCGACCCACGTCGATCACCTTGATGAAGGATAACTCCCTGCAGGTCGAGAGCCCCGGATGAACAAATTGTCGGAAAACGGCGAAATTGTCTCGTGAAAGAGGAGCCAGCCGCTTGCCTGTCGTGCTGATCGGGGTCCAGAGGCTGGTAGCTGGCTTTGTAACATTCGATCCTCCTTTGGAAATCCAACATGGCGTCCGTCTTGTTGCAGTCTTTGTAATCTGGACAGGACACCTTTACTTCCTGGATGAAGGTCAGAATACAGTCAAATCTCGGTTTTTCGTCCATAATCCGTTCCAGAAGGCTGTTCGAAAACCGAAATTGTTCGTCACTTCCTCTTGTAAGGAAGGCGGGAGGAGTCAAATGGTGGGAGGAGTCAAATGGTGCATTCAAGTGCGCTCGGTTTGTTCGAGAACCGAAATTTGTTCGTCATCCGAGGCATAAAAAACTCAAAATTTTTGGTCGAAAACCGAGACGCTCGAAAAACGAGTTTTGACTGTTTTTTAACAAATTTGTATAAATATAAACGATCACATGCAAAAATCTACATTTCAGCTGTGATCAGTTTGCATCGTCTGAGGCGTTAGACTCACCATGATATTCGACGCAATGACGCCGGGGTCGTCGCAGACGGACTCGATGAAAAAAATCTGGACAGAAAAAAAAAAAAAACGGCACATGCCGTCACGTTGACGCCACACCCACAATCCACGATCCAGTTGCCGTCGTTCACCCCACGTACCCTGAAGCTGTTCTCACGGCCGAACTGCAGGATGAGCTTTCGCCTGTCCCTCGTCGTGTTCGTCGCGTCGAAGACCTGCCGTCGAGAACGCCGTCTTAGTCGGTCCCTCGGTTGTTTCCGAACCGCACGATGGGGAAACTTACCGCAACTTGTCCTCCTTCGTCTTGCAAGTAGGACTTGACGTCCCTCAAGGCCGCTAAGGCACATTGTCTGAAGGGTAAAGACAAAGTAAGTTAAAAAAAAGAATTAAAAATGTATTAATTTTTTAAAAATTAAATTAATTTAAACATTAATTTAATGCGATTAAATTAATTTTTACGATTAAATTAATTTTTACATTAATTTTTTAAAAAAATTATTAATTTTTTTAATTATTTTTTTAATCATTTACTCTGTGTATTGTCTTTTACGTAAGCGTGTCCACTTACTCCCTGATCTTGACAGCGCACTCGTTATCGGACTTGAAGAAATCATAGGAGCTGTAGTTCTTGACCGCCTCCCTGCGGTACTCGCCCACGTTGAAGACTGCAGGCGGGCAAAAACGTCAAAACGGTAAGAAAAACGCTTGAACTCTCATTTCGTCCGCGGTCGGCGGCGGGGCCAGTACCTTTGGTGGGCACGCCGATCCAGTTGAGGTAGCGCGTGAGTTTCCTCGACATGTACGTCTTGCCCCGAGCCGGCAGGCCGACCATCACGATGACGGTGGGGGGGTTGGCGACGTGGGGGGCGCCGCACGCTGTGGCGACAACAGTCCGATTTACACAAACGACATTCAACGAGTGTCGCCCAGCGACCAATCGGGTTGGCGTTACACTCATTGACCCACTTTTCCGCACGGCATCCGGGCGGGAACTCGCCCAGCGACCAATCCCATCACTGGCTAGCATATTCTGCAGCTCACCCCGACTCAGCATTTCTTTATGTCACAAGAAGTCAACTTGGGTGCGACCGTCACCGCGCTGCAATAAACATCTACAGTGCCAACTCACTAATCTTCCCTCCTTAAGAGCCACATGAATGGGAGGGGGGGGAAAAAAACAAGAGATTAAAACCCGCTAATTGAGAGTCAGACACCGACAGTGGCTCTGTCTCACATTTTACAGGACACTGCTTATATTTATGTAACTTTTGTGTCCAAAATAATTATATGTTGATGAGGACCGCTTGGATGTGGCCTTTGAAATCTGATTTCTGATTGCTTAAGACAATGTCGTCTGAATGAACTAACTAATTAATTAACTAATTAATTAACTTGCTAGTGACTTCTTGGTCGCTTGAGGCCTTGGGAGAGTCGCTAAATGTAAGCACCGCTCTGTTACTGGCCAAGATGCGGAGAGACAATTTGATATTTGGAAGCGACTAAAAATATGTTGAACAAAAAAAAAATCATCCTGACATATACAATTGCTAAGTTACCTCTCAGCCGTGTTTGATAAATGCGAAAGTTGTTTGCAATTTATACCACCCCCCTCCTTCCTGCATCAATGTCGCGACAGAAAAACACGCGTTGCCCACCGACCAATAAAATGCCGCGTTTTTTTTTTTTTTTTGCAGCATCCCACGCCGGGGTCCGCTGCGCACTGCGGTTACTATGGCGACCTGTGTCCAGTCACGCTCGGGTCAAGGCGTGCCGCGCATGCCGTTGTAGGATAAGTGCACTCTGCTACCGCAATCACATTAGTCGACATGAACGTGACGTGAAAGGATAAAAACAGTTAAAATTCATGGCCGGGGGGGGGGGGGGATACAGTGTCGTGCAGTGTCGTGCCTTAGCACATCATAGAGGTCATGTTAACACAAAATACGGTCCTCGTTCAAAATCACGTGTAAATTCAGTCATGACGTCTTTTACCTCGACGGGGTGCCGGTTTATCATCCTTGGTAGGAACCCAGATCTTTTGGATCCTGTTCTGGGTCAGCTCTCTGGGCATTCCTTGAAGACTTAGAAAAAGCCGCACACGTTACGTAGTAAGAAGCACGTCGGTTCAAACACACACGCAAACACTCCCCCCTTAAAAAAAAAAAAATCTAAAAGCTTTTATTTTGCCTGAGCGAGAGAAAAAAAAAACGAACCACTAGCAACGGTCGAGGCCGGTTGAGTAGAGCTAATCTGCCGGTCGCCAGTGCACATCCTCTATTTAACCCCGCCCGGCGGAGAGGCAACGTGACTTAAGTGACGACACAAAAACGTCGACGTCATAAGGTGGTGGAGCCTCAGTAGCACCATCTTGTGGTCATGCCTCATCATTACTACTCGAACATGACCGTAGTGAGTCAAAAAGCCTAAAGTTACTTTCGGCTTAAGTATTTGTCATTAGTGACGTAATTAGTATAGCGGTAGGAATGTCGATAGCATTAAATAACATGTATTATTATTATTCTTGGAATAATGTTGTATAATATAGCTATAAATTTCTATTAAAAAAATGTGTTTGTGCTGGGGAGTCTTGAGCAATGGAGTTACTCATTTCAAAACAATTATAATAATGACACTAAGAATGATTCCTCACCCATGTGTTTATGATGTAATTCTACCTGTCGCTATTTTTAGGTATTTCTCCGCACCTTGGCTTCTCGGGTGAAACGTGCGGCTTGTCACTTGCCTATTGCTCGGGCTTGCACCACTTAGTCATTGCGAATGTAGTTACACACACATACCGGGTTCTGTACAAGCCCGAGGACACAAAATCTCCCAGGGTGTAAACATGTTTTTATTTATCACCCAAAAAGGACATAGGAACTCAGGAAAACAATAGTGATCAGCTATCACTCTTGTAATGTTTTTTCGTGCTTCCTTTGTGGGACGTCTTGCCACACAAAAGCCCCAGAGGGCCCCGTTGGAGCAGTTACATAAGTTCTGAATGAGGCTGAGGCTCGGTCCCAAAGTGAAAATTCTCTGCCCCCTTGGGAGACGTTACTGTGGGACAAAATTGCGGCAGGGAAAATACGACTTCCTCGAGAGAGACTTTTGCAAGACGACATCAGATTATATATTTCAACCCTTTATTCCGTTGAGACAAAAGGCATTTTTCATCGCAGAACTACAACAAAAAAGTGACCCTACTTATTATTCGTACACAAACGGGGAAAAAGGGTGTATGTACATGACGGGGGGGGGGAATGATGGCCTCGTGACTACTCGCCCAGGTTAAAAACCCGAAATTTATCTTGATTGTAGAAGCAAGCCTTGACGATCCGTCCTCCGAAATAACGTCCGTTCAGATCCACCACAGCTGCGGAAGACAAAAAGGTGAGAAAACCGTGTCACGGTAAATAAATCACGCAACCTTTCAGATCAGTGATTCACAAACTGTACTGTCAGAAATTAACCAATTTTATTTTACTTCTGAAAAATAATGACTCTTATATCTATCCATGCCAGCGACGTATACTGTAGTGACGGTATACACCGGTTGCCATCTGCCTGAAAACATGCTTTGTAGTCTGATTCAATTCGTCCATCCATCCATTTTCCGAACCGCTTTATCCTCACTAGGGTCGCTGGAGCCCATCCCAGCAGTCTTCGGGCAGTAGGCGGGGGACACCCTGAACCAGTTGCCAGCCAATCGCAGGGCACACAGAGACGAACAACCATCCACGCCCACACTCACACCTAGGGACAATTCAGAGTGTCCAATCAGCCTGCCATGCATGTTTTTGGAATGTGGGAGGAAACCGGAGCACCCGGAGAAAACCCACGCAGGCCCGGGGAGAACATGCAAACTCCACACAGGGAGGCCGGAGCTGGAATCGAACCCGGTACCTCTGCACTGTGAAGCCGACGTGCTAACCACTGGACTACCGGGCCGCCCTGATTCAATTCGTATTCAATGCAAATGTACCAAAAAAAAATACAACTGAATTGTGCTGTAGAAGTGACTCCTCTACAACGAAATCTACATGGGTGAAAATACCTCCTAGTGTGAAAAAAATCCTTCATGCATTCACCATTCTTTCCTGTTTCAAATTTGCTACAGTGGAAAACCCCCCTGTTGTGAAAAATTTATTGATGCAAACATGATTTCGTTGTAGAGGAGTTTCACTGTACTGTGGTGTCTTGCTAAATCAATTTGGTACCCCAAAAGAAGGCGGAACAAAAAAAAAAAAGTATGTCAAAGCATCAAAAGTACTAATTATTTTGTTAATTGCCTGTTTTTATTTTATTATTATTATTATTTTTTTTGCATGTCCTGCTCCACCAGCGTCGTGATGTATGTAAGCGCGCAGTGCCGCAGGGAGACTGGACCGGGTTGCTGGGCCACATCTGATATAACACCACAGGGACCTTATTTCCCGATCTGGGCCAACCCAATTAGAAAGCAACACACTTTCACCCGCCCCGACTATACCAGAGCAGTTACGCAACGGTTGCAGCAAAGTGTCGCAATTTAGGGGGGAAAAGATCATCGAACGTTCAGCTGCAATTTCCTGAGTGTCAATCATGAAGTGTTTCCAAAAGGCTCGGTGAGATACAAACCTTTGATGGCCGACTCCACCCTTTCAAACTCCAGAAATATTCGGACGGCTTCGTCTTCGGGCACTTCGGCAATCTGCGGAAAAGAAAGAGCTCGTTTTGTCAGTTTGAACCCGAGGCAGCGTTCCGATCAAAATTCGACCGCCGCTCACCTCGAAGATGACGCATTTAATCACTTTGCCGTATTTCTCGCACTCTTCTTTGGTCTCGCCCTCCAAGTCCTCGTCCACCTCTCCTCGGCCCACCATGTTCTAAAGTTTCAACATAAAACCCCGTTAACTGAGTCCTCCTTCGTGATTTCGGAATCATCCGGGATGACCGACGTACCCTCAGGAGGACCACTTTGGTGGGGGTTTTGAGGATCTCGGTCAGCGGGTTCGCATCAGACTTCTTGGAATCGGCTAGAATGGGGGGGGGGGACATTTACCAACTCCTCCATGGTGCAACCGTAAGCCAATATTAAACAAAAAACGGTATTGTATCCAACGCTATTGTTCAAGTCTCGGCATGTAACAATACAATCCTAATTTAATCTGGAGAAAATTCTATGGCGTTCGTGCGATATCAAATTATGAACAATTTTTTTTTGGGGGGTCATGTTTTGCAAGACTTTTTTTTTTCTTTCCCCCTTTCTCCAAGAAAAAACATTGCACAAAAAGCGACACGGCGGTGCGCGTGTCGGGGTTATCTTACACCTCGACACACAGAAGAAAAATTTGGATGCGATAAGGATACGACAAAAAAAAACCACAAAAAAAAAACGACTGCACACTTTCATAGCATATCAGATTCATAATAGAATTGAGTCACGCGGCAAAAACCAAATCACAGAACAACAACTGGGTGGTCTAACCTGCAGCTCCGGAGGTCTCGGGGGCAACTGGCGGCGGCGCCCCTGCTACTCAAGACACAACCGCAAAGTAGAAACATTCACCAAAATGGTCAAAGATTCCAAAGTATCGCAGCATCAAAATCCTTTTTCGCGAGCGCCTTACGCTTTTCCGCCACTTCGCCGATGATGATCTTGCCGCCTCTTTTGCTCGTCTTCTCCACAGACAGCGCCGTGCTCAGCCCCTGCTCGTGCTTGCCCAGGCCCTGGCCCTCCTTGAAGCCGTACTTCTGCATGATTTTGTGTGCCACGGTACCCCTGGAGGAAGAGCATGCATGAGCCGGGCGAACTCTGGCCTTTTTTTTTTTTTTTTTTCTCGCCGCGATGAGCGAAAGCGTCTTGACTCACCCCATGTTAGCCAGGAAGGAGCTGGTCTGTCCGGGCGGGGAACGCGGCTGGTCCGAGTCCTCGTACATGGGCGGAGGGATGGCGGCCTTTGAGCCTCTGCCGGGGCGACCTTCGTCCTCATATGGGTATGCTGATGAACCTTGTGAATCAGGTCAGGAAAACTTAAATGATGCTAGGGGCCACCATTTTTCATTGGAGGGGCCACATAGGCTCCACACTTCCGAACCAGATGTATGACAAAAATGCTATTTTAAATATGGACCAAAGAAGTGCTCTTAATTGATTGATTTTTAACAACCACATACCGTGATTAAAAAAATAAAAAAAATCCCCCCCCTACGCAAAAGGCTCTCTTGCATAAAAATGAACATTAAATAAAAAAAGGCACAAAACCGTTGAACAGCCAGCCGACAATAATTGCAAAAACCCATTCTATGCATTTTTCGATTAAACGATTAAAAGATTAATCGAAACGATTAAAAGATTAAAATTAGTTTGTTTTTTTTAATTAATCCAAGCGCCAATCAAGGAGCAGCGTACAGTTGCTCATTCATGATGAAGAGACATTCATAAAATTCACATCACGAGTTGATGCGGACAATGCCTCCACCTGCTGGACAAACTGCGCTATTACGTTACAGGGTTAGATTAACATTCTATTGTCAGTGTTCAAGATGTTGCACCTGAACGTTATGCTACGATGTCTGCGTGATTTTTATTCTTTTATTTTTACAGGTAGTCCATTTGGGGCCACTAGAGACCTCATTTTGGATTCCCTCTCGTCACATGCAGTGCAAGTACAGTAAACATTCCCATCCCCGGAATTCTATGAAAAGGAATATCCTTCACCCGTAATAAAAACCTATGCATTCACATTTTGACTACGATATTACATGTTACCGGAACTACGTAAGCGGAAATTCCACTAGCCGTAACCCGGATGGAGACGTCATGCAGCGGGAGTTTAAATACACGCAACGCCCACCCGATGCGGCGGAACGGAGACACCTTTTCACTTCGCATTTTTTGATAATCCGATTTGAAACGACGACGTGTAAGTGAGTTTTTATCGGTGTGCGTTTTACTGTAATTGCGAACGATTTTAACTTGATTTACTTTCGTCCTGTAGATCATGGCATCGAAAACGAGGAAGAACCCAACAAAACAAAACAACCCAAAATAGAAATTTTTTTTTCCCAAGACTGAAAAAAATCAACATTAAAATACTGTACATACTATACTGTGTTGTGTTTTTTTTTTTTTTAAATCTACACCTGTACTGTATACTGTACTGCTGTTTTTGTTCTATAAACAGTTTTTGGACAGTATATTTTTGCATTTTATTGCTTGTGTTGTTACACATGCAGTTTTCAACATACTTGCAGGTTCATAAAGGACATGAAAGTATGTTGGACAGCGCAAAAATGAGTCCGTACTAGAGAATATTTACTGTACCCATTTTTTTTCTCAAACACTATTCTGACACTATGATGCACACACGCACGTGGCTGAATTTGATTTTTTTTTTTATTTACTCACATAAAACTGAATCTCTTCCTCACAATACACGCATACATTACACTGAGCATGACATAATGAAATCCTCACAACACCGACGGCCCGTCGCACTCCATCACTTACCGTCTTTGTCCACGAGAGATGAAGGCGGAGCGATGGCAGCGCCGCCCATACCTGAGGAAAAGGGACACACAAACACAAAGTCGGCTACATTTCCCACACAAATGGCTTTGTTTCAAAAGTCGGTTCGATACGAGCCACAATGAAGCACTCACTTCGTTTTCGCCGCTCCTTTTCATAATCTTCCTCCTCGTCAGAGTCCTCCTCTGCTGCTGGAAATCTCGAGAAGCCGCTTGGGGCGGCTCCTTCATGTCTCTCTTTCCTTTTCCTGGACCAAAATGGGCGTGAGAAGGCGATTCAGCCGCCCAGAAAATACTCGTGGACACATTTTGGTGTTTTTCGCTAAATATAATTTGGTGTACTTTTCTCTATCCTCAATCTCCTTCTGGCGCTCCTGCTCCCTCTGACGCTGTCGATCTTCCCTGTGCCGCTTCATCACCTTCTCATAGTCGTTGGGAAACATGGGGTCGTACTCGTCGGCGAGTGGGATCAGCACATCCCCGGAGGAGAAGCCACCGGGCGCGGCTTCCTGTAATGTTTATCGTAGGTTCCATGGGGGATGTTTACCCTTTTTGAAGTAAAATGTCATCCAACCTTGAGTCCAGCGGCGGCATGTGGAGGAGTGTCTGGGATTTGTCGGTCTTCACTGGGACCGCCTCGCTTTAGATCAATGACGGGGGCCAAAACGGTAGTCTGCTTGGTCCGATGGGTCTGCACAGATGAACATATTTACTAACACTTTCATAAATGCCATTGGTACGTGAGCTTTGGTTGAGATAACGCCGATACCTTTGCTTGGGTCAGGGCTGCCTTCTTCACCTTCAGCTGGGACTGCAGCAGCTTGAAGTTTTTCGACCATCCCTCGGTCTTGGTGTCACTTGCACCCACGCCGAGGTCATCATAAAGCGACATTACCTGCAAATAGATGCACCATTTCAGTCAAAATGTGAACAGAATGTAGAGCCTATGCATATTACGCAGGTGCTCGCCAGTAATAAACAGGTCTGGTTTATAATGGTGCTCTAACGGATTGAGGCGTGTTTTGTTGCCACACAACTTAAATTATTTGAAAAAGAACGGGCCACGAGAAATAGGCTAATAGCTAACGTTAGCTAAACACAGTATGCGACAGTCGTCTTTCCCTTCCGTGTCGCGTTTAAACTTTCAGAATACGGTTCGTAATGGATGTTAAACCCACCGTTTTTAGAGTTATGTTGATATTAATGGAATGAAATTGGTTCTTTTAGCTGCACGTTGAACAAAAAGTCATGTTCTAGCAGGACGGAAGCAAAAAAAAAAAACGAAGAGCGACAGTCAACGACGCTGACGTTTTCATTATCTTGCGGCGCCACCTGGCGGCCGGATGACTCCAATTGAGCCACGACGGTGCTTCATTTTGCAATAGCACCCCCTTTTGCGATTTTAAAATCACGTTTTTGTTTCACAGGGTGTTGTGTTTACGTGTTTTCGTCGAACTGGGGACGATTTTTGGCGCTTTGGGGGCTTTCGGACTACAAACATGGCGGACCGCACCATCAGCCTATGTCAGAATTAGGAGGACCCGGACTGTCGTGGGTGAGTAAAACTGAAAGTGTTTAGGAGCATGGGTGCTTGGCAGTTTTACTCGCTTGTGATTTCCCGTCGAGCTGTCGGATGGCTTTGGGATCACTTTTGCTTGTTTGTGTCGTCGCGCGTGTGCTGGGCACGGCGCGCTGCTCCGACGGCGGTAAGCAGCCACACACCTCCTTGACGCTCACACTTGTCTTTTTTTTGTTTTTTTTAAGGCATATTTGAACGTGTATTCGTGTTTATTCTTGTTATACTTCCCTATTTATGGAGTGTTGCAGTCTGTAAATAAATGCAGTGTAGCCCAATTACAAACAGAGCTGTCAAAAGTACTCCAGATATGCTCGTTAAAAAAAAAATTAAGACTGCGGTAAAAGTGGAAGTACTGAATTAACTCCATAAAAAAAAGTACAGATTCGGAAATGTATTCAAGTACAAAAGTGAAGAATATTTTTTTATTGTTAATTTTATTCAAGGCTTGTTATGGTAGCTTGATACAACGGGATAGGACTAGCTTCGCTCTACAAACTTGCATAGTTACTGTTGTGGGAAGAGAAAACAAACAAACATGTTTCAATGTTGTGAACTGACTCCTAAAAAAGAAAAAAAAGGATTTTTCGCTTCGTCATCCTTGGCAGATGCAAAAAGTAACAGGCCTGTTTTGATTTAGGAAGGAGTAGAAAGTAGGTGACTCTTGTCTGTTTTCAAAGATAGGGAGAAAGTAATATGGAAAAAAAAAATGGATGCTGAAGTAAGGCACAGATACCCTAAAAAGTACCAACACTCGACACAAGTGAGGCCGCATCCGGTACGTAAACATGCAGTTTTATTATAATGAGGCGTTATCTTCTGTTTTGACTTCTCACACAAGTATTAATTGTCAGCGATGATATCACACTGACCATAAATGGGGTAAACGCAGCACAGCTGGATTCCGAGATAAACATATGATGGACTTCAGCATGTGTAAGTATTACATCTGAATCCAAATACGGACGTGGCAGCGTGCACTAATAATTCTTGTTGCAATGACTTGTATTTTGAAAATTGTTGCGCCTAAAGCTAAAGGGTACTTGGTATTTAATTGTCGTTAAATGTAAAAACGCGAATGAAAATAGCTTCAAAGTTTCACCGTTGTCTTGTTTAATTGGGAGTTCCATTATCCTCGCCTTTTTTGTCCTCGCTACTGAGCACGCTCACAACACAAATTGTGTCATCTTCCTTTTGTCACGTTGCCTATAATCCAGTTCAACTTGTTGTATTTATTACCGATCTTAGTACCTTGGTTAGGTTTCTGGCTCATTCATAATTACTCTCAACGGGTTAATTATGCAAAATTGCATCATCCGAGTCCCGCAATTGAATTTCCTCATTGGTTTTTTTTCAGACAAAAGCGAGTGTCCCTGCTCGGGAATCCCTCAGTGGCCTCTAACCGAGCCTCCGCCGGAGGACTGCCACCAGGTCAACAGGACTTTTCGTTACACCTGCCTCAAAGGCTACCTGAGGACGGCGGGCACGTCCAATCTCATCAAATGCAAACCGGGCAGTTCGCGGTGGTCCAGTCCCACCCTCAAATGCAAACGTAAGTCTTTATACGTTGTGTTCGGATTGCGATGTTGAAGCAATGTACCGTATTTTCCGCACCTAAAAGCATTCCGTTTTCTGAAAAGCTGACGGTGCGCCTTATAATCAGACGCGCCTTATACAGGGTTCGTACGGGTCCTTAAAGTACATAAAAATCAATAAAAAAAGAAGTTGTAAAATTGTGTACTTAATTGTCCATAATTTTCAGGAAAATCTTCTAAAATCCATAAAAGTCCATAAAAATTAACCTGCGGTGTTCATTTCATTTGTGTATGTCATTTTCCCCACCCTTCTAATTCGTAGTTTTGTCGGAAAATGCAGGACCTGGTACACGCTCTGCTTTTCCCGCCGTCTCCGATTAGTTCCGACGATGATCACGTGATCACTTCGGGTCATTCCGGGAAACAACAATAGATTGACGCCATCCTGGGGCAGTGAATGGATGGTTTGATTGTCGGCTCGGCAAACAATTACCGTATTTTCTGGAAAAATCTATTCATCGAATTTATCGATCTCAACAAGTGACAGGCAAATATGTAGCGACGCCACTCGAGCGAAGCGCGCCTCGGCAGTCGATAGTCCGCTGCTCTCTGCTGTGTGTGCGTCAGCTAAGCTTAGCTGTTGTCTCGGCTAGGCTAGCTTTTTGTTGTCGTAGATCGAAGCGTATTTGATTTGTGAAGTCGGTTGCTTGGGTGAAACCAAAAGACGTGCGCGTGCGTACATGTTCGCGCAGACGCACACAGCAGAGAGCAGCGGACTTTCGACTTCTGAGGCGCGCTTCGCTCGAGTGGCGTCGCTACAAATATTCCGGGACCATTAGCTCTGTTCTTAGTGTTGTGTTTATTCGAAAATAAATTGAAGTTTTATATTTTCTCAATTAAAAATTTTCTTTGTGTGTTTTATTTGAGAATTAATTAAAGTTTTTTTTCATTTTCCGACCTGTGATACAGGTAGCAAAGTGAAAATTTGACATACAATATGTCAAATAAAGGGTTAAGTGATTGCCCCTAAAAATATAGATGTGCCCTTCCTTTGGCAGCAATGATTTGAACACCAGCTCAGTGATATGTGGCTTTCTGTTCAGCCCGCATATTGCTGAGCAGGCATTCAATCCACTGTGAATCCCCTGCTGAATGGAGAAAAAGTCCTTAAAAAATGGCTAAATTGGTCCAAAAAAGTCATTAAAAGGTCCATAAATAAAAAGCAAGTGGAAGAGTGGGAACCCTGTTATATATGGATCAATATTCTGATTTCTTGGACGTATTATTTTAAATGTTCTGTAAAGCGCTTTGCTACAGCGGTTGGGAAGGGTCTCCATAAATAAAGCCGTATTGTATTGTATTCCATTTAGCGTAGCTCCATCTAGTGGAGGCACAATGCAAGCGCAGCCGTTATTTTGCGTCTTATAATGCGGAGCGCCCCCTATATGAAAACAGTTTTCAAATAGGCCATTCGTTGAAGAAGCGCCTTATGCAGTGAAACTCCTCTACAATGAAACCTACATGGGCGAAAATACCCCCTAGTGTGAAAAAAAACACTTTTCGGCTCCCCCTACAACGAAAAGTCCCCCTGTTCCGTTATACGAAATCTTTTTCTCTGCTCTTGCCTCGCGATGAGATTCCCTACAACGAAAACAAGCCTTCCGCAAAAGTCTAATCCAACAGCAGCCCGTACTGCTTCGTTCGGAAAAGGCAACAGCAACCACCACACTGGTTTACACATGCGCAGTAGTCCAGGAAGTATTTGTTTTTGTTAGTTTCAGGCGCAGCAAGAACGTTGCATTGCTAAAATGGCGACAAAACGGACCTTTGGATGTCAAGCAGCTAAGACGCTGGAAGGGAGGGTAAAAGTGATCAAAATTAAGGACGGAGGAAGCAAAATAAGACATTATCCGAGAAATTGATGTAAGTGAAAATGAATGCTGATCGTAATTTTTTTTCTTTCTACACTGATTATATGAAGTACTTATGCACTATTGGAATAAAATAAAAAATATACACATACGTTTTTTTGTGTGTGTTCGTGTTTACGTCTGAGATCAAATTTGCTACAGTGAAAAGTCCCCTGTTGTGAAAAATGTCTTGCTGCAAACATGATTTCGTTGTAGAGGAGTTTCACTGTACTCCAAAGCGCCATATAGTGCGGAAGATACTGTAATCTGAGTAACGCGCTGTACAATATGTGAAAAATGATTGTCTTTTCAGCGGACCCCAGAGGAGGCGCCGCGCACGCATCCAACAGCACCGACGCAGGTGAGCGTACGACGGCGCCCGAGAGGAACCTGCGAAGTGTACGATGATTCCTACCGATAATGATTTGACGTTATATCAACGTGTGTAGACGCCGTCACCGCGAGCGTAGAAAAACACAGAAATACGTCGGGACCCGGATATTCACTGTTGAGTGGTTCAAGCAACGACACCTCTCTTCCACAAACCAGATCGTCTATGACTGGTGAGTTTACTCTCACATCTTGTTCCCGTTTACGTTGTCAATTGCCAACAGTCGGCATTCTCTCGTCGGGGAAAATCTGGCTCGAGAAACCGCATTCTGAGACTGCCAGGAATCTGTTTTACAATGTGAGATTGTGAAATTGCTTTGCGGAGAAATCTCACGCTTTATGGTCGTGTCGTGAATTCCAAAATCATTTTACAGGTTGACGACAACAAACGTTGGTTGTCGCTCATTTGTCATAATTTTTTTTGTTGTTGTCACCGGCAGGATCTGGAATCACCATAACGGCGGTCAGCAGCATCTCGGTCGCCATTGCGGCGCTTCTCGGAATGGGCCTCCTTCTTTATAAAATGTAAGCCATGAGAGTAAACACTTCCCCCCCCCCCCCCAGCTCACTTTTTTTTTTTTCACATTTTGCAGCCATCCATCTATTTGTTCACACACTGTGTTTTGTTTCCCCCCCCCCCCCCCAAAAACGCATCCGTTCCAAGGCTCTGTCAAAATGAGCAATGAAAAGACAAAGTTAAATCACTTGAGTCTGGGTTGCTAGTGGAATTTTTTTTTTTTTTTCTTCCTCAGGAGAAAAGCGCAAGCCAGCCGTTCGTCGCAAACGACAACAGAAGGCATCCCTCTGAATGAAGCGACGTAAAAAAAAAAAAAAAAGAAGATCACAGGACAAAATGGAGGCAGCAGCCGCGACCGTCTCGTCGGATTGTACTGCGGACGTGAGCCGGCGGGACTGAAGTGTCGAGAGGCGCCAATTAGCATGATATTTCCTCATGCTTGTCACGCCCATCAAGACTCGTCGTTATCACCGAGCAGGCGGCGGTGAGCCGCCGGGTCACGCCCCCCCCCCCCCGAGCAAATTACTGCGTTTTCTCTAAACATTTACGGAAAGCTGTCCAAGTTGATGGAATGCAGCATCCAACGTGCGCTCGCTTTTATTATTATTATTTTTTTTTTCTGTTCGTAATGTGTTTACATACATTAGTGCCTTGAGATATGTACTCTCCGAAATGAATACAAATGCCATGAATACCTTCCAGCCGACCCCCCCCCGAAAAAAGCAACTGTTTTTATAGTGTATTGTAATGATGAGAAATAGCGCACTTTAATGTTGTATTTTATAAGAATATATATATTTTTGTTTGTTTTGTTTTTTGGATCGCACTTTTGACTTCAGTGCAATGGACATGATGCTGCTCCTTCTGGTGCGCCACCTGGGGCAGTGTAATGCCGCAATACGTACATGTAGCAGGGTTGTATTCGTTTTGAATTCATTTTGACATTTAAAAAAAAAAAAAAAATTCAGTTAGTTGTAATTTGTTTTTACAGCGTTGAGCTGCTCGCTAATTTTGCCCAACTCACCCAAATGATGGCTCATATCATGGAAAATTCGTATGTTGAGTCACTCATATCTCAAGGCGCCACAGTGTTGTCTTTGCACTGAGTTCGTGTGACGCCGATGCGGTTATTTTCAGATTAATTTCCATCATTGTTTCGAAAAGTTCTTTTTTCCTCGAATATTGAATAAGTAGCCATGTAGCAATTTGTTACCTGAATGCAGTTAATTCCCTTCAGTACTTCATGGGATGTGTACAAACCCAAAATATGAGCTGCTATTTTATTTTATATTCCTGCATTCCAAATGATTAATATTAATGAACTCTGCAGTGTTCCGAAGCACAGATATATTTTTTCAAACCGGGAGTTTTGTTAAGCCAAATGCCTCTCAGTATGGTTGTTAGTTTTTGTAACTTGGCGTTCTGCACTCGTGCAAGCTACACCCATAATAAAGGTCTATCAAATTCAACTGAAATTTCGGCAATTTTTTATCTTTGTATCGACTCTGTTAAGTTTTTTTCTGTCCAGATGTTATCTGATGTTGGCTGAAAACATCCCCGCGGAATGCATTTAAGCTGCAAACAGGCCTGGGCAGATTTCCTCTCTTGAACAGATACTTTCTGTATCCTGGGAGAAAACTTCAAAGGCTTGCTTTTCCGAGCAGCTGCATTCTGTCAGCATGTCATGTAAGTATTGTACTGGTAAGTGTTTACATCACCTATCTGTAATTGTACAACGCCTTAAAGTAGCCTTTGCCAATATTTTACCGGCAACAATAAAGCTCTATTTTCATAGACTGTACTATTTTGACAGTGGCTCATTTGCGTGGAGTCACGTGGGTCATGTAACGCTGTCCTACCGACCCCTCTGAACGGGAGTAGTGTTTTATTAAAAGTACAACTTGGCCACCTCACATTAAAAATAAGATGAATACCAATTTAATAAAGGGACCATAAATTTACCTCATGACGTGTCGATCCGAGACATGCCCAAAATGACGGGCCCAACCCTGAGGTAGTGACGTAGAAAGGGGCTACGAAGTGACCTTTACAAAACCACACCCCAACGACGTCCCAACCAATCAGAGGGGAGGGGGCGGGGTTTTTCTCAATTTGGATGAAATGCGCTGTGAGCGTAATCATGTGACCACTCCAGACCACGCCCACGAGGGCATCTCCTAGTCAACAGGTGGACGGAATGGTAATTGAAAGTATTTGAAATACATGTAGTTTAAAAAAAAAAAGCTTTTTATATATAGAACGTCGGTAGTTAAATGTAAGAGTCATCCTGTGAATGATACACAGTATAACCATAGTAGGACTTTATTTCTCTGCCTCGTCCAAACGGTTAAATTAGCCTACATCAGCGGTCACTGCGTACCCATCATTTCTGTCACGTCGCAAAAAATGGACGTGATAGTTCGAGAAATGACATTTGATTTTGACGAGCGAAAAGTCAGACGACGTCGACAAGGAGGGAATGTTGACGCTTTGGCCAATTGACATGTAGCGCTAACGGCTCATAATTTGTCGTCGCCATCTTGTGACGTCTCGTTGACGCTTTGGCCAGTTGACATGCCGCGCTATCGGCTCATAATTCTTTGTCGCCATCTTGTGGCGTCTCGGGGTTACTGTCGACCCCAAGTGTGGGAATGTTCAAGTGTTCAAATAAACCGAATCAGGCAATTTTCTGTTCCAGAAAGAAATTCCAATCACAACGGCGCATGGAAAATGACATGGAATAAGTGCTGGTTGACGCGCTCTGGAACTTCAGCCATGGAGAGCACGTCGTCGGTTATGAGGTAAGCGATCGGGCCCACGCGAGTCCACACACACCTCTCGCACAGCGCACCCTCGTGAGACAGGCCGGTCGTCTGCACAGAGAGAGAAAACATAAATTGTACCTCAATGTTTAAAACCAAACTGAACTGGCGCAGTGATTAGTATTATTTTTGTTGTTGTTGTCTGTGACTCCAAAACACAATAGGTTGTTTTTGAAACTTTTGCTGAATGTCCTTACATAGGTCATCTGTCTTCTCCACATCATGAAAGCAGCGCCAGGCGTGATGCAGTTGGGACAGACGGGAACGAGGCACGGCGGCGTCTCTCCGGCTTTCAACGGCGCGCTGGGCATCACCGACTTCAAGAAGTACTCCTGTTGATGACCGGGTAAATCGATGACTCTTGCATCCACTGCGTGTACCGCGAGCGAGCAGGTGATCGTGCCCTTACGCCAGTCTGCGTGATGATGCGGCGGATGCTCCGTGTGATGATCAGCGTCGTTTTAGCGCGAGTTACCGCCACGTAGAGCAGGTTCCATTCGTCGTCGGGGATTTTACCTGAGAGATAAAAAATTATGAGCAGGGCAAAAATTTAAATAGTACCTTTGTTTACAAGTATTAAGTTGGGGCACTCGTACGCCAAACTAAAAAAAAAAAAACCTTGACTCACAAAAAGCAAAGTCGTTAAAGTGGTGGTGGTTGTGTCGGGAGCAGGGAACGGTGACAAAGTCATCGCTGACCATCACAATTTCAAATTCCAGGCCTTTGGCTTTGTGGACTGTGCCAAGTATGAAGTCTGGAAGGAAACAAAAAAAAAAAAACATGAATGAATTGTAATGTGTTTTTTCCTTTCTTTTAATTCTCAAAAGTGCATACCTGCTTTTTTAACGTTGACCTCAAAGTGCCTCCTCAGGCTCTTCACCAGATCGGGGACGCGGCTTGTGTATTTGGCCACAATTGTGAGCTTGGCCTCCAGGTCGCGGTCCTCGGTTTTGTGGGCGTAGAGTTTCAGCGCCTCAAAGGAGTTCTCGTCGAGTTTTGCAAACGATGCAATGAGGTGGTCTTTGATCACTGAGAAGGAGAACGACAAATCATTTGCTCCGCTAGTCCAAACGGAGCGAAAATGCTGCGGCGCGAGCGAGCCTGACGTTTGCGGTTATCTTTGTCTTCCATTAGGTACCAAATGTCCTTGATCTTATTCAAGCCAATGTTGTCCTCGCCCTGTGAGGGAAAGAGCATCCATCGTGAACCAGAATGACAGTCTACAGCAAAGGTGGGCAAAATATGGCTGGCGGGCTTCACACAGTTCTTTAATCTGGTCCACTGAGCCTGAACAATATTTGTTGCATTGATCGTTTTTACTAAAATTAAACATTTTATTTTATTTTATTTTATCATGTTATGTTTGAATTTATTTAGCTAATTAAAAACAGGTTATTGTAAAATATATTTTTATATACACACACACACACACACACACACGATTCATATGTTTAATTAGGAGTAAAATAAAAATTAAAAAAAACACAAAAATATTTGGAAATACATATACTTGTATATTATTAAATAACTAATTTACTACCATTACATTATTTTAATTAAAAGATTATATGAAAAAAACCCCACAAAAATTCACTGCAGGGTTGTTGACACGTTATAAATCCATATTTGACTTTTTTTTTATAAACATAATTTATTCAAGTAATTATTGCAAATAAAATGGGAAAAAATGAATTTCATGTTTTCATATAGATTTTAAATATTTTACTTTTATTCAACAAATGGTAACTTAATCACGCGTAAAAATTCTAATCACATAAAACAAGAACAGATCATTCAAATTAAGCATGACTATTTTTTTTAAACAAATCAACGGATTATGAATCCATATTTTCCACGTTATTTTGTACCATAAAAGGCAAAACATCAGGTCCGGGATACCGAAGCGTTTTAATTCAATGCCTGCATCGTGTCCACCGTAGCTTTAAATAATACTCAATTAAATAATAATCAATTGGGTAGGTTTTGACATTAAGAAAAAAAAAATCCAATGATTGGAGCGTAGCGAGAAGACACTCACGCCTATGAAGTGGATGCTGCACTTTGCGTTGGCCTCTATCAGCCTCACGGCTTCGCTGAACACGCCAAGATTGCACCTGAACAAGATGGCTGTGTTGCCCTGACTGGGACTCTTGCCATTGGCCACATCCTCTCGAGCCTGGGCGGAGTTTTCATCAAACACGCCCCCTAAACAAATTTGCAAAGAAAACCCGGTCAATGCACGGTGGAAGAAAATACAAGGGCTGATTGTTTTTCCCCCCCCCGTTGACCTTTCTGCCTTCCTCCAATGAGAATTTTCTGGACTTTCTTGCACACTGTGAGGATGCTGGCCCCCACGTAGGCGATCTCGGCGCCAAAGCGGAAACTCTGAACCATCAAAAAGAGAATTTAACGCCACCATGGGAAACATTTATCTTGATCGTGCGTGCAAACCTGCGTTAGGTAGTAGATGTGCGTGTGCTCCACAGTTTGCAATGCGTTTACGGCTCCTCTGAAGGTGTAAATCTGCTGGTGGGGATCTCCCACTAGCATTTTACCGCACCTCTGCATCAACAGCACGTCCATGACGGCTGAGGAAGAAAACGGATGGAAAAGATGAAAGGAAAAGCAAGAACGACAAAAGTTAAGTAGTGACTCGTTAAGACTGAGGAACACACGGGGAGTGGAGTCCTGGGCTTCGTCGATGAGAATGACATCATACTGGTCGGAGAGGCAGACCCTTGGCGTTTGGAGCTGCCATAACTTCAGGTAACCTGCCGGTGAAAAGAAACGGCATTCGGAATAGCGAGATGACGCGAACGTAAGAAGTCACCGTCTTACCGTCGTGAGTCATCCGATAGCCTGTTTCTTTCGTCTCATTGAGGTCCTTCATTTTATTCCAAATGTTCCTTGCATCTTCAACAAATAACTAGAGGAACAAAAAGATTAATTCAAGCATTTTTTTTTTTTAAACAGCTGTTCAAATACCGGATTTTCTGCCCTATAAAGCGCTTCGGATTACAGCCAAACCTCGGTTTTCGTCCATAATCCGTTCCAGAAGGCTGTTCGAAAACCGAAATTGTTCAAAAACCGAAACCACGCTCTTTTTAAAATAAAAATGTTTACTGAACACGTCTGCTTACAATGGAAAGCAACACGAGGAAGCGTCACTTCCTCGTGTAAGGAAGGCGAGAGGAGTCAAATGGTGCATTCAAGTGCGCTCAGTTTGTTCGAGAACCGGAATTTGTTCGTCATCCAAGGCATAAAAAAGCTCGAAATTTTTGGTCGAGAACTGAGACGTACGAAAACCGAGGTTTGACTGTATAGGGATACAGTGAAACTCCTCTGCAACGAAATCTACATGGGTGAAAATACCCCCTAGTGTGAAAAAAATCTTCATGCATTAACACCATTCCCACTTTCCTGTTTCAAATTTGCTACAGTGAAAAACCCCCTGTTGCGAAAAATTTCTTGCTGCAAACATGATTTCGTTGGAGAGGAGTTTCACTGTATACAGAATAGACGCTACAATAGTGGCTGCGGTTGCGCTATGCATCCACTAGATGGAGCTACGCTATAGGGAATACAATGCAATACGGCTTTATTTGTATAGCGGTTTCACAACCTCTGCAGTTGTAAAGCGCTTTTAAAATACTACGTCCAAGAAATCGGAATATTGATCCATATGTCGCTCCCTTAGTATGTAGCATCAAGCACGACACAAAGTCCATAAAAATACAAGGTTCATTCGAAGACGGACATGAATCATAAATACAAATGGCGCTGCAAAACAATAAATGAAAGACACAACGTTATGATTAAATGCAGTAAATAGTCATAGTGTTGAGTTTGTAAAATGAGGAACATTCAAAGATGGGATTTTTATTCTCTTGCGCGCCGATTGGCGGTTGCTAACATCCCAAATTCGGGTTTTGTCGTTTTGAGCAGCGCTCCTCACCTGTTTTTCTTCTTGCGTTATGCACTTCTTGAGGCCTTGAAGGCTCACTCGCGCGTTCGGCACGTGGCTCACGCCGATGGTCTCGTCAACGGAAGCCATGAAGCTTTTGAGGGTCGTGGCTACCACTTTGGCCTTGCCGTACCCGCCTCGGCCTTTGGGCAGGACCGTGTTGATGGAGAATGGGGTCAGATTAAAGGTGAGCTTCTTTTGGTACCTTTCGTCGCAGAAAAGCGATGTCAAAATCTGAATCTGTATCAATCGGGACATCTCGTCGGGCGCGCTTCTCACATTTTCCCAACGTCCCTATAGGCCAGCGAGTGGACAGTCTTGCAGTCCACGTTGGGCGGGAAGCGTCGCGAGGCCTCGCACGCCACCGACTTGTTGAACGCCACATACAGGAAGCGAAGGTGCGGCTGCTGCTCGGCGTACTTGATCAGCGTGGTCGTCTTCCCCGTACCTTGGGACGCAAAAAAAGGTGCGTTAGCCGATTCGGTTTGCTCGCAAACTGTTGAGCGTGTTCGACGGACCGGCAAAAGCGACGATCTTCACCACGTGGTCTTGCTGAATATCGTGGCTGAGGATGTGCAGCTGCTCCGAGGTCATCTTCATGCGCGAGCCCCTGGCAGGAACACAAAAACACGCCTCGGTGCATGAAATACCGTATTGGCCCGAAAATAAGACGGCCCTGATTATAAGACCTCTTTTTCAAGACTCAAGTTTGAAAAAACACTTTTTGGACACCAAATTAATTTTTATACAGAAAATAATGACAGTACATCTGAAACAAATGATTATAACAAGATATTTGAGGGAAAAAGCATCTTGACGTTTACACCATAACTTCTCCTCAGCTGCCGGTGAACCTGGCCGATCTTCGGCCCACTTTTCTCCAGATTATCGCTACGTTTCTCCATTTTCTGTTCTATTATTTTCTTACCGCTATTTTTTATTTTTATTCTTCGTGACAGGGGTTCACTTTGGCCTGGGGAGTCAAGTTCAGCATTCGCTTCGATGATATCTGGCGCCCTCTAGCGTCGTGAATGGGTATAACGTCTAGACCTCAAATATAAGACTACCCCAACTTTTTCAGTCTTATTTCAATGCAAAAAAACCCACCGTCTTATATTCGGGCCAATGCGGTAGTCCTGGTTGGAAGCTGAACCGTTTCTTGATCGCTCGGGGACGTTTTTAGTTTTAAAAATCCAAAGCACAAAGCGTAAAAGCAAATGTGGTCTCACCTGTCGTTCGAGGAGCTAACAGAAAAGGGGCCGTTCTCCCTCAGGTGAAGAACATAGTAGATGTTGTAATGCAACCTGAAAAAAAGGATTGAAATAACCAGGGACCTTATTGTGGCATCTTTGGACATTTCAGAAAGAGCATTACAGTGAAACCCCTCGACAACGAAATCTACATGGGTGAAAATACCCCCTGGTGTGAAAAAATCTTCATGTATTAACACCATTCCCACTTTCCAGTTTCAAATTTGCTACAGTGAAAACCCCCCTGTTGTGAAAAATTTCTTGCTGCAAACATGATTTCGTTGTAGAGGAGTTTCACTGTATTAAAAAAAAAATAGTGAAGCCAAACTATTTGTACACAAACAATTAAAAAGTCAAGGATTCAGGATTCAGGATAAATAGCGTTGGCAACGGGGCCTCACCTCTCGCTAATCTTCACCTTGTTCCTCGCGGCGGCGAGCAGCGTCGTGGCCATGTGACTGAGGAACTCGGTGACGGCGCCGTACGACATGCAGCCGTTCAGCGACGTCACCAAAGCTTGCACGTCGTCGACGCTCTCACTGAGGAGTAATATCACCGCCATGGCTGCAAACGGGTTGGGGCCCTTTTGGGGGGGGGGGTCCGACACATTCATGTAACCAATGCGCATATTACATGACTTGCGGGGAGTGTGTCAGCTTGTAGAGGAGGGGAGAATTCTGTTTCTTTACGGCCCTCCTTGGACACAAGTCCTTTTATTTCTCTATAAGGTGGAAGAAGACCCAACACCACGTTGTCTTTTTCTCAGTTTATCACAACACAACACGAATCGATTCGGGCTCCTGAGAGTTTCAGATTTCATCAGGAAGCCCAGAAGAAATACAGTCACACGTCTATATAGGCATAGTATGTAAATGAGGGGCAGGCAGTCCTTCCCCTTACGTAAAATCAGAGACAAAGAAAGGTCAATGCAGTTCAATCTTGACATGGTGATGAAGTACCGACCACATCTGCTGTGCACAAATTATGAGATTGGAGCTCCTTTCCCAGGCAACTTGACAGCCTTCAAGGACATGAAAGGATGGGAGTACTGGGAGGAAGACCTTTGGGGCTGTTAAGTTGCCCAAGGATCAAGAGGGGAGTCAACCAAAACACCACGTGTTTGTTCCAAGTGCTTCAGCAGATGTTCATTACAGAGACTAGTATCAATAGTTCTCATGGTAAGGCAAAATTCCTCAACACAAGGCATAGTCTCTTAATAGTTGCAACACAGATACTTGAGACAACAGTTGTTCTTTTGGTGTTAAACAAGTCCTATGGAGGGGGGCCCTAAAAGTGGTGGGGGTGAGGGACACTAAAGGTGATTGTAAACACAGTGAGCAGGAAAACCTCCAACAACATTCTACATTCTTTGTTTCTTTCAGAGCCAAGTACAGTGGGGCTAAATAAAATCACAGTAAGGAATAAATTCCTTATCAATCCCTCTCTTGAACACAATTAATATTGTGTTCACAAAATTGTCTGCATATCCTCCCTGGTAAGAAGTGGAACAACCGACCTATCCTCCCCCCCATGACCAGGAGATAACAGTGGCATTTGGCGAACTGCTGGTGCTTGATTGAAAATCATGGACGACAACATTCGGCGGACACAGGGTATAATACAAGAGCTTAAAATGCAAACTACCATCAAACAAACTACAACCGGAAATAAAAGTTTCAATAAAGCCTGACTCCAACCCCCCGACAACAGCCAATCCCAAAATCCTAGAGTAGGGGCTCCATCCCGGGTCATAGCCTCCCGGAGGGCATATAAATTGGACATACCCTCTGCAACAGACGTGTGTACCTCATCCGGGATAAAAGTACAACAGGTCTTATTAAATAGAGCACAGACACCACCGGTAGCTGCAGTCTGCAAATCCAACGCCATCCGATTTTGTAATACCATGAGGCGGATTGCTTCTAACTCTCTATTTTGGCCCTTTTCCACTTTGATGGAGAAATTTACAAAGGATTTAAACCGATAGTCTATTGTTTCTAATCTGAGCATATTTTTAGCCACACCGGCCCACGGAAACAAAGCCAGGCCAAATTTCTCTCCCGCAGACCAATGTTTAAACTCGTCTGGTACGTCTGATCCCCATACCGAATCGTGGGGCAAAAATGTTGGGACGTCTCTCCTCAGTCTGGACGTCTGGCTGGAGTGCGTTATAAAAAGGTGTGGTCTGTAACAAAGATAGGAGTACAAACGCCTGTCCAATCTGGAGGCAATACCATGTAAGCATCATCACCACATAACCACCATCCCCCTCGTATGTTATATGTGCCATTCTTCACGGGGGCGCCTCCTCCGTTTATTACGAATCTGTTGTCCCTGCACTGAGTCATAACATCAAGTTTTCCAAGAGCAATCGAGCCGTTCTCCCTACCATAGCACATTTCATATCTTTTCCCGGGCTTAACATCCATAAAGACCTTTTGGGGGAGAGGGGTTCCCTTTATCTTATAGTTGTAGTCTACCAAAAGGGATTTGTCACATGCTTGATCTTTTAACCCAACCCGGGCCCAGGGCCCAACACTTTCATTAAATACTATTGAGGGATGTTGATAACCTACACCTGCATAAGAAGCAAAACATTTAGCCTGTTTTTGATTCATAGATTTCCCAGTCAGGGATATTTGGGTCGCGGATTTGGGCATGAGAGAACACACATAACAACCTGACTTGTTGTAACTTTTTGACATGAATCGAACATATTTATACCACAAATTAGTTTCTTCCGGAATGGTCGCTTGCAGGTTGTGCCACTCGTACTTGGGGTGGTACGCCCACCTCTTCAGTCTCGTTGCCAGCTGAAATGTTTCCTTTCCTTGTCGAAACCCCCACACTAGTGGTGGTATGGAGGCCACGACGATCAGTCCGATGAGAAGAACGTATGTCATGGTTTCTGGGCCACAAGGCGGCCTTGTAGTGGTTTCACGTCCAGTTGCCCTTCTGAACGTTACTTTGAAGTCGGACACTCTCCGGGGGCTGATGTACACTGCGACACGTGGTACCAAGTCGGTCCCTTTCCTTCCAGGCGAACAGCATGACTGGTCCTCTCCGTCACCTTGTAGGGTCCCGTCCATCTCGGCTGGTGCCACTTCCGCTTATGGACCCGCAGATACACCTGCTCAGGATACGTCTGCGGTTTTACGCCTGGCTCGTTCGGTTGCTCACACTGGAGTTTAGACTGCTTCTGGAAATGAGAGACGAGAACACTCAATGAGTCCATGTATGCTTTATGGGGAATCATCTGTTGAAGAGTGCCCTGGTCCATGGATCGCCACGGACCAGGGAACTCCTGGCCATGCTCCAGCTCAAAAGGTGTGAAACCTGTGGCAGAATTAATGGTGGACCTCACAGCAAGCAACGCGATCGGCAGCGCATCGACCCAATTCAGTTTTGCCGATGCCATTACCTTGGAAAGTTTTAGTTTGAGCGTCCGGTTCATTCGTTCGACCATACCTTGAGATTGTGGATGATAAACCGTGCCAAATCTATGCTTAAGCCCCAACAGCTGCTCGACTTGTTGGAGATGTTTATTCTTGAAGTGAGTGCCATTATCCGATCGAACCACACGTGGAAACCCATGTGTTGGAATGTAGTGGTTTACCAAAATTTTAATCACAGCCATCGCATCCTCTTTACCGCATGCGTAAGCCTCAGGCCATCGAGTGTAAGCATCCACCATCACTAAAAGGTATCGTTTGCCTCTAATTCGATCTATCATGTCAGTGAAGTCAATAACGACTTCCTCACCTGGACCCCGGGGTAGCGGATACACCCCAGGTACCGTCCTGAGACTTTTCCTAACATTATGTCGATTACAGACATCGCACCCCGAAATTTCCTCATTAACCATATCATGAAGGCGGGGATGATACCAGGATCTTAACCTATCTGCCACATTCCTTTTTGCCAAATGAGCTGGACCGTGTGCCTCATGAATTAAAGTCTTCAATTTATCTGCTGACGGAACTGGACGTCCGTCAATTTTATGCCGATACAAACCAGTCTCATCCCTGGCCACCCTGTTTGTGGATAGCCAGTAGTTCTTCTCCTCAGGAGATGCCCTCTGTTGATCTGCAAGAAGGTGGTTAATGTCCAAATCATACATCTTCCCCATTGCTGGTTCTATTACCATCACTGGCTGGCTCACCTTGTAGCCCGCTGTCTCTTTCGCTACCTTATCTGCCCTGTCATTTCCCACTTCTACATAGGAAGTCCCTCCAGTATGTGCCCTGCATTTAACAATGGCTACTTCTTTTGGTTTTAGCAGAGACTCTCCGAGTCTTTGGATTTCCACACTATGTTTAATTGATGTTCCGGCTGCTGTTCTATACCCATTCCTTCGCCAGAGGGGCATTTCTGTAAAAATTGCCCCGACCACATATGCTGAATCAGTGTAGATGTTAACCCTTAATCCTTGCGCCCTCTCTAGTGCCCTTATAACTGCTATCAGCTCGGCTCTCTGGGCCGACTGTTTCCCTTCTATTCTTTCAGTTTCTTGAATCTGAAATTGTCTCGTTTGCTTGCCATCCTCGATTATTACTGAATAAGCTGAAATCAGCCCTTCTTTTGGATGTCTAAAGCAGCAGCCATCTGTGAACACGCTGTAATCTGGTTCTGATATTGGTGTGGCATACAAGCCATCTCTGAGCTTTTCTTCGTCCAGGGAAAGGTCAGCACAACAATGGGGTGTGCCTTCAACCATTCCATCTGCCGCATTGATTCCTTCTGATTTGTATGTCAGATTTGGTCTGTGTAAAATTCTGTCCAATTTGTCGCTTCGTTTTGCTGACATCGTAAAATCTTTAGAACAGACAAATGCCGCCACTGCGTGAGAAGTAAGGACCGTAAGGGGATTGTTCAACACAATGTGATCCACTTTTTGCAAACATTTGCCTAATGCTGCCGCATATCTGACACATGCTGAATGTTTTTGTTCGATTGGGTCCAATTGCATGCTGACGTATGTCAAAATTTGTCTTTCACCTCCTCCCTCTCTTTTCTGAAAAAGGACTGCTGCAACCGAGCCGTCCTTTTCAGAAACATCCAAGTAAAATGGTTTGGAATAGTTAGGCCGCACCAGAGAAGCCGCTTTCGCAAGAAGCTGCTTCAAGACGACAAAATCAGATTCGGACTGACACGTCCAAGAAAGGGGAGAGGTCAGATTTCGCATGCCGACTCCGTTTACCATGTCACGCAGGGAAAGTGTTAGTGTGGCATAATCAGGGATGAACTGCCTGGAATAACCTGTCAACCCAAGAAACGAAAGCATCTCTCTGACCGTCACGGGCTTCGGATGATTGAGAATGGCCGCCTGATGAGAAGCCGACATTGCAGTACCATCTGACGTGATCAACCGCCCCAAAAATGAAACAGCAGTGCGGGCACATTGTAATTTTCCCCGTGAGACCTTGAGGCCGCGGGAGGCCAAATGCGTGAGGAGCAACCTAGTTGCCTCCAAGCAGCAACTCTCGGATGGTGCTGCAAGAAGAAGATCATCAACGTACTGAATGAGTACAACATCATCCGGGGGTTGGAAAGAAGACAGTAGCTGTTTGAGCACTTGATTAAAAATCCCCGGAGACAAATTGAATCCCTGGGGCAAGCGAGTATAGCGTAATTTGGCACCAAGATGAGTGAATGAGAAAACATCCCTATGTGATTCTGCTAGTGGTATACAGAAAAAAGCATTAGCCAAATCGACGACAGAAAAATGTGTGTGATGCGGCGAAATTGAGGTTAGTGCAATATATGGATTTGGCACTGGGTCCGTGGGAGTGAGCACAGAGTTATTTACCAAACGAAGATCATGGACCATCCTATACTTCCCCGGCTCCTTCAGAACTGGCAATATAGGAGTGTTCCAGGGTGAAGTAGAGTGCTCCAGGACACCTGCTTCCCACAGACCTCGGATTGTTTCGGTGATGCCGTATACTTCTTTTTGCGGACGTGGGTATTGACGTTGATAGATTGGTGAGGAAAGATCAATATCAAATGTCACAGGCTGAATGTCACACTTACCAACATCAGTTGGACCCTGCGACCACACCTGTGGGGGAAGAGAGGAAAGCATCTCCTCTGTTCCCTCCGCGTCGGTTCTTTCACAACCGTGCGATCTCGTAAGCCAATTCTCCTCCGCTACAGTGGTGTCGGTTGTTGAAATCAGAATTTTGTACATTTGCGTAGACGGAGAAAATAGCACGTAAGGAACTTCGGACAATTGCCAATCGGGGACCTTGCCAGCCCGTTTTACCATTGGTCCCAATTCTTTAGCCTGATGAGCAGGACTCAACGCGAGAGAGATGTGTGGTGAGGCCGTGTCAGACATACGATACCAGTCAACAAGGTCCTCCGGCAGGTCCACCTCAGCTGCCACACCCTCAGGACCTACAATAATTGAGGAGGAGGGGACATTGAATAACTTGCCTTGCATTCCATCAAACCAGGCCATGCGATAAATTTCATCCCCCAGTCTGTCGTATAGCATCGTGCAGTGGGGAGGATCGATTGGCGGATGGTAAGGTCGCAGGGAGAAAATCCAAGGAGACCAAAGCCGATACTGATACATGACAGAGTTCAGTGGTGGATCATCAACTGACTTGAGTGATAGCCAGTAGATGTTCGCTCCCTGGTGGACAACCATAGGATCGCTGCTTTGTGTCAATAGGCATTGGGAGTTGAAATCATCCCCATTATTTGTGGCGGTGAAAAACTGTCCATTTGACAATGTGACCTTCAGTCCATCTGGGCTGCAAAGAATGGAGGCGTTGGCTTTGACAAGCAAGTCACGGCCCAGCAGATTCAGCGGACAGTCTTTCTGGAAGACAAATGGATGCTCGAATGTCATTCCCCCCCACTGTACTCGAAGAGGCGCAGTCACCGGTGAGGCCAGCGGTGATCCCGAGAAGCCGACTAGGCACAGAGTCTGGGACGTCAGAGAGGCATTTGGAGGCAGCAAGTTGAGGGTGGAGTATCTTGCCCCAGTGTCGATCATCATATGAATGTCTCTTCCCAGTATCCGGACCGTGGTGAGAGGCTCGGCCCTTGCTCCCTCACTTGCGGCTTTCGGGCACCCCTATTGTAGGGAGTCGGGTACCCATGGAGCGGATGGATACTGGCCACGCGGGGGCGCTGTTGCCTGCCACTGCTGTGGTCCTTTTGGTAGAGGAGGTGGGGCTTGATGGCCGTAATCTGATTTCCGAACAGCCAGATCCCGGCGGTGGGGGCAGTCCTGTGACCAATGGTCCTCGCCACCACAAATGTAACAGCCGGCTTGGCTCCAGGGACCCCCCCCCATACGCCCACCCCCTCGTCTCGGTCCTCCCCTCAGCCATGCATCGCGGCCTCGCCTTGTGGGCAGGCTATAGCATTGAGGTGGGGCTTGGAGCTGCGGTGGGGGTGTGACCAGCCGTGGTGGAGCCTGTTTAGAGACACTGATCGACATTTGGTTAGATTTCTCAAGTTTCTCTTTTTTGCATGCATCACTGGACACTCTCTTGGCCTCCTGTATTTGTAAATGCAGTAAGTCATTCTGTAGTCTGGATGTTTTCTCAGTCTCTTCTTTGGCTTTGGTTCTTGATTGCTGCACATAGAACAGGAAATGCGTTCGCCAGTTCGTGTCGTCTGAAGTGGGCAAAGTGGGAGAGTCAGTCATCAATTTTTGCACATCAGGCGGACAACCTCGCAGCACCGCCTGCCTGAATAAAGCTTGATTCCCTGGATGACCATTGGGGTCCTGTCCCGTGGCAGTCACCCAAGCATCCACACAATTAACCAAATAAGTCGTCGGGTCTACCTCAGGTGACAATTCAAATGCCAATTGTTGTAGGGGACCCAAGGGGGCCGGGTAAAGGGATCTCAGCGCGTCTGCAATCGCACCATAGTGAGCTGTTCCAGTAAATGGAGTGTCATCTAATAATGTTGTGGTACCGGCTTGCATTTCTGTCTGTGTGGCTGCCATCGCACCGAGGCAGCGAGAAAGAACCGCTCGAATATCTCCCATAGCCCACATTTGTCCACCTGCAATATCCTGCACTTTACGCATCCATACAGCGCCTCCCCGAGAAATTGGTGGTAGCATGTCAACAATAGCCGTCACATCAGTAATTGAATAGGGATGATAGACCCTCGGTCCCTGCCCTTGGTCACGCAGCGGCATAGCAGTTACCTGTTCGGGGGCATTTTCTGTATTATCGCCTGGTAATTTTTTATCATTCGACCTCGTCAATGTCCTGGAAGCTATTCCTCCTAACAGGTCCACAATTTCTTTGGGTAAATACTTACTTTTAAGCCAATCTATTGCCCACATCTGTATGTTATGGTCAATTTTAGGCAATTCCAGCAACATCTGCCTAGCCAATTCTGTTTCATTATTTATAAAGGTGCTTACATCCCAAACACTAGCTCTTTCATCATCGGGTTTAATTCGCATACCCTTTTCTAATTTTACCAATTGTTGATGAACCGCTTCGGGCAGGTTGGGGGGAAGTTCGGCACACAAAGTATTTGGGTGTGGGCTTGAGGAGTAGCCGGAATGCGTAACACCCCCCTCCTGGAGTTTTGTGTCCATAGGACGAGCCCCTTGCGCGGCGCGCATACTGTTCAAAGTATCCCCTGTTAATGGGTGGTGGGTATCATTTAACTCACTCAATGTTTTAACCCCCTGCCTTTGTGTTTGCAACTGCGATAGGGGGGGATAAATTTTCCGTGCGGTTGGTAGAGCCGTTGTCGCGGACGGCTCAGGCCCCCTGGCTACGGGTCGATCACCCGTCTTCTCCCCCCCTGCCTCGTCAATGCTCAAATGGCCACTCAGCGCATAGAGGGGGGCCATGGTCACCGCACTCTCCCCATACGGTGGTGGAGGTGCGGACGCCACGTCATTTAGCGTATCTTTTTCTGTATGATCTTGTCGATTCATTTCTGTTCGAACATGCACGGCGGCAGTCATACCGGCCATGAAATGTAAAACCGCTCGAATTGAATCCCAATGTGCTTCTTCCTTCTTTAACATCCGTCTACTGTTCGAAATCCACTTGTTCTGACTAATTCCTTCGATTTCCTTCAGCCTGCGCAACACCGCTCGTTCCAACTGGCCAGATGCCAGCCAAAGATCGGAGCGTGAATTGTCATTCGGCAACAATTTCCTCTCCTGTAAATTAGCAATTGCTTTCCTTTTTATCTCCACTTCTTTTTCCTTTTTTCTCTCCGTCCCACACAACATTCCTCTATAAGTATTCAATGCTTTTTCAAGTAGAATTTTAACCATTTCCTTGCCTTCAGGCAATTCGGCCAAGGTAAAATTCACCAGGTTTTTATCATATTGGCCGTCCATTTCGCTCCTTAATGGACCATGCGACGTCACACAATTCTCTAATTGTAACAATGGAGCTGTCCCTAACTTGCCCTAAAAATACAGCTGTTTACTCAGACCCCGATCTCCAGTCGTCAATCCTACACTTTAACAGCATCCAGAATAATAAAAATTATCTGGACCTGCCTCAGCAATTAACCACTAATTTTTTAATTGCCTACAAACTCAGTTTGCTCTTTGCTCGTCAGCTACTGGCCAAACCTACGACTCAGCGGTTCTACCTAATTTTAAACCGCCTACGTGGTGACTCAATAACTGTGCCAATTCAGTTATCTACTACTCAGTGGCAAATTTTAGACGGTATATTAATTTGAATATACCTCACACCTACTCTACTCAGACCCCGATCTCCAGTCGGCAGTCCTACTCAGCCATTACAGTATCAATTTGGTATTTGCCACCTACACAAAATCCAATCACTATACTTGGTTCAACACATTCAGGTTCAGAGCAGTTTGATTTGGATATAAGCCGAATCTTGACACTTTGCCCGTAGGAACCGGTGTGTCTTACCTTTTTAAAGTGGAGCGCTCCTTGGTTACTGCCTGAGTCTGAAGGTCCTGAAACCGGTGTTGGTCTTTTTCCAGAGAAATCCTGTTCGTGACGCCATTTGTAGAGGAGGGGAGAATTCTGTTTCTTTACGGCCCTCCTTGGACACAAGTCCTTTTATTTCTCTATAAGGTGGAAGAAGACCCAACACCACGTTGTCTTTTTCTCAGTTTATCACAACACAACACGAATCGATTCGGGCTCCTGAGAGTTTCAGATTTCATCAGGAAGCCCAGAAGAAATACAGTCACACGTCTATATAGGCATAGTATGTAAATGAGGGGCAGGCAGTCCTTCCCCTTACGTAAAATCAGAGACAAAGAAAGGTCAATGCAGTTCAATCTTGACATGGTGATGAAGTACCGACCACATCTGCTGTGCACAAATTATGAGATTGGAGCTCCTTTCCCAGGCAACTTGACAGCCTTCAAGGACATGAAAGGATGGGAGTACTGGGAGGAAGACCTTTGGGGCTGTTAAGTTGCCCAAGGATCAAGAGGGGAGTCAACCAAAACACCACGTGTTTGTTCCAAGTGCTTCAGCAGATGTTCATTACAGAGACTAGTATCAATAGTTCTCATGGTAAGGCAAAATTCCTCAACACAAGGCATAGTCTCTTAATAGTTGCAACACAGATACTTGAGACAACAGTTGTTCTTTTGGTGTTAAACAAGTCCTATGGAGGGGGGCCCTAAAAGTGGTGGGGGTGAGGGACACTAAAGGTGATTGTAAACACAGTGAGCAGGAAAACCTCCAACAACATTCTACATTCTTTGTTTCTTTCAGAGCCAAGTACAGTGGGGCTAAATAAAATCACAGTAAGGAATAAATTCCTTATCAAGCTCAACCTCGATATTCAGATTTTGGCACTTGGGAACATTCCGAATGCGTAATCTGATGGAAGCTTCCGCCTGAGGAAAAAAGCGATGTTTCTTCACACGCTCCAGAACTTTGGTCGGATCCACCCTCTCGCCGAACTTGTGGCGCGCCATTGAACTGTCCTTCGAATAAGGAGCACTCGATTAATGTTTGAAAAACAGACCAGACAAAACAATTTTTAAAAAAATTATAAATTACATAACGAGGTTCCGGATGCCGTGTTGTGACATGGCTGGCTTCATGACGCCGCTCTCGATCAATGAGGCGCTGACCTCCGCCACCGTAACCTCTTCGTGCATCAGGTAGCGATAGTATCGTTTCTTGAACGGCATAAACTGCAAAGAGGAAACCACGAAAAAAATGAATGGAATATTCATGAGGGACTTGACACGCGATGATATTCGTTGACGGTCGGGGAAGATAGAAGGAGGAAGTGGGCGTGTCTCACCGTGGCATCCTCAACGATGTCGCGCCAGCGGTGGCACACGAGTCTACCGCTCCTGTACAGGTCTCGCGCAGAAACGAGGCTGAGAACCTGCCTGAGTACCTCCTCCGGGAGGTCGCCAATACACCCCTGAGGCTGCAGCAGCTCCGTGCTGCTGCCCAGGAGCCCGTAGGCGGCGTCCGGCAGGGCTTCCACCTCCGGCTCCTCGTGCACCAACTTGTCAGCGCAGTCGAGCTCATCTTCAAACATGTCCGCCGTTATTCCCTCTAAGTAGTCCATGGCGTTAATTTCAGGCTCCTCTTCGAGGTCTGTGGGCAACCACTCCTCATCCAGACTGATCTCATCTTCCGGTTCATCATTGAGTCCGTTTGTGCATGTGGGAAAGCAGTTTTCCGCACCGGAGGTGACTGATGCTGTCATAAGATTTTAAGATGAGACGTCAGTAATGTCGCTGGAGGTCATCAACTGTCAAATTGTAATATAATGCAATGCAATCACCACAGTTTCGTCTCTTGGTAGTCCTTGGGTTCAAACCGGAAGTGCTGCTTCCGCTTCTGCTGAGGTTTTGAGGATTGATGAGGGCTTCGAGACCTGATTCGCTTTCTTGCAGTTCGTCTGCATTCAAATGCCTCCGCTTGGCCCTTCCTTGGAACAAACAAATAACGACAAGTGAAAAAAACAAATAAAACACGAACAATAATTGGACTTGTGTTGGGGAATTACCTTTAACAGCCACTTCCATGTTCTTGTCTTGTTCAGGATATACCGGACCTGCATTTGAAAAACGACATTAGGTGCTGCGACTACTGTCAGGTGGGAGCTAAACTTTTGCAGGCGCTCATTTGACTATAAATAAATACTTGTTTGGAATGTGATGTTAGATTGAGTGAGTTTCAATTAAATCTCAAGTCAGAGCCGAAGAGTTGTTTTGACGGAAGTGACGTCGTCGGACGCGCTTGGTCGCTTCCGTCTTTGCTTCGTCACGCTTGCTGCCACCAAGTGGAAGGAAGGCGTAACAGCAATCTATTGAGTTATCGCTTCTACTCATTAGTTTTGTTTTTTAATTAATTGGCGTAATTAAATAGTCGTTTTATTAAAAAATAATACCTAGAAGCAAAAATATATATTTAAAAATTTTATTATTTGGTTAATGTCTTGCGAATAAAATAGATACATCGTATTGGCATTTTTATTAATTTCTTAAATAAGTGGACATACTTAATTATAACACCATGAGACTAGATTACAATTACACATTTTATCTGTGTTTTAAAATAAAATATTTTTTAAAAAGACGTTTATAATGATTAAAATTACACATCTGTAGACATACTGTAAGTAGGGGCAGAAAATAACATTAGCAAACTTTTTTTGGTACATTTGGTCTACTAGCAAAGCAAATATATATATTTTTTTACTAGTATTGCCATTAACATAAATAAACATTCTCTTAGATTACACAGTTTGTCGTCCATATTTTTTAAATGGAAGACTCACACAAGATCATAGGCTGTAGTACATTTATTAATTGTGTCGCAAATTCTAGTCCCTGGGGTGAGTACAGCATCAATGTGGGGATGATGGCCTCAAAACAAGACTGGAGCCACAGCATGGATTTTTTGCACTGCGCGGTAGAATTGAAATTGAGAGAATGAAACCGTAGCGACACGTAAACGTTAATAGGTGAACAAACATAACTGGAACACTCGAAACATGGATGATTAAAAAGCAATTCATGGGTTAGGGTCAAAAGACCTTCACCACTGAGTTTTCAACAGCGTCTGACGTGCACGTCCTACTAAGTTAGTAACAAGTTGTTAGTGTGTGTGAAGGAATGTATTGCAGTCAAAAAACTGTAGCTTGTAATGTAAAAAAAAACCTGAAACATCATCTTGATCATACTTCCTATGGATGCGACTATTACCTGAAATTAAACATCGAATAAACATTCAGAAAAAAAATGAGATGCGGGATCCAAACAACGACATCTTAAACCGCAGTCATAATTGTCTGCTTTTGGGGATTTGAAATTTCACATCGTACAAATTAAAATGGTCTGAAAGAGTTCGGCCCCGCGGTCGTAATACTATTTCAGCTCCTGTCGTTTCACTGCTTGAGCACGGGGAGCTCCCTCGGCTTGAAAAAAGCCTGCACCATCCCCATGGCGAAAATGTAAACCTTGGCATCCACCACGATTTCTTCTTTCTTCAGCAGCTCTTACGGAATGAAACGCAGTCAAAGACGTATTAAACGCGACGGATGGAATCCACCATTGTACACCGTTACGCAAGAACCGTAAATAGCTTACCGTCTATTTTCGTCTGGAATTCATCAAGAGGTAATAGGAGGACTTCCACGAATTCTGGCGGCGGCGGGAAGGGGGGAGCCAATTTTTTTCCAGTGGCAGGATTATTGTTGAAAATCTTAAAAGACTCCACTTACCTCCATCACCTGAAGCGAAACACACACAAAAAAAATCAGGTAGCAAGCAAACAAAGTCGAGTCTTGGATACATAATAGAACCTTCAGACATCATGTTGTTGTTTTGTCAAAACTGTGCTTTGGAATCGGACAGCTCTGATGTCATGTGCGTTGCATTATTCAGTGTCACATGCCGATACGTTGCTGAAGCGAGCGTGGGTCACAAACGAGAAAAACAAAAAGTTGTCACTCTGCCTCACCCAGCTGCTGTGTCGGGTTGATATTCTCCATTTCATCTCCATTGATGTTAACCGTGACAATCTGGGTGGTGCAGTTGGACAGGCCGGGGTCCAGACAGGTCACTGCAAGAAGCGACAACCAAAATTTGCGTTTCAAATTCGTCGCTCTCCAACCGCGCTAACGTAGCTCGATGACACAACAACACCTGGCGTCACTCCGACGACTTCGCCTTTGTAGCCCGTTTCTTCCTTCAGCTCCCTCAGCGCGGCCGTCGCGGCGCTCTCACCCTCGTCGATCAACCCTGAGTAGAACACACGCACTTTTAAACGCCTTCAACTTCCATTTCATGCTTAGAGAATCTAATGTTTGGGTCACTCATGAAAAATACCCCTTTTGAAAAGTTTTATCACCTGCAGGAAACTCCAACGTGAAGCATCCCATCGGGGGACGAAACTGCTTCACCATCACCACGCAGTCTTTGTGCAGTGTCCTCTTCAGCAGCGCAATGATGCCAACACCTGCCGGGCACACCTTGTTCAAGAACGAGTTCGATTCCACTAGGTCTCAAAAGGTTTGAGAACCCCTCCCCAAAGTACCGTCTGCGTTTGTGTTGGTTTGCCTAGTTGTCCTCCTCACGGTCTCCCAGATCCTGATGGACAAATGCGTAAAGACTTAATATAATAAACAAAAACGAGTGATAGAAAAACATCATCATGCCTGGTGCTTCCAGCAGGGTCCACGTAAGTGGTCTTCTCCAGCTTCACCCATCTTCCTGATGCCAAGAGCTGTAGCAAAAAAAAAAAAGACATTTTCTGAGCGATCCAAAACGCAACTGATGCGTTTACGTGCCAATTGGAGAGAACTGCAGTAACTTCAATAGTTACTAAAACATACCTCTTCTTGAACGACGTGTGGCGCTGTCGTCTCGTTGGAATCTTCAGTATGGTTCATTGTATTGTCTGAAAAAAATGAACAATTCAAGCCACCATTTCGATTAACCCGTAGGATGTTTTCTGTTTAAGTAAAGTGAAGTAATTTTGTTGCGCGGGCATATGCTGGCGTGCGTAAGGTTTACGCAGCAAAACAAGCTAACGGCTGTCAATGTTGAACTTTAAACAGTCATGCGAATTGGGAAATCTGTAAACTAGACTCACGTGAAACCACATCAACTGAGCTGGAGAAGATGACGACGGAGTTGAGCGCTCTCACCCCGTTAGTACTTCCGGGTACCGCGAACGCCACCCGATCCCAAACAAGTATTTTGTCAGGTCAAACTAGTTGATCCATAAATATGTTTGGATGATTTAGTTTTTATTTTTTTCTCGTGGTCACAGAAAAACAAATAGCGATAGGGTTTTATGAAGCTACGATACCGGAGACATTCTACGAAAAGATTACTGCGTTACCCTCGTGCATGTCGAAATGACAAAAACAAGCTGATTTAACCATACACCTTTCATTGGTACATTAAATATCCACATCATGAACCTCGAATACCAAGTCTTTAATTTTATGGCTGTAATTGGCGAACCCATAAGTTAGAATAATGATTTAGACTCAAAGTGAGGTACAATTTTGGCGCATCTTAATCACGGAACATTTCTGAAGCTGTGTGTAACATTAAAATAACTCCCCGGTTCAGTTCAAAACATTCGACCACTATTGCAATTTACTCGTTTTCTTTTTAGGTTTTGGCGGAGGGGGGTTTTTAAACACAAATATTGAACAAATGAAAAGGTCTAGATTTGTTATCATAAGAAATATGTCCTAGTCTGTTAGAACAATAAGAAATTAAAAATATATTCAAGAAAAGTGCGGAAGCTAATTACTGACGGACACTGTTTTCGCTACAGGAAGTTGCAGCATGAAGAAGGAGCAAGTTGCTCACTGTCAGTTTTCCGTCTGGTATCCGATATTTAAACACAATACAATTAAAAGGTAACGATGTTATTATTTGTGTACGCATGGCTCTGTTACTGTAATATTTTTTTCTTGACCATAGCCAATTGTAATTTCCAGACATCATCCCCAATCCCCATGTTAAGTGTTGTTACTGTGCCCTCATGTTTCCACTTTCATCTGTCGTGACCTCTTAATTCTGTTAACTCTGTTGCTAATGATGTATTTATTTTTGCAGTCTGATTCTTCCATTGCCTCAAAATGTAATTGATTATTTACTGGACGACGGGACACTGGTAGTCTCTGGGAGGTATGACACACCACAGCAACACTTTAAGTAAAAAAATGATTGTTATTCTATGAAGTTGACTGCCTTTTTGCATTTTTTTTTTCACCTTCACAAGTGACCACATTGCACAACAGACACATATTAACAGTGATTCGGATGCTGAAGAAGACATTCAGGTGAGGGAGACTGCGATTATTAATTATGACATTTGCTATTGCTATTTTTAGTGACTTCCGACCACAGTGTGTTGGATCTGTGTATTTGAGATGTTTTGATCTAGCATATTTGTAACATTTCCTTTCCTCTGCCCCCTTTACAGTGGTCAGATGACGAAACAACCACCACAGTCACAGTAAGCAACAAAAATCTTTTATGACGGATATATTGCACAACTTGATCCCCGTATGTGTTTCCACCAGGCGCCAGAGTTCCCAGAATTCACAGCCAAAGTACTGGAGGCGGTAAATGCTCTGGGTGGTCGTGTTTTTCCCAAACTCAACTGGAGTGCTCCAAGGGTAAAAAAAACAAAACAAGATTCTGTGAAGTGATTTTTTTTCCCCCTCCTTTATAGGAAAATATTGTGTGTTCATTTTAGGACGCCAACTGGATTGCACTGAACAGCTCACTTCAGTGTCAGAGTCTAAGCGAAATATTTCTCCTCTTCAAAAGCTCCGACTTCATCACCCACGACCTCACGCAGCCGTAAGCCGCTAATACACAAGCATTTGCTTTTATGACAAATCTATGAAGATATACCACGGATATTTTTTTTTTTCCTTCCAACACTGTGCAGATTCCGTCACTGCAATGACCAGGATTCCCCTGATCCTGTCATTAATTATGAGGTATTAAAAAAAAAAACATTCTGAAAATCAAATCATGTGCATTTAAATGTTCAGTGTACAATATTTCCTCTCCTCAGCTGGTCCTGAGAAAGTGGAGCGAGCTGATCCCCGGCGGAGAGTTCCGCTGCTTCGTTAAGGAAAATAAACTGATTGGTAAGTCCAGTTAGCAAGCATGCTTTCTGTCCCAACATGAAAGAAAAAAAGAAATGTTTCGCTTTAAATGGGCAAGAAAATCAATTGCTCAAAGTTGTTTAAAAAAAAAAAAAAAGCTAGAATATGACAAAGCAGTAGGTGGCGCCATAACACCTTAAAATAAAAGCCATCCATTTTCTACCGTGGACTAGTTGCGAGTCAAATATATATATTTTTTGTGGCTGAATGGTCAAAATACAGATTATTGTTGTTTTGCATGTGGGCAAAGGTCCAAACAATTTGAAAAGAAAAATGCGTTTGTGGGGCCATTTTATTGGTTATATATTTTGCATGCAGTTGAACAACTGGTCCGTTCACATCGTACCGTATTTATTTCATGCATATTTTTCAATTTTGCAAATGGACAAACTGCCCAAAAAAAAAACCAATCCACTTGATGTCATATTTATTGCTTTTCCGCCGCCCTGTCTTATTTTTTTTTCTCTTTGTTTCTGTGTTGCCAGCCATCAGCCAAAGAGACTACACTCAGTATTATCCGCACATCTTAAAACAGGAGGAGTCCATTGTTCACGCCATCCACCACTTCTTTAGCCAGCACATTCAGTATAACTTCTTGGATGAGGACTGTGAGTATTTACTGATTTATTATTATATATATATTTTTTTTTTATGTCTCGTCAATTTTGAATGTCGAGTTCGAGCACCGTATCAACTTGCGTAACTGTTTTACAGTTGTGTTGGATGTCTACCGAGATAGCCAGGTATGCATGAGCACAGTTCTGACAAGCTAAGGCATTGGGAGACTCATGTTAATTTTTTTTTTTTTTTTCCCTCCTCTTTTGTTGTATGTCCGTTTGCAAGGGGAGGGTGTGGCTCGTCGATCTGAATCCATTCGGCGAGGTCACCGACTCCCTTCTCTTCAGCTGGGCGGAGCTGACGTCCGGCGGCGAAATCGCCCAGCGGCAGGTTCGCCCCGTAGCGCTTGCAACGCGATCCCCCAGCCGCCGCGCAAAAACTCACCGACGTCTCGTCGCAGGACGGGCCGGCTTTCCGCTACACCACCAGTGAGGTGACGGTGCAGCCAAGTCCCTGCCTGAGCTATCGAATCCCACGGGACTTTGTGGACCTGTCCACCGGCGAGGACGCTTACAAGCTCATCGACTTCCTCAAGCTGGTGAGTGGCTTGAATCAAAAGAATGTTTTTTTAATAGCGCAGCACACGAATCATCATCATCATCATCATCCTTATCACATCTTTGGACGTTTTATGATGCAAATACGATCAGGTGGAGTTAAAAATTATTTTGTTTAAGAAGCAGAGTTGGCCACACCCCCCCCTCACACCTGCACACCCAGTTTATTGCCAGTTTGTCGAAACACGATAATGTAAATGTAAATATTACATCGCGAGCATTTTCATGTACATATTTAATCAATCTTTTATTTTTGCTGACTATTTGCCCCCCCCCCCCAAAAAAAAAACCCCGCATTGGCATGTTCACTAAACTAGCGTCTCCAACCCAACAGCAGAAAAGCCAACAGGAGGACGAAGAGGAGGAGGAGCCTCCGCAGTGACGCTCACGTTCCCTGCATGAAGTGACTCGAAGCCCCACCCCCACCCCCCACAGCCCCGCCTCGTCATGTGACCTGAAGCGATCGTTCGGGGAGTTCCACACGTGACATAAGGCCGAATTGTTACGGTAAATCACGTGGCAGATTCGACGTCTTGCTTTTCGACTGCACAAATCCAGCAAGACTGCGCCGGTGTCTTCGAAGTCTTGAGCAAGCGTCTTTATTTACCACGAAAGCTCTTGATCACCCAGTCACTTTTCAGGCTTCTTTGCCGCCGTCCTCCCGTTCGTCCCGGTAGATTTAGTCCTTTACAGTCCTGACACACTCATTGCCTCGATTTTTCACGCCCCCCCCCCCTAGTTTTTAATGTGTGCTGTTTTCCCATCATGCATCTCTGTAGACCGCGGCCCTACGGAACCCCATTAAACTTCTTGTCATATATCGACTGAGCTGTCACGTCTGTTGCGTGCCGCCAAACTAGCACATTAGGAATTGATTGTGCGTTTACGTAACGGCTCCCAATTACGCCACGGGCTTGAATGAGCTCCAAGCGGCCCTCTTCAATTTGCGTTGTGTATTGTGTGCTCGAGTGTGTAGTCGACACCTCCACCCCCCACCCTCCGCTGGATTGAAATAGCAATTACGGGAGTGTGGAAAAAGCTGGCGAGGTGGGAGTTATGGTTCAAGAGCCCGAGTGTGGAAAATGCGGCAGGTTTATCATCATTATGTGCAGCGGGCAGACACGCGGCTGCAGCGTCCTGCCTTGACCCCGTGTCGTGCCTCATACTGAATACGTTTGAATTGCGTCGGAAATCTACTCAATACTGATCGGAGCATTCCATTCATACACTTAGCAGATGACAATCACGAATAAATTAATAAAACGATTTAATGCCTTAAGAAAAAAAAAAAAAAACACCGCTTATATCTTGTTAGTAAAGCGCAAAATGAATGTGATGACTTCCACTAACGACCCAGGCTAAATTTAGCCCCTCCCCTGCAAAGTTGTCTCTCAGCCGATATGTATCAGTTCAACACCGAGAGGACGCTATCGCCGTGAAAAACACCTCCTGTCTGTCTCATCAAGGGTGAGTATACCGTTACTCGAGTTGAGAAATCGTGTGCGAAGGGTGAGAGGCTGAATAAAAACTTGTAGAATTATATGAAATGATGTGGACGGAGCTGAGCATATATAGAAATTTAGAATTACGGGGGAAAAAAATGAACAATTTATAGTTGGAATGGCTAGGATGTCGAAATTGGAAGACAAACAGATCTGAATTTTTGGCTTTTTTTTGGTGTTTATTTTGAAGAGTTGTAACAGGTTGAATTGGTCACAGCAATTTGAAATTAGAAAGGGGCGGGGATTGAAATTTTTGGCTTTTAATTTGAAATGTTGTAATAAAAATTAAGGTAGGGATAAGATGAAGAGGTGAAAAACACACAAATAAATTCGGGGTACAAATATAAAATCCGAATCAAATTAATAACGTCGACTAACTATATGTGAAGGCTGATTTTCTCCAATGGGGGAGCAGGAGGGATGAGGGTGAGGAGCCAGAGGTGTTTTCCTTGGTTACAGCTGAAAAAGGGCTGCAGTGCTTTGCAGCCTGAATACTCATGAGCAGCCAGGACTGCGACTCAGCCCCCCCCCACCCACCACCCCCACCACCTTCTCTGCCTCGGTCCATGCAAGTATTAAGGCCAGTGTGTGTTGTCGTCGTACAGCCTGAGATGACCTCTACAGATGTCCCGACTGTGATGATCAGAGCTCACCCCCAGCGCGCTAACATCACTGAAGTAATGGAGGTGGAACGATGCTAACCGAAATGACTGGGGGGGGGGGCAAATATTGTTTGCTGTTTTATTGTGCTGCATTGCTAAAACTGGAAAGGCGGCTGACAGCTTTTCAATTAATCTCCAGGTGACAGCATATGTTGCGGTCAAGTGTGACAGAGGCGCAGAGGTACATCCGGAAATGGCAGGGGCTTGCCTTCAAAATAAGAATTGCAACAGAAAAACTGAGCGCATGTTCTTGCTCGAAGGTACATTAAATTTTTAAAACGGCCAGATGGGCTGCGTCATTTGGAGATGAGGAAGAGAGTAAAAAAAAAGTGTATAATGCCTGATTTGATTAAACCTTTTAGTGTAAAACATGTTTTTTTTTTCAATTTATTAAAACTTAAAATATCAACCGAGTCAGGTTTGACCCATTTTGACAGCAATAAAAAATGCTTTAAATGTCAGTCTCTCTTCCTGAAATGTCGGGAAATTTATTAAAGTCACCCAGAATACACTGAAATAATTTTTCATTTGACTGTTTCACAGTCATGATAAGTTCCTGTCCAGTGAGGCTGTGTTTTGTTGTTGAAAAAACAACAAAAAGTTCATGCCCATACTCTTATTTTTAAACGCAGCGGCCGGAAGTGGCAGCACGCCCGAGTACTTGACAGCCAGGGACGAGGAAGAGGTGGAGGCGGGAGCGAGATGGAGAGGGGGAGGGAGACTAGAGGAGCAGGGACACGGCAACCTGCTTGGAGGACACACATGGTCCTACCGCAGCTCAGCACCAGCTCCCGGGACAGCACTCTCCAAACTCGGAACCCTCACCTTTAGTTATTTACATTTATATCCTTGTTTTTAAAAAAAAATTTCACCTCTCCCTAACCCCGGCTACCCCCCGTCCGGTCTTAGGCAGCGCCATGGCTCGGGAGAACGGAGACACCAGCGGGGGGGAGACTTGGAAGAAGCAGGTCGACGACATCAGGAAGATGTTCGACTTGAAGGAAGTCCTCGGGACGTGAGTAGAATCAACTTTGACCGCCCTCGACGGTTCCTCGAGCATCCATGCTAGCGCGCGAATAAAGTGACTTTGCGGTGACATCATTGGACTTTAGCACCGGACCGTCAAATATTCTCATTTGGGGATCATGGGCTATAGTTGCGCAACCTTAGCAGGTGTCATTAATTACCATCACATTTCTAATGCCTTATAAATGTATATATATATTTTTTTTTTAATCGAGCTAATTGCTATGATATCTTATTTACAGTCAAATAAATATTTTCACAACATTCATGGAAGTCAACGAAGAGGTATGACTATATGACTAGGCTATTAAAAATATAAATAGGCTAATGTTATGGAGAACTTCTTTACATATGTTGAGAATTTGGGTCCTTAGTTAGCTGGCAGACTTGATTCTGGCGGTTTGACAGTTCCAGTGGTGCTTAATTGAACACAGCTAATGATAATTTAATATATCCTTATCTAGATTATTAACAAAAGAATGAAATGAAATTATACACTGGTTACAAAGTTTCGTGTATTCATTTGTGTCAACATGCTGCCCTATGAGTTCATGGTTGACAAGTTATATTGACTACTGTACAAAAGGTTCATGAAACAAACCTCATGGTGGCCCAAGATTTTTACTCAATACTGGACCCATATGCTCGCACAGCAGTCAAGTTGTTCATACGTCCGTCGCACGGTTCAAACGGCAGATGGTTGAATCTCAACCTTGTTGTCCCTAAAACATTCATGTGAACAGAAGATCCTAAATAGTCACCAGGGCAAAAATGGCTGGGCGGACGGAAAACAACAAATGCTCGTCGGAAGTATTAATATGCATCCATTTAATTACGTAGGGGCAACAACCATGATTAATTCTCCGGGGGATTTAACAGTTGTTGTCGTATTTCATTGACAGTATTTTTAATGACAAAATTCGTGAACAATTCTCAGTGCCAAAATATACAGAACAGAAGTGGCGCCACAACATGACTCGTTTTTAGCATTTGTATGTGCGGCCAGCTGTTCAAAACTAATCTTTTTGCCACATTTCCTCACTATTGCCCGAGGAAAGGATTCCTGTTGATGAGAGCAAGCAAAAGGTTTTAACTAACTGAAGAAAGCCGCTCTCCACACCAGCGACAGTTGTTGTCACACTTACCCCCCCCTTGAATTGACACTCGTGTGTCTTGAGAGGGATTTTTCTCTCTTTCTCTCTCTCTCCTTTTTCTTGCCTCCAGGCTCCCCATAATCCCCACAACCAGTCGCTGTCTGCTGTTTTTTTTTCTGTTTTTTTTTTCCCTGCGACTGGTTTGGAAGGCAGCCTCGAGGAGCGGAGCGGAGCGGGGGTGGGGTGCAGATTGGGATTAACAGTGTTGGGATTTAGAGGATGACTTCAACCTGAATACAACAAGAAGATTTGGGCAGGTAATTGTCATGAGGCTTGATTGGGCTGTCAAAAAAAAAATCTGAAACAGCCTTTGCTGTAGCTACATATTAACTCAACAAAACTGCCAGTTTCGATGCAGCAGCAGAATCGAACGAGGGGGGTGGCAAACAAGAGGTCACAGAGGAGCGGTTTTTGATTAGCGACAGAAATGAGTTGTCGTCCCAAAGGTGGCCGCTTGATTGGCCGGCCAGGGATGACAAAGAAGCACGACAATTCATTTTGATCAGCAGCTCGTGCTTACGGGGGGGGGGCATTCTTTAATGAACATTTTCCCGTGACTCAAACTCGACAGGATGTGATGTCGCCCATCCATCCCATCAAGCTCCGCTCCCCTGAGTGGGTCACACTGCCCTTGACATAATGACTGCGTGCGTGTGTGCGTCTCTTACGAAGTCTGCCTTGGGACTATTTCCTGTCGAGTATTTAGGCAAGGTTAGAAGAAAAAAAACCTTAATTTGAATTGGGGGGAAAAAAATGTCATACAGTGAAACTCCTCTACAACGAAATCTACATGGGTGAAAATACCCCCTAGTGTGAAAAAATCTTCATGCATTAACACCTTTCCCACTTTCCTGTTTCAAATTTGCTACAGTGAAAAACCCCCTGTTGTGAAACATTTCTTGCTGCAAACATGATTTCGTTGTAGAGGAGTTTCACTGTATATGAAATTAAATGAATGTTCTGAAAAAAAGTAGATGACTTTGAACAGTTATAAGACTAACAATTGATGAACTAAGATGTCCTACATTTTCAACTTTGTCAATTAATTTCAGACATGAGCTTTAGGATTTGTTTGGATCAAGGAAGTTCAAACTGTCATGAAGGAATTGTTGTTAACAATGCTAACTTTTTTATTTTATTTTATTTTTTTAGTCATGCAACCAAAAAAATACTCCATCTTTTTAACAACTAATAAAAACTAAATTGACGCATTAAAAAAAATTAAACTAAAAAAATAGTTAAAACTAACTGAATAAAAAAAAACAACACAAAATATAAAAACGATGCTAACTGTAAGTAAAAATCCCCAAAAGACGATAACCCTGACACACATACACGCTACGCAGTGTACTCCATTTGTGTGCTGCCGTGACTCTAATGGATTATAATCGAGTGAGTGACATCAGGAGACTGGAATCAGTCACGTTAGCGAGTGTTAGCATCTCCTCCATGCTCCTTGCGAGTGTTTTCATTCTGTGTTTGCGCATTTGACCGTTTGTCCTGTTCACTCAACAACTGGATTTTATTATTTTTTTTCCATACTTAACTCGACGTATCTGAAGATATTGACTGCGACATTAGCCTCTTCTTTGTAATACGTCTCTTGCACGAGACTCTTTTTGGGTGTCACCTTACCCGCGTGGGGGGGGGCGTGTGCCGCTATCCAATAATCAATAATTCAATACTTGGGTTCCTGTTTTTGCAGGGTGGGCGGGGCTCTCACCTGTACCTCTCAGCAGGAGGCGCGAGAGGACTTGGGTCTTCAACTCATTCACTCCCAAAGACGTTTTTAAACGTCTTTTCAGACTTGGCTGGCACTGAATGCGTTAAAAAAACATTTTAAAAAATCATGCAGGTTGACTGTGTCTTCTGACTAATTTTTTAAATGGAACACGTGTAGCCAAGTGTCAGCTCATGAAAGGGAAAGACAAAGTGTGCGACTGCGCCCGTGTGTCGTGTGCAATAGATAGTGCCGACGGTGATGCATTGTGGGAATGTTGCCGTGCCACCCAGAGCACGCTGCCCTTAATTGATGCTCTAATTCCCCGCTGCTGGCTCTATTCCCGCCTCCTGTTTCTGGGACTGCCGAGCACCCACTTCCACACTTCCGCCTTTATGTCTGTACGTATAGTTCGCTCTTCATATGTCTCTTGTTGCTCGACCCTTCCTGAACTGCTCGAATTTTGACCAAGATGTCTTTTGTGGCGCAGGAGGGCATTGCTTACTTGGTGATGATGCATTCAGGGTCCTTTCGCTTATCTGTCCGGCAGCTGAATGAAGAATTGATGTCTACACGATACAGTATGGCATTTTTCCTGAGTTGGCGGTGACTTTCTTATTACTGTTGGCAACCTTTGTTCCCTTTAGCTGAAAGATATTGGGAAAAGCCAAGGCTGATTTTTTTTTTTTCTTAAGTTGATAGCAAAAATTTGAGTTAACAGAGCGCAAGACGGTGGCAGCAAAATTCTCATGACGGTTTTGCAGATAATGAATAATTCTTAAAAAAAAAAAAAAAGAGGCCCTGTGTGTTCTCGAAGTAGTTTATCTCCACTCCCGATGGAAGTGTACTGACTACAACTCCAAATGTTTGCTAGCGTAATGCTAACATAAAATGCAAAATGCCGTAGACGGGCTAACAAAACTAGCATTGATGTCGCTGTCGTCAACACTGAAAGCAAGAAGCTATTTTCACATACATGGAATAGTAACAAGGGTTGACAACAACTGCACAGATATATATTCTTTATCCTCTGCAAAAACACCCCAAAAAACCAAAGTTTCCTGCGGTTTACTGAGTGGTTGTGACCTTCTTTTTCATTTTATTTTTTTTCACTTTTCATTTTTTGTAATCATGTTTCTATATATATTTTGTAAAGAACAAGACTGTAGCATGCTATTTGTTTTATTTTTTTTGCATGGGGGGTGTTGTTGATCTGTGCTTTACCGAGTGCCATTCAAGCAACCATTTAAAGTCTATTCAAAATGGAAAATAACGATCAGGATTTGACTCGGTGAAAATCTGACAGTCCACAGCTGCTTTTGTCTCATCCCAAATCAATGTGTTTTTTTTTTCCAGACACCTTTACACTCACAGCGGTGGATTGTATCGTGACTCAATGTGAACATTTGAGTCTCACACATGCGCGCAGGCGGCACGACATTTCAGCGGCAGCAGAGCGTCAGTGTCCCCCCCCTCCGCCCTCCCCCCGCCCCATTTGAACATGCAGCAAATACACGTTACGTTGACCAGCTGTCGAGACCTCGCTCGGAAAAACAAAATGCGTTGAAAGTAAAATCGCTATTTTGCATGCAGAGAGGGATCGGGCTTCCCGGGGTCTCGCTTCACAGATTGACACGTACGTCCGGCGCATTAATGACCATAAACTATAGTCCATTATCGGATCGGAGCACTATTTTTAAGCCTCTGAGCAATCGCATGCGGCTTCGTAATGGCCTCGGAGCTAAAAGCTCGGTGACGGGGAGAGGTTGTTTAAGTCTACATCATGTGTTTGTCTTTTGAGAGGGAAAAAAACCCCAAAAGCTTGTGAGCGTTTTTAAACAAACAGGGCTCGTTTTTCGCCCGTGTAGTCATCGGTCCCCTTTTAAAAAATACAATGAAGCGACAGAAATGGGATTTTGGTCTTTTGGGGGGCTTTCCCATTACTTCAGGTCCACCACGCAGACGTTTTGCGTCGTCTCACAGCAAAGTGAGAATAGAAGATCAGAGAAAGCGGAGAATAAGGTGCGCGTTCTTTTCCTCGCACAAAAACACGAATTGACGTGAGGGTTGGAACAAGCATCGTCTTCTTCCAACGCTTATCCATTTCAATCTCAGCTGGCACGACCTGTTCTGATCCCCTGCTGTGTCACTTAAAGCGAAAAAAAAAAAGAATCGGTTAGCATGTCTACAAATGCACTGATTATTTCTTACAGCTGCTTTTTTATTTTTTCTTTGCACAGAAGTGACAGTTTATCGACCGGGGGTAGTGCCATCTTTTCTTCGGTGGAAGTTCCTTCCTTGCGCCAAAGGGACGACGGTAATTGTGTGGCTGCTATCGGTAAACGTGCAGGTACACGCTTGTTTTTGTCAGATAAAAGAGCAGCGGCGGAAACAAGCGGCCGTGTAGATGCAGCCCCGAATATGAATGCCGTTCCCCCCCCCTCCTTCCCCCGAAGCACGGTACGTGTCCTAGAACAATCAAATCAACACAAAAAGCGAAGATGTTTGTTGTACAAAAATCACCGTGAAGTCCGATTTTTGCAAACTCACGTTGGCTGACAAGCACATTTTAGACGTGACATCATGAGGACCAAACCGATTTCCATCTAATCACTTTTCAATTAAAAAAAAAAAAAATTCAACCGTGATACCTTCTATTTTCTCACCCCAACTTGCGAAATGTATTCAATACCAACGCGGTTGCCGTGGTAACAGCCTCGCCCGCCGGTGTTTCCCCATCCGCTTTGAATTCCAGCCGCGTGGTTTCACGGCTAGCCCGGCACACACTTTGTCTTTGCGGAGAGGCAATTTAAGGCGGATGACACACATTGACGAATTTGGGAGCACTCTCATACGCTCATACTGTAAATACAGGCGCACACACACATACACACACACAATAAAAATAAATCATTGTTTTACTTTCTAATAAGCCCGTGAGACTGTTTTCTATAGTTTCATTTTTGGTGTATTTGCGAGGACTTCTCTGAAACTTTGGGAGATGCCTATATAGACCCTCTAGAGGCCTTTAGAATGAAAAACTTGAGGATTGGCCTAAATGTCCTCACTTGTCAAAAATGTCCTCACTACGTATGGTTTAAAATCAGTGGTCCTCACAAGACTAGTCATACAAACACACACACACACACACACACAATAAAAAGAAATCATTGTTTTACTTTCTAATAAGCCCATGAGACTGTTTTCTATAGTTTCAGTTTCGTTGGAACTAAAATATTTCATAATCCAATAGGTGGCAGTAGTGAGTAAAAAGTGTGTGTATTGAAGTGAAATGAAAATACACCCAAAAAAATCATTTTTGGTGTATTTGCGAGGACCTCTCTGAAACTTTGAGAGATGCCTATATAGACCCTCTAGAGGCCTTTAGAATGAAAAACTTGTGAGGACTGGCCTAAATGTCCTCACTTGTCAAAAATGTCCTCACTACGTATGGTTTAAAATCACAGTGGTCCTCACAAGAATAGTCATACAAACACACACTCACACACAGCGAGTGCAGGGGGGAGCACCTGACAATTGCCGACATCATTCCGTAAATGTGACATAACTTTTGACACAACTTTTTGGGCGTCGCCAACCTACCGTTGCTTCTCCAGCGTGTCGATGTGATGACATCAGCGACGTTTGGTTGGACTCTGGCAGCCATGTTGGTCTTGGCAGACCGCTCGCTTTTAACTCATTTAGTACTAGCCAATTCGACGAAGTCTGAAAAAGACGTTTAAAAACGTCTTTGGGAGTGAATGAGTTAATAACAGGCGCTTAGCTGACACCGTTGCGACGTTAGCGATGATCAAATGATGAACGTCGGGGCTAGGTTGTAGTTTTTGTTGTGATGGTTGGGCTATTCTCACCTATTGTGCTTGGCGTGTATGTGAAATGGTGGATTTGGAATTTATTAATTTTTAAATTTGACACCAAATCATTTTAGATTTAACAAGGTTTGCTTCGATCGCTTTGCGAACGCTACGACGAATATTTCGATTCAACTCCACAACCTGCAGCGTGAATCTCGACGATGGCGTCGCTGATTCAAACCAGTGATTCCCCTCGCACAGTCTCGCGCCGCGACTTTGCCCGTCCTCTTCTCAGTCGAAACTTTCCGAGCTGAAGACGCACATATTTTTTTCACCGATTCATTTTCCGATTCATTGATTCTCAACACGCGGGTGGTGATTCCGCCGCGCGTTGCGCCATTCTTGTTAAAAAAAAAAAAATCGGGTTAATGTTTAATTTAGTCCCACCGAGCCTCCGCGTGCACGTCCCATCTGCCGCGGCGTTTGCCGGGCAAGAGTCGAGCGCCGTTCCGGCCGCCCCATATGGCCGATCGCTGGAATGACGCACTTTTGAGACCAGCTCTCTGCCAATGGTGCAGATTTGTTTTCTAATTACACCGAAGAGAAGAGGGCGCGGGCGTTTTTTTTTCTGTTTTTTTCTCCCAGTCGAGTTCTGTCGTCTTCATCCCCAGCCATCGGAGCCTCAGTGAGCATCCAAGACAATAATTGGCTCTTAATTGCTGCCGTGGCAACAGTACTATTTAAGCCTATGAGCTGTTTGAATGTGCTTATAGTGCACAAAAAAGGAGGAAATGGCACGCCGGGGGCTGTTAACTCGCTTTCCCTCATTTCACTCGACAAGTTAATGTTTTTACTAATGGAGCGCATGTGTGTGTGTGTTTGTGTTGTCTTCTTTTTATGCCCCATTGCCACTGTAATAGAATCTGCGCCCATCACGCCGACCCTCCTGTTGCCATAGTGACTCAGCAAAGCAGTGTTGTTGTTGTTCCCCCCCCCACATATGGGTGAGAACCACACAGCAAATCCTTTAAAGGGTTCCAGAGAAGTACCCAGATGATTTTTGATCCGGCCCCTCAAGGGCCAAGATTCGAACCCAGAACCTCTCGGCAGACGATGCGATAAAAACACTGCTAATGACTTAAAACGACACACTTTGTGCACCCAAAAGCAAAACTCAGACTTCATTTTATCCGCTCGGCTTTGCTTCCCTTTCACGAAGCCACGAGCACGTCGGCCTTTCGGGGAGCGTCGTGTAACGTGAAGTGGGTTTGCAGAATGGAACAAAAGCCTCTGTTTGACTTGAAAGCGTTCATTTGAAAAAAAATAAAAATAACAATGTCATCCTCGACCCTCGCAGCCGTCTGCGCGCAAAAAAAACAAAACTCGTTTCGCTCTTGTTCTCCCTTTCTCACCGCGCTGCCTCATTCATCCACTCCATTTTTGCACGTGTGTGTGTGTGTGTGTGTGTGTGTGTGTGCTTCAATGGCATCAAGACAATGCTACCATACAGCCGCATGAAATCAAAGGAGCGTGTGTGCTCATGCCAGTGACGTCAGTACCGTGTTATCACCGGCCTTGCCGTGTCATTATCGGGTCGTGTGTGTGTGTGTGTGTGTGTGTGTGTGTGTGTGTCTGCATATGTGCGTCCATTCAGAGGCAACTGCCACCTCTTTGATTAAACTGCTAATTATTTATATGCCAGCAGCAGATTTACAGGGATGACATTATTCCTCCCTGTGTGACGCATGCGTACTTGTGTGTGTGTGTGTGTGAGTGAGTGAGTGAGACATCACAATGATTCCCGAGGGCAAGCTGGCTCCTTGTTGCGTGCGTAGTCTCTCTTCATTCATTCATTCATTCATTCATTCATTCATTCATTCAAATCGAGCAGCGCCGCTCCCGCGCGAGTGTGTGCGAGTCTCGACGAGCGAGCGCATGTCTGCCAAACGTGTCGGCCGCCGAGAGATTTTGCCCGGGCGAAAGTGAGCCGCGATCTCGTGAACTCGGGAAGTCGTGTTGCTGTTAACAATGAGAAGAAAGCTTGTGGGCTTTTTCACTCATTCGCTTTTTCAAAATTGATGCTCTGTCTGCGCTTTGTCTTTTTCGACGCTTACCTGTCATCCAGGAGTCGATTTTCAAGGTTTTTTGGGGTTTTTTTTGTGTGTGTGTATTTTCAATGAATAAATAATTGAGCTGAAGTTGCAGGGATCAAATACTCGGAATGACCCTTTTGTTTACCGATTCTATTATTCTCGCGCTCGTTTTAGAGGACGTCGGATTGGGCCACTGGGGTCAAATAAAACGCAACGAGCAGCTTGTTCAGCTTTTATTTGACTCGCTCCTCGGTTCCAGACTAGAGTGCAACTCGAAAAAGCCAAACCCTTTTCCCTTTGCGTTAATAGAAATGGGATTAGTGTTCCCCGGCAACGAGCGAAAATCTGTCAAGAATTGCCTTGAAATGCGTGAAAAACAGCTTTTGTCTTAATGGAACTCCTCAACTCGTTTCAACATAGTTCGTTGTCACCAAGAGGCCGCAAATGATGGTAAAGAATGATTTCCGTCCAAATGAAACTCTATGCTTGACATCAACCTAGTTCTGTGTCAAGTACCGTATTGGCCCGAATATAAGACGGCCCTGATTATAAGACGACCCCCTCTTTTTCAAGACTCAAGTTTGAAAAATTTTTGAGCTCCAAATTAATTTATATACAGAAAAAAATGACAGTACATCTGAAACAAATGATTGTTATTTTGCCTCATTCAAATCTAAAGTGCAATCACATTTGTAAATGAATGGCTTCTGGTTTTTGAAATGTAAATGACATCATAACTTCTCCTCAGCTGCCGGTTAACCTGGCCGATCTGCGACCCACTTTTATCCGGCGCCATCTAGCGTCGTGAATGGGTATAACGTCTAGACCCCGAATATAAGACGACCCCCACTTTTTCAGTCTTATTTTAATGCAAAAAAAACACCGTCTTATATTTGGGCCAATACGGTAATACTTTTATGCGTTTGTCCTGAAGTCCGTGTCTGTGAGTTTTTATCCTATAACGGAGGATAAATTCCCCCCCACAAAAAATCCGCCACAAAAAAGTGCACAGCTGACGGCATCGGTTTCTTGTCAGAATTTGACGAGCGCACGTTTTTCCCGGAGAGAATGTATTTCCATTCTTTTTGCAAATGAAGAAGCTGCGGCCGTCGTCGGTTCTCCGTGTTAAATGTGTCACTGTCACCTTGTCTTTCTATTTGAGTCGCTCCCTGGCGAGCTCTCTCGCTTGAGAAACGCATGCCGGCTGCACGCATACGCACCGCGACAGGGGCGGCGGAGCTGAACCGAGACAATTGCACAGGTTGATACGGCAGGAAATGCAATTGCCGAGGCGGGGGGCACCGACACAAAGGAGCGTTCCAGATGTTTCACCAACTCGCCTGTTCCAATCAATCACACCTCATTCGGGCCTTTTATTAAATCAAATTTCGAGGTTGGGGTGTGGTTATTTTATAAATCTTTGACCTTTTTCCTCGCTTGTGGTCGCGGCGGTGCGCCATGTAATTGTTTATGAATGCGCGTTTGGCGGCTGTGCACCGATTTCATTTTCAGCGCATCCTTTCTTTGTCACTCTCTCTCTCTCTTCTGACCTTCCCCCCCCTTTCAGCGAGCTTGACATTTTAATCAATGGGCGTTTGCATCAATCGAGGGCAAATTATATCCGTGGCGATTTCTATGGATGGCTTTTATCCTGACCCGTGCACTGGAGACTCGGCTTCTCTCTCATCTTCTCAGTGCGGCGGGGGGTTATCAGTCGTTCTTTGCAGAGGATAAAGAATACATGCTGGGGAGTACAGCGAAACTCCTCTACAACGAAATATACATGGGTGAAAATACCCCCTAGTGTGAAAAAATCTTCATGCATTCACACCATTCCCACTTTCCTGTTTCAAATTTGCTACAGTGAAAAACCCCCCCTGTTGTGAAAAATTTCTTGCTGCAAACATAATTTCGTTGTAGAGGAGTTTCACTGTGTTGCCACGAGGCTGGGCGGCCAATAAGCGGTTTGACGGTTTACCGTGGTTTTAAAAAGTCCTGTTTTCAAGAACTGAAAGCATGACTTGGGGGAGGGGCTTCTAATGTTTGAAGTTAATTGCCTTTTAAAATTCTTTTTATTTATTTTTTACTTTGAGCAGAGAGCGGAGGGGTGAGCAGTAACACACGGAGGAAGAGGACAGAGATGGTGTAATCATGGATTTTCTTTTCACTCTAATGTGCATTGTCTTAAAAAAAACCCACAAAAAAAACAACGGTGCCAGAGAGTACTAGTTACGCCCATGGCTCTGTTCTAAAAATAGCTCACTACTGATACGACACGGTGACTTAAGAAGAATTGAAACAAGGAGAAAAAAAAAAGATTTCTTAGAGATTAGATGGTGGAGTTCCCCCACGACGTGTTAGCCTTCAGGCAGGCAGGCGCTTGTTTTTGAATATACAATGCGTAATTAGCATTTGCGCGCAGAGACCGTATACGCCCCTTTGCGGCTTTATAATAGATGCTCATTGCTGTGTGGGCTAGCGTCTCGAATATATGAAAAGGCTCAAGTGGGCGTGTGTGCATTTACAGCATAGACGGCCCGTCCCACGCACGTATTTTGTCTGAGTTTGACGTCAGAGACGAACCACAACCTTTATTATCGGTTGCGGGCAGGTGCTCGCGTGTGTGCCGACGGTTGACGGACAGTCCCGATCCGGACACTACAGTGGACAGCCGATCGTGTTGTCGGGTTACAGGTTGTCATTATTGGTGCATGAAGGGGTTAATCAATTGTTGGGTGTTTTTGGACGCTCGTCTCATGAAAAGACCTGAGCGAAAAGCACGTATTGGTATCGTCACACCCACGTCACACATCGGACGAAGGGAATTTCACAGAATAATAACATGAGTAATCAGTGTTTGTAAAGCCGTTTAGTTTCGGTCCGACTGAACAAAAATTACTAAAGTGCTTCTTGGTGAGTTTTGGGGTTGGAGTTTCCCCTGATTTGTCATGCAAATTATTTTTTTTTTGAAATGTCAACTTTGTTTCCAAATATTTTTCAAATCGCTTATTGTACTGAATATCCATTTTGATTATTTGAGATAAAAATTAACTTTGCAACAAAATGTGCAGGTGAGTCGGAGGAATTCATTTTTGTCTTGCACACTTTTGAAGTGGATGTGCGCCTTTTAAAATGCCTAGCCTGGTGAGTGCCGTGGGTGTCGGTGAATGAAAGTGTGGTGTTGGCTGTTCAGGTTCGCGGCTGGATGCTAACTGGCTCACCGTTAGCCATTTGTGGCCAGGCAGCTTGTGTCTAACTGTACTTCTTCTGCTTATTTTTTTAATTTATTTCATTTTTACCGTTTGCGCATGCTGTATTTAATTAGCTAACATGTGTTAAGCGAGCTGGATGCTAACTGGCTCACTGTTAGCCACTTGTGGCTAGGCAGCTTGTGTCTAACTGTACTTCTTCTGCTTATTTTTTTATTTTATTTTTACCGTTTGCGCATTCTGTATTTAATTAGCTAACATGTGTTAAGCGAGCTGGATGCTAACTGGCTAACCGTTAGCCACTTGTGGCCAGGCAGCTTGTGTCTGACTGTACTTCTTCTGCTTATTTTTTTTATTTATTTTATTTTCACCGTTTGCGCATTCTGTATTTAATTAGCTAACATGTGTTAAGCGAGCTGGATGCTAACTGGCTCACTGTTAGCCACTTGTGGCTATGCAGCTTGTGTCTAACTGTGCTTCTTCTGCTTATTTTTTTATTTGATTTTATTTTTACCGTTTGCGCATTCTGTATTTAATTAGCTAACATGTGTTAAGCGAGCGTAGACGCGCTGTTGTGGTGCGTTAGTTCTGCTCCGCGCTAGACACAAACTTTTCGGCACCCTTTCCTCATGGCTCACAGCCGAGTCATTTCGACAGTGGAAAAAAAAAAGAAATTTTTTCGATGACAGGAAGTGACGCGGAAGGACAAGATGTGTTGATGACCGGAGCGGGTTGAATATTGAAGAGTTAAGCGCGGAAAGAGGTTTAGCATAGTGGCAAATTGGTGACGCTGAAGGCAAACGATCCGGCGATGGGCTCATCTGCATTCATCACACCGCTTGTTTTTCCCGATTGGAGCTCTCACTTCCCAGAACACACATGGAAGACGTGGCCGAATCTGAATTTCGACTCATTTGCCTCGAATATTTGTCTGATGGGATATTTCATATTTTGCGTCAGTGGAAGAATGCCTCCAGTGAATCTGTAATTAAAATGCTAATTCCCCCCCTCCCCACCCAACCCCGTTAGATGCGGTTCCACTCGCTTTGTTCCTTCCGGCCCAGTTGATGAAGTTTTTGAGAGCGAGGCACTCCATCACAGTGGTAACCACGGCGACACTTTTCTGTGGACTCGAAGCGAACCAAATCGTTTTCCTCAGCCACAAAATGTCACACTTGCTGAAATAATGAACAGCACTTGTGATTTCACAAAGAATGATTGTTTTTGCGATTAATTTTTTGCGATTAATTTTGTTGCAATTATTTTTCCACGATTAATTTTTCCGCGATTAATTTTTTTGCACGCATATTATCGCGCTGTCGAACCACAATGCATCACACTGAGAGGTTCGCTCGTTCATATGTCGCCAAATCTCAATTCGGGTCTCTTGTCTTTGCAGAGGAGCCTTTTCCGAGGTGGTCCTGGCCCAGGAGAAACTGACGGGTCGAATGTTTGCGGTCAAGTGCATTCCGAAAAAGGCCCTCAAGGGGAAAGAGAGCAGCATTGAGAACGAGATCGCCGTGCTGAGGAAGTGAGAGCAGCGCCGCGCGCACACACACACACACACACACACACACACACACACACACACACACACACACACATGCTCGCACACACCAGTATGAGCCATCTTTTTCTTGGTTACTGGGGCAACTATGCGTCTCCTCTATCAGCCACCCCCAGGTCACGATCTAAAGCCCATCTCACACACAAACACACACACACACACACACACACACACACTGGCTCTTCCAGTAGCCAAGTTCTATGAAAATATCGCTCGACTGGAATGGGCGGACACTGAAGTGACATCCGTCTTTTATGGCTGTTGTAGCAAGCGGAAATGTTTTCTTTGTTTCTGCTCTTCCGGGACAAACGGCGCGACGCTATGAACAGACCAACATTATTTTTTTTGCCGACACATTTCCAGATGGGGTTGACTATCATCATTGTGGTTTAGGATTTAATTGGCTCTAAAGCCTTAACTCGGGGGTCGGCAACACGCGGCTCCAGAGCGGCATGCGGCTCTTTAGCGACATCTAGTGCTTGAAAATGGAAAAATATTTTGATAGTAGGCTAATATAGCTCAAATAGATATAGATACATGTTGCAGCGCCAAAAAAAGGAGAGCTGTTTTTTTTAAATGTACACTTTATTTATGCTTTTAACAGTCTCGACAAACACAGACACGTCTGCGTCCGACTCCGTGCCTTCTTCTCTCTTCTCGTTCGACTCGAGAGGCGTTCAAAGACAGCCTGTGAAAAACGGAAATTTATGATCACTGACACTAAGAAACGCGAAAATAATGCACCAAAACAAAAAAAATCAAGCGAGGAAATCACAAAATAAATTCTATGCGGGCGTTTGTGAACACACAACCGAAGAATAAATAACATTAACAATTCTGAGACAGTCCAGTCTCTTACATACATGTAGCATGTGTTTCCTTCATTGTGAGTTTTATAGAAGGCTTTTATTTTTTTGTGGCTCCAGACATGGTCCTATAAGGCTCTTTCAACATTTTGGGTTGCCGACCCCTGCCTGAACTCATTCACTCCCAAAGACGTTTTTAAACGTCTTTTCAGACTTGGTCCAGAATTGGCTGGTACTGAATGAGCTAATAGGACAACCCCACCCCCCCCGCACACCCCCAAAAAATTAAATAAAATAAAATGTATCACAGCCAGCTGATAGGTGAACACACGTTCCCCATTCACAGCTGGAAAAGAGACTTGGATGAATGAGAGTGGCTTGACCATGTGACCCTGTAGCATCGGAGAAGGGCTCTTCTGCGAGCACTCTTATTTGCTGCCATCATTACCGGCACCCCTTACACACACACACACACACACACACACACACACACACACACACACACACACACGCCCGCGCACATTCTCTCTGTCAAACCCGTACGCCTTTTGTGTGCCCTGCGTCGACTACGAATGAGTTACATCACGGTACTCCCGCTCTATCGCACTCATAATGATTCTTTTTCTACTCACCTTCCGGGAATGCCTCGTGGGGATTTTCCCGCTGCTCCCAAAGCAAGCGATGATTAAGCCACACGCCCACACTCAAATCTCATGTTCCAGGTATTAGGGTAACGCTGTCCAAATGGCTCCACGTGATTTCCGTTAACCCTTTGATGGACAGCGGTGACCACAGTGGACGGCTTATCGCGTAATCGGGTTACAAGGGGGTGGACGGAAGGGTCAAAGCAGATTGATTGACACTCTTGTTTTTTTTTTGTCTTTGCAGGATTAAGCATGAAAATATCGTGGCACTGGAGGACATCTACGAGAGTCCGGATCATCTCTATCTGATTATGCAACTGTGAGTTGAACCGATTTTTGAAAATATTTGAACATTTGAACTCATTCAGTACCAGCCAATTCCGGACCGAGTCTGAAAAGACGTTTAAAAACGTCTTTGGGAGTGAATGAAGAAATTGACAGCATCAAAGTTATGAAAGTAAGTAGAAGAACAAAAAGTAGAGGCGCCATTTTGAAGTCATAATTAACATCATAACAAAATAATGGCAAAAAAAGTAAAAGTGGCGGCGCTTTTTGGGTGGTGACCTACTGACCTCCTCTCCGGGTTGAAACAAGAGACGAAACATTGCTCTGGCACCTGTTCTGGAAACAGTTGAGTCAAGTTCAATAGAAGTCCTTGTGGGTGGGCGGATTACGCAACAGCGGGCGTTATTTGTTGCTCCATGTCAAGAGATTAGCGCTCATGTTTTGGGGCTTCTTGATCCCGCTGATCCAAACACGGCAGGCGAGAGAGTTGCTCGGACATTTAATCAGGAAATGAGAATCGGAGTAAAAGATGCGACATTGTACTTTCTCCTTGATTTTTTTTTTTGGGGGGTTAATCTATATTTATTTGTAGATTATTTAGCATTGCACTAGAATCTTTTTGACGTGACAAATGTTATCCAGCAGTTCGTTTCACAATTCGTCAATCAAATATAGACGCAATTGACGTCTTACGGCATTCGAATACGAGTTGTTTTCCGGCGCGCACTTTTTATGTTTGGCGTCGGCCAAACAGGATGCGCTTAGCTAAAATCCCCTCCGTTGGCCAGACGACACAAACTTTTCCTGTCGTCATCAATTAGCCCATTAGCGTAGCCATTCCGTTTGCAGCCCAGCAAGCCTCCCGATAAGATTTCAACCGCTCACGCTTGCCATCCTGCTGGAGCAAAAGTTAAGCTTACTTCCCCCCCCCCGGGAGCAGTTTTTGAGCTTCCCATTGTCCGCCCCTTTGCGATTGTAACGTGGCCTTTTTGCCAGCCAAAAGACAGTGAAGTGGTCACAGATGAGCTGAGAGGTTCCTTTGGAAAAACCCATCCGCCGCGTCTTTGTCCATCAGCGTTTCTCATTCCTCACCTTCGTCTCCTTTTGTCCGTGTTCTCTTTCTCCTTCCTCATTTCCATCACCATCACCTCTTGCCCTGCACCTGCTCACATAGAATTCAGTTTGCTTCTTTTTTTTTTTTTTTTTTTTTTTTTTCCTCTCCCTTCCTCGCTCCGGCAAGGCCCTTCATAGATCAGTGCACATCAGTGACCACGTTTACAAGGTCAAAGGTAACATCGGAACCGGAGCTTGTTTTCGCCGTCGCCAATAAATTGTGAATTGTGATCCCTCGCTATTTTTCGCGGTTCGTTTATCGCGGCTTCAGTGCATCGCGGAATCTTTTCAAACATATTCATTCCCCCCCAAAAATTTTTTTTGATTTTTTTTTCATATACATGTAGTAATACATATAATAATAGTAATAATAATAATACATTTTATTTATAAGCACCTTTCAAGACACCCAAGGACTGTATATGTTGCTCTATGTGACTCGCTGTTTTTTTGCCGACTTTCGCAGCTTCTCGCGGACCGTTTGCGGACTTTTTGCGGACTTAAAAAATATATATAGATATTTTTATTTTATTTTTTTTCATATACATGTAGTACAGTACTGTATATGTTGCTCTATGTGACTTGCTGTTGTTTTGCTGACTTTTGCAGCTTCTCGCGGACTGTTTGCGGACTTGAAAAAAAAAAGAAAGTATTTGTATTTTTTTATTTTATTTCTTTAAAAAAAATTAAAAAAAATTTAAGTCCGCAAACGTTTTTAATTTTTTTTAATGTTTACTGTATTTTGTTATTCATAAACTAACCTAACTTATACATGTTTAAATTTATTACTGTACAGCATTAAGTCATGTTAATTGCTTCAAAATTTACTTCTACATGCATGTATACCATTAAATTTGGCCTTATAAATGTTATGTACATGTACCTATATGGACGTGGGGGAGGGGGTCGCTACTTTGCAGATTTTCGTTTATCGTGGGTGGTTTTGGTCCCCATTAACCGCGATAAATGAGGGATTACTGTGTCACCCTTCATATTATGAAGACATGCTTCCTGCGAGACACGCTTTTCATTTTTTAGTGCACGTCTTTTCTTGAACAGCAACCCCCCCCCCCCCCCCAAAACAATAAAATAGAATATAATCAAGTTAGTCCAAATCCCATTTGTTCTGGCCTTTTTGTGCCGCAGGCTGCACTCGGCCGTCGCGCCGATGCGACAACCCAGCAAAAAGCGTTTCGATCACGGTTTTCAAAATTGACAGAAAACGCTTATTCAAGCCTGTGTACGATCATGGGTGGGGAGGGGAGGGGGGTGGGAGGGAGAATCGCTTTGAAAAGGAAGTGTGCATCAGTTTGTTGGATGATTCTATTCAAGTCAATTGAAATCCAAATAAATGGGGCTATTGGGCTGAGTCGCGACCCCGAATCATCTTTATCATGTTTTTAATACGATTAGTGGAACACACACGCGGCCTCCCAGGATTTGCGATTCATCACCGCCTCACTATTGGTGTTTGTTTGGTTTTTTTTTTGTTAAATGATCCAAATTCTAACAGACGTCTAAATCGTAGCGGCCTCGAGCCAAAGGGGAAATAAAAAAAAGTCAACAATGAAGGACAGCGGTTAAAAAATGAATTTGATCTTCTCCTCGGTTTTATGCCTTCCATTGTTTTCTTTTTTTTTGCACATTTACCGGTCATCTTGAAAAGAGCCAGCAGCCACAACTGTAATATTTTGATTGCCTTATTCAACAACACGAATAAAAACTGCCATTCCTTTTTGAAATGACTTCCCGTTAAAATGAGAGTCGTTCAAAGGGAGCCGAATCACAACCAACCTCTGACCACATTCCCCATTGTGAGCTCAGTCATTTTTTTTTCATAACAAGAAAAATCCAACAGTAAAAGCAATTTCCCCTTCTTTGTTGGAGCACAACTAGAAAAAGACAATAGAAGAAGACTTGGTTTGCCCTTTTTTTTTTTTTTTCCTCACGAAACTTTTAGGCTTCTGTTGAAAGCACTCACTTTGAAATGTTTACTGTCTTGTAGCGTGCTAGCTAGCATTAGTAATGACTGGATTCACAAGCTCGTCCTTAAATATTTTTTTTTCATCGTACTTGTGTATCGCCTGTACGCCCAGGCGGGCAGTTAGGTGGTTGTTGAAGCTTAGACAAAAAAATAAAATAAAATATTTACTGTTGAACAAGCTTTAATTTGATCTGTTACCGTGACAACAAGCCCGAGCAAGCGCATCCATGAATGGGCGTGCCCAATGGCGCTTTGGTACGCGCGCTTCCGTGTTGTGTCGGAGTTGACCAGCAGAGGGCGCTACGTGCCCATACACCAGATATTGACTTGGTGTTTAAACCGGAACTGTTGAGCCCAAAGCGTCTATTTTGTTCTATAAACGGTAACAGGTGCAATTAATATATGTGCCTGTCACTATACGTCGCTGGCATAGATACAGAAACAAAGATAGTGGAGGAAAGGGGCAAGTTGTGGCATCTGAGCAATAATTAGGAGCTCATATCGACTCTATTAGGCAAGCACAAACCTTTCACCTGATCTTGTGTTGCACGTGTCCACTTTTCCAAGTGTGTCCTAATACCGCCGTTATGTAATTAATACACACTTGAATTGCGCAGGGTGTCCGGCGGCGAGCTCTTTGACCGAATCGTGGAAAAAGGCTTCTACACGGAGAAAGATGCCAGCACGCTCATCCGACAAGTCCTGGATGCTGTGAACTATCTCCACAACATGGGCATCGTGCACCGAGACCTGAAGGTAAGCACGCTCTCTTGGCTCACTCTCACCTCTTAAGTGCCTTTTTTTTTTTTTAGCTCTCACTTGACAGTGAGAGATTTAGTGCCGCAATTACGCTCTTCGCCGTGCGCTGTGGGGTCAGTGTGGTTGCGTGCTGCCTCACGAGGTGTCACACACGAAGCTCAAGCTGAACAGATGTGTCTCTAATTCCCTTCAAATTTCCCTTAAAAAAAATTTTTTTTCTCCCCTGTAGCCGGAGAACCTGCTGTACTTTAATCCCCATGACGGTTCGAAGATCATGATCAGTGACTTTGGGCTTTCCAAGATGGAGGGCAGCGGCAATGTCATGTCCACTGCCTGCGGGACACCGGGATACGTCGGTAGGTAACAGTGGACATAACGTTTATAGCATCGAGCTGCGGAACGTGTCGCGCGAGCAAAAAATGCGACGCGCCGTCGCGAATTTGACGCTTTAGGGCGTGGGTCTGAACCGTTTGTTATATGTACAAAGTACATGTTGCGGCTTTCTTCGGATTGGCCGTGCCCTCTCTCCGGCAGACATGAATAATTCAATGGGCGCATGTTGTTTCCGTCTGACACCAGGCAGATTTATGCAGGCTGGGTCATCGATTTTTATTCAGCGCGTGTGTGTGTGCTCGTGTGCATGTGCATGAAAGGCTCCCTCACTGACATAGCATTAATCAGCCGTCCTCCCCACACCCTCATTCACTCAAAATTAAGTGTGTGTGTGTGTGTTTCTGCTCGTGCGTTTGCATCTGTTGTGACAAGCGACAGATGTTGATGATGATGTTGATGATGACCCCTCGCCACGATAAACACAAACAACCAATTGCTCAACTTGTTGACATGCAATGTCAAGTCTCTTGCGTGTACTTTTTTTTTTTTTTATCCATTGAAACCTTTGCACAACATGTGTTTGTTTTCTTTAACTTCATTTAACTTGTCATATGCTTCGAACTGTAACGCAAGTCAACAAACCCGAAAACCCACCGGGCCGGGTCTGAATGATCAAGAGTCAACCGCATCGTTTTTTTTTTGTTTTTTTTTGGGCTCGTGACTAAGCTAATGTTTTGAAGATGCCGTTAGCGCCAGTAACACAATCTCATCGCATGGCTGTGCCAATGAGGTCCTTAATGCTCTAATTTAGAGTGCCCTTAAACATTGAGAATCGTGTGCTCTTCACTTTAACACCACAGGGATCCATACTAAGTCCCATTGTTTAATGCAGTGGTAGGATTATAGCGCGGAGCCGGATTTAAATGAGGCTAATTAGTATACAGTAGTTAAGCCGAATAATTCCTGTGTTTATCCTACATTCAAAAATAGAAAGAACCAGACTTCATGACTTCACATGTTGGAATGCGAGCAGCAGACATTCGCAACATCACAATGACTCATGGCGTAACTATAAACAAGTACTCTCTGATTCAGCGCCTGTTATATTTTGACACACATTTTATTTTTTTTAATGTCGTGGATAGAAAAAGCTTTCTGTCCCTTCAGTTCGAAAGACAGATTTTCCGATGTGAAAAAAACCCAGCGGAAATTAAAGGCTGACTCATTCTTATCTGTCTGTTTCAGCGCCCGAAGTGCTCGCTCAGAAGCCGTACAGCAAGGCGGTGGACTGCTGGTCCATTGGAGTGATCGCCTATATTCTGTAAGTCGGAATGTTCTCAAACACGCTCGTAGTTCCTCGGGCCAGATCTCGACTCTTGATTCCATACGGAGGATGATGATGATGATGATGCTGATGCTGATGGTGTTGCTAGGCGCCATCAGCAGAACCAGATGCGACTTCAGCGCGATGCCCTTATATGGAAATGGAGCCAGACGTATTGTTCTAGTTTTGTTTCCTTCCCGCGCCGCCAACTCACACACGCGTGCCACAAATCCAGCGCACGCATTGTCGAATTCGCCGTGATTTTTTTTTTTCGAAAGGTGTCGACGTCGTCTGGGTCCTGTTGCCGTGCGCTTGTGCGTCCTCCACAAGACCAGGGTCCCGGAGGTCAGAAGGTCGAGGTCAGCCGCGGGTTAATGGGACGAAGTGTGTGGATTTGTGTGTGCACTTGAGCACGCGTCACGGCGCTCAAAGAAAAAGCGCGGCACCCCCCCCTGCTGGCAATGTGCACAATTAGTCTGGCAATTTAGACCGCGTTAGCTTTTCGCCGCTGCTCAGGTGGAAAGATCACATCAGGTAATCAGCCATGATAATCACCTGGGATTTTGTGGCCGGCGTCGTCTCGGTGCGCGAGGTTGGGCGACGACCAACCGTGGCGTGAAAGCCGATCGACCAAAGAGTTGCGTCGACCGCCCGTCTTTCTTCATCTGAAAGGTTTTCGGTCAGTTTGGCGTGACGCAATCGTCGGCGCTTACCTTAAGCGTGAGCAAAAAACACAAACGGCAAGTCTTTCTTTTTTTTTTTTTTTTTTTTCCCCTCGCAGCAGGCAGCGCCTTACCTCATGTTTCCCTTCATACTATTAACTTGTGAGTGTGTATCGATGGGGAACGGCATTTTAATGGGTCTTTCGGAAAAATCTCAGTGCATCCAGAACTTGAGTAATGAGGTGCAGATGATGTTTTGTCGGATCGGCATTAATTACAAATGGGAGATTGGGGCAATTTGTCTTCGCCGCTCCACATCTCATGTCAGCTTGATGGCGAGGGTGCAAGTACTGCCAAATCACTCCAAAAGGAGCACTGCAAAAGATGATGAAGGGGAAAGTTTCGTTTGCAATTAAATGATTATTGCAATTATATGATGACAATTTTGGGAAAGAATCCAACTATGATTGTTTTTTTCCTCCTCAATTTTTCCTCCTCAATATTGTGATTGCAATTTAACATGTGATTTTTGTAAAAAAAAAAAAATTCCCATATAGTAATCAATTTATCCCCCAAAATAAAGCCAAGACCAAGATGAGTCAACGGGTTGGAATTTTTTTTTTCACAAACAGCTGCCTTGAAAATCGCATTCAACGACGTTGCGATGCCAAGTTGAAGTGGATTAATTTTGTATTTTTATTTTTATTTTATTTATTTATTTATCCATAGTACTAAATTTAAATATCGCAACGTTATTTTCTACCAATTCATCCAATTACGCTAATGGGAGTACAGTCAAACCTCGGTTTTCGGACGTCTTGGTTCTCGACCAATTCGGTTTTTGACCCAAAAATTTTTATGCCTCGGATGACGAACAAATTTCGGTTCTCGAACAAACTGAGCGCACTTGAATGCACCATTTGACTCCTCTCGCCTTCCTTACACAAGGAAGTGACGCTTCCTCGTGTCACTTTCCAATGTGAGCAGACGTGTTCAATAAACATTTGTATTTTAAAAAGAGCGTGGTTTCGGTTTTCGAACAATTTCGGTTTTCAAACAGCCTTCCTGGAACGGATTATGGATGAAAACCGAGGTTTGACTGTACTTGACTTGAATCTTGAACGCTTCTCCATTCCACAGGCTGTGCGGGTATCCCCCTTTTTACGACGAGAACGACTCCAAGCTGTTTGAACAAATCCTCAAAGCCGACTACGAGTTTGACGCGCCGTACTGGGACGACATATCCGACTCCGGTGAGCCTTTCTCCTCCTTCGCCGCCGCCGCCGCCGTCGTCGTCATCCTCCCCATATGGACCCCGCACCGTCTCTCGGCCACCCCTGCCACGCTTCAATATGGGATCACGCCGTCAGGTGTAAGCGCCTGCTTTCCAACAGATGGTGTTCAGGGCAAGCACAAGTCAAGCCAAAGCAGTTCTGGGCTTCCTTGAAATCAAATCATGAAAATGTGTGTCATGTATCTGGATTCTTTGCAATATTGATTGTCTATGGTTAGCTTCTGTTTATCACAGTTACTAGAACATATATGCTTTAAACCGCTTGTCACTTGTTAGTTTAGCCTAAAACAACTGACGTTAAAAAAGGGGGAATTTAACATTGCGTATTGAAACACTTAAATAGCAGTGATGAAAGTCCTCCGGAATTCCGGATTTTCACATTTTTATGTGGAAATTTCTCCAGAGAATTGAGGAAAAATTGTCTAAAATTGAATCCGGATATTAGTTGATAACATTGAACGAACACTCGTTTGAGTTCATTGTTTTGCTTCCATGAGCGTAGCCATGTTGAGGCACTAATATTAGTCACAGTAAAGAGATTGTCATCTTTTTATAAACACACTTGCTAAACCCAGTGGAACGAATAAAAGACGCCCTGGACAAGACAGTTGTCGTAAAAAAATATATTTGGACAAAAAGGGAAACGCACAGATTGGCAGAAAAACGTGTCCGTCCGACTTCGCGTGTCGTCTCGGCTAGCTTAGCTTAGCTGTTGTCGTATGTGTGACGTCGGTTGCGTCGGCGCTGATTGGTTGAAATCAAAAGACGCGCTTACGTACATTTTTTTTTTCCCCGGAATTTTCCGGAAAGTTCACTTTCATCTCTGAATATTGAACCAAGCGACATAATTTCGTCGAATAAAGGTCTGCTAGCTTAATGCTAGCATACAATGAGAAACGCCAATGACAGGTTAGTAGAAATTAGCATAGATTGTGTTGTATTTTATTTTATTTGTTTTGTTTTTTTAAATATGGAGCAGGAATAAATACAAAAAGCCGACAGCGATATTGGTGGGTATTGGGGGGGCCTTCACGTGCACGTCTCTAAATTTGGACTTGTACGTATGTACTAAACTGTATACTTCTGAGAGTGAAACTGATGAATCGTCATATCACGAGGGACGATGTATACCGCGAGGTGTTTTGACTACCAATGTAATAATACCTTCCAGCCAAGGATTTCATCGGCAACCTCATGGAAAAAGATCCAGCTAAGCGGTTCACCTGCGAACAGGCTCTCAGACATCCCTGGTGAGCTACGCACACACACACACACACACACACACACACACACAGAATGACACAGCAAAGCCAGGCTGACATAAAGACATCAAATCAATGGAGATATTGATTCAGTCGCGAGTGCCAACAAGCTACTCTCCCGTGTGCCAGGATCGCCGGAGACACAGCTCTCTGCAAGAACATCCACGAGTCCGTCAGCCGGCAAATTAGGAAAAACTTTGCCAAGAGCAAATGGAGGGTAAGCTCGTTTGCTGAAGTCACTAAAGATTATTGAGTGCGACTCCGTCAGCGATGGTTTGCGCTTGTGGGAGACGCGCTCACGCGCCGTTCCTCTCTGGGATCTCCGCAGCAAGCGTTCAATGCCACGGTGGTGGTTCGCCACATGAGGCGGTTGCAACTTGGCAGCAGCATGGCGGGCAGCATGGACGCTTCCAACCCCCCCGCCAGGGCGAGCCAGAAGCTGGCACAAGGTCCCGGCCAGGCGGACCGGAACAGGCCGGCTCCCGGTCAGAACGCCGGCTCGGCCGCCAGCCAGGCTTCGTCTTTTGACAACTTAGCAGGGCCGCGCAAGGAATGTGAGTAGTGCGCCGTCACATGCGTGCGTTCGATAATTAAGTTTTCACTGTTTGTAAATGTTGTGCGTGAAACATTTACACCTCAGCAGGATTTATATTATTGACTGAGACGTTTTGGAAGTAGCAATAGCGAAAACTAATTGAAGAATTCCCCCAAAATAATTTGTTTTTAGGTTTTTTTTTTTTTTGCAAAAGTCAAAATTCATGCCAATCTGTCATCTATTTTTTAAACCATTTTTTTCTAATAGTTTTTATACTTAACTCGTTCAGTACCAACCAATTCTAGAACAAATCTGAAAAGACGTTTAAAAACGTCTTTGGGAGTGAATGAGTTAAAAAATATGTATTTCTAAAATTGTGATCATATGAAAAAATTATGTATATTTATATAAAAAATGTTGGGTTTTTTTGCAAAAATCTAAATTCATGCCATTCTGTCATGTTTTTTAAACCATTTTTTTCCTCATAGTTTTAATGCTTAAAAAATATGGATTTCTAAAATTGTGATCATATGAAAAAAATATATTTATATAAAAAATGTTTTTTTTGCAAAAGGTCAAAATTCATGACAATCATGTTTTTAAAAAAAAAATTCTAATATTTTTTATGCTTAGAAATATGTATTTCTAAAATTGTGATCATATATATAATATATATATATATAGATATAAAATATTTTTTTTGTTTTGCAAATCTTATTTTTAAGATTAAGATTGATTTTATTGTAAAGTTACATCATTTCTTGTCATCAGGATATCATGTTTATTTAATCTCTTTTTTAAAAACATCGCCTGATGGACGTATTGTATTCCTGGTTTATTTGATTCCAATTTTTATTTTTTCCTTCCAGAAACAGTCTTGAAATCGAAATACAGAAAAGCCTGAAAGGGGGAAAAAAAAAACCAAACAAACAAAAAGTTTGACGCAAAAAATAGTTTTTAATCATGGCATGGTTTTTAATTTATTTATTTTTTTTTGAAAAAGGGGGGGAAAAAACCAACAAATCAAATATTTATTTTTAAATCATCCATCCAAACAAGACAGTTATTTTTCCATTATTTTGTTGTTGTCCTCTTTTTTTATTTTTTAAAATTTTTTTCTCTGAGCCCCCACCCCACACAAAAAAAACCCCCACACATTTGTGATGCTTTAATCTTTGGCGTTGTTACATTTGGCGATTGTCAACATTTCCAATATGGCATGAAACACTTCTCCAGCCTGACAAATTGTGTGCCCATTTGTCTGACTCCGCCCACCCCAGGTGTCGCCGCGCCAGCCACTCCCTGCAGCCTGGCCTCCGCAGCCGCTTCCCCCGCGCCGGGGGGCGAGCTGGGCCGACCGCACCCCTCGGCGGTGCCCGCCCCTGTGCTGGCCGAGACCAAGTGACGCCAGGTGTCGCGGGGAACCAGCTGGGAGGCCACGGCGCTGTGAGGCGGGAGGACGCCAGGAGAGGAGGACGTTTGCCCCCCCCCCCCCCCCCCCCCTTTCGTCCGTTCACTGAACTTCTTCATGGAAGTGTGCCCCCCCCCCCAACCACCCACCCACCATGTCCTCCTCCTTCCCCTCAGCTGGTTCCTCGCCCTGCTCCGAGACGAGCAGAGGACCTTCACCCGGCCGACCCGCCCCCGACCCCTCCCAACTGGGATCCAGCCGCACGACATCACAGACTCCGGCTGAGCATGTTTGTGAGTTGCCTGGCGCTGAATCACATGAATCCGTGTCAACGTCCCTTCTGAATCTCGTCTTTCCTTCACCATACTAATTAACTCCTGTTTGTTTTCGTTCTTTTCAACTCGGGATTGACTGTTGGCAACTGGAATGTTTTCATCCATTTCCCCCCCCCCCCCCCCCCTCTCTTTCTTCTACTTCAAGGTGGTATGTGTGTGTGTGTGTTTTTTTTTTTTTTTTCTGAAAAGGCCATCGCTGTCAAAAATTCGCCGGAGGATTTCTCGAAAACAAAAGACCGCGATCAAGGCGATCGGTCGCCACTACCTCATGCTCATTACCCGGCTTTCGAAGCAAAAAAGCTTCTCCCTAATTGGAGTGCGGGTGGTTTCCCATCATGCACTGCTGGCTTTGTGCGCTTCGTCCCGGCATCCCTCCTTATTTGCTTTGAATAATCTCCGCTCGTGTCGCGCAACAAGTTGACCGTATTTCATTCATCGTTAAAAATGCAACATTTAGCACCTTTCTTTTTTCCCTTTGGGATTTGTCCGTCCGTGTCAGTTTTTGCTTCAAAAAGTGCTTTAAAAGAACCTTCTGACTGTTGAGAGAGGAAATGTAGAAGTTAGGTTTTTTTTTTTTTATTATTATTTTTTTTTTTATAAGACTCGCGTTGCTCTAAAATGAGTTTCCGAATGTTGCCCTTGAATGGGGTCAAAGTGAAACGCTCAGAAATGTAAACCGCGTTGGCAAGAGTGTTCACACACTAAAAACAAAACAGCCCCCCCCCCAAAAAGATCCACTCAAATTAAAATTAACTGAATTTTAAAAACAAATGTCAAAATGAAAAAAAAAAAATTTACAATGAAAAATGTCAAATTCTTATAACCCTGCTTTGGACCTGATTTTTTTTCCACTTGTGATGACGAAGATGCCCCGATAGTTTTTGTCCGTATCACGTCACATTTTGGGGCGTGTTTGCGATGACCCCTCCCCCTTACCCCCAGTTTTCCCACGTGGTTCTCTCACGACTCGTTTTTGCCTTTAGCTTGTCCAAAAATTTGAACATTCTTCTCTCTCTCTCTCTCTCTCAAAGCCATGATGTCGCCGCCGCCGCGCCGTTGAGTTGCACCCAGTTCAGTCGTGCTCAGGGAAAACTGCGCCCGCTCTGTGCGCCGGCGACCCGCCATTTTAGTTTCACTTTCACTCCTGAAGCTAGTTTGGGTCACTTTAGTATAGGTATGATTTTTAAAACTTTTTTTTTTTTTTTAAATCCAATGGAAATGGAAATCCACCTCAGTAGCAACCACAACGTTAAGATACCTGACAGATTCAATTTGACATTCTGAACTGCATTCTGCCGATGGCTCAAGGTGCGTTTATGCTGCGTTCAAAGACTGCTGGCAAATCGGAAATACAGTGAAACTCCTCTACAATGAAACCTACATGGGCGAAAATACCCCCTAGTGTGAAAAAAATCATACATACGTTTGTGTGTGTGTGTGTGTGTTTACATCTGAGATCAAATTTGCTACAGTGAAAAACCCCCTGTTGTGAAAGATTTCTTGCTTGCAAACATGATTTCTTTGTCGAGGAGTTTCACTGTACCGCATTTCCAACTTACTTCTAGAACGTCGCCTTTTAAAATATTTTTGCCGAACGTGTCAACGGTTACAATGGCCTCTGTTTTTGTGGCCAAAGCAGAGCGGGCGCGATGTCGGCACACATATCAGATTGTCATTCAATGTTATCCCTTTATCGTGAATATGTAGCCAAAGACCAGAGCGAGGAATATTATGGGAATTCCCTCACGGGCTTCGGCAGAAATAGACGAGAAAAGTATGATACTTTGATAGATTTTGTATGATTTTATATGATCGGGGTTTTTTTTGGGAGGGGTTAGCTGCCATCATTGCTTGGGTGCGTTTTATCTCCTCTCCCGAGAGTGCGGCTACCGAATGTTTCAATCTTACCGTCCATCCATTTTGAATGATTGTGTTCTAATTTTTATTTTTTATTTTTTTGGATGGCGCTGACATGGTTTGTGTTCCTTGTAAGTATTTATGCACATGTTATACGACGCCACTGCATGGAGGACAACCTGTATATTCCCAGAAGCTTGAAACTGAACCGACTTTGTCCTGTGCAACCCCCCCCTGGTTATTTCGGTGTGTCTTTAGATGCATGTTGTCTTAGTGGACTATCTTAACAAAATGTGTGTGAGCGTATGTGTGTGTGTGTGTGTGTGTGTGTGTATATATATATTTTTAATTGATTCAAATATGTGTGTGCCAGTCAACTATGACCTTGAATCTCCATGGTTTATTATTCCCCCCCCAAAAAAAACACAAAAAAATTGAGTGCCGCTTTTAGCATTTTCTCAGAGGAAACGAAGCGTCATAAACAAAACAAAACAAAAAATTCTAAGGGCTTAATCTGATTGATTATTCATGATGACCCTGTTGGCTGTACATAGTGAGATGGATTGCTATGCATTTTCCAAATTCGGTTCCAATTTTTTTTTTTTTGTGGGTGCGTGGGGAGCGACAAATCCAGAAAAGTATATTAATGCGAATGTTGTACAGTCAACCCTCTTTTTAAAATAAAAATGTTTACTGAACACGTCTGCTCACAATGGAAAGCGACACGAGGAAGCGTCATTTCCTCATGTAAAGGAAGGCGGGAGGAGTCAAATGGTGCATTCAAGTGCGCTCAGTTTGTTCGACAACCGAAATTTGTTCGTCATCCGAGGCATAAAAAACTTGAAATTTTTGGTCGAAAATCGAATTGGATGAGAACCGAGACGTTCCAAAACCGAGGTTTGACTGTACCAGTAATTCATGTACATTTTTTTTAATTTTCTATATGAAAAAAATTAAATCTGATTGAGGAATGTGCAGTACTGCGGTCGGAGGTTTTCGTGATCATACTCTGGGCTTTGGTGTTTTTTGATTCGGGGTGTTTTTAAATACTTGTGTGCATTGCTTGTGAATATAAATGATCCGTTTCATGATATTTCACAAATGTTTTGCCGTTGAGGGAGATGATGAGCGATTGCGTGTGTGTGCGCGTGCGCTTCCGAATGTTCATTGTGATTCTCTTTGGAATGTTCCAATACGGGGGAAATTAAAAAAAAAAATTCCCCTTTAGAGTTTTGACATTTGACAGTGCAGTCGAATGTTTCAGTGTTCCGGTACCACTTCAGTGTCAGTGAACAACACGTGATGATCTCAGGCTTACGTTTTTGTTTTTTTTTTGCCATTTTATAAGGAAGAAATCCAAAGCTGTGACAACTCTGAAAAACACACTGGGGAATTCAAGTGGCTCTCAATGATCGCAGTATCTTGTCCGTGTTGTGTCAAAAAAATGAACCGATTTTTTAATTGTATTTATTTTTTTGCATCCGGCACGTCACCGTCACGCTCATCGACACCCCCCCCGCGTCTCGTAAAACGGGCGCCGCCTGCCGCTTCTGACTTGTGTGTGTCCATGGGGGCTTGTATATCGGATGCCTTCGACAATCATGTGCACATATCAGAGTTACCATGACGACAACGGGGCTGGATTGTCTTTTGTTCGAATTTTTCCTCCTGGAATAAATCCTGAATGATCACCCCAAAAAAAAAAATTGGCTTTCTTTTCTTTCTTGCATACAAGCATTTTTACACTTACTTCCTGTTTGATGTCATTCTAATTGTGCTTTTTTTTTTTTTTCCTCCCGCCCACCAGCAGGCTTCTTTCGGCTGCGCGCATGTGGCCGTAAGGCCAAGTTTGACCACGCCGGATCGAGCGTAAAAGGTATTTGGTGCGAAACAGATGTCGAGCAGACAAAAGACAGATGCTGCAAAAAAATCTCCAGGCGATTGTTACCTTTCTTGGCTCAAGGTAGAATCCTGGATTGGGGGGGGCTCCTGCAAAGGCGCCGTTTGCAGATGGCGCCTCCTGGAACTATAAATTCCTAACTAATTGTCTGCTCTTTCGATTTTTAAGCGTTACACTTCCACAACTGTTTTTGAAACGGTCAGTAGGAGTGACCTGAATGCATGTCTGCCGATTTTTTTTTTTTCATTTTAAACTGATGGTCGTGGTTTACATATTAGTGATTGATTGCGCAATAAAAAAAAAATTTTTTTTTAATGCTGAAATTTGCGTCATATTTGCCGCCCATTTAATTCAATATCTGACTTATGAAAACGAAGTTGAACTGAAAACTTCCCCTATCGGATATTTGCACATCCCTCCATATGGTTTCTCTATTTTCTGAACCTCCTCCTCCGGTTTTCAGGTGCTTCTGGTGGCTTGATTTGTCTATGAATGATTTACCAATGCCTGTAAATCTTACAACCTTTTTTTTTTTTTGCCTGCAGGTTGAGCTCGGAAAAAAAAAGACAGCGGATCCCCTTTCCCTCCAGGGGTGTTCGTGGGACGTAGAGATGCGGAGGTGATGTATTTTCCCTGCATCCAAATGTCTCTTGGGCGGAGTCAAATTTTCAGTCGCATGATTATTTCCACCCCGGCGTTCAGAAACGTATCACCGCGAATACTTAAAAAAGATATCGCCACGGCGTAAGAACACTCACTCTCCATCCAGGCCGAATTATTAGAGGAATATTTCAACGACGTCCTGCTGTTCTTACCCCTCGCAAACACATTCCATTCACTTGATGAACCAGACATGCCGACCGGTCCCCTCTCCCCACACGTTAGAGCGTATCCTCTGACCTACAATTCTCCAAGCATGTGCGCGCCGGCGTAATCATGTAGGCTAAAGCTATTCAGTTGTAAATTTATGAGGTGTCTTGACCAGAATAGAGACATAAATTGAATTATGACAACTGCAGAGGCGCAAAAAAAAAAAAAACGTGCTTAGCCAAGCTGTTTTTTTTGTGGCGCTTGTTTTGCAGGGGTCGGCAACCCAAAATGTTCACAAACGCCCCCATAGAATTTATTTTGTGATTTCCTCACTTGATTTTTTTGTTTTTGTTTTGGTGCATTATTTTCGCTTTTTTTAGTGTCAGTGAAGTGATCACGAATTTCCGTTTTTCCGAGGCTGTCTTTGAACGCCTCTCGAGTCGAACGAGGAGAAGGCACGGACGCGGACGTGTCTTGTGTTTGTCGAGACTGTTAAAAGCATAAATAAAGTGTACGTTTTAAAACACCACAGCTCTCCTTTTTTGGAGCTGCAACATGTATCTACAGTAAAACTTGTTTATTGTGGTTAATGGGGACCAAAACCACCCGCGATAAACGAAAATCCGCGAAGTAGCGACCAATTAACATATATATATATATTTAAAAAATTGCCCCATGTGGGCCTTTGCGCTTGAGTAGAGCGTACTAACACACACACACACACACACACACACACACACACACAGGCCAGCGATCCCACGGTGTGCAGATGTGTTTATGATTAGTCAATTAAGGTTGTTTAGACAATTAAGGATGGAAAATACTTGCTTTTGTTTTTATAAGTCTCTCTCTCTCTCCCTCGCGGACCGTTTGCGGACTTTTTGCAGACTTAAAAAAAAAAAAAAATTATGAATATGTTTGAAAAAATCCGCGATGCACCAAAGCCGCGATAAACGAACCGCGAAATAGCGAGGGAACAATGTATCTCTATTTGAGCTATATTAGCCCACTAGCAAAATCTTTTTCCATTTTCAAACATTTTTTTAATAAAGTTCCAGGGAGCCACTAGATGTCGCTAAAGAGCCACATGCTGGCTCTGGAGCCGCGTGTTGCCGACCCCCGCATTAGTACAAAGAGCATGTAGCGTTTTCTTTGTGTAGTCTACAAAAAACAAAAACTAAAAAATCGGGCTCCAGCTGTTTTTTGCAACCACTCGGCGAAACAAAATTGATTCCATTCAACAGTTTTCTTTCTTCTTTCCAGCGGACCTGATTTGTCTTAAGGCGCTTGCACGTGCATCACAACCAAGCAAACGTGGGTCCAAATGCAATTTTGTTGGGTAAAAAGTACTCTCGTTCATTTTTGACGTGACACACGAGCGAAAGCATCAGGATACTTTGCAGTCACTGAGAGAGATGCTTAATTCGGCGTACTGGAATAAGAGACATTGGGTATAAAGGAGGTATAAAAAAAAAATCGAGAAGCAGTCAATTCGGTTCTTGACGGAATTCTTCGAAATGATACATGAGCGCATTTTGAATACATGTCAGCGTTTGTATCGACCAAACTTCCCAATAACAGGAAATCAAATCAACTGATGTCTTCATTTTTGCCCTTCGCGGTGTCAACAATCGCCCGTTTACGACTTGACGCCCTTGAAAAGCAGACGGTGACACCGCGCTCGTTTTCCAGCCGGACTCTGAAAACAGTCCCGCGAAATGAAAAAGTGTGACTGCGCCATCTCACCGCCGCGCTTGTTTACACAGAGCTTCACAACGTTGGAAGTCCATTGCATTCCGAGCTTACCCACTCACCCCCGTCTGTGGTTGGACAAAAGCTGCGCAAGGAAGGGGCGGGGCCTCGACGCTGCAACACTTATCGGAAAGAGGCAAGTGTGACTAATTTCTATTTCAGGAGGTTTTTTTTGTTTTTTTTTTGAGGGGGGGTGGTCCCATAAAACTGGGGTTGGGACCAATTTTGTGTTCGAAAATGTTGGTCATTAAATTTAGCATTGTCATTCCCTGCCGGCCATTTTCAAGACCCGCGGGCTCTTGTGTTCTATATTTATACATAAGCCAAATGTACCAAATGAAAGAATAGACCCTCTCCTTTTGCTGTTTTTCCATTTTTTTTCTCATCAGCACCCCCCCCCCCAAAAAAAAAGTGGACTCACTAACTGTGCTGCTCTTTTCGCTAAGATGGGATATTGTCGCCATCTAGTGGTGATTGTACATCAGTGAAGTTGTATCCAAGTTTGACATTTGCACTGGAGCGGCACCAGATGCCCCCCACCCATCCTCATTCGACAAAAAAAATGTAACGGGCAGTTCCTACAGCTGTGTTGCTAACCCAGTAGGTTTAACTCATCAAGATGAGTCATTTTTACCCTTGACCCAATGGGTATGAGGCCAATCCTCGACTCGATGCACTAACCCAGCATTGGCTCAGTTTCTGGGCTATTTCGCCCAATTTGGGTTACTTTGGACCAAACTGTGTATTTGGGATTGTGGTGGCATGAGAGGTGGATTAACGTATCGCAATGAAGGCCCAGGCACCAAATACACGCCCCGCAATCATGCGTAGAGCAGCTCAATGATGGTTTTTGCCCATCAAGACCGCCCAGCAGTCTCTTGACAGTCCACTCCGACGAGCAGGTTTTCCTCGGTTCATCAGAGTTTCATTCTCTGTTGTAGGGCCGGGCCGGCGTATCGCCCCGGCGAAAGTTCTTCCTGCGCGATGCTGTTGAGGTGAGGGCCGGCTTGGCGCTCGAGCGCCTCGAGCCTGGCCAGCAGGTCCTGCGCCTCCCGCTGGGCCTTTCGCGCGGCCTTGCGGGCGTTCCTCAGGGAGCGCTTGGCCTTGCGGACGCGCCCCTTCAGCTGCTTGTTCCGGCGCTCGGCGGCGGCCAGGCGCTCCTGCAGCTCGCGGCCTCGCTCCTCTTCGTCGAACAGCGCCGCCTGCACAGAGGAGCACAGCAGCTGGAGAGGGGGGGGCGGGGGGGGGGGGTTTGAGCACAAAGTTAGCTTCGTTAGTCGAGTGAAACAACCTTCGAATTGAACCCACACAACTCCTCTACAACAAAATCTACATGAGTGAAAATACCCCCTAGTGTGAAAAAATCTTGCATTAACGCCATTCCCACTTTCCTGTTTCAAATTTGCTACAGTGAAAAACCCCCTGTTGTGAAAAATTTCTTGCTGCAAACATGATTTCGTTGTAGAGGAGTTTCACTGTATAACGCAACATGAAACATTTCTATTTTCGTACTTTATAAACTGGCGAGTCATTCTCATAGGGTCCTAAGTAGGTTCTCTGTGGGATACCCAAAACATGCACATACGCAGCATCTGTCCAAACATCCGCGTCGTACCTGCCAGCTGTTAAAGCATCATCTGTACAAACACCGTTTAAGTCACGCGTGCACTGTAAAAAGTACAACATTCGAATTCCAGACCAGAGCAGGATGGAAAACACGCCGCGGCACGTGTCTTTTCGGGGACAGCGGTCATGTGATCAGGTTACAGGTTATCATTATCGGTGCACGTAGCAGGATTGAAACATTAAATAAATGAAACTTGTGAGCGAAAATCCCTCAACTAGTTTTAGGCGGCAGGGCGGGGGGGGGGGGCGGGGGCGGGATTGACTACCTTTCAAGCTTCTGAAAGTCCACATAAAATATTTATGAGAGCCATAAAACAGTTTTTGAGCTTTGAGCGTTCCCCCCTGCAAACTCCCTCATCGGTGCACGTTAAAAGTTAATGTGCTAATTAAGAACTTTGTTCCACACTAGCCGTGACTTCTCCGTGAGTGCATTATACGACATTTAAAATGTGCCTTAAAGGGGTCGGGGGGGGGGGGGGGGGGGCGCAGTTGCTTGTCCTTCACTAGAAAGATCACACGGTGTCCTCTAACAAAAGCTTAATGAAGGGTTTTTGAAAGGAGAGGAAGTCTCTTGTGTGTCCTTCGGGGGGGTGCCTGGTTCCCACGGGGGTGGAACGACACCCCCGCGCTAAACTCCTGGGGCCTCCGTGATGTCTTGAAAGCTTCACGTGTCGACGGGAGGATGACAAAGCTTTTTGTAAACTGGTACAAGAAGGGATGAGAATTTGAGGTCTCTTCATAAAAACCAAAACAAAAGGCCTTCCTAAATTCCTGAACAGTCACGACCCCCCCTCCGCCCACTACGACCCTCACCTGAGACATGTGAGCGCTCGCCCCCCCCCCCCCCCCCACTAGCCTGGAGGTCAAAGTTACACGGAACCAAAAGATGCGCGTTGGCTTTGCGCTCTGAACTGAAGCTGCCTAGTGACCCGCAGTGCGTCACAGATGACCATCTCTGCTATTTGACCTTTAACCTCCCCCGCCAACAGGTCGCTTGCTATAATCCTCACCGGGCCGACATGTGAGCGTGTGCGGCCAATCACGTGCTGGTTGCATCAAAGTCATTCAATCAGTTGCTTGTGTGTGTGTGTGTGTGTGTGTGTGTGTGTGTGTGTGTGTGTGTGTGTGTGTGTGTGGGTTCAAAACTGACTTCTGACTCACCCGGTGGGGTCCAGTTTTCTCATGGTGACTAAAATTTGGACTGCTCCAGTTTACCCCCCCACCACACAAACACACACACACACACACACACACATTCCTAAATTGCTGTGTGCATATCTGCGTAAACACACATTTGTCTCCTCCGGTCGATTTCGTTTCGAACGAAATGTATTTTGTTGTTCGTGTCCACAGGTTGTGTATCGCTGATTTTCAACCGATCAAGGAAGAAGCAAGGGTTGCCATAGCAACAAACCCGCACCAAATGGCCAACTTGAAATGAAGTCGTGGAGTTGGCGACGGGGCAATGAGGTTGGATGAATGCGAGAACCCTACCCTGCTGTCTTCCATAGTGTCCCACTCGGGGCTGAAAGTGTGGAACGGTTGGCTCCCCTGGGTGCAGTTGGAGAACTGGAAGAGGCTGGAGAAGGTGCGGCGGTTCTCGGCCGTGTCGGGGAAGATGGCGTCCTGGAAATTGACGCCGTGCGGCAGGATGTTGTAGTTCTCGTCCATCCTGGTGAAGAAAGTGGGCAACGTTCAGAAAGGACGTCGTACATTTCGGGGTGAGGTACATTGTTGACGACTTTTTCTTTCTGATCACTTACTCTCTTTTTAAATTGAATAATTGGTCTGTGTGCACTACACTGGTGGCTCTTAAATTGGAGTTCTGTATTTAGCCCTTACAGGGACGGCGGTTACTACAATGGACATCTTATTGGGTTATAGGTTACAGTGAAACTCCTCTACAACGAAATCTACATGGGTGAAAATACCCCCTAGTGTGAAAAAAAATCTTCATGCATTAACACCATTCCCACTTTCCTGTTTCAAATTTGCTACAGTGAAAAAAACCCTGTTGTGAAAACTTTCTTGCTGCAAACATGATTTCGTTGTAGAGGAGTTTCACTGTATCATTATTTGTGACATGTTGTTGGTGGAAACCGTGCAAATTAAGTTTCTTATTAATCAGGCCAGATGTTTTGGTTGAATAATTTTTTTTTTCCAAATCTTATTTGACATTTCGTGATGCATGCGGTTCATGTTCCGAGTACAGTGATCCCTCTCTCTCACGCGGTTCACTTTCCGCGGCTTCGCTGTTTAACAGATTTTTTTAGTGCCGTTTTTTAATGCTTTTAACCCTTTAAATGTGTCGACAATACAGTACAGTAAAACTTCCTCTACAGTGAAACCTACATGGGCGAAAATACCCCCTAGGGTGAAAAAATCTGTGTGCTTGTGTGTTTACATCTGAGATCAAATTTGCTACAGTGAAAAACCCCCTGTTGTAAAAAATGTCTCGCTGCAAACATGATTTCGTTGTAGAGGAGTTTCACTGTATTTCCAAAAACTATTATAGTTATTTGTTGAAAACGTTTGTTTTTTTGTAATTGGGCCTGAAAACAGGTTTTGGTCTTTGATTTCATTGTCTATATAGTTAAGTATTGTATACTAACTGTAAAAAAAAAAAGTTCACTACTTCACGGATTTCACTGGTTCTTTTTGGAACGTAACCCCGGCGATAAACGAGGGATTACTGTAAATGCAAACACTGACGCGCCGACGTTGGAGCCTACCTGAGGAAGAAGAAATAGGAGTAGTTCTCCATCACCGTGTGAGACTGACACGAGAGGTAGCCCAGGCCGGTGAAATTAAGTCGGGACCCCGCCGGGACCTCCAGCATGCTCCCCCAGGCTTGATCGCACAAAAGCTCCACTTCCGCCGAGTACAGCAGCCCATCCTCCGCGCCCTCGTACCCGTAACCGAATCCGACGGGCAGCGAGTTGTACAGGCTGTCCACCCCGCCGCCCAGGGGCTCCCGGTGGATGGCCAGAACCCGCGCGTACACGATGATCTCGGCTAGCTCCGCGCGGCATCCCTCGCTCAGTGGCCGCCACTCGGACGGCAGCTGACAGCCTTCCGCCAAAGTATACCAGTGCGTCAAAACGCCAAGCAGTGCAAGGAGAATAACAAGGCAAGTCATCGCGGAACCTTGGACTGATGTTCAACTTGCAATTTGAGTTACAATTTGACGATAATGAACACAAAAAGAGGCAGCCTTAAATCGCTCAGCTGCATAAATAGGAAAAGTTGCATTGAAACAACGTGCAATGAACCTGCTCCTTTAGTGCAAAACTTTGGCAGTCAATTCCAAAGTGTCCAACTCATTCACGCGCCTCCTTCTTCAAGAGAAGCACCGGCGCTGCATTCAAGTACTCGTGGAAAAAGTGGGGCAAGGAATGTATTGTTGCGTTCCATGACAATTAGCACGTGAAATTCCACCCTTGCGGTGGTACAGTAACTCACAAAACCTTTCGATGTAGGGTTCCAATGTATTTTTAATTGAAATATGCAGAATATCAAACGTAGTAATGTACTTTGTAAATATTCGGAATGTCGTCCTTCATCATTAGAAAGTTTTCAGAACCCACGACGCTAAACTCATTCCTTAACGCATCATTTTGTATCAAAGATGCCCTTACGGACTCATTTCAGTTCTCGTCGTGTCATCCAAAGTTCAGGGTTCAAAAATGGCAAGCGTTTGGGGTTTGTTGGAAGTATTAGGGTTTCAAAGTAAGGTTTAAATACAGAGAATTTTTTACGGTAGTTTCTAGCAAGGGGTTCAGACGCCATCCTTCCTTCCTTCTGCCTCCCTGCCTGAGATTCCTTCCATTTTTTCTTGCTGCCTTAAACAAGTTTATTTAAAAAGGTACACACAATACCAGCTTTTGGTCCACCCTGCATATTACTGTATTAAATAGAATCAAGACCTATTGTAATTAAACTCGTTATTTGTACGGAGTTTGTACGGGCCCGGGGGAATCCCTGGGTATGAATTGCAGAAGCGACTGAAGTGCATCGGCAGTTTGCGTTTACAACACTGCCATCTAGTGGATTTTAAACTGAATGTGAATACTGTACTGCACAGTACTGTATCGGTGAATACAAGCTGTCATCTCTATTCGTTTTTAAGAAACTTGTGACAATACGCCGTGGAATCAACCAAAACTCAAAATAATTAGGACATTTTAAGTGTGCTGTTCAACTGTAGAATATGTTTTCTTCTGTATTACATACAGAAGAACTAGACATATTCGTAGCTAATTTCTATACTGTACAAGGAGTCCTCGGTTTACGACGGTGTTCCGTTTCAACGACGGCGACGTTATCAAAATGTGTGCGTAGTCTATCACTAACCTATGTTAACGCATTAATAAAGTCATAATAATGGTAAATATGTTACATTTTTTGTAAGAATTAGTTCGTAGCGCGAGGTTGGTGATCGTCGTAAACCGAGGACCAACTTTCTCGTCGATGCATCTGACATCTTTTTTTTTTTGCTACGTCACTTCAAGGAAATGGATTTCGTCAAGTGTGCGTAGCTTCTGCCAGGAAAACAAGACAAAAACGTTCTTCACAATAAAATACTTCAACTTCCTCACGGCCCACAATGAGTGACAGTCGTTGACGTGTTATACCTTATTTTGAAGTCTCCAACCAGAAGCGTGTTTGTTTACGGTGGTGTACTTGAAGTTAACCTAAAACCAGGAGCAGACATTGCAAGGTTCATCAACAATCCAACTCTTATCCTAATATCAAGTATTGCGCCGCTGTGGTTGAAACGAACGTCCAATTTCTACTTCCAGGATCCCAATAGAGGTCAGTTTTAAACGAGTGACGCAGTTTGGGCGAAATGTGTTCGAAGTGACTTTGAAATCGTACTTGGCTCGTTGTTTATTACGTACTGAAACGGAAAGTAGATGCATTGTATAATACTTGGTTCTCCCGAAACGGAAATTTACTCTTCCAGTCGTGCCGACTGGACTTCTGTGACTCCGCTATGGGGGGGAAAAAACACAACATTGTGGAAAGAGTAGAAGCGTACGCGTTTCTTTGAAACTAACAAAACTGAAGCTACATTTACAATCTACACACACATCAAACCATCTCGGAGTAAACAAGGAATGAATTTAAAAGAAAACTAAAACTTTTACATGAGTGTGCTTTATAGTTTACAGTAGATCTCTTCTGAATGCGAGAGGACAAAACACTCGCTTCAGCCTTATTTGCTGTATAAACGCTCATTCAAAGCAGCGATTGAGCCGATGAGTAATGTGGACCTTCAGGACTTGATAAATTGTCATGTGACCCGCCGACGAAATTATGTAATTTCAAAGAGTTGGGCAGTTTTCCTTATGCTGCACAATGCTCAAGTACTGAGTCACTTCAGAGACAGTAATTACTTTTCACAGATAAGTGAATAAACCGCATGGGAAATGTAAAAACCACAAAATACGAGACAAAACAATGCCCCGTCAAACCAGTATAACTAATACTATGGCAGTGTCACTTGAAACTAGGATTGCAAAGTTATGGGACTTTTCAAAGTTTGTGAGTCAACTGGCTTTGCAACGCTTATCAAAACAGCGTTCTCAATAATATAAATAGAAACGTTTTGTCTTTTATTCCTCCTCTCAGCGGCATGGCATCCGAGTTCCCCATAATGAATGGGGAGATCTCCCGCTCCACTAGTTTGGTGGGAACGCCGGAGGAGGCTTTGTGCCAGATGAACATTCTTATCCAAGAAAACCGCAACCTGAAAGGTGAGAGAAGCTTGTGGGCTCATTATATTACTGTTGTTGTTGTTGTTAAACCATCCAGTTCACCTGCTCTTTCCTCCTTCCCCCAGAGGCTCTGCGTCAGACCAACCTGACGATGAAAGAACGTTTCGAGGAGCTGTGCACGTGGCGCGAGAAGCAGCGGGGTGAACGGGTCTTCCTGGAGAGGAGGCTTGGGGAGGCCCGGGTCCAGATTGAGGCCTTGGCAATTGAAAATGAGTTAATGAATGAGAAACTGGACGCGGCATCAAAGTCAATCGATACTTTGGGTGTCTCAAAAGTGAGTGCACTTGTAATACGGTAAACCCTCGTTTGGTACCGCAACGCGTTCTGGCTCTCCTTTCCCATATGCGAAGACATTACGCTCAGGATTTACACATTTAAAAAAAAAAAAAGGGACACAAATAATGAACACCAACATGGCAGTGGGGAACACTCATCCTAATTTTAGTAACATGTCATTTCCAGGTAGCAGCTTCCAGTCACAGCGCCGAAATGGACGCCTTGCGTACTCTGATCACTCGACTGCAGGCGGAGAAGAACGACCTGGTGGCTCTCAACTCCGAGCTGCAGCTGAAGATCGAACAGAACTCGCCTGAGGACTCCTTCTTCCAGGTCATCACTGTGTCGGTGAGGAGAAGAAACCCTGAAAGCATTTCGCCGTATTTACAAAAATTTTTATTTACATAGCACTTTCCAAACAGCTGCGGCTGTAACAAAGCGCCTGACAAAAACGGTTAACGTAAAACAACAAAATAATATAACGCAATACAGAACTTAAAGCACGGACAGTCGTGCAATCTTACCCACTTTTCCTTCATACGCTTTGTTGTTTGAAGCGAGGAGAGAATCAAAGAGTGGATCGGAGACGTCCTGTTCAAAATGTGCACACGTCTGCTACAGTGAAACTCCTCTACAATGAAATCTAGCGTCGTAAATGGGTATAACATCCAGACCCCAAATATAAGACGACGCCCACTTTTTCAGTCTGATTTCAATGCAAAAAAAAAAAAAACGTCTTATACGGTGAAACTCCTCTACAACGAAATCTACATGGGTGAAAATACGCCCCAGTGTGAAAAAATCTTCATGCATTAACACCATTCCCACTTTCCTGTTTCAAATTTGCTACAGTGAAAAACCCCCTGTTGTGAAAAATGTCTTGCTGCAAACATGATTTCGTTGTAGAGGAGTTTCACTGTACAAGCTAAGTTTGAAAGTAAACAAGTAGCTGAGGCGTCCAATGACCAAAAAAAAGAGTGGTTCACTTTTCCCGTCCCATGTAATTCTGTTTCAATTCCAAGGGGCCACTCTCCAAGCCATCCCAACAGCGCCGGCATCTCTGCTAAACAAAACGGGGTTGTGAAAAACGCTGCCCATTACAGGCGCAAAAAAACACAAGCGTCCCGGGGGACTGTCCAGCGGCGACCGTCAAATAGCGCCGACATCCCTACCAATCAAAATCAAAACAGCCACCACCAAAAACAAAAAAAGCAAAGCTCTTGAAGATCACTTGCCGGTTCACATAATTAAGCGACACCCGCGTCTTTTTCAGGAGGAAGGCAGCCTCAGCATGAAGGCCGCCGGCGAGAGCGGCAAATATCCCGACGTGAGCATGATGGCGTCCCGTCTGGACAACGGGGACGTGACCGTCAGCCACCTGCTGCAGTCCCTCAGGAACGAGACCCAGCGAGCCGAGCAGCTGCAAGCTGAGCTGCAGTCCACGATTGACATGTACAGTGACTTCAATGTAGTTTCTTGGCACCAAGATGGCGTCTATGTAATGTTTTTATTGCCTTGGTCTTAGTACAAAAAAAAATCAGGAAAAAAAAATATTTTGATCTTCTTCTGCAGCCAATGATTAACTTTGATCGTTTTAAAGAAGCTACAAGCCCCACAAAAAAAAACCCCCAAAAACCGTCAACTGTCTTTGATGCTGTTTCACAACCTATCTTGCACTCCTTAACAGGATCAAATCGATGGAGGAAAAGAGGAGCCATCATGTGACCGTAACGACACAGACCAACATGACAGAAGAGCCCATAGACCATTCGAAGACAACCCAGGTATTTACTGGACATGTTTTTTGCGCGGCTTGAAGTAAATTCCCCTTTTATTGACCACACGCTGCAACGGTGAGGCTAGCTGCTGCAATATCAGCATAACATCCTGTCAAAATCAGACCTTCAAAAAAAATTTTTTTTCTCCGCACTTTCAGGCGCACTCCAAATGATTTTTGTGCTCGTTTGAGTGTTACACAAAGTCCTTTTATTTTGAAGGTCTGGGATTTTTTTTTTTTTTTTTTTGAGTAAATGAACGCTTCCATTGTGGAATACATCTTGCCAGTTGTTGAACCACTTTTACAACGACTTTGAAGATGCATCGAATCCAGGAAATTAATGGCTGAGTCGCAGGTTTTTATTTTCCTTGTAACACAAAAAGAGTACAAAAAAACAAGTCCAAATTTTGATGAAAAATTGTGAAAACCATGTCACGCAAAAACTGGGGTTCCTCTGTATTGTCATTTAGAGAGTATAGTTGCAGAAAATGAAACATGGTTAACTCATTCAGTACAGTGAAACTCCTCTACAACGAAATCTACATGGGTGAAAATACCCCCTAGTGTGAAAAAATCTTCATGCATTAACACCATTCCTACTTTCCTGTTTCAAATTTGCTACAGTGAAAAACCCCCTGTTGTGAAAAATGTCTTGCTGCTAACATGATTTTGTTGTAGAGGGGTTTCACAATACCAGCCAATACTGGACCAAGTCTGGGTGTGAATGAGTTAAAATTCTAAAACTGGTTTTGAATTATTATTATTATTATTTAATTTTTTTGTTAGCTTTTTCTCCCAAGCTGTATATACCGAAATAATGACAATTTCATCAAAATATACTTCCTCTGTGTAAAATCGGGGCTTGTTAATCGAACACAAAGCTAATACCCTTCATTTTTTGCATTTTATTTTTTATTATTGTATGAAAAAGCCCGGCAAAATAGAAGCTAAATTTAAAGCTAAAATAGCTTTAAATCCTGTTGTATTAAATGGCAACAGGCGGCGGGTACACAAGTTAATCACGATATGTCGCTGACTGGCATAGATAGATGAACATTCTTTTGTCATGAAAACATTTTCAGCCCAATTAACCGAGAATTAATGACCCCATCGCATCGGGATGACATCTCACCGCACGGCGGTCGGGTAATGGCTTCTCTCAACTGTCAACACAAATGTTTGCCTTGCGTTCCAGGTGGCATCTGAGTTTATCAAATCACAAATGATGATGCTGTTTAAAGAGCTGCAGCAGGCCCAGAGCAAGCTGGACGACGCGGAAAGCATGAAGAAGAACCTGCAGGACCGGTTAGTTCACCATCACCTCATGTCAATGAAAGCTCACTTTCAAAGGATGGCACCGAAGGGTTCCGACTCGGCTCTCTCCTTTAGCTGCCGCGAGGTAGAGAACGACGTGGCCGCTCTGAAGGCGCTGCTGGCGGATTCGCAGGCGGTCAAAACGGAGAACGAGCAACTCAAGCTGCAACTGGACAGCCTGCAGGCGCTGAATTTACTGGTGCAGAAGAAGGTCGGGGAGGGGAGGTCTGTCAACGCCCGTCGTTCACGTCACGACATTGAGTCACATGTCATTCAAATCGGAGAGCTTGACAGAGTGCATGCTGGGTTCATCGTCAGGACCAACCTGGCCCAGCTGAAGGACGCCTACACGAAATTGTTTGAAGACTACAATGAGTTGCAGGAGGAGAAGAAGAGGAGAGAGGTAATGTGTGTGTATATAAAGAAACATTTTTCACGTATTTGTCTGCGGGGGCACCCTGAACCGGTTGCTAACCAATCGCAGGGCACACAGAGACGAACAACCATCTGGCCGAACAATCACAGCTAGGGACGATTTTTTTTGAGTGTTCAGTCAGCCTGCCATGCATGTTTTTGGAATCTGGGAGGAAACCGGAATACCCGGAGAAAACCCACTCAGGCACAGGGACAATATGCAAACTCCACCCACAGGAAGGGCCAGCGCTGGAAATAGACAAACAGGCATTCGCAGTCACAATCACACTTTCGGGACAATTTAGAGCATCCCATTAACCTACTACGCATGGAATACCCGAAGAAAACCCACGCAGGAGAATCCCAAGTCTTGAGCCGGAATCGAACCCATCACTTTTTTTTTTTTCGCCCAGACCCACAAGTGTCAACTCTGGAGTTTCAAAAGGTTTGAATGCTTGTCTATAGGTCGTTTGCGTGGATAGTCTTACCAGTAAACGACCAGATGAGGACTAGCCCAAGAAAACGGAATTCATGACTGCCTTCGCATTGGGGGGGGGGGGTTTCACCCGTCAAATCACTGCAATGCTTGCAGGCTGAGCTGGTGGATAAGGAGGTGGTGGACGATCTTCAAGATCAGCTGAGCGTCGCTGAGAACGCCCTGGCTACCAAGCAGGAGCACATCGACAGCTTGAAGCAGGAGATTTTCAAGAAGGAGAAGGAGCTGGAGACCATCTCCGTCTTGGAGGCACAGGTAGGCGCAGTTCAACTAAGTGGCCCTTGAAAGCAGTCCACAGGCCATTTTTTAAAATTTAACTTCGTAAGAGTTCTGTAGTAGTTGTATTAATTTAATAATAATAAAAGATATATTTTTTGTAATCATAAAATACATTTTCCCCATAAATGTAGTTAATCAAAATAATTAAAAAAAAAATTTAGCAGAGGAAATATTGGGAACTTTTTACAATATTGATTTATTGTAAAAAGCAAACAATTTTACAATATTTTCTTTTGTCAATTATTTGTTTAGAATTATTAATCGAATATGAAATAAATTGAGCATTAATTATTGGTCACTCTTTTTTTGCATTCATTTTTCAAATATTTTATTAGATAAACGCTATTTTAAAATTACATGAATTGCAAAGAAATGAAAAATATGTTTGCATTAAATACAAAGTGCTATTTAAAAAAATTACATTTTATTAAATAATTTGATAATTATAAAAGTGACATTAATTAGAAATAAAAATGACAATTTTTGATGATTAAATTTAACAATTTTACATACAACAAAAATATTACAAAAATAATTTTATTAGTAAATTATTAAGCAGGGGCAATTTTTAATTGTGAATGATGAACTTAGGTGTGAATGAAATACTTGTATTAATTTTTGAATGTACACAAGAAGAAATGTTTGTGAAATACTGTGGAATTTTAGTATATTATTACAAAATTGGCTTTTTAAGTAAGATAATTACATGGAAACAAACTGCACATTAAAAAAAAAAAATGAAATCAGCTGTTTGTCATCACATAAAAACGTGTAAACCTATTGCCGAATGAAGTAGAATGAAATGATGAATAATACAATCAACAATGCGGGAAATATTTCGTTTCACGTTGTTCCTTTATGACCTCATCTTTTTGACCACACCCATCTTGATTCCAAATCAGATGTGGCCCTTGAGAATAATAAACGTTTGCCCTGCCCTGCTCTTTAAGTGACATACAATGTCTGCTGACTAATTAATTGCGCGCCCTTTCTCTCCGCAGGCCGAAGTCTACTGCTCCGATTTCTACGCAGAGCGGGCGGCGAGGGAGAAATTACACGAGGAGAGGGAGCGCCTGGCTGTTCAGCTGGAGTACGTGAAGAAACAGAACAACCATCTGCAGGAGGAGATGAGCCGGTATGCCAAAAGCACTGGAACTGTAGGTAGCAATGTGACAATTGGCAGGAAATGAAATGAGCTTCCAAGTCACTTACCATTGGAACCAAAAAAATGATTTTGTGACTGCGAGAAAGAGGTACGCAAGAAGCGAAACTGTCAAATATTGCCACAAGCATCCCATTGACTGGAAATAATTCCTTCTAATGCTACATTGCTAAGACAGTGAAACTCCTCTACAACGAAATCATGTTTGCGGGAAGAAATGTTTCACAGCAGGGGGTTTTTCACTGTAGCAAATTTGAAACAGGAAAGTGGGAATGGTGTTAATGCAGGATTTTTTCACACTAGGGGGTATTTTCACCCATGTAGATTTCGTTGTAGAGGAGTTTCACTGTATAAGATGTTTTTTTTTTTTTTTGCATTGAAATCAGACTGAAAAAGTGGGCGTCGTCTTATATTTGGTGTCTGGACGTTATACCCATTTACGACGCTAGGTGGTGCCAGATAGCATTGAAGCGAATGCTGATGTACTGTAATTATTTTCTGTATAAACATTTTGAGTCTTGGAAAAGAGGGCGTCGTCTTATAATCAGGGCGGCTTTATATTCGGGCCAATACGGTATGTTCATGAGTCATTTGTTCATTGCAAAGGGCACCATAAAGGTAACGTCGATGTTTTTCCTCATTTTGTGGAATTTTCTCTCTCCAGGCAGAAATTAGGCGACATGCAGAGGAGACATCTGTCTAATCCAAATGCGCACGGGCCAGCTTTAGTTTCAAGAGGTCTGTGTCTTTGCTTTTAAAAAAAAAATAAAAGTTCATGGATGTGATGCTTAAAACAAACAGACTTGGAATAAATACTGTTCCACTCAGCAGTTTTTTTTCTGTCTCGCAGGCACTGACTGGCAGCAACAGGGCAGTATTCCTGAACACGTCTGTCCAAAATGCAACGAAATCCTGCCAGATATGGACTCCCTGCAGATCCACATCATGGACTGCATCAACTAGCCCCGCCCCCCCTTTTGTTGTTCATAGCATTCGCCGTATTTGCACTTTATAATTGGGAGTCTTCCTTCTGGTTGTACCTACTCTCTCCTGTGACGAAGAGTCGATATCCCTTTTTTTTTTTTAATTCAGGTTTGATTGTGTGAGTCAAGGCAAGCTGAGGAATGACCACGTTAAAATATCTGTCAATCGGGGGCTTTTGTATTATTGGAGGGGTTTTTTTTTTCCCCTCCGAATTGTATCATCTGGCACATATATTCTACGTATGACAAGCAGATGTATGTAATTCGAGGAATTTCATACCGTGAAAACGTGTTTAAATGAACCGGCACACTACTGCTGCATAGTATAAGGTGACTGCATTGTTCTTTAAATTTAATTAAACTAATCAGGTCACAGCATTGTTTCATTGTCAAGTGTCAGAAATGACTTAGTCTCAAACTTGCAAAGTACAGTGAAACTCCTCTACAACGAAATCTACATGGGTGAAAATACCCCCCTAGTGTGAAAAAATCTTCCTGCATTAACACCATTGCCACTTTCCTGTTTCAAATTTGCTACAGTGAAAAACCCCCTGTTGTGAAAAATGTCTTGCTGCAAACATGATTTCGTTGTAGAGGAGTTTCATTGTACCAAAAAAATATATATTGCAACACGGCGTTACAAAAGCATTCTCGTCAATGATTTCCTGCACTTGTGAAAGTTTACTCAAAGCTCATCTGTAACAAAAGATAACCCAAAAAAGTCACAAGTACAAATCCAGGAACCGCAAGACATTTTGTTTTAGTCCTGCTGAGTCAAGTAGGCGTATAAATTGTTGTCCACTCTCGCCATCTTTGCCGGTGACAAAGCAGACGTGGCTGCGCTTTCGTCATGATGCTTTGTTGTGTGTCTCAACTCTGCGAGGTTCGCAACAAATTGCTCGTGGAGAGCCTTGATGGCCGCCTTGAGCTCAGCCAGCGGGACCGCGTCGGTGCAGTCCGAGGACGACACCCACATGGCGCTGAGTTCCTCGTGTAGCTCCGTTCGCACTTTCCAGACGGCTTCGTCGGAGTAGCTCGCCGCCTGTTAGGGGCGACAAATGCATGAGATGGATTTTGCACGCGCGATTCGGATCGTTTCACTTACGTGGTGGGAATGATGAGCGTCTTCGGTGAGGCTGCGCGATGCATCGAGTAACAGCATAGTGATGTCGTCGTTTTTCGCCTCGTTCACCGCTTGCCGTTTCACTTTGGCTTTATACACGTGATTGGCTATGTCCTTGAGCGTGGGATAATACGCCCGATGCTGCTCATCCGGCGCCACGCCGTCGGACATTTTGGTTTGAACGTTGTGCCGGAGGACCGCCTGAACGTCCCTCGTGGTGGTGATGCCCTCATCGACGAGTTGCTCGATCCACTTGGATGATCTGCGGGTGGAGCGGTTGGGCTTCAGTTTGGCCGCACGACAAATGTTCGGTGTGGGCTCGCCGGAGAGGAAAACTGACATAAAACCGGCTTTCCTTTGTCACTTCCTTCCCTGCCTCTAAATCTTGCAGCAACCTCTCTTTGGCTTTGGTTTGCCAAATAGTCACGCTCCTCTTTGCCGTCACAACGTACTCCGGTAACCTGCAGATGTGCCAAACGGAGATTTTGGCCTGGCATCCTTTCTTTTTGGTGACTCCAGCGGAAAGTCTCTTTATGGGCCTCTTCAGTTCACAGGATGCCGCGTTTTCATGATTGCTTCTCATATTCTCATCAGAACACGTGCTTTCTATATCACTCTTTCTTCTATGCTCCCTTTTAGGTCCATACTGGCACTCCAGTGTCTTCATGCCGCCGTACGTGAAGGGAACTCCATCATCGGTGATGCGTGGGCTGATGGTCCTGCAGAAAACAAAAGAGCGAGTGCAGAACTTCTTATTCTTGCACTTGAGCGGATCCACTTGCAGGGATGAGGAACGGCGGGTGCAGAATGTCGTTTTGGTAGCTTTTCTGTACAGTTCCAGGACATTGTCTACGCTTGACTCAGTAGTCACAAAGCCGTGAATGTAGTTCCCATCTTTGCTGTAGTCCTGAAGGAAATCCTCCCACTTGACAACACTGAGAACCGGGTCGTCGTCGCTTTCCTCCATCCTGCGATGACATAACAATATTGCAGCTTTACGTTAATTGTCAATCTTTTCCCATCGTTCTTCGATTGATGACTTTACATGCCCCCTTTGACTCAATTCAGGTGAACGTGAAAATACCGATTGTTCATCATATCCATTTTTAAAGCTATTTCACGTCACTCTTCTTAATAGCGCCTTGAGTCAATTCTTACCCATATATTTCCTCACGAACGCCACACTCCAAGAAAAACAAGATACTTGAATTCGGATGTTTATCCAAGTTCAAGAGCGTAACAAGAGCGCCATACGTAAGGCTTTTTCTAGTCTTCAGGACCTCCGTAAGGCACGCCTACTATGCTGTCAAAAAAATTGCCGTTCTATTGAGAGGAAAAAAATACTGATAAAATATGCCACGGCCCCCAATTCACTTAAGTGATTTACTTTTTTTCTTCACATTAGAAAAAAAAAAACACCGACCAAGAAGTAAATCGAAAGTTGAGAGAGACTATTCTTATCAGGCATATTTGAGGCACCTAAAAGGATTTTGACAACAACGGGGTCCTCCGTTTAGCGCCAGTTTGGATTTTCTCCCTCGCTTTTGAAAGAACAGCAACTAAGATATGCTTAATTAAACGAAATAACACTCATATTTGTACGTATTACTGAATAACTGATCGTAAAATACCGTAACTAAATGCGTTTGGATTCCGTTGAATAATATTGAAGACACACAAACTGAGTTTGGCCCATCTATGGTAAATTGGTCGTCCTAATGTATTCGAAGTTTGTACTGTTTATTGAATTCAGTCTACCGGCCATTATTGTAACTATTCCTACTTTTCACGTCCGTTTCCTAATGGTGGTTTGTAAAATGCAAAATGTTTCTTTGTCCTGAACATGTAATGTTAACTGACACTCTGAATCTCATTGTGTAGCTTGGCGGCCGCCCTCAGGTGGACTCTGCCCGATAATGGATTGTAAGTACAGTATTTTATTCGGCATTTCAAAAACTTGCGTGTCAGGTTCATTGAAGACTCTAAATTTGGCGTTAATGAGTACAAGTAGCCTAGAAAATGGATGTCTAACTCCTTAAAAGTGTGTTGAAGTCAATTCGTTACTCTCTGTCCAGGTGAAGATGATCTGGGCATTTTGACAGCCTTAATGGCTGAGAATGAGGGCCGTGGAGAGGAGCAGGAGCAGCGGCAGCAGGCCGATGACTTTGATGACCTGTTTGACAATGACGACGAGGATGAGGAAGGACGAGATGTGGAGCCCGAGGATGAATTGACAGAGCTTTTTGGAGATGTAGACGATATTAGAAAAGAAGACCAAGTCGCTCAAGAAAATAAAAGCGAAGCCAGTGAGAGTCTCAACAGGTCCCAAGAGGAGCTCCAAGGTTTATATCTGCGTCCTTTCTCATGGGACATACCTTAAGTTGATGCTTTACTGATAAAATTGGTTTTCCCTTTCATCGTGTTCAGAGGAATTGAGACTGATGCAGGAGAAAATGCAGACATTGCAGAAGCAGCTGGAGGCAAGCCAGAGTGCTTCCTGCTCCTCATCTCTGGCGAGACCATCAGAAAGCTCACCCTCTCCGAAACCGTCACTTCCCGGCCAGGCCGCCCCCAAGCGTGTCCCAGCGGCTGTGACACAGAAGACAAATAGCCAGTCAGGTAAAAAAAAAATTCAAAATTCGCTGATTCAAAATCTGCTAATATACTATCGTGTTCTCCTGCTATCTGACAGTTCATTGTCATACTTGCTGATGTGCGAAAGGACAAAAAACATATTCATTGTCATGACGGCCCCGTTTCACTTTCATATCAGTGACTTCAACGTCCAGTGCGGTCAGAACAGGAAGTCAGAAGGTGCAGGAGTCCTCTGACTTCATCTCCGAGCTGAGCACCGCTGACTCTTTGAAACGCAAACCCAGAGTGGCCCACCAAAGCAAACCCAGCACTTCACCACGTAAAAACGCATCACATGATTGAATATCTCATCATTTGAATGGCTCATTTATCGCTGGACAATTTTATTTTATTTTTTAAAAATCAGAAGACAGAGTACCATTGGTGGAGATTAAGATGGCAAGCTCGTTCCTGCCCGTGGAAAGCACGAGCAAGGCGGCCACTCCTCGCCGCCAGTCTGCAACCTTCCAGAGCAAACCCTGCTCGACTACGCTAGCGGGATCGCTTAAACTTGACTCGCTTCCTAAAGACGTGGCGATGGAGAAATACTCTGGATTGCGGCTCAGGTCGGCAAACTTTTTATTTTGGAAAGCCTCAATTAGGCGCACTTAAATTTCTCTGAAAACTTCAGCTTTAACGTCGGATGGTTTGTGTACGTTTGCAGGAAGCCACGCGTTTCATCCAGCGATATGGACCGCAAGATGGCTGACCGCCGCCTGATCCGCCTGTCACAGGTGCCGGACCGCCTGCAACGCGAGAAGCTGGAGGACAGCGACTGGGTGACGTTTGGCGTGCTGGTCAACAAAGCGACGCCGCAGAGCAGCAACAGCGTAAATAAATATCGACCGCTACTTCCATGAAATTAGATTCCCAGATGCGTTCGATATTTTTCAAAAAACGTCTCTGCTTTTAAAGGGAAAAACCTTTAGCATCTGGAAGTTGAATGACCTCCACAACCTGGATGTGTTCGTGTCGCTCCTCCTGTTCGGCGACGTCCACAAGGAGCATTGGAAGACCGAAACGGGGACCGTCGTCGGAATCCTCAACCCCAACCCCATGAAACAAAAGGACGGCTATGACGGGGTAAGCGCAAACTGGAGCAAACTTTTGAAATCATTCAGTAGCAGCCAATTCTGGACCAAGTCTGAAAAGACGTTTCAAAACGTCTTTGGGAGTGAAGGAGTTCATAACATGGCAACTGTTGGAACTTTTGAGGTTCAGTGGCCACGACAGTGCGACAGATTATCAGCTTTAAAAAACTCGTTTATTATAACGCGCAGGTCAGCTTGACAGTGGACCACCCGCAGAAGGTGTTGCTGATGGGTGAAGCTCAAGATTACGGCACGTGCAAAGCCATGAAGAAAAACGGCGATCCCTGCTCGCAGCTTGTCAACATGGTAACGTTGCCCATTCGTGGCCCTTTTTCCAAATCTGCGAAAAACTGTTGATAAGGTTTGGTCAATTCTGCTCATTTTGTAACCGGGCCGACGCAGCATAAACTTTACCGGTAGTCGCGAAATACGAAACATTTTGACAACCGCCCCCTACTAAAATTGTTATCATTCCTTTTCGATTCATTACTCACTCAATAATATGAGAAATTGAATAATTGTAATTGATAAAATAAAACATATTTGGAAAATACGTTTTGACAATTACAATGTGATATTTATTGTTTAATTTATTTTTTAAAAAGAATTATACTATTGAAGTAGTTCATGTGGAATTTTTTTTATTAATTATTTTGCGGTTAAAATGACCTATTTTACATATTTTTTAGACTTTCGTTCATGTTATAAAATAATAGTTTCTAACGACATTAACGATAAATCTTTTATGAATAAAACACACAATTTCACGCGCACATTTCTAATTGATTGAGTTTTACAGAGAATTGCTGTCGAATCAATTACCCGTGTAAATAAAATTAATTTAATAAATACGTAAGAACAAGAATGAATTTAAAAGATGTCATTTTTATTTATTTTCAATTATTATATTTATATTTGATTTGTATTTATTATGTTTGAGGTGTGACTTGATGTACACCACGAGGTAACAGATACTTTTTTTTTTTTTTTAAGGGCTCTATAAGTCTAGTTGAGTTGATCGGAGTTAAATTAACTATTCAACATGAATATTAAACAGCATTATTTTATTAGAAAATGTGTGATTCATTCAGAACGACACATCTTGCAGTCAAACTATGATTTGAATTTTCAAATCAGCTATTCCGTACCTCGTCTTTGAGCTAAACTGCGTTTGCCTTCTTCTTCCGTGTGCCCAGTACGAATGCCAGTACTGCCAATATCACGTCAAGGCCCAGTACAAGAAAATGAGCTCCAAGCGGTCCGAGCTGCAGTCGTCGTTCTCCGGAAAGGCGCCCAACAAGGTGAAGGGCGTCAGCCTCAGGGAGCGCATCTGTCAGGACGGCTTCCACTACGGCGGCGTCTCGTCGCCCGCCTGCGCGGCCTCGCTGTGAGTCGGGACGACGGCTTCCGCTCTTCAAACTTGACATTTCCAAGACGTTTTCCTAATTGCCTCCATATTGCCATATGCAGATCCGCGTCCAAAGTGAAAAAGAACGGACAGACAACTCTGGACAAGCTCTTTGTGAAAGGTTCCGCTCGTCACATCCTTCAGGCGAAAACGCTCGGTAAGCTCGGCCGCGGATTTCGGGAAATACCTTATTGGCCCGAATATAAGACGGTGTTTTTTTACATTGAAATAAGAAAAGTGGGAATGGTGTTAATGCATGAATATTTTTTCACACAAGGGGGTATTTTTCACACTAAGGGGTATTTTAACCCATGTAGAGTTCGTTGTAGAGGAGTTTCACTGTATAAGACGTTTTTTTTTTTTTTTGCATTGAAATCAGACTGAAAAAGTGGTGGTCGTCTTATATTCGGGGTCTAGACATTATACCCATTCACGACGCTAGATGGCGCCAGATATCATTGAAACGAATGCTGAAATTGACTCCCCAGGCCAAAGTGAACCCCTGTCGCGAAGAATAAAAATAAAAATTCGCGGTAAGAAAGAAAAGAGAAGAAAATAATAGAGATAACAGAAAATGGAGAAACGTAGCGACAATCTGGAGAAAAGTCGTATATAATCATTTGTTTCAGATGGACTGTAATTATTTTCTGTCTAAAAATTAATTTGGTGTTCAAAAAGTCTTTTTGTCAAACTTGAGTCTTGAAAAAAAGGGGATCGTCTTATAATCAGGGCCGTTGTGGAAATTGTATTCGGGCCAATACGATAAAGCAAAAGAAATTCGGAACGAGCGAGACTGTTTTTTTTTTTTCTTTTCGTAGCTCTGAAGTCTGGAGAAGTTTCAAATTGTTCCGATGAGTTCAAGAGTTTGATGTCAGTGCAGTCGCCGGGAGCCCTGCAGCTAAAGAAGCACCTGACACTGGGACGCGCATCGGGTACGCAACCCCAGACCAATCGCGTCCGAACCCGTGTGTTCAACCCGCTGAGTTTTTTTTGTTTTTTGGGGGTCTTGCCCGTCAGTCTCCACAGACCCACAAGCGGCTCCTTTTCAGTCCGTCTCCGCTTCAGACCTTCTAAAGCAGCAGAAACAGAAGCAGAGGGAGTTCCTGCTCAACCGCCAACGTCGAGTGGTGGGATCCCAGGCGGCTGAGGTGCCAAAACCAACCACGCCCTCTTTACCGGCGTCCCCTAAAGCGGCTCCCGCCGTCCCCAAGACCAGCCGAAGTCCCGCCACGCCGCAAACCCCGACGCTGGGCCGAGGCTTCTCAAAAGGCGAGGACGTCCTCTTCTTCGACGGCAGTCCGCCTCCCGCGCCGGCCGCCGCTCGGAGCCTCTCATCCGCCAAGCTGGCGGCTCTGAAAAAGCTGAGAGCGAAGGGGATGGCGTTGGAAAAGGAAGACCCCAACGCTGTCAAGAGGAAGAGGACGAGCGACAGCGAGATCGGCGCCCGGGTGGAAAAGAGTCTCACCTCTCCTGACGGTACCCACACGCTCCAATGAACACCTGTTTCACTTTGAGTGACATTTAAAAAAGATACAGTGAAACTCCTCTACAACGAAACCTACATGGGTGAAAATACCCCCTAGTGTGAAAAAAATCTTCATGCATTAACCCCATTCCCACTTTCATGCCCCCCATACAATGAAAAAAAACCCGTGTTGCGTTATACGAAATCTTTTTCTCTGCTCTTGCCTCGCGATGAGATTCACTACAACGAAGTCGAATCAAACAGCGACCTCTACTGCTTCGTACGGAAACGGCAACCACCATACTGATTTACACCCGCGCAGTAGTCCAGGAAGTATTTGTTATTGTTAGTTTCAGACGCAGCAAAAACATTGCAACGAAACCTACATGGGCGAAAATACCCCCTAATGTGAAAAGATTTTCATGCATGAAAGCTCCCCCTATGACGAAAAATCCCCCTGTTCCGTTATATGAAATCTTTTTCTCTGCTCTTGCCTTGCGACGAGATTCACTACAACAAAAACAAGCCTTCCTTAAAAGTCTAATCCAACAGCGACCTCTACTGCTTCGTTCGGAAACAGCAACAGCAACCACCACACTGGTTTACACATGCGCAGTAGTCCAGGAAGTATTTGTTTTTGTTAGTTTCAGACGCAGCAAGAACGTTGCATTGCTAAAATGGCTACAAAATGGCCTCCCTGTGTGGAGTTTGCATGTTCTCCCCGGGCCTGCGTGGGTTTTCTCCGGGTATTCTGGTTTCCTCCCACATTCCAAAAACATGCATGGGAGGCTGATTGAACACTCCCAAATTCTCCCTAGGTGCGAGTGTGAGCGTCGATGGACGCACAAAATCTTCAAATTAAAAATGACGTGCATCTGTCATTTAGACAAAAAAATAAACCCGTTTTAATTTTACTGACATTTTAAAATGTATTTTTTTTTAAATAAAATTAAAATTGCCCCCAAAAATATAAAATTTCCCAGACTCCATTAATGTACTAGAATGGAACCCCTGATTTAATTTTAATTACATTAAAAAAAAAAAATCCATAAAAACGATTGAATTAAAAAAATAAATCAAATCAAAGCTAAAAACATTTGCGCCGCACTTTGTTGGACGTTGGACGAAACTTGCTTGCTTTTTCCGTGCAGCTGAACGCGGGGATGCCGATGTGGAGCCGGCAGAGAAGAAGAAGCGAGATGAACTCCGCTACATTCAGTCGGAGGAGTTTCAAAAGATCCTCGCCGCCACATCTCTGCACGGAGCCGTCCTGCAGGCGGTACGTTGCGCGTGAAGACACCCGTGCGGCCGCGCGGAGGTTTGACGTGTCATACTGAATGAAGCGCATTCATTCATTTTTTTTTTCCCCCGCACGTTTCTCGACCGATTGGAAACTATTCTGAGAATTTTTCACATGGAATAAAAAAACAGTCAAGTGAATCAGGCATTAAAAAAAAAATCTTTCTCATTTTTCACTGCTCAAAGTCGTCATCTCGCAGCCGTATTCAAGTATTCCGAACACCCACATTTTTTCCACGAAACCATTCTCGAATGAACGCAGACATTTGACGTAAATATAATCGACCGTCCACGTTTTCTTTGACCGATTTTAAACGTTAAACCACTGGTGTCAAACTCGAGGCCCGGGGGCCAGATCTGGCCCGCCATATCATTTGATGTGGCCCGCGAAAGCAAATCATGCGTGCCAACTTCCATGATGACCCTTGTTAAAATCTGTACCGAAAAAGTCAGACTGTCATGTGGAATAAAATAAATAAAGTTTCCGTTAGTTTCACTCTCGTCACGTAACGCCAAAAGTGACCCGCGACAAAAATGACTTTACGCACCTGCTTTTAACGACTCATCTGTCCCTGAAAGGGTTCAAGGCGCTGATATTGGGCAACATTTCCAAAATTAATATTAAAATATTTGACATGTTATATCGAGCCATTCCAAGTTCAAACTGCTCACCCTGAAAGGGCGCAAACTTTTTTTTCGCAAATACCGAAACTTCTCACATTTGACCGAACACATTCTCAAATAAAGACATATCTAATTTTTTTTCATATTGACCTCATTCTTCCACGCATCTTGAACGAATCCAGCCCTGTCATGTATTTTATTTATTTTTTTCTGACCCCTCCCAGGCCGAGTATCAGCTACAGGAGCAATACTTTGACCCGCTGGTGAAGAAGGAGCAGATGGAGGAGAAAATGAAGGGCATCCGGGAGATGAAGTGTCGTGCCGTTTCCTGTCAAAAGGTCATTCCCGTGACCTCTTACGTCAGATCAGAACAATTCAAAGCTGCGCCTTACCAGTTCCTGTCACCTTTTTTTTTTTTGCCTTTTAGTGTAACTACACCTACTTTAAACCAGCGGATCGCTGCGTGGGTGAGAATCACCCCCTGCGCTGGCACGACGCCGTCAAACGTTTCTTCAAGTGTCCGTGCGGGCAGAGAGCCATCGCCCTCGACAGGCTGCCGCACAAGCACTGCAGGTAGGGCGCCGCGGCTCGTCGTTTCTTTTTGCGGCGCGAACAAAATGGCTGCCGACGAATCAACGGCTGCATCGAGCCACTTTTTTTTCAAGAAAAGAACCCGTTTTAAAAATTTTGAACAATACCGTGGATGGATATTATGGCAATTGTGACGTTTTTGACCAGAGGTATGTGCGGTGTTAAACAGGAAAAAAAACATTTTGTTTGGGCGGGTCTAATGTTTGTGGTCTCAAATGGTCCCTTTTTTTTCCATTTGCGAAGCAGATAATTTTTTTTTTGTGTGTGTAGAAATTTTATTTGAACTCATTCAGTACCAGCCATTTCTGGGCCAAGTCTGAAAAGACGTTTAAAAACGTCTTTGGGAGTGAACATCATGGATTATTTTATTTTTTTAACGTTTATTTTATGCATCCAAATATTTTGTTTGGTTTTCTACTTTCTTCCCCCCAATTTTGCTGCTGTAGATTGCAAATTTCTCAACTGTGAGACAAATAAAGGTTTTCTTATTCTTATACAGTCAAACCTCGGTTTTCGTCCATAATCCGTTCTAGAAGGCTGTCCGAAAACCGAAATTGTTCAAAAACCGAAACCACGCTCTTTTTTTAAAAATAAAAATGTTTACTGAACACGTCTGCTCACAATGGAAAGCAACACGAGGAAGCGTCACTTCCTCGTGTAAGGAAGGCGGGAGGAGTCAAATGGTGCATTCAAGTGCGCTCAGTTTGTTTGAGAACCGAAATTTGTTCGTCATCCGAGGCATCAAAAACTCTAAATTTTGGGTCGAAAACTGAATTGATCGAGAACCGAGACATTTGAAAACTGAGGTTTGGCTGTATATTGCTCTTCTGTATTAAGATTTTAACTTCTTATTTCTTTTACAGCAACTGTGGTCTCTTTAAATGGCAGCGCGATGGAATGCTCAAGGTAAAACGTTCTTCCCGGTTCATTGAAACGCTTCGTTAATCGTAAAGTCCTTTTGGACGCTTTCCATTTTATTCCGTTTGCATTTTGAGGAGATGAAAACTGATTTTTCTTGTCTCTGGCAGGAGAAAACAGGACCAAAGATCGGCGGGGAGCTTCTGAAGCCGCGAGGGGAAGAGCACGCAAAGTTCCTCAACGGCTTAAAGTAGAACTGAGTACTCCTATTAAGATTTTTAAAAAATTGTTTTTTTTATTTTAAGAATTTTAATGCTGTTTTAGTAACTGATCATGGAGACCAACATGACATTTGGAGGAAATTAAAGTGATGGTTGACACATTTCGGGACACATCGGCGCTTCCGCCCATCTCGCGTGCATTTTGACCGGAGGCGAAGATTCTTTCACTTTCACAGAAAGGCACAAGCAAATATTTGATGATAACTTTTGTGACAATAGAGAGCAAGAATTCAGCAGCTGGCCTGAGAGAGCGAGTTAATCACTTTTCCCTCTACAAGCGCATTAAATGGGATTCTCGTCTTCTTTGTGAAGACAAACAAAAAAATCTTTAATCTTCTCCAGGTGTCGGGGCTCACGCCAGCCTCAAAGTCTCGGGTGGTACTTTTGGTACAATTTTACAACGTGCATTTTGGCATTTGTGCGTCTTGACTTTTCCGATCTGGAAATTATTCCAGCCTGATGACTTGCGCAGCCTTCGCCTCCTCCATTTTGAACGCTCCAAATTCCTTTACGGCGTGTGGCAAATACATCAGCGCCGCATAACTATCCAGGAAACTCATCTTGGTCACGCCGCCAGTACATCAAAAAAGTCAATTGAAGCCGCTTTCTCTCTCAGGAAAATCGAGTGGATTGCGAGAGTCGACATTTAAGTAGTACTGTAGTTGTTACAAATGCCTCCGGCTAACAATTATGGCGACCTTTTATTAAGCTTGTTGGTGTATGGGAAAAAGCAGTTAAAACGTGCATGCGTTGCGTAGTCTTTATTTTTTTAACGGTGTACAATGTAAAAAAAAAAAAAAAAAAGATACAGAAAGCAGAAAACTGGCGATGGATTTGTTCTTTAAATTTTAAACTATATTAACCCTTCCGTGCACCCCGTAACCTGATGACATCACAAGCCGTCCATTGTAGTGACCGCCGTACCTGAAAGCGTTAAAACACACGCTTCACTTTTTGGCTTTGAGCGCACTTTAGTGGAACCAGTGATAGCGAGGGTAGCGGCCGTCATAGTTGTACTCTCGGACTTGCTCTTGTTTCTCCCTCGTTCTTTCCCGTTGCTCTGTTGCATTGCAAAGGGAGGGGAAAACGTTCGAATTAGTCCAACATGGCGGCGACGTAATGCAAAAACATAAACAAAAAAAACGCGTATACACCATATGATATCGAAAAAAGGACAACGATTGAAAAATATGGTTTGATATCTAATACAAGTGTTGATTCGTGAGTTTACTCGAAATAAAAAAGTAAAAACAGTCAAGATTTGCGTATATCACAACAATCACGTCTGCTCACAATGAACGCGACACGACGAAGCGTCACTTCCTCTGTAAGGATGCCGAGATGAGTCACGTGACGTATTCGGGTTTGGTCGAAAACCGGTTTTCGGTCATCGGTAATCCTAGGCATAAAAACTCGAATTTTCTGGTCGAAAACCGATTTGGTCGTGAACAGAGACGTTCAAAAACCGAACTGTATAGTTAAGTACTGTACACGCTAAAGGCTAAGTAGACTAAATGATGTATGTTGCAAATTAACGGGATTATTTTTTTTTCAAGGACCTCTTCCCATGTCATTTTTTAAAAAACAATCACAAGCAATAAATATCTAAGCATAACAAGACACAATATCAATTATTAGATGTCAACTTTTTGGTCTCGCATGTTCCAAACGTGTAAGCGTTTACCGGTCCGCTCCTCTTCGGCGTAGTTCTCGTACTCGTTGCGGTGCTCCTCGTTATCCTCCCTGCGGCGCTCCGAGTTGGCCCGATGCATCCGCTGCTCGGCTGTGAAAAAACACACGGCAACCGATATGAAATGTCGCCCGCTCCGCACGATCCCGTGACTCCTTCTGCGGGCTCGTGATGAATATTCAAGAGGCTTCTATTGTCTTACACAATATTTGATTGACTGAGCAGCTGTCCCTGATATTTCGGATATTTTGCTTTCCCCATTTGTAGTCGATGTCCTCAGTGTAACGACTCACCCAGCTGCTCATAGTATCTCACAGAGCGGCGATTTCGGCGTTTGAAAAAAGTAGCGGCGTCCGTCTCGGGCATGAAGACGGGTCGCGCGGCCTCTGCAAGGGGTCAGAGTTCAGCATGTAAAAAGTTCGCCAGGGGGGAAATCATCATTTGATCTATTTAGCGAGTGTCACCTTTGACGTCTGCTGGTTTCGGGTCGTTGGTACTTCCCCCGACGCTGGAAACTAAGAAAATAATATTGACTTGCTACAAGTGGTATATTTTTTTTTCCTCTTTCTATGACGGCGACATATCGTGACAGGCAGAAGAATGAAATGTTTTCCAGTTTAAAATATGCGCCTTGGCATTCTAAAAGTTGGCATATTGGTGCCGGGCGTGTATTTATTTATTTTCTTTTGGGGGGGGGGGTCAAAACGGGCTGCTTTATGTAATCAGATCATGTCTTGACTCGTGGTGTAGCAGCATGTGGCTCAAGGATGCAAACCTTAGATGATAAAGAATAAATTGGCCTTTTTGGAAGTGTCATCAATTCTTATCAATAATATCCATCAAGCCGGAAATGCATCTTGGAAGGTAAGAATTTATTTTTTTTTCCTCCCAAATATTTTGTCAGCTGCTCTGATCCCTCTACTGACCGATTTCCTGCCACCCCCCATCAAAAAAAAGACACCCACTAACAGGACGATACTCACAAGCGAGGACGAGGAGGACGGTGAGGCAAGGCAGAACGAAGACGGGACTCGGCGACATCTTGGAGAGCGGAAACAGACTGTGGACAGAACGTCCCGGCTCTCGTTTAAGTGATGGCCGATGAGCGGAGAAAAGTAAGAAGGGCGGGCGAGGGGGAGGGAGGATGAGAGTGGGAGGGGCAAAAGTGAGGGAGGAGGAACTAGAAATGTCTAAAATGAAAAAAACTGGATGCAATTTTAGCTCTACTATATAATACCTTTGTTTGATTTTGATTTTGACGAGTTTCCTGATATTTTCTGACGTACATGTAGGACCTGTCGGGATCTGTGAATTTTGCCCCGCCCGATTATCGTTTTCCGGCGCAAGCGGCGTTGAAATGAAGCAATGCAGACGGCGACGATTCAAGTATGGTTTATTATTAAAACATGACAATTATTCGTTGTTCATCACATGAAAGGCGTACCGTAAATCAAATTGTTAGGCCGTTTCGGCACAAGGTTTCTCGTACGATATTTTTCCACGTTTTTTTCCCCCCCAGAAGCAACATGCCAAAGGCCATCTTTTTTCGAGCCAGTCAGTCTTCGTCAGGCTTAACCGCAAAAATTATAGACCGTATTTTCCGCACTATAAGGCACACCAAAAAGCATTCGATTTTCTCAAAAACCGACAATTATAATCCGAACTACCTTATAGATGAATCAATATTCATATTTCGTGGACGTCGTATTTGAAATGATCCGTAAAGTGCTTTGTTACAGCTGTGAAAGCTCGATATAAATAAAGCTGGATTGTATTGTATTCCCTTTTGTGTAGCTCCATCTAGTGGATGCATAACGCAACTGCAGTCGCTAATGTGACTTCTATTCGGTGCGCCTTATAATACGGTGCGCCCTATACATGAAAACCGTTTTAAAAGAGGCCGGGGGTGCGCCTTATACTCCGAAGCGTCTTATCGTGCGGAAAATACGGTAACTGTCTTTACGAGCTGTGAAAGGCAGCAAAAAGAAACAAAACCGGTACATCTCTGCGCTACGGCGAGGCTAATTTCACACTGCGCTCTGAAATTATAAGGACGTCTAAATTATCTCAAGGAAAATAAAAGACTTTTCATCTTCAGCCGATCATGTTTTCAGGTTACCATTATTGGTGCGCGAAAGGGTTAAAGTGAAGACATCCGATTGCTGCTGAATACCCTCACAATTTTCCCCGAGTCGTCTTTCGTCTTAAAGGAGGCGTTTCTCTCCTTTCACCAGGCGCCCTCGGAAGGCCCACGTGTCCTGCAGGGGGGGCGGCGGGGTTGACAAATTAGCGTCTTTTTTCCCCAAATGTCGTAATAGCCAGTATCATATTTTTTTTAATCACAATTTTCTCGCAAGTAGCTTCAGTTCAGCTTTTGAGTATTTTCGCTGAAATTACCTGGAAGGTGATATCGACGGCCTCCTTGAACTTCTTGGAGGCGATCTCCTTCACCTCGTTCTCGATGTTTTCCTGCGTGGTTCCCTTCACGTCGACGTAATTGCAGTCGGAACTGGCGTAGTGGCAGGAAATAGCCTAAAAAATAAAATAAAAGCCCGGGTGTCAAACTTAAAATCTGTGGGTTTGTTCGGACTTGCATTGCGGGTAGCTTCGTACCTTACGGAACCCTTGCGTCTTATTCATTCCGGAACCGTGAATCAGCAACGGGTGGAAAAAAACCGTGTCCCCCTTTTCCATCTCCAGGTGCACCCTGGGCTGTTGTGGGTCGTAGTCGCGCACCCCGTGGTACATCTTGTTCACGCCGCCCTAAGCATCAAGTGTGAAAATTCACATTGGGGATTCATTTCAAGCCGGCGTAAATGCGGGTGTGGGTTTCATCATCATCATCATCATCGTTTTTGTTGTTGTTTCCCATCTCTCCTTACCTCCCACTCTGGGTAGTCGTGCTCCTTGAGCGTTCCCGTGTGCGTTCCCGGCAGGACCACCAGGCACCCGTTCTGCCTGTTCACCCGCTCTAAAGCCGTCCAGGCGCAGACGATGCGGTCAGCCGGGCGGAACGGGAAGTAATGCAGATCCTGGTGCATCGGGTGGCGGGATGTTTTTTTGCCTGCAAAAACAGAACCGCCCCCCACCCCCGCTCCCGGATGAGCGTTTTTAACACCCCGTTGTGGTTGTAAAATTCCGAAGCGTCCTGATACCCGCATCGGGAGGCTTGTTGATGAGCATGGTGTGCATGGCCATGATGTTCGGTCCGGTTAAGCACTCCACATACTTGAGGATCTGACAAGGCAGGAAGTCAACTTTCAGTTTTTGGTTATTGTTCAGTGTCAAAGTTTAAAATGCGATTCGGACCTGCGGTAAGGAGCAGTAGCGGAAAAGTTCGGGATCATCCTGGAAGTCTTGGATTTTCGTGATGGCTTTCTGATCGGGAACAAACTCCGACTTGGCGATCGGTGATGTCTCTCATGATGATCAGACCGGGAATGCGGACTTCTCGCTTGCAAATGCGCTCAAACTCTTTCCTGAAGATATTTTCCGAAACGCGCGGGTGACTTAACTCCGTTTTGTGCGTCATATCCATTCCGGACGCGTTTGGAGTTTCACAATCCGTCACCTGAACAAGTCGATGGCCTCGTCGGCCACAAGATTCCTGACGAGGAGGAATCCATTTTGCTCATAGAAGAGCCGCTCTTCTGGCTTCAGCAGGTCATTATCAAGTGTGTATCTGGAAAAAATTAAATAAATCAGACAATGGTAATCGTTTCAATCCGTTGTTGAGTAAAAAAATGTCCAAATAATGATGAGGCGTGTTTGTAAGATTTTTCACGAACTTTTTAGCTCCCTTAGAGGCTCGGAAGATTTGGGATTGAACAAAATGGATACAATACAATCTTCTGAGCTGAAACTAGGTAGCTATTTGTCATAATTTATGTTTTCCATAAGTAAACTCAACTTGTTAGGGTTTTGCGCTGTACACAAAGGAAAGGCGGGGTGGACGTTAATAATTATTGAAGCCATCACTTTTTAACTGCGCCAAAGGGGCCATAAACACAAAATGGATTCCCGCTTTTATCGATAGGTCTGTCCTTACCTGAACTTATGGGGGTGAAGGGCGGAGTTTAGAGCCGACGTCCGTGTTGCCTAAAGGAACTCAAATTAAGGCTAATTAGCATCGTTTTCTGATTTTTGTTTTTATGGTAATACATAAAGTGAAAACAGCTACTAAAATGTCCACACAGTTAACTTTTTTTTTTTTTTTCGTCAGTGCATCATGTAATGGGAGAATCGTTCCGTATTTTTTCCCATGATGCATTTGGACAGGATGGCCGTTGGCGATACACTTTGAGAGTCTCGTCGCAAACTATTTCAAGGGAACGGAGAGCAACGATAAGTTGCCGTTATGTACACACGTTGCCATCCCATTTTTGTCTCATATTTCAGTCGAGAATAACAACTTAAAACATAAACCCCGTAGAAAACCATTAGGCGGTTAGGTAAAGCGTCGAGTTTGCTGGTTATTAAGCTTGTAGTAGGTACGCGTATAAATATTACAGTTTTCGGGAGCGTTTATGTTCAGTTATGCTAGGGAAATACCGTCAACCGCAACCGTGAACCGGCCAAGTTGTCTCCGGTGGGACCCCGGCCAACGTTGTCTGCGCAGTGCACAGCTCCCTGGCTACATAAGATGATCCATAAGAGCTAACGAATCAAAAGAAAGGATACGACCACGGCGGGGGCCCGGTCGAGATGTCCGGTCAACAATCGGAGCCTTTCCGCAGCCTGCGACATCGTTCACCCGGTTCGAAGCCGCTCTTTGTGCGTTACTTGGGGGACAATCACCAGCGATATGGATGTAGGTCAAAGAGCAAAACAACACTACACATCACGTTTGTCAGTGTGTGAGTGCAATTACTCTTTGTAGATAAGCAACAATGAAATCTCGCACAATTAAATGCAGCTATAGCAATATTATTTGCACCATCCACCTCTTAATTCTATTAATTTAACCGATTCTAATCATCCGCTGAACTGTACCAGTGTTAACACATTTTTCCAGCAGAGGGCGCCATATCACCAAAAACCGAAGATGCTCGCTTTTCTCTTTTGAATTTGGCAATTTGTCATGGTTCTTGGGGGTGTGCAGGGTTAAATACTATATTGCACGCGGTGGGGGGGGGGGGGGGGGTCACCAGGTGTGTCACGTGGAGAGTAAATCGTTTTACTCACCTGGAAATTGTGGGAAAGTACTTTGCATTCACTCCAAATAGTGCTGCCCGTGACTTGAATTACCAGGATCTTCCGTTAGATGGCAGAAGATGCATTTAAGTTTCCACCGTTTGCGTTTAGTCCGTAAAATTCGTGTTCTAAACAAGCCCGTATCCTCTGTAATACATAAAATTCGTGTTCTAAATAAGTCCGTATTCCCCTGTAATACATAAAATTCGTGTTCTGAACAGGCTCAGATTTTTCGGTGAATACAAGTCTATTTGTGAGTAAATAATGACAAGGTCGTGTATAACAGGGCCAGTAAAAAGCTGACTGTCCTGTATTGTAATTACACGAAATCTATGAAATGATCAATATTTGCCGTGTTCATTTATTGTATCCTCCATTATCAAAGGGTGAAACAAATATACACATAGAAAACGGAATAATAATTTAATACAACAAAAATCATTTTTTTAATGATACATGTCGATGTTACACCGTGAAGGTGGCGATAAAGTACGAACTTCTATTATTGGTCACTAACCGGATGCATTTCGCTTTTATTTTTTTTCCCATACTCAAACAGGAAGTTGCTTTGCTCTCCTGTACAGCTTGATGGCAGCCAGCTTGACTGCACCCCTCCCGTCCCCCTCAGTCGCTTGTGGAATTGGAGAGATCCTTCTCCAGACTCTTTAATCTGCTCTCACGGCAACAAACACGGCCTTTTTTTTTTTGTAAGGGTTCGATCCGTCGCCCTTTGCCTCATCTCAATTTTTTTTTTCATTTCTGAGGACGTCGTGTCATTTCTCCACCAGAACGCCTGGAACCGGAACCGAGCGGGAGCTTCTGTTTTTCGGTCTACTTCTGTCGGCGGATACAGCGGAGGAGGGCATCCGGGCCTGGCAGCTCCGGAGAGTCCGCTAGAAACCACGGACTTCACCGTTTACAGGTAACGCGAGCCCCCAAAACAATTCTGGAAAACCCATCAGTTCTGTCCCATAATGGCGTTTGTGACGTTTCAGCTAATTCGGCTGCCAAAGACAAGGGCGCGAATGCGGTTTGGGCTTTTCTCAAATGTCAACACGAGCGCAAATTGCGATGCCACATTGAATGTTGTGGTCTTGTGACATTTGACAAACGCTTTCCGTTTCGCCCACCGAAAAAAAAAACCTGCGTCTTTAGTGGTGTGCAAATATGTAAGTTTGTTGACATAACGTGTTCCCGTTCGGTTTCTGCGCCTATCAAACAAAATGTAGCAATTCCACTTTTCAAATGTGACGTGACTCGATAACAACCAACTTATCGAATTGCCTCTCGGTTATTCAACACAAAGTCGCCTTTCGAAAAACAGTGGCTCGTTTTCAACACCAAAACTCTCCCATCTATATTTTAACGTAATGATGCAGCTTCTATCCCCCCCCCCCCCTTATTAACGTTATTTTCCCAACGTTGCACCTGCTCCCATTTCATCTCCCCAAAACTGACCTACACACGTTTCGTCGTGCTTATTTATTCGACCGCCAGTTCGCTTTCACTGTCCTCCCCATCGGTTTTAACCTCTTCCATTTGTCTCCATGCGTCAAAACCGGTGTGTGTTCTGACCCACATCCACATGTAGGTTGTTGTTTACCCTATTGAGGGTAACACACCCCCAGAGGACAAAGTCATTATAATGACGCCCCCCCCCCCCCCCCCCCTATACCAATCCATTGCGAGTGCTTTTATTGATTTGCATTTTGTCGCGCACGGTTCCAGTCCAGCGGGACTGGAGCTCGGACACGTGCAGACACACGAATGTCTCTTGGAACGAACTGATGGTACATTCTCTGGTTTGATCTTTTTTCCTGGGACTAGAAATATTTAACAGAAAAGATTGGACGGGAGTTTCAGTTGTTGACAATTCAGTGTTATTTTTTTTTCTATAACTGTCATGTATGAATTCATATTTGGGCCTTTTTTTAAACAGTTCTTTTGTGGTTTTATTGTATTTATTTTTTAATGCATGAAGGGCCCGATCAAATACCACAAGTTGGACCAAGGTTCCCAACCTCTGATCGAACAAATTCTGCCTTTACCAACATAATTATTCTTGATTTTGATTGACACTTGGGTAAAATTATGAATGTAACAACTGTAGTTATAATTTCTCATGTGGGAGTGCTAAACGTGGGTTTATTTTTGTCGTATTTTGGTGATGTCACTTGACAATAATGCTCATTTTAATTTCGCGCGTATCGCCGGCGATGGTCTGAAACCTCCTTTGTCCAAATGAGTTAACATGAAATTTGTGACGTAAAATGGCCGAAATATTACAATCACCCATCCATCCATTTTTCGAAAGGTGGCGTCCACCTCGACTGGTCTGAAAGCCAATCGTGGGGCGAATCCTGACAAACATTCAAACTCTAGAATCTTCACTCACATTTTTTGGGATGTCGGGTGGGCAAGCACAAGTATTGCTTTAATACGTAACATTTAAAATATAGCATCATGAAGAACCAACGCTAATATTTCGATATTTCCAAATGCACCTCAGCTCTTCATCAAGCGTTGCGTAAGGCGTCCAGATTGCCCACAATGCTTTGCTGCGAGGCAGACTGCGCTTGCTTTATGATCAGCCTCCAAAACACCGTTGCCATTGGCAACCGCTCAGGTTCTCACCTCTTCTCCCTCTCGTTCTGCCTCCTTTACATAACATTCAAATCATTCCTTTTTTTTTTGGGGTGTCTGTGTGTGTGTGTGCACGCGTCAAGATTTGAGCAATAGAAAACAACCCATGTGCGGTGGTGACACATGAATCATGCCCCCCTAACCCCGATGTTAACTATGCAAGGAATGTGGAGTGGCGTCGAGTTCATTCGATCGTGTGCAAAAAAAAAAAAAAAAAAAATTCTGGAGGACTTGATGTGACACAGGCAATCTCATGAGAGACTGCGTGCGCTTGTGAGTGCGGTCGGATGTCCGAAGGGGCTGTCCGGTCTTGTAGCGTGCGCTCGAGTGTGTGTTCATTGGTCTTGCACATATTCCGCTGTAACAACGCCCCAAGTCGACACTGTCGCGGTGCGCTTCCAGATGTGTGTGTGTGTGTGTGTGTCGAGTCGGGCAGAAGGGAGATTGGCTCATAATCCCGGGGATTAAAGAGCGGCATTTGTTGGAGCGACATCAGACGGGGATTTTTGCACACAGGCTCGGGTCACGTCGGTGTCGAAAACAGGCCGCTGCTCATCCGTGATGAAATAACATCAGATGGAGTGAAAGCGCATGAAAATTTGCACATGAAAGCAAGGGGGGGGGGGGGGGGGGCAGGTGTTTTCGTTGCGGGCGTCCGTCGGGGAAGGAGCCGCGCGCAGTTTGACAAATTGGCACAAACGATGTCCCTTGAGTGTTCAGGGGGCGGTACAATTGAAATAAGGTGTTTAGTATTCAACCGTGTATGAGTCCAGGAACGATGAGGCAAGATTTTTGACCCCGCCCCCCAAAACCCCCAAACTATTCTAACCCTGGGCGGTCCGGTGGTCCAGTGGTTAGCGCGTCGACCTCACAGTTCAATTCCAGCTCCGACCTCCCTTTTGCATGTTCTCCCCCTGCCTGTGTGGGTTTTCTCCGGGTATTCCGGTTTCCTCCCACATTCCAAAAACCTGCATGGCAGGCTGATTGAACGCTCCAAATTGACCCAAGGTGTGAATGTGAGCGTGGAGGGTTGTTCGTCTCTGTGTGCCATGTTCTCCCCGGGCCTGCCTGGGTTTTCTCCGGGTATTCCGGTTTCCTCCCTCATTCCAAAAACCTGCATGGCAGGCTGTTTGAACGCTCCAAATTGACCCACGGTGTGAATGTGAGCGTCGATGGTTGTTCGTCTCTGTATGCCATGTTCTGCCCGGGCCTGTGTGGGTTTTCTCCGGGTATTCCGGTTTCCTCCCACATTCCAAAAACATGCGTGGCAGGTGAATGGAACACGCTAAATTGCCCCGAGACGCGATTGTGAGCACGAATGGTTGTTCGTCTCTGTGTGCCCTGCGATTGGCTGGCGATCGGTTCAGGGTGTCCCCCGCCTACTGCCCGAAGACAGCTGGGATAGGCTCCAACACCCCCCGCCACCCTTGTGAGTTTAAAGCAGATCAAAAAATGAATGAATGAACGAATGAATATTATAACCCTGGTTCAAAATGAACCATCACAAACTCATGTGAAATGGGAGTCAGTCATACTTGGAACGCTGCGTTCTTCACTCTGTGCTGACTCAGGCCCCGAGCCGGTTCCAGTTGAAGTCCAACGGACCCAACAAACTGACGCTGAGCTGTCAACAGTCCCGATTATGTTTCAAAACTTGCTTTCATTTAGAACCAAATCTCCCCAAACACGTGCTGGGCAATTTGTGATGGTTCACCACATCCCGCTTATAAGAGGGGTGTGCACACTTAGGCAACCACATTATTTCATTATGGCATTTCTTTTGACTTCACTCTCGAAAGGGCGACAAAAAAAAAAAAAAGAAAGGTACAAGTCATAATCCACTTGAATGGAAGGAAATGTTCAGAAAAGATCGATTTTTCTCCCATTTTGTTCTCTCACTCAAACTTGAAATTTCAACAGGAGCGTTATTATTTCAATCACATTCTTTATCCGAAAGGCTAAATTGTAAAAAATTCCATTCCCTGCTCGAGTGTTTGTTGCCACTGCTGAACTTATCAATTAAAAAAAAAATAAAAAATTAAAAGGCAACCAGGAAGAGAGCTTCGATGCGGTTTTTGCCCACAGCACGTACCGTGGCAAGCCTCAAACAACACAATCGAGTCAAACCTGTAAACAGTCGAACGCGGCAAGGTTCCAACGCATGATGAAACCGTTGCGGTACGCTTTCTCCGAGCTTTCATTATCATAACCAAATGTAACGAAGGGTGTGTCATTTTTTCACTCCCTTTTTTTCGTTTTTTTTAAGTCACATTTTTATCACGTCAGGTAGATATCAAGGAAAGCCACTTTTAGAGCTGGTGTGGCGCAATAATTTTTTATTTTTTACATTTCAGAACTCACAGAATGAAGAGAATTAATATAAGGAGGTTGGAAGCTAAATTTCTCTACGTAATGCTGTAATTTATTCATTCATTCATTTTCCGATCCGCTTTATCCTCCCACGGGTTGCGATGGGGTGCTGGAGCCTATCCCAGCCGTCTTCGGGCAGTAGGCGGGGGACACCCTGAACCGATCGGCAGCCAATCGCAGGGCACACAGAGACGAACAACCATTCGCGCTCACAATCGCGTCTCGGGACAATTTAGAGTGTTCCATTCACCTGCCATGCATGTTTTTGGAATGTGGGAGGAAACCGGAATACCCAGAGAAAACCCACGCAGGCCCGAAGAGAACGTGCAAACTCCACACAGGGAGGCCACAGCTGGAATTGAACCCAATTTAGAGTGTTCCATTCACCTGCCATGCATGTTTTTTGAATGTGGGAGGAAACCGGAATACCCGGAGAAAACCCAGGCAGGCCCAAAGAGAACATGCAAACTCCACACAGGGAGGCCACAGCTGGAATTGAACCCAATTTAGAGTGTTCCATTCACCTGCCACGCATGTTTTTGGAATGTGGGAGGAAACGGGAATACCCGGAGAAAACCCACGCAGGCTCGAAGAGAACATGCAAACTCCACACAGGGAGGCCAGAGCTGGAATTGAACCTCTGCACTGCTATAATCTTTTTTTTTTAATTTTTATTTTTTTTCATGCAGCTCTTTTCCGTCAAGTGAATGAGTACAGTAGTCAAGCCCGCTCCTCCAAACCGTTTACGAGCGCTATGTCAACACCCGAATGGAGCGCGAGGCTTTTAACCCCCGGACGGCAATCGTCTTCCAGTCCACCGCGCCCAGCGGAAAACCGAGCACACGCAAGCGTACGCCTTCGCGCCGAGGAGCATGGTGTAAAGTCGCGGGTTCATGCATCTGCGCTCGGTATCGTCTGTTCGACGCGTCGGCGAACAGACACAAAGCCCACAACGGTGTAGGGAAAAAAAAAACCCGAGCTATTTTTAGCTACTGTACACCGCAGAGGTTGATTGGTTCACCGCGCATCATGATTGGCCCATTCCCACGCGCATCTTCGTCCGCTAAAGTGGCCGTTTGAGCTCGTGTTGTGTTACGAGCTTGACCGAGATCACCGTCTATGTGTGTGTGTGTGTGTGTGTGTGTGTGTGTGTTTTGGGCTTGATAACAACACTGTCTTGATCCACTGATTTCAAGGATCATCCTCCTGTAATTGAAGATTAGAGTGTCCTGCCTTAGTCATGACCTCAGACGCTAGCTTGCGCGCTAGCTTGCGCGCTAGCTTGCGCGCGCGCACGTGTGCCCAAAAGCTTTGGGGGGAATTTGTCTCGTCCTGCGTCCAGGAGGCGTTTGCGTTTCGTCATGTGGGCCGATAACGGCTCACCGCGCTGCTCCGTTGACGTTCGTATGCTTACAGGCGGGGGGCGTACTTTGCAAGGCTTCACAAATCTATAAATAAATAACACGTTGCCTTCAACTCCGGCCTTCCTCTCCGCTGGCTTTTATCTTCATTTCTTCCTGTTTTTTTTTTTTTTTAGGAGGCGTTTTCTTGACACTTAGGTCTTTATTTTCCTCCCCCGCTCACTTGTCTTTCATCTTTCTATTAATATTAACATTTCCACCTTTTGTGCTGTTGCTCACAAGAAATCCGCGAAACCCCTGTGGGTCAGTCATGCTGCAGCTCACCCCTTTTTTTTTTTTTTTTTTTTTTTTTGGGGAGGCTTCTCTCAAGCAAACAAAAGGGTCTTTGAGTCCAGAGCGCCCACCGCGCCGGGCAAAGCAGTACCGATGCAGTTTTGTATGCGTCCTCATGGCTACACAAACACATGCTTGTGACTGCACTCTTGGCAGCGAAAGCCTTTGAAACACTTCTGACGGACACAAAAGGAAATAGTCATCGGGGCGGGGAGGGGGGGGGGGTGGCGAGGCTTTATTTGTAAGGCGTCAGTGTTCACTCACCGCAAGGTTAAATCGCACAGAAATGAATCAAAAGATGCTTGAGTCAGTGATACCAAGCCGGCGGGATCTTCTTTTTTTTTTTTAATCTCGCCTCTCCCTTCTGGCGCTTCAAGACGAACGTAGTCATGTGTGGTGACGTCAAAAAGTCAGCACCTGTGTGAGGTCGCATTTCGCCGAGCAGCTTCATCAGACCCACTGTAATTTATTATTATTATTATTAATTTTTTTTATCTCAAATAATCTGGAACCAGGGACTAGTCTTGATTTGTCCTTGCCTTCTCTTTTTTAAAATTTATTATTTAATTACTTTATTTTATTCATTGTCTGTCTATCTAGCTATCTATCTATGTAGCTAGCTAGTTAGCTAGCTAGCTAACCAGCCAACTAGCTAGCAAGACAACTAGCCAACTAGCTAGCAAGCCAACTAGCTCTCTCTCATTCTCTCTCTCACACACACTCCTATCTATCTATCTATCTATCTATCTATCTATGTAGCTAGCTAGCTAGCTAACCAACCAACCAACTAGCTAGCTAACTAGCTGTCTCTCTCTCACACACACTCTTATCTATCTATCTAGCTATCTATCTATCTATGTAGCTAGCTAGCTAGCTAGCCAACCAACCAACTAGCTAGCTAACTAGCTCTCTCTCTCTCACACACACACACTCTTATCTATCTATCTATCTATCTATCTTATATTTTATTTGGAATCATACAAACACAGAGATTTTGGGTTTTCTGTGGGTGACTCATTGGCAAAGAGCCTCTCGTCATCTCAGTCGGCATGTGTTCCGTTGCTTGATTGTCCTTGTCAGATTGTCCAGATGTACCTGTCTGACTGCTCTCCCCCCCCCCCCCCCCCCCCGCCATTATGCTTCTTGGAGCATTTCCTCAGTCGCTAAAGCATCGGCTAACTTCTTTGAGCTGCGCAGTACGCGGCGCATTTTGAGTTGCTACTTCCTTGGTCGTGTCAAATAGCGAACTCGTAATGAGAAAAAGAGACAAAGACAAAAAAAAAAAAAAAGAAAAGTAGCGTAAACTCAGACGGCTAAAATCCAAATTCAGCCATTTTATTTCTTGCTTAACATCACTGCCATGGTGAAATGACATCGAAAGCGTTCGTTTACGTTTACGGCCGGAAACGATTTATTTCCGGCCATTAATTGATCCTAATGTGGCACTTTTAGAATGTTGAATTATGGGCTGCCTCACACTAAATTACACGGCAATGAGGATACGCCGCTGTTGCCTGTTATTTTCTCAGCTAGCCAACGTCAAGTCTTTGGTTCGGCGTGTTGTGGTCTCCCGCCCCCCCCTGAAATTTGCCGTCTGTTTTTTTTAACGCCGCTGCAAAAGGACAGTTGCTCGGGACATGAGTGAGTAACCCCCCCGCCCCCCGCAACACTCTCTGCTGCTTCGCCACGCAGCGCTGTACATGCCCGCAGTCGCTCGGGCGATTTCATGGCCCTCCAAGCAAACACAGAGACGCCATTATGTCTCCTGTCTCTCGGTTCTTCCCTCCCTCTTCTGCTGATTCCCTTTCGCACTCTCCTCCTGACTTTTATGACGCATTCCTGTTTTTTTCTGATATCCTTCGAAAATGAGGTAGAAGAAAGAGGAAGGGGGTGTGGGGGGGGTGTTTCACGATGGCGGTGTAATTATTCATGGCGGTAATTAGGCCTCCGGGTCTTGATGGCTTCCCCTGTGAAGTTTTCGCTGAGATTGACTACCCACAGTGCCCTTGGGATGCTTCCACGAGGGGGGGGGGGGGGGGGGGGCAATGGGAGTTATGGGTAAGATTTTTTTATTTTTTTTTGCGGGAGGGGGGGGGGTGTGGGTCAAAATTTTCAGGATTTGCTGATGATGAAAGAAAATCTGTCAATCGGGGGTGGGGGCTGGGTATTCCCTCTATTTGTAGACGTTGACAGGTTTCACATTCCCCCACACACACACTGCCATCAGCTGCCACACACACACACACACACACACACACACACACACGTCACTAGTCTTTGTTTGGCAGCAGAGATAAAACCCAGCTCTGTTACGCTGCTCTGTATGGGGGACAAAGACTACTTATCTGTGTGTGTGCGTGTGTGTGACTGAATTCGTTTCACAACCGCATGCTCATTTAAAAAAAAAATGCAGTTATCATCATGATTACAGCGATTTCCCTTCAACACGGGTCTATAGCTGCGTAAGAGTGTACTTGTGACTGTATGTGCGTGCGCGCAGGGGTCATCAGCTCCGTCTGATGACAGCGCCATGAGGGTTGGCATGGCACACTTCCTCGTCAACAAGCGTACCGCATGCGGCAAGCGCTCTGTCGGAGGATAAAGGAATTGAGCACGCGCTCATTTAAATATTTAAAGGGGGATTTTTGTTCCGAATGTTTATTTATGGATTTTATTTATTTATTTTCTTCTTCAGTGACGTAGGAGTGTTCCAGGTATACTAACACCAGAAAGATATTTAGCTCCTGCTAACGTAATGCATTACTTAGTTAATGTGTACATTTCCGACTTCAATATTAATTTTTAGCCACGCTAAACTCAAATCAGTGACGTTTTCCTGTGCCAAAATTGTCTGGCACAGACCAGGCCCTATCCTTTGAGTTGCACTGTGTCCAACCGGTATAAATGTTAGACGTTGCCTCTAATTTTTAACTGGAAGACGGGAAATTGTAACTTTGACGACGAGGCAAAAAAATAAAAGGCCTAACATGGTTACGGTTGCTATGGAGCTTGCGGAGATATATTTCCGCCATCCTCATTGACGCAAACTTCATCAACACGATGACGAGTTCCACTTCCGTAGCCTGTTTGGCTAGATTCCACTTCCGTAGCCTGGTTGTCTAATTATCTTTTTTTTTTTTAAATTGGGCCGACTACAGCTGACCGTGTGGCATACTGAGGCTTTTCCAGAATGTGCTAAGGTCGCACATAATTGGACGGATGAGTAACTGTGCGAAAACCCCGCAATGATTAATCACTCGCAGCATGGGCCCGACACAAATGACAACCCGCTGAAGGGATGCGTCATGAGTGGGAGCTGTCCGCGGGAAGAAGGAAGGAAGGTCCGCTTGATTGTAGTTGAGGGTCAGCCGGGACGGGCGGGACATTTCTGCCGTCTGTTTCCTCCCTGGACCCCAAACTCCATCATTTTACTGTGCGCTCACACTTGACGGGGCGTTGACACAGCAACACAATGAGCAAGGAACAGCTGGAGGGCGATTGAGCAAGGTGTTTCCTGCCGCCGCCGCTGCGTCAACACTTCGTCTGGATCAACAAGCCCCTGCAACCAACGCTTGACGACGTCCTCTTCTCCTCCTCCTCCTCCTCTGACTAATTAGTCTAATCTCCTCTGGTTGAAAAGTGAAAATAGGCCCATTCAAATCTGTGATAACCCATTTTTTATTCATGCTTTTTTTTTTTTTTGGGTCATGGTTTATGCATGGCCTGCTCACGCAGTTGTCGAGCGGATTAATATTGGATTAAAAGGAGCCGTGCTTCATTCACGAGGCCGGTCAGAGCAGAGGAGGAGATTGTCTGCAATTCCCACCTGCTGCCGTCGAGCACCGACGCTTTTGTGAAATGTGGTTTTCGGTGCGACGCCGGGACGAACGTTGACCGCGTTTGTGTGTGTGTGTGTGTGTCTGTCTCGCAGGCCCCGCACCGCCCCGCCATGGAGAAAATGAAGAGGATTAAGAAGCGTCTGTCGTTAACGCTCCGCTCAAGTCAGACCATCGACGAGTCGCTCTCCGAGCTGGCCGAGCAGATGACCATAGAGGACGGCGGCACCAAGGACAACGGTTGGTATTTGTCATTGGTGCCAACCGTGCTCGATTTATATATATTTTTTATTAATTCCTTGGTCCAAAGAGGCTTCATTTTAACTTCCGCAAATGACGTCACCACATAAACAAGATGTCGAGTCAGTCGCCGTTGAGATTTGATTCATTTACATTTTAGGCGAAAAAAGCACTGGATTTATTCATCGTTTTCTTTTTTTAGTTAAAAAAAAAAGTTGTGCAGGTGCTAGCTTACGTGCTACCTAAATAAACTCGCGGGAAATTATTTATGCCTACAGATTTTTTTTTAAATTTATTGTATAAAGTTGACAGTATCATAATGTCGCATATTATCATTTGCAAATTTTTTGTGACTGATATTTTATTGTTTTAATCAACTTGATGATAATTACAAAAAAAAAAGTTCCAAAAGAAAATGCTTGGGTAGCAGCAGTCGGTCTATTGATTTGTGCAAATATTTTCTTTCCCGGTGTTTTAGATGTGACTCATACAGTCGCTGTGTGATTTGAAATATTATTTTGGTTTTGGCTACCTGCAGGTACTTTGATGGAATAGATACCTTACCCCGGTTCCTTATGTTCATCCATCCCTTTTCGAATAATATCTTACCATGTGTTACTTTTATTCAAATGCAAAAGTCGAGTACTTCTACTTACTTCTACTATTAGTATACCAAGCAATAAAAGTCAGTTTAGTTAAAAAAAAAAGTCTTAGCCTTCCAATGCCTTGAACAGTAATTAAATCTCTCTATACCATTGTACACGTCCATCAGCTCACATTATCATCGTAAAGAGAAAAGTGCTGTTCGCAACGTGCACACTCTCATGGGCCTTTAAATTATTCCACAGTGATGGTGATGCAGAGTGAATGAAAACATTTGTGTCCGCGTGCGAGTGTGAGAGAGAGACGGACGGCAGCGATTGGGGATGAAGAGCTCTTTATCGCCGTTATGTAACAGGAGTGAGGACACCGACATATTTGCATAAGCACACACTCAGCCCTTTAAGCGAGAAGGTCAGTTGGGGAACCTGTCAGCTTAGAGTCGTTAAGACTCAGTTTACAGTTTGAGGAGCAACAGCATTTAAAGCTTAGTCGCCAAGCATGACGGTGTTAAGTATGATTATTTTTACTATTATACTTTACAGGAAGTGTTTGTTTCTTATTTCTGATCTGTTTTCGCTCGATATATACGGCTTATCTTGTTTCAATTTACTCACACGTTGAGTTAGTTTTTAGTCATTAATGGATGACGAACAAAGAAATACTTAAATTAATAATTACTTTTGGAACAGGTAAGTGAAATCCGGTCTTGCCTGGTTGAAACGAAGCTGCGACTCCAACCTCCAATTGAATTGGCAGCAGCTCGCCAAAATAAAAGCATACTCTCTGCGACCTCAAGTCCTAGTCATTTGTGAAAAGTCACGTATAAGCCAAGCTGCGGCGTTTCCTGTCGGCTTCCGACACTCCGCAACGCCGTCCGTGAAAGTACGACGACCTCGGGGGTTAAGCCTTCGATAAATTATGTCCATTCAGTAATCCCCGCCGCGCGTTTCCGAATGAACTCCCCAAGCGTGACGCAACACTTGAAACAGAACCGTCCTCGTTGTCTTTCAGAGCCCTTCATGAGGAATGGCCGCCCGCCCACCTCCCACAGCATGCACTCCTTCTTGCACCAGTACACGGGCTCCTTCAAGAAGCCGCCGCTCCGCCGGCCGCACAGCGTCATCGGCGGCACTCTGGGCTCCTTCATGTCCATACCGCGCAACGGCAGTCGCTTGGGTGAGGCACTGACATAGTGGTTCTTATCTCCCCCTCTAAAAGGGAATCAAGGAAAAGTCGAGATCTTGGTCAACAGTTGGCGTCTGACGACAAACAGGAAAAGTGTCCCGAGTCGTTTTCACCCCGGGTGACGATATTTCCTGCGAATGGATTCGCGACCGATGCGTAGCGTCATGTCCAATCCCCGATTGAGGGTGGGAAGTGATTCATCGTGATTATCTCGCTTTGAGTGCGCGTGAGGGACAATTATTTGGTTGGGCATGAGTTTAATGAACCCTTTTCAGGGACGGCGGTTACTACAATCAGTTACAGGGTGCGTGAAAGGGTTAAAAAAAAAAAGTTGACGGCGGGGCTGAAACGATTAATCGAATAATTTGACGATTAATCGAATAATTTGACGGCTGGAAGGGTGGAAGCAAATTCTCTGCTTTGAAGCGTTGCACGGATCCTTTTTTTTTTCCCTGACACGGACTAATAACGGTACTGCAGATGCCAGGAGGAAGCAGTCGCTCAAAGACAGCATGTGAAAAATAATTTGGGGCTTTTCTCACACCGGCTTACCATATCATGAGTGAATTTAATATCGCCTCCCACCACCGTTTGGTTCATATCGCAATAATTATCCCCCGTAAGAGGTCAAGCATAAATCATTAATTCTATTTAATTTGAACCAATTATCTAATGAAAGATTATTTTTTTTTGTAACTGAAATGTCTGCATGCAGTTATTTGCAAATTAACATTTATTAACTCATTCAGTACCAGCCAATTCTAGACCAAGTCTGAAAAGACGTTTAAAAACGTCTTTGGGAGTGAATGAGTTAAAAAAAAAAATGCTGAGTTTAAATGAAATATTTTAGGGGCGGAATGTCAACGCCACAAATATTACAGGACTCTTCATTATGTAAATGCTCAATCGGCCAGATTGAAAATGTTGCCCATTTTGTCGATTTGCTCGTTTCTCTCTTCCATGCAGATATTTTTCTCCCGTATTGTCTGTCACTCTTCAAGCTTTTCTGCTTATGCGCTCGTGCACACGTCAAGTTTCTAAGTCGGTGCCTTAGAACGTAGGGAGGCAGAATGAAAGACGGCCTCAATGGGGGGAAAAAAAAAGTCTCTCCACTGATCCGTGTAAGAAGTCATTCACACCCGTTTGAAATCACACAGGATTTTGCTATCAGTGGTACGATAAACATCTCTCTTTAAATATGTGCAACCAGGCGGGTTGATGCTATTATGTTTGTGGATGGTTGATCGACTCGCTCGGACCTCGTTTTGGACCCTGGCCCAGATTGGAGGAATGCGGATGCCCCAAACGGGCCAGTTATGTAGGACAAAGCGTCGCTATCATCATAAGGACGCGAGATCGCTGAGGGGAGATTTTGATGTGTGTTGGTTTGCAAGGCGTTGTGTGTGCGGCTCGGGAAAAGGGCTGACGGATGAAGCTTGTCTGAATAACGTGCGCCGAGTAGGTCAGGAGCAAGGAGACGCAACAGCGGGGAGGTGACGGAGACATGCAAATGAGGACGCGAAAGTGGACGGAGGGTGAAAGTGGGGCATGTGGAGGAGAGATTCGAGAGCGCTGATGAGAGATGAAGAGAATGTGAGGAAGTGAGAGAAAGAAGTGAAATGAAGTGGAGTGTTTTTTGTTGTTGTTGCAACAGAGATGGAAAAAAAAATAGGGCGAGCGGTAGCCATAACAACCCCTGAGATGAACGAAACAGAAAAATGAAGTCGACTCAAAAGTTTGTGGGTTTGTGAAAAGGAAATCACTGCCTACCTTTGTCGAGACCTGACGCGGAAGCACGGAACGCACTTTTGCAGCGTGTTAACGATCCTAGCTCACGTTTAAAATGCTTCTCCCGGCACTCCAGATTTTTTGCCCGTGCCTAAATTGTACACGAAACCAACTCCGTATGAGAATAATAATTATAATAAAAGATATAACTCTGATAGCAAGCTGCAATTCCAAATTGCTAACCGCTAACAACTTCCGGTAATTCATGTGCCACCGTAGGTTAAAGTTATTATTTTTTTTAATATTTTTTTGTAAAAGTGAGACTGATAGGATGCTAATGTGCAGTGTGCGCTAACACAAAAATATCTCATAGAAATAACACACACACACACACACACAGACGTACATGCTAGCATTCACAAGCTAACACGCGTGCTAGCTTGTGAATGCTAAATGCACTTTAAACATCGTTCAGTCCTTTTGTCCATCCGCGGCGGTGACGTCTCGCGGAATTTCTGGTATTTTCCCGCTCGCGTTTGCGTCATCTCCCCGCACACTTTCATTTCCTGCCGAAAGAACCCTTTAATTAGCCGCCTCCCGGTTGCGTCTTGACGTTTTTTGGCGTGGCTGACCTGACGGAAAACCCAACTTGTCTTCGAGGGGAAATCTCACCGCGCTGTAATTTTCGAAAGCCGGTCGACTCCGCAATTTTCGCTGGCGTGCTAATTTTAGCCGGTGCGGCTGAATGTTTTAGCGCAGCCCGGGGGCGTCATCCCGTTTGTGTACTTCCCTTCCTCCGCTTATGTACATTTGCTTAGTGACGTTTTTTTTTTTTTTCACTTGGCGTCACATCTACAGTATTTCAAACAGAAGCCTTGCGCTATGACCAATTAGCGACGCATCCAACCTGGAGAACAAACACCTTGAGCAGTACTGGAAACCTTTCCATCCCGTTTGATTTGCTGGAAGTGGGCCAGCATTCCTGTCATCGGAGAAGTCGCTTGGCTTTTAAGAGGTTCAGGGCACAAAGTACAACGTGTAGAATGGAATTCGTCTCTAACTTTGTCTCTGTAATATTTGATAAGAGACTGTCGGCTTTCACTCGGTGTGCATGTGCGGGTGTTTACGCGGGAGTTTTTTTTGTGGGTTTTTTTGAGGGAGGTGTGTGCTTGTGCTTCGGGCATAGTTTCCCTTTGCAAGCTGCGGTCGTTTTTTTTACAGCACGATAAGATGTGGTCAAGTGTTTATTTACACACGGTCCTCGGAAGTGACGAGGGCCCGAGAGGAGTCCAGCGTTTCGACATTCAGTTTTTGCTCGATTTTTCTAACAATTGGATTTGAATATTTGTGGCCGTATTTTATGATTTATTGTCAAATCTCTCCCCTTCTAGTGTTGATTGACAGACATCCTAATCAGGTGAATTGATCAATCAAGGGTTGGGGTAGACTCATTCAATCTCCCGGTCAGGTGTCCCAATAATTTTGTCCTTATATTTGCTCAAAGTTAAAAAAACAAATGCTAACATTATTCAAATGAGAGTTGACGATCGTCCGTTGAACCGTTCGCAAAATTAATGTGGGTCAAACATGGCTGTTTTTTGTTTTGTTTTTGTTTTTTTTCGAGGGGGTTTGTTTAGCCGGGGAACCCAAAACCTCGCTCGTGTATTGGAACCTGCACACATAATTGCCGCTTGGCGGTCATTGAGCGATTCCACCTTTTTCCGAGCAAAAATAAATCACTCTCTCTGCCTCAACACCCGCTTAATCAATACTTAACCTGCATCAGGAACGAAGTTATCTGCTGCATTTATCTCATACAGATTGTTTGTGTGTGTGTGTGTGTCCGGTTCAGACATTGTGCACGAGAACCTGAAGATGGGCTCTGACGGGGAGAGCGACCAAGCATCGGGGACGTCGTCGGACGAGGTCCAGTCGCCGACGGGCGTCTGTCTGCGGAACCGAGTCCACCGGAGAATCTCCATGGAGGTAATATCAACGCATCACCGTAAATCACTTTCGCCACGTCTCCTCCTCATCCGACCCCCCCCCTGCTCATCACCACCTTCCCCCATCGGCCTTCGGAAGTCTTGTCTAGGAGGAGGAGGGGGGGGGGTGGTGGGCGTTCCATCTCGGCCTTTTAAGGGGGTTTACGAGCTCTGGCGTGACTATCGGCGTTTCAGGCGGGCTCATGTGACAGAGAGCGTGTCTGGATGTATGGCGTCGACATGGCTCTTCCCCTAAGGAAGTCCATCGGGCTTTATTGCCCAGGCTCAAACTGGATCACGGAGATGACAAAAATGATTTTGAAGTTGACTTGATCACAGATTGTAGTTACATAAAAATTGTTTTACACATTTATTTATTTTTACATTTTTTTTAGAAACAAATGTTTTGCTTTTTTTTTTTGTCTTCAGGAATTATTTAATCATGCACATTTGAAAAAGGTCCAATGTCAATGTAAAATTGTTCTTATTTACATTAAATTAAAAAAAATGTGCTCCAATGTGATCCATGGACATTTACGATCATCGACATGAATTATTAGACATGAATTACGATTACAAAAAATATACTGTATATATGGAGAGTATTTCGACTGCTTTCTACTTTATTCCAAATATTTGGAGAGACAGATAAATAATAAATACACAAATATTTGACTAAATCAATTATAATCAACCAATTTTCAGGGAAGGGGAAACCGCGAGATAAATCCAACAAATATTAATAATAAGTCTCTTGCTAATAGAAAAATTGCACATACTTTGCCAAAATAAATATAATAAAAAATAAATATAATTTAAAAAAATAAAACTTGTACTATAAGTTGGATAAGTGTCAGAAGATTCTGCCTGTAACATGAGAAGCTGTCCACTGTAGTAACATCCCGCCATCCCGAAAGGGTTAACCCACCATAAATCATGACGTGGATGTTTTGCACCCTAGTGGGATGCTGCGCTCGGCAGCCTTCTGCCCCCTACTGGATTAAAAAAAAAAGTGATGTGAATTTGACAACGCCGTTGATGTCACACTTTTTCGATCCTTCTCCCCAAGACGTCAAAAAAAGGAGCCATTGTCCACGTTTCAAGTGATCAGACTAATCCCTGAGCTGTTATTTTAGCGGGGTGGGGGGGAGGGGGAATAATAGCGTCTCTGTCGCAACGTCTTTTACATAATTCGATTTGAAAGGCCCTTTTGTGTGAAAACAAACGGCCGTTACGTAACGCAATTTAGCATCTCGCATGTCGGGTCATAAAAATCGAGACAGCCGCTCCGATCGGCGCTGCAATGATATAATTCTTGCATCCGGGCCAAACTTTGGAGCGCCGCGCGAGGACCTCGTGCTATTTTTGCACAACTCCCTTCAGTTTTCGTCCGCGTTTGATCAAGATTAGACTTCCAAGAACGCATCCTGCTTTTTTTTTTTTCCACACGAGGAACGGCGCTGCAGTCACATGAAAGGCGCAAGTGTACCTAATTTTGTGGCCGGATGGTATTTATATAACTGCTGCCGTCGAAATTTCGTTTTTTTTTTTTTTTTCTTCTGACACAGTTCCACCTTGTGAGATGACGGACCTGATCTGTTTTGTCACGCGGCGCATGCGAGGAGAATGCGAGCGATTTATTTTTGCCCCTCCTGTCTCTGTGAGAGCGTGGGTGGGCTGCTTTTTGTCTTGCGGATCGCGCTCTGTTCTCGCCGTGTGTCATAATTGCATCCAATGGGCAAGGGAAGATGAAATGTCACATTTAATCGGATGGTAAAAATATATTTGGCGGTGTGGGTTGAAAATACATGAACATCGGGTGCGGGGTTTTGCGTTTTCAGGACCTCAACAAACGCCTGTCGCTGCCCGCTGACATCCGAATTCCCGACGGCTACTTGGAGAAACTGCAGCTCACCAGCCCGCCCTTCGACCAGCCGCTCAGCCGTCGCTCGCGCCGAGCCTCGCTGGTACGTATCTGCGCGCGCGCGCGCGTGTGTGCCACTTTTACAGCCCCGCAGCGCCGGGGAGCAGCCTGTGCTGCCTGTTGCCATGACAACCGACCCAGCAGGGAGCCCGAGATGTAGCAATTTGGAGACATGAACGCTTGCGTCGTTTTTTTTGTTGATTGTTACCGGATGCCCGAGATCTGACATAAAAATGCTCTTTTTTTGTGCTCCTTGAAGATTTATATGCCAAGGGTGGGCAGACTTTTGTGCTGAAGGGGTAACATTTTAGTTACGGAACATAGGCCAGGCCATTTGTAGAAGAGAAGGGGGGAAAGTGAAAAAAAAAAAACTATCTGGAAAATGTGGAAGCTAGTTCCAACTTTTTAAATCAATTTTTTCAAAAATAGAATTTTTAAAAAATCTTTAAAAACATTTTTTTACAAGAAATAAATTCACTCGTTTGTTGTTTAAAAAAAAAAAATCACATCCCTAAAATTCTTAATCCTATTTTTATTTCCTCGCCGTTATTTACAATAAATAAATTCCTGAATGATTAAATGCATTTAAAAACAGGAACATTTTAATCTCTATTGAAATCCTCACAAATTGTCTTCGGGCATAGGCGGGGGACACCCTTTGGTTGCCATCGCAGGGCACACAGAGACGAACAACCATTACTATTCAATGATTTCTGACTGCCACATTCCACACAGGGAGGCCGGAGCTGTGAACCCGGTTTAGGAAATATATCAAATCATTTAAGACCTGAATAATGAATGTGTATGTAAACTGGTTAATGGTCACATTTTTGTCATTAATTATCATATTTAATCATTAAAATAAATCATTTACACCCTTAATGAAATATATGAATACAGAATAATTGTATGTATATATATATATATATATACACAAAAAACACATTTTAATTACCCAATAAAATTTCTTGGATAGTATAACATTGGTGCTTATTTTTCTGTTTATTTTTTTTAAAGTCATTTGAATATAAAAGCTAAAAAAAAAAAAAAAAAAAATTTGATCAAAACGATATGTGAAACAGTGGTTTATTTACAACAATTAATATTCAATGACAAAAAAATGATTATTTAAAAATGGCATCAACTTATTTTATCTGTGTTTTTCTTTTGTGATTTAGAAATCATTCAACCAAAATATCCGTTGAGACGAAGCACTAAAAATAAATACGACCCTAACAAAGCGGGTTTTGGAAAAAAACGCTGAAACACGGACAAGTCCCTTAATTTATAATTGCTCGCAATAATATTTGCCCTGTCACGCGTTGACTTCTTGACTGTTTTTCATGATCATCTTCTCCCCCCCCGTGACGTTTTCTCAGTCGGAGATTGGTTTTGGCAAATTGGAGACCTACATCAAGCTGGACAAACTGGGCGAGGTGAGCAAAACTCCAAAATCAAAAAACCGCAACGATGAAACGGCGGCGGCAGTGGTGAACTCAATTCTGCGGCGCTTGCAGGGAACGTACGCCACCGTTTTCAAAGGACGCAGCAAGCTGACCGACAACCTCGTGGCCCTCAAGGAGATCCGATTGGAGCATGAGGAGGGAGCACCGTGCACGGCCATTCGAGAAGGTAATTCCATTTTTTATTTTATTATTATTTTATTTTTTTACACCGCAAGAGAAAACACATTCTTGGAATTTGAAGTTAACTCATTCACTCCCAAAGACGTTTATAAACGTCTTTTCAGACTGGGTCTAGAATTGGCTGGTACCGAATGAGTTAATCGCGACTAGAACCGACCGCGATAAGTGGAAAAACTGCCAAGTAGCGTCCCCGTTCCGTGTTTCACGGCACCGCTTTTCACCTGCGCAGTGTCGCTCCTGAAAGACCTGAAACACGCCAACATCGTGACGCTCCACGACATCGTCCACACCGAAAAGAGCCTCACGCTGGTGTTTGAGTACCTGGTAAGGGAGCTTCGGTCCCACTCCACTTTTTTATCCCACTGCGAGGGGGGGGGCAAAGAAATCCTCCCACACATAACGCCGTGCTTCTGTTTATTTCTTCTGCAGGATAAAGATTTGAAGCAGTACATGGACGACTGCGGAAATATCATGAGCATGCACAACGTGAAGGTCAGGAATTGCAGTTTGGCCGTTTTCTTTTCATCCCTATCCACATTTTTTTTTCCTCTCTCTTTTTCGGAGATTTCCTCACGGCGCGAAATCTCCTCTCCCGCAGGTGTTCTTGTTCCAGATTTTGCGCGGGCTGTCGTACTGCCACAAGAGGAAAGTTCTCCACAGGGACCTGAAGCCTCAGAACCTCCTGATCAACGAGAAGGGCGAGCTCAAGCTGGCTGATTTCGGTGAGGCAGGAAGAGGGTCGAGATTTGACCACAGTTTCTTTTTGCGGGCTTCATTGAACTGTTCGGAATACAGGCAAACCTCGGTTTTCGTACTTAATCCGTTCCAGAAGACCATGTTTCCCATTGGAATCAATGTAAAACATTTTAATCCGTTCCAAGTCAAGAAAACAACTTTTTTAAACCACCTTTTAAACCACCCGAGGCATAAAAAAACTTGAAATTTTTGTTCGAAAACCGAATTGTACGAGAACCGAAACGTTCGAACACCGAGGTTTGACTGTATTTGGTCTGACTTTGGTGATCCGTCAGGTCTGGCGAGGGCGAAATCGGTCCCGACGAAAACGTACTCCAATGAAGTGGTGACTCTTTGGTACCGACCTCCCGACGTCCTGCTGGGGTCCTCGGAGTATTCGACGCAGATCGACATGTGGTAAAGACCCCAAAAAATTCTTTCTCCGTTTGTATTCTTTTTCTGAAATCTCAACGCCGATCGTTCGCTTCCAGGGGCGTCGGCTGTATATTTTACGAGATGGCTGCGGGTCGGCCGCTTTTCCCCGGCTCCACGGTGGAGGACGAGCTCCACCTTATTTTCAGGTTACTCGGTGAGGAGCCGTCTCGGCCAAGTCAACCCCCCGCCCCCTCGCCCGTGCCGACCGTCTGCTCCTCGTGTGATTTGCAGGCACGCCGACGGAGGAAAACTGGCCGGGAATCTCCTCCATCGAAGAGTTCAAATCTTACAACTTCCCCAAATATAAACCTCAGCCGTTCATCAACCACGCCCCCAGGTACTCCACAGCATCTTTCTAGCAATTTTTTTTTTTAACCTATTTATGATTATGGCTCCGTCAAAAGTTTTCATTTTGTTTTCAAATATACACACACGGCAGCATTCAAACGCAGACCTTGAGTCATAATGGGCCATCCGTCTTCACGTGAATGCGTGTGTGTGTGTGTGTAGCAAGACAGGAAATCCTGTGGAACATTGTGAAGGCAGCTGTCCGCTTCCTTCCCCCCCTCAGCGAGTCTGCGCCTTCCCATCAGCCTTTGCTGCAGGCAGCCATTAACCTGTTTTTTTTTTCTTGTTTGTCGCTTTCAGGCTGGATGGCGACGGGATCGAGCTGTTGCTGGCTTTCCTCAGAGTGAGCGTCAACTTCCCACGCACACACCATGATGTTAATTTCAAAAAGAACACTTGTACTTTTAATGCCGTTGCTTTAAAAAAAAAAAAAAAAAAGTGTCCTTGACTGTTTAATGAACACGAGTGCCCCGTTTGTCCGCTTCGCAGTACGAATCCAAGAAGAGGATCTCGGCTGAGGACGCGATGAAACATTCCTACTTCAGGCATCTTGGGATGAGAGTTCACACGTTGCATGAGAGTGAGTGCGCACGCATCTGAAGAACAGTGACTAAAAAAATGTGACAGTGGCAATTTTTCCCCCCTTAAAGGTGTGCTAACAATACGCAACATTTGGGGAAAAATCTGTTTTGTTTTTGTTAATTTTCATTTATTTATCTATTTATTTTTTAGGGTCAAAGGTGTGCTAACAATACGCAACATTTGGGGAAAATAATCCCGATTTTTTTGGTGTTTTTTTGGGGGGGGTCAAGTGTGCTAATGATACGCAATATTTGGGGAAAATAATCCCGATTGTTTTTTTTGGGGTGGGGGGTCAAGTGTGCTAACAATACGCAACATTTGGGGAAAAATAATCCCGATTTTTTTTTTTTTTTTTGTTTTTTGGGGGGGTCAAGTGTGCTAACGATACGCAACATTTGGGGGAAAATAATCCCGATTGTTTTTTTTGGGGGGGGGGTCAAGTGTGCTAACAATACGCAACATTTGGGGAAAAATAAGCCTCCTTTTTATTTTTTTTATTTTCATTTATTTATTTTTTGGGGTCATAGGTGTGCTAACAATACGCAACATTTGGGGGAAAATAATCCCGATTGTTTTTTTTGGGGTGGGGGGTCAAGTGTGCTAACAATACGCAACATTTGGGGAAAAATAATCCTGATTTTTTTGTTTTTGTTTTGTTTTTTGGGGGGTCAAGTGTGCTAACAATGCGCAACATTTGGGTAAAAATAATCCCGATTTGTTTTTTTTTGTTTTTGTTTTTTGGGGGGGTCAAGTGTGCTAACAATACGCAACATTTGGGGGAAAAATAAGCCCCCTTTTTTTTTTCCCCCCAAACAATGTGCTAATACGCAACATTTGGGGGAAAATAAGCCCTGGTTTTTTTTCATTGTTTTGACCAAAGGTCAAAGGTGTGCTAACAATACGCAACATTTGGGGGAAAAACTAAGCCTCCTGTTTTTTGTGGGGTTTTTTTTCTAGAACGTGTGCTAACAATACGCAACATTTGGGGGAAAAACTAAACCTCCTGTTTTTTGTGGGGTTTTTTTCTAAAAAGTGTGCTAACAATATGCAACATTTGGGGAAAAATAAGACCCCCGTTTTTTGGGGGGGTTTTGTAATTTTTTGGGGGGGCCCGGCCGAAATCAAACCAAGTTGCTGGAGACCGCGTGCGGCTGTCTTTCAGGTGTGTCCATCTTCACATTGAAGGAGGTGCAGCTGCAGAGAGACCCCGGCTACAGGAACTCCTCGTACCCGGAGCCAGGTGACTTGATTTTGCTTTGCTACGTCCTCGGAAGAAACAAAATGTCTCCCGCCATTGAGGTTTGACGCGAGCACCTTTCCCCCCCTTTGCTTCCAGGTAACGGCAAGATCAACCGCAGGCAGAGCATGCTCTTCTAAAAAGGACGATCATCATCGCCCTCTCACCTGACCGACCTCTCTCGCATGATACAGTGACCCCGCCCCTTTTCCCCCTCCTCCCCCAACACGCGCATTATTCACATGCGCACCACCCGTCTTGAGTTAGGTTGACTTTTTCAATTGGTGTCTTTATTTATTTCCAGACATGAGAGGGTAGGGGTTGTTTGCTGCTAAAGTACTACTGTTTGTATTTAACACACCCTGTGTATGTGTGAGCGTGCGTGCATGTGTGTGTGTGATGTGAAGTTGAGCCTCCAAGCATGGTTGAGCAATCGCTAACGATTGCTGTTCGATCCCCGCCCCCGGCGCGTCAGCTCCTCATTTATTTTGTTTGCAAAATCCACGGATGGCGTCCAAGCTGTGATTGAAGTTGTTGGGGACCACTTGCGACATTTGTTTTCGGGGATCGCGTTTGCGTTTTATTGACTAAAACGGCGCGTTACAAGGTCTAAATTTGGTGGGAGGACATTGAAATATGGAAAACCTTTTTTTTTTTTCTTTTTGGGAAACGGTCGAGTCAGATCGAATTTGAGCAAAATTTGGAGTTTTGAGGACACACTGAATTTTTTTTTTTAAATCTGAAGTTGCAATGCAATGACAATAATTTGTGCCTTTTGAAGAAAAAAAAATAGTGAAGTGAAAATGACAGCACAAATAATATGAAGATGAAGATGAAGTTTTGTAAAATTCAAATTTTTTTTTGTGTGCAAAATACGATGACTTTATTGTTGTAAATTGCAACTTAATCTTTTGTCTCTTTTTCATTTTCCACACAAGACTACAACTTGCAATCTGACCATTTTTTTCTCCTAATACTCTTGAATTTACTCCCTGAAAATTCCAACTTTTTTGGTCAAAATATTGCACCGTTATTTTGATAAAAAAATGATACCTTTTATTCACACTACATGACCACTTTTTTGTAAAATGACTTTTTTTTTCACTCTCATTTCCCGACTTTATTTTGTGATAATTTATTCTTGCGACATTCCAACTCCCCTCCCATGCCATTCTTGAAAGATGACTTTTTTTCCCCCTTGTAATGCTGTGACTCAGTTCTCTTAAAACGCCAGCGATTGTGACGTCGTTCGTGTGCTGGACAAATTTTGTCTCCTAACAGCGCAAAAACTTGACGACTTTCCTCATTACAATTCTTGCAAACATTCCATCATATTTCCTCATAATGTTACGACGGCATACTTGAAAGATGTTTTTTTTTTTTTTTTTCGCTTGGAATATTCCATTTGTACATTTTAACTTAAGACTTTTTTTTCCCTCATAATCAAGTCTTATGTCTTCAAATATTCTGACTTTGTTCTCACGCAAGTACACTTTTTTTTTTTTTTTGTCTTGTGAATTATTTTTTCAGTGTGACCCCAACACTCCTTGGTCCAATTTTAGTATTACAAAAAAAAAAAAAAAAAGGAAGAGGTCTCAACAAACAGGATTCTTGGAAGAAAGCAGTGAAGAGTGGCAAAGTGGCTTCAGGGAAGTTTTTTTTTTCCTTTCTTGCCATCAGTGCAGTAACTTTGTGGTGAACCTGCACTCATATATATATATATATATATACATACACGCGCAGTGAAACTCCTCTACAACGAAATCATGTTTGCAGCAAGAAATTTTTCACAAGAGGGGGTTTTTCACTGTAGCAAATTTGAAACGGGAAAGTGGGAATGGTGTTAATACATGAAGATTTTTTTTCACACTAGGGGGTATTTTCACCCATGTAGATTTCGTTGTAGAAGAGCTTCACTGGATATATATATATACACACAGTGAAACTCCTCTACAACGAAATCATGTTTGCAGCAAGAAATTTTTCACAACAGGGGGTTTTTCACTGTAGCAAATTTGAAACGGGAAAGTGGGAATGGTGTTAATACATGAAGATTTTTTTCACACTAGGGGGTATTTTCACCCATGTAGATTTCGTTGTAGAGGAGTTTCACTGGATATATATATATATATATATATATATATATATATATATATATATAGGCAGGCGTTTACTAAGTGTACCTAACAGTATTAAGATGTGTTCTCTACGTCTGTGACCTTTTTCAATTTTTGCGTGAACTTATTTTTGGGGGGGGGGCGCCGCGGCATAGGTTTCGTTTCGGGAGCTTCTCCGCACGCTCCCCCGACCCGCTCTTGTGGGTTTTCAGTTACATTTTACGCGGAAGTCTCACAATTCTTACACTCCCAGCAGCAGAGTGTAAAAGATCGAATGACCCCGGGGAATGTATGGAGGAGATGCGAGTGTCTGTAAAAAATGTCCGACATACTGATTTCCCAGTACATGAAAAAGTGCAGTAACGACTACTACAACTTGTTGTTTGCAGCTAATGGTGTCCTAATCCCCGTAAGCACACTGTATTTGTCCTTTTAACAGGTTAGATGCAAATATATGACAGCTTGTTTGTCATGGGCAAAAGTAAAAACCTATTTTTTCTACAAATACCTTGTCATTCTGATGTCGTCTTTTTAGGCATGACGCAAATAATGTAAGAAGTGTTATGTTCACTTTGAAGGGGTTGGACAAAAAAAAGTAAGAAGTGGGATACTGTTACGATTAACTGCAAACTCTAATGGTGTCCGTATATTTTGAAATGAGTCGCAGTCACGTGATTGACAGGAGAGTTCTTAACGTCGCTTTATTTATCATTGTACCTTAAAAAAAAAAAAAAAGTGTGAATGTCCGAGAGCGTTTGTGTGTATTATGTGTGTACAACAACAATGTGCGCCTGCTGCATGCAAGGCCTCTGCTGTGTTTGTGAAACCACACTGAGCTGCCTGTGAACAGTTGTGTGTGTGTGCGTGTGTGTGTGTGTCTCTCTTTCTACTGGAATTATTTATTTCTCATAACCATCGCAAAGTAAATTGAATCTGTTTTCATATAACAAGTCTGCGTTTGTTCTCTCTGGATGGCATCGTAACTCGAAGGTGGTTCGAATATTTTGACGGCTCTCTGAATAAAAAAACGACTCGAAACGAACAGGCCCGGAAAAAAAAAAATACAAATGAATGTCATGAATGACCACAAGGGGGCGTCAGAAATCAAATGATTGATTTTTAAACGTTTTCTTCAGTTCATGTTTCTATATCGAGACAAACTCTTGAGAAAAACACTTTTATTTCCTATAAAAGAATCATTTTTAAAAAAAGCATTTGTATATCATAGCAAATAGGGTGAATTATATAAGGCACAACCGATGTAAGGCATTGAAAATAACACACAAAAATGATTAGCATTTAGCAAGAGCTTTTTTCTTTGCGCACCCGAATGTAACATGTGCATTATTTCAGAACAAAGGAATTGTTTCGGGAGGGGGGGGGGGGGGGGGAAGCCTGTACAATTGCTGTGTCAATGTCACTTGACTGGTTTACAAACCCAGTTGCGTCTCCCAAACATCACATTTTCACAAAACGAAAATTGCTGGCCTTTCCAGTTTTCTCAAACTTCCCGCGTGATATGTAAAATGACTGTCTTACCCTTTTTTTTCCCCACCTAAAAAAATATATAAAAAGACAGTTTCAGGTTTTTTTTTTTAAAAGGCTGATTGGCCCAGGTCTCCATTAACAAGACTTGTGGGAGGAGATCAGCAAAGAAGAAGAAATGTCCGCATTGTGCCAAGGCAGTGGAATGGCTCCATTCAACAAAGTTGGGAACTGTGCGGGGAGACGAATAGCGAATTAAAAAACCCCAAAAAAAACATATTTTGTTGATTCAAGTAGAAGTGTTGGTGTTACCTGGAAGGTGGGATGGCTCTGCAGCTGGGCTGGGCTTGGAGGTCCCACCGGACTTAAATTGGACCAGAAGTGGACGTTGGACAGCAGCGGATTGGGGGTGAGCAGTAGACCAGATGGCGTCTACAAAAGCAAAAAAGCAAAGCCGCAGGGTGAAAATATGAAGATGGAAAACTCGTGTTTACTTTGGCATCAAGTACAGTCAGTCAGGAAGTCGGGCTTGTATGACTTGCACTACTTACTAAAACCAGCAGAGGGCGTCGTTAAACGGCGCACTACTGATTTTCAGCTAAGGCACATTCGAAGAAGACGAAGCAGGAAATACACGGGAACCGCGCCAAGTTTGGTAAGTTATGAGGTTGGTTACCTACGATAAATAATGTATTCCTACCCTTCGACTTTTAGATTTTCTGTATCCTTAAGATGTTTATTTTCGACGTAAGTAACTTTTCGAGTCGTTTCGTCGAAAAGGGAGCTCACAAGCAAATTGCTTAAAAACGCAATTTTTCCCCACCTCCTCAAACGCAAAATGGCGGCTCGTCATGTCATGCCCTCACTGCCGAGTTAAGTCCAATGTAAGTGTGGCTTTGTTGCCAGTAACCCTTCTGGAACATATGGCATCACTTATAAACCTCCTCCCCTTTCCCATTTCCTCCCCGACTGAGAGTTTCCTACTCGCACATGCCTTCTCCCTGCATTGAGAAATATGTTCCACCCCATTTTGTACCTGTGTAGTCAGGAAAGCTGGAGTCAAGGAACCAGAGGGAAGTGCTGGACTTTTCAGGGCAATGGAGACAAGATCATTTCCTGTCACGAGGTGGGACAAGGATGAAATTTCCAGGTCTTTGGGTTTCCTGAACTTGGAACGCTCTCGTTCCCTCTGACCCGATGACAGGTTTAAAGGCACATCGCCCTGTTCGGATTCATCAGTCACTGCAAGGACGGGGCTCTGTGGCGAGGAAGAGCGAGCCGGGGAGTTTTCAGTCACAGAAGGGTGAGAAGAATGGCCACGGTTTGTGACGAATCGGATGACTGTGGAGCTGTCGTCATGGCGATCATATCTGATGTCTCTCTTAATGGAGTGGGGTCTTTCTAGGGTGTGACGTAAAGAGCCGGTGTGGAGGTATCGGTGCCTCCCATCTTCGTCCTCGGCTTCCGACGGCACGCTTCTGCAGTCTTCGGTTCTCCGGCCGGCCTCCACGGCAGCCGGGTCCATCTTCAGAATCTCGGGGAAATACACAAACTTGTACACAAACTTCTGGCCGATCACCTTCTTGATGATATTCTGGAAAAAATAGCAAAGGTTGGGTTGGTGGGGGGACTCGACACACATGACTTGTGTCCGCACGCACACGCTTACTTTGTCGTAGTAGTAGCGCAGGGCCCGGCTCAACTTGTCATAGTTCATGTTGCTTTTGTTCTTCCGCAGGCCCCACAGCTTGGCCACTTCCTCCGACTTGAGCAGCTTGAACTCGCCGTCATCCGACGTCCAGCAGATGAGATGTTTGTGGCTTTGGTCGAGCAGCAGCTGCAGGAGGAACTGCCACAGTGTACTCGAGCTCTCCATGATGGCAGCGATCTGGAAGGAACAACAATTGGTAACAGCATCTGATCAAATTCATTTCCACCACCTTGTCTATGAAACATCATTTTAAATACAGTGAAACTCCTCTACAATGAAATCATGTTTGCAGCAAGAAATCTTTCACAACAGGGTTTTTTTCACTGTAGCAAATTTGAAACAGGAAAGTGGGAATGGTGTTAATACATGATTTTTTTTCACACTAGGGGGTATTTTCACCCATGTAGATTTTGTTGTAGAAGAGCTTCACTGGATATATATATATATATATATATATATATATATATATATAGGCGGCCCGGTAGTCCAGTGGTTAGCACGTCGGCTTCACAGTGCAGAGGTACCGGGTTCGATCCCAGCTCCGGCCTCCCTATGTGGAGTTTGCATGTTCTCCCCGGGCTTGCGTGGGTTTTCTCCGGGTGCTCCGGTTTCCTCCCACATTCCAAAAAAAAACATGCATGGCAGGCTCGTTGGGCACTCTAAATTGTCCCTAGGTATGAGTGTGAGCGTGGATGATTGTTCGTCTCTGTGTGCCCTGCGATTGGTTGGCAACCAATTCAGGGTGTCCCCCGCCTACTGCCCGAAGACTGCTGGGATAGGCTCCAGCACCCCCCGCGACCCTAGTGAGGATGAAGCGGTTCGGAAAATGGATGGATGGATGGATATATATATATATATATATATATATATATATCCATATATATATATACACACACACAGTGAAACTCCTCTACAACGAAATCATGTTTGCAGCAAGAAATTTTTCACAACAGGGGGTTTTTCACTGTAGCAAATTTGAAACGGGAAAGTGGGAATGGTGTTAATACAGAAGATTTTTTTTTCACACTAGGGGGTATTTTCACCCATGTAAATTTCGTTGTAGAGGAGTTTCACTGTATTCATCGGCATTTTTTAGGAATATGTGTGGGGTTCTAATATATGAAATTGCGTTTCAATGGCCGTCGTCCAGATTAAGGGGTGGTTCTTGATCCCCAAAAAAATGAACCAGGTAAAAACGATAAATGCTTGACATCAAACATTCCTGCAGTGTGCGATGAATAAATAAAGAGCGTTCCTTTGTTAGCAAGAGATTGTTGAATGTTGTGGTGCTCCATTGTTGCGGATTGGAGTCCTTTGGTGATTGAGCGCACACATAAAATGTTTTTTTTTGTGTGTGAATATCTTCATACAGAGATATTCACTTGAAAAACGGGTACAAAATTACCACTTTTGGCATCGGATAATACCTTTTGAATAACGAACAAAGGCCGCCACGTGACCTATTGTTTGATTGTAGGATCATGTGAACGCCGCAACTTCATTAGCTTGTTTGCTATGCAAAATAGGAAACAGCCTGCACCTGTGCACCTTTCAAATCCTGGCGACTCGCAACGCAAGAATAGACTGAGGCGCCATGCCACTAGCGTGAAAAAAAAAATGGAGCGATCTATTTTATTTATCGTGCGTTGCCAAGACAACGAGTGGGCGCCATGCTTGACCTGTAGTTCACGCGGTCATCACAAAATCATTTTGAAAAAATCGTTCGGATTTTACAGTGAACCCGTGGACCTTCTTCTTGTACTTAGTAAAGTGGTTCCAGCGAAAGTATACAGTGCGTTAGAGTCGTCAATTGTGGGAGGTGCCTCGTGGACACATCACGTCATTTTACCCGTTGACGTATTTATACACAAACCACAGAATTGATCTCAGGAATGTTGTTTAGTTAGTTAGTTAGTCCGCTGTATGTTTGCAATATCGTATTTCATGAAATATGATGATGGATTGCAAACGGGGACATCAAAAAAAATTTTGACTCTCGTTCGTGTTTGAGCATTTAGCTCGACCACACTTCCTGAGAATCGCCCGTATTTGCGAATTGTCGCTATTCGCCTAGCCGCTGCTAAGTAGACTTGTCTTAATTTACATTCGGATGCTGTCAATACGACAAATTCCAAAATGATTTTATTTACGCCAATTTTTATATCTGTGTTCATCTATCTATGCCGGTGACGTATAGTGACAGGAAGAACCATTCAATTCAATTCCACAAGCTGGCGTAAAATGCCAATGAACCCGTTGCCATTCACACTGCGGAAATCGTGTTCAACTAATTTGAGACGACATCCTCATTATTTCAGTACGTCTACTTTTTTTGTGGCATTTTTGTTGAGTGGTGAAAAAATGCCCGCTACTTTCTGTGCAAACGCAGATTCCAAAACAAGTTGGCACACAGTAATCATAGGACAGTCCTTACAAAAATCTAATGCAGTCTATTACGAAATGTAAAACCAGTAAAATATTCACATCCTGTTATTACTATGTTATTACTATTCATGATGCGTGCGCTTGTCTCCATGGTAATATAGCCGGACTTGGCCAGTGGCCTCGTCGAACAGGCTAGTTTACCTGTCTGCCTTTGTGTTTACTCGTCTCCCGGCTCCTTAACTTCGCTTCGTCGACGAGCCCTTAATTACGCCATTACAACTACATTACACATTTTTGCAGCCTCGGCTTTCTGACAAAAGCGACCCGAAACAGCCGCCGCAACCAAAGAGGCCGCCGTCCGAGGAGTGGTTCGCCATTGCCATCATAAATCATAAATTAATACGCCCTTCCTCCTGTGTTTTTTCCTGTTTGCGTTCTGTGTTAACTGACGGAGGAACTTGCAACTTTGTGTGTGGGCCTAAAACGAGCACTTCCTGTCATTCAGGGGCGTTTTCCCGGATTTAAAGCCGTGCCTCAGAGGAAGGTCTGACTTCCTGTCACCAGAAAACACACACACACACACACACACACACACACACACACATATACGTATAATGCATTTCTGTGTTGCCGCTTGTCAGTTTGAGGTTTGGCTTCTGATTTATGTGTTTTCAGAATAAAAGTGGTTCTCTCCAACCAGTTGACTGGCAAAAGCTGCTACGAGCTTTTGAGTCACAGGAAGTTTACTAAGCCTCATGTGATGCATAATTAAGATCCTCCTACACTCGCGCACACCAAATAAGAAGCCTCTTTTTTTTTCCTAGTGCCGTTTTGAAAATATACTGCACGTTTTTGTGATGACTCATCTGATTCGTCTAGAAAGTCCAGACGACTAAAAGTGCCTATATATAAATAAATAAAAAACTTACCCCCCCTCCCCTCCACTAGACGTTTTTATTAAATATATAATTCGGAACACCTCAAAGACTCTGGAAAATGTAGTTTTGCGCGACTTTTAGCGTGTTCAACACAACCACGCGCCGCATTCGCGTCATTTTTCAGGCGATCGACCATATTCGAACGTGATTGAAAGAAAAAAACGGCTTTTAAACACGTCCCTTTTTTTTTTTTTTTTGCTGTGGCATAACAGAAACGGACAGAACACGCGCCTACCCTTGTTTATGGCACGGCTGATCCTCTTCTTTCGGTCGGTCCGCCCGGATGCGCGTAAAGTCTTTTAAAGCAGGCTGTGTGTCTTGTTGTGTTGTGGCTCCATGCCGCTGTGCGCGAAAGCGGATCCGCGGCTCTGCTCTGTGCTTTGCTTACCCACAGAGCAGGAAGTCGGGACGCGCAGACGGACATCGGGCGCACTTCCTCTGGCGCATTATTCCCGTCTGCGAAAACGCAAGCACGCGCGCACACACTCAGGCGAAAGGCGCGCGCGCGCACAGGACGCCACTCGGCGAGCTGACGTCATACTGTTCGCTTCCTGCTCACCGGGATGGGTTCCTGTTACACACGCGCAACGCATACACACACACACACACAGTTCGCCTTCCTGTAACACGGGGGGGGGGAAAAACAACACCACTTCATGCACACTAGAACAGTTTTTGTTTGTTATAAGAAAACAAACAAACCAGAAATTACCACATTTCGTCAAACGAAATCAATAACCTAGCTTGACTTAGTGTTATAATTTTACAGTACAGTACGCTACTATATTTGCATTTATTCTTGACTTGGACTTTGTCTCCCCCTTGCGACTACTAGCTGATCTGAATACGAGTACTGTATAATAGTTGTTTAAGTTTAAGGAAGCTGAATTGTGTACTTGTGGATGGAAAGCGGCACTAATATAGTGAAAAGAATATCAGTAAGACAGTTGTTCTTGGTCTGACTCTTGACAAAAAAAGCTGGATATCGAATATAAACCGCAGTGCAGTTGTAGTAGTAGTAGGTGAGCACTGTTGTTTACTAGGAAGGGTCATTTATTGCATACAGTAGTCAAAAAATGGTACTAGTAGTGGAATCTTAAGCTTTAAGTGAAGACCGCTTTCCACATACTTCGTTACAGTGTTTATTATATATAGATCTTATATAGAGCACTGCGATAAACTTAAATTGTGCGTGTTTTTTCCCCTTCATGTTTGGCTACATTTTGGTTCATTGATTTGGTTTCGTCGTCGTCCTCTTTCAATTTCTTCTGCAGTTTTTTTGGGGTTCAGCGCCAGTTTGGTCCGAATTGATTGCGCCCTCTGCTGTTTATAAAGAACATTTCAGTTGAAGGTCCACATCCGGATTCGAGCGTGAGTCGCGTTCAAAGTACCTCGAAAATGGGAAAAGTATTAGTTCATCTTGCGCATACGGGCAGCTACTCGCATACATTCGACGTTTCCGCATATAAAATGACTTACGAACCCATGTACTCAAATAAAAGTGACTCTTGAACAAAATAGGACCGAGCATCATGCGAATCTCTTTCCCCTTTTTTTTGTAAATGAAACCTTTTCGAATTCTCCCCGTCTTTGAACGCACCGTTTTACGACAGGCAAACATGGGACTGTCACCACCCAAGCGAGACGAGGACCTCGCGAAATTCAACGAAACCACGTTGTCTTTGCCAAAACACTCGTACTGGTTCGACTTTTGGCTCTTTGTCGCCTTTGATGTCGTGTTTTTTCTGATTATGTATTTCGTCGTACCCTAAAATCGTAAGTGGTGACGTTTGTGGCTTTGCAAGTTAGTGGGCGTCTACGGAAGTGGCTAAACTGGCTAGCATGTTTTGCAATATACTCTTGATAAACGTAAAGAGTAAAACCCATAATAATCATAGCATTATACTGTATTTTATCATCACCTGGTACAAGTATCTGTTTTTAAAATTTGCCCCGAATTCAACCCGCCGTTTTAATTGAAAGCAATTTCTGCAAAGAACTGAATTTCAAAGGGTGCCAGCACGTTCCCTTGAATGTATTGAGCTCCTTGTCTTCATTGTTGTTTATTTTTCTTTTTTTCTTTCCAAGGGTGACAATGAAGCGACTCTGAAGACTGAACATGGGTTACTAGTCTTGCTCATCCTAATGGCAATGCTATCTCATCTTTCGACTGGATTCAACACGAGCTAATCCGACATCTGTGTTTTAATTCAAACACTGAAAATGTGCCTTTTCACCTGTTTTGTCACGCAATGTCGCACTGTGTGTGGCTCTGCGAACTGGACATTTGGAGGAACACTGCATAAATTATGGATTTATATCTCACTTGAGATGATGAAAACAAGTGTTCTGTTCGAACTCCCATGACTCCATTATTTGTCAGTAGGATGCAATTTAAAATGTGACAGTAATGATTATTACTGTAAGAAAATGGCAGTACATATGTGAAAGTGATGTTAAGTACAGTATTGAATTAGGTTTGTTTTGCGTTTTCATTTCCCCTTTACAACCCGCTAAACACCCCCTCCCCCAAAGAAAAACACACATAAACAACCTTCCTCTCAAAAAACGTGTCACATGGGTGAATGTACTTGTAGTATTGACGTCATTCGGTGATCAGTGACGACAACGGCTGCTTACTGAGCGTAATGCCATGTTAACAGACACATTGCACAATGGAGAAATTTGCACATGGTGAAATAAATCACTTAAAATGTATGATTGATTGGGACTCATTGTTATGGCCACAAACGTATACCTGAAGAGTGAGCATTAACTTTTTGCACTTTGTTTCTTCCCGAAGTTGAGTCCATTGACAGGGCAGCGCAGACACACACAAAATGGCGGCCGCGTTGACGTATAGCCGTTTCCCAGCAAAGGGGAAACCTCCTCAAGCACTTGTCTATGGTCTTCACTGAAGGAGTGGATATAAGTCGATACGTTGGAGTAAACGTCCAGAGCTGACCTGTAAATGTCGAAGTCTTTTGAGTGAGTATTTGAAACATAAACGCTCTGTGTGTGCATTAAACATGCTGTGGCATATGTATGCCCTTTTGTTAGTTGTTGTCACTTATGTCCTTTAGCAAATTAATGATGCAGGCTTAATTATTTGGGGGTAAAAAATATTGTCGATGACGATATTGTCTTCGGTTCTTTATTATTCATTTATTACTTAAGGTGCCAAGAACCACGTGTTCCGACCTAGCCAATCAACGAGGGTTAATGGCGTCTTAGGGTGCAAATACTGTACTGCATTAATCAATCGTCACGCGATTATTGTAGAAAATGCCCCGAGGTTTTATTTTAGATAACTATCAATCTTTTTACGGCACAATACGACATTTAGTGCAAAAGTGTACAGTACTAGTTTTTTTTAAGAACATGGAAAATCACATGATTCGTACCAGCCAATCAGCATTGATCAGGAACGTCACGTGGCACCATTCCAGCATTCGACCAATCAACGGAGTTTGGTCAAACGACACACTTCCGTGTTTTCCGGAAGGCAGTGATTCAAACTTTTCGCAAACTTTTCTCGCACATGTTCGGTTGTAACTCCGAAAATAATCACAGTAAGTCGCCGAATCTCGCACATTTTTTGGTTGAAGACTGACACTAAGCGATGATATGAGTGCCTTGCGCGTTGGCGGAGTCAAAACGAGCGAAATGGCTCAATGAAAAACGCGCACTTCCAAACTTTTGTTTGTTTGCGTCTTTTTCTCAAACGTGTATCCAAAACGACGAAATTTGCATCGCCGTCGCAATAGACATTCGTTTAGCCTCATTCAATTACTTCATACTTTGCATTCTGTCTGTACTTATACGTGTCAAAATAAATATGCATAAATAGATTGCGACCTATGATGTTGACATTCACAATGACGCTGATGCTGATGTAATATACTTTCTCATTTATTTTGTGCAGATATTTTGGGGGCAAAAAGGCTACCGCTGACGAAGATAATGTGGCAGACGCAGACTTTGTCGACCGACCACCACCCTCGACATTCTGACAGACGTCGCCGGCTGTGGACGACTTCCAAGTGGTAATCTACGAACCCTGAACTCATTGAGCCCAATAAATTTGCATGCAAGTTTAAAAGTTTGATTTCATGAAAGCGTTGAGGCTGCTTCCCAATCTCGTAAGTAGAGGCGCGCTTAACAATTTTCCAGCTCTTCTTAATACTAAGTCAGAATCACTCTTGTGATTTTTAGGTGCGACGTTTTTTGCCCAATTCAAATTCCGAACTTTCATAACATTGCTAATCTTTAACCGACAGTGTTTTGTAGCTGAACAATTATACCAAAATCTTAACTATGCTGTTATTTCTTAATGTGTGTAAAAAGCGTGACTGGGGCGTCCTTAAAAAAACAAACTCCAAATCGGTTCCGACCAGGGCTGAATTATTTTGAAAAATAATCTAATGTCTCCCCTCCGATATTGCAATGTAGTTTTTTTTTTTTAAACCAAAACTAAGCAAATCGACAAAAAATTTTGAAAAGGCAGTTTATGAAGTTCAATCAGGGTTGTGTACTATCTAAACATTTTGACTTGCGATTCTTCAGACAAATTCACCAAACGTGGCCTAAAAATCACTCAGTGCAGTTGTAAGATGACACCAGGCACACGTGTGCCGTCATAACTTCCGGTTTGCTTGCTTTGTGAAACAATCTGTCAACACGTTAATTATACTAAAGCAGAACAAAATGACCGACAAATAGATGTCATAAAATGCAGTTAAAAAAAATAGAGCTTCACTAACCAAACGATGCATTCCAGCGCTTAGCTGCAGTTACTCCAAATGTCCGCCAGAGGGAAGTATTGAATCGTATCTTGCGCTTCCGCCTTTGACTTGACTCGTCTCGTTTCCTTGGCCACGCCCACTCCAATTTGTCCTCAAGTTGAGTGGACCAGCGTATTCACGCCCTACTAAACTATCAATAACAATTATTGATAATGGTGTTGCCACTTATGAGTGGTTTGAAGCCGCTCGACAAAAATAAGCCTGATTTCAACCATGTTGTGATTCAGTCAGCTTACCGATCACTGTTGGCATATCCTGTATGCACCTTTTTATGAAACAATTTATGTTACGTCTTTCCAGGAGCGTCGAGTCCGAAGCGGCCCGCCAGGGGATCCAACCCGGCCCGTGGGGATCATCGTCCTGCCTCTCGGGTAAGTGGCCAGGAGTGTTGGTACTCGTGTGATGCGTGCATGTCGCCGAGAGGGGAGATTTAAAAAAAAAAAAAAAAAGATGGCTTCCAATCTATGCATGCAGTAAGAAACTAAAATGTAACTCCTGTAGAAGCAGCGGCGGTACGCATCATATCATGTGTTGTTTGTGAAGTCATTTCAAATGCGTAGTTAAAGACCAGTTTGTGAAGTTACTTATTTGCAAGTAGGGCTGGGCGATTACAGCAAAAAAAAAAAAAAAATTCAGAATAACCGTAATTATTTTTGATTAACATTGACGTAATGGTTAATTACCAGGATTAGGCATTCATTATTTTATTTTTTTTAAGTATTTATTGAGCTACCAAATAAATGATTTATCGTTCATTATTTTAATGAATTAAAAAAAAAAAAGTATTTAACTACCAAATAACAAACGTCATTTGTCATTCATTATTTTGATGAATTAAAAAAAAAGTATCTATTGCGCTACTAAAACAAAAAAAAACATAGAATTCGTAACAGTAAGCAAGTAAAATACCGGTGAAATGTTATTGATGATGTAGTTAACGAAAATGGAAATATTTTTTGTTCAGGGAATAAAATAAAAAATAAATCAAACGACGGCTTAGTAAAATAAAAGTAGCAATAATTATGGAAAGAATGTACTTTGTCAATTAATATGAATGAATAAAATAATATCATGCGCCTTTGGAGTTTATTTGAAATTTAGGTTTTCCGCTATTGATTCGACCAAACGGTTGTTTGAGAATTCAAATGTTTTTCTAATCCGACACTCAACAAATGCTCCATTGATTTAATTAAATTTAAGTTTAATTAAAAAAATATATGTATAATATACATTAGTCAGATTTTTTAAAACAAATATTAATTAAAACAAGATGAGGCATAAAAAAGCTAACATACATGCTTGAAAAATTTATTTATGGTAACTAAATTAAAAAAAAAAAAAAAAGTTTGAAAACCTTACGCGCTTGCTACAGCTCCATGCAAAAATAGTTTTTCTTCCGTTACGATATTTTTGTAATCATGACAAGGCAAAATGTAAATAAAAATAGAATAATTGCCCAGCCCTATTTGAGACACGTTGATGGAAAGGTTTTGGTGAGATGAACAAGCTAATTTGAGGCGTGCTAATTAGTTTGAGGGGGACAGCTCATTAAAGTTAATATTTTGCATATATTGTGAATATGTACGTCGTTGAAAGGGAGGGCTAATAGATTTTATTTTGTCTTCAATTTTTTTCCTTAGTATCACTTTGTCAGTACGCATGATGTGAAGACTGATTTAAAACTGCAACCAGCTCTGAGGACGTTTTGCATTGTCAACTGCAGTTTTTTAAATGTTGTTGTTGCTGGCGTTGTCCACTAGAGGGCACCCTGAGCACTCAAAATGGCCGCCAGCAACTTTATTCTGGAGAAAGGATGCAAAACGCCATCAGAGCAGTTTGGAGCTTTAATTTTCAGTCTCGACAGGGGGAAAAACGAAGACAAAATGAATCTTATTTGCTTTGTCCACATATTCACAGTAAGTGTAAAATAGAAAGTTAAATTTGATACTAATAGTTGCTTACTATACAAAGCTGACATCGTTTAGCTAGTCTTGAAAAACAACGAGCAGTCCACCTCCAATTATTTGCGTGCATCAAATTGAGCTTGTTCATCTGATTAAAACATTGCATCAAAAATGTCTCGAGTCACTTCGCAAACTTTGTCTTTATTACTTATTTGCCCATGATATGACTTCACAAACAACATATGACATGATACATACAAGTGTGTTGCTTTACAGTTGTAACATACACGTTTCTTATTGCATACATAGATTGGAAGCCATCTTTGTTGTCTCGGCTACATGCATGCGTCACACGAGTACCAACACTTTGGGGGGGTGGGGTCCGGGCTGGACCCGTGCCCCCCTTGGCCCGGGGTGGGTGGGGTTGGGGCAGTAGGGGGGGCCACAAATGGCTCTCCTGGTCCTCAACCCCACCCATCCCGGGTGAAGGGGGGTCCGGGGGCTAGACCCGGACACTCCTTGGCCCGTGGTGGGCAAGGGGGTTTGGGTGACTGGGGGGCCAGAAATGGCCCCTTGGTCCCTAACCCCGCCCCCCCACTGCGGACCAAGGGTGGGAGGGGAAGGCCCAGCCTGGACCCCCACCGGCCCGCGGGGGAGGTGGATGGGTGACAGTGGGGCTGGAAATGAACCCTGAGTCCACAGTCCAGCAACATCCTGCAATGCTAACCGTGTGGTTTCCAGTTCACGCTGTAGGCTCCACCCATATTATGGGGGAATTAAAAACACTTTCCAACAGATGGTAGTACAGTTTTATTTGTTGAAACATTCCTGACAGGTGCTCGTTAGTTGCTTGACATCCAGGCGCAGGTCCTGCGTCCTTCAAAGGTCTCACTCATCCGTTGCAGTTGCTCCCTCACCTCAGCTGCGGCACCATCGTCCTCCAGCTTGGCGTTGACCTGTGGGTGGGAGGGACAACATTAGTGTGTGTACCTGCTCTCGACACATAGGTTTATTGCTGCCCCATTGCCACAGTTGAAAGTGGAAGTTGCATTCCAAGTTATCTTCAGAGTCATATGTTCTGTTAGTATTGTGTTTGTGGGAAATACCCCATGGAGGCAAACATGTCATATGCAGGGTTACGCATAACACATCTGCCTCCGTGGGCGGCTGAAAACGGGGTACCTTCGTTTCCCACAAGCACAATACTAACAAAACGTACGAGTGCGAAGAACATTCAACTTCCACTTTAAACCGTGGCAAGTTTGACTTCTGCATTGGGCAGACAAAATAAAGCCGTTCCTTCCGGTTCAGCTCACTGGCAGAGTCCCATGAATGTGTCTTCTCAGGTCCTGGGAGGGTTGCTTTCCTGCATGTTCTCCAACTCTCCCTGTTGCAACACGCCCGATTCAAATGATCAGATCATCAGCATGCTCTGCTGACGCCTGACATTGAACCTGGTCATTTGGATCATGTGTGTTGCAACACAGAGACTTGAAAAAAAATGCAGGACAGCAGCCCCCCCAGGACCTGAGTTTGACACCTATGAAGGTTACAAGCAATTAGGCCAGAAACCATTTCAAAAGAAGACACACACAAGGGGCTCGACCAGTGACCTGAACGGGAAGACGTTCGTTTTGCCCAATGCAGAGGTCAAAGTTCGAGTGAACTAGCGTGGCAGCAATAAATAAAGATGCACTGACCTCTGCCAAGTATCTCCGGATGGTCTTGTAGAGCTCCCTGAGTGCCGCTCCTTCGTTGAACTCGTTCTCGTGCTTCTGAAAGCAAGCAAACGCACGGATGTGTCAGAACGCTTTTCTCGCCTTAACCGTATATCCGTTTCTTTTTGTTCAAGGTCACCTTTGACTCCTCCCGCAAGAAGCTGTGGAACTCGTCGCGGGTGATGGGCGGCTGCTCCCGGACCTGCCGGTAGTAGGCCTTCACCTCCTGCTTGAACTTGGGAATGTCTTTGGCGTAGAGCAGCTTGTTGGTGGGCGCGTGCTGCGACACAGGAACGTTTTCAACGCGCTCGCAGAGGAAGCGGGCGGGCGCGCGCGCCAGCCGGCGGCTTACCTTGCCGAGCTGCGTGTCGCTGAGGGAGAAGGAGTCCATGAAGGCCTGAGCGGTGACGGACAAGCATCCGTCCATGTGGGGACTTTTGTCCATGTCGAAGACAAATTGGGGGTTCTTGAGGATGTTCACCCAGCAGCGCAGAGGTAAACTGCAAATGGGAACGCCATATTTCAATGATCATACAAAACCCCTTTGGTGAAAATTGTCCAGCGACATTGATATGTGACAATTGTTAATAAAATCAAACTGATGTATTCTGATCATTTGCAGTCGTACTTCATCTTCAACAAAATTGGTGTTGTAGTCGGAAATTTATGGGTACAGGAGAACAACCGTTCTGCACACGACAGCCTCATTTTGGAGATGTTTAGTATGACTGTTTTAATATGACACGTATTAGTGAGAAATTACGACAAGGAGTAATCTTGAAAACAGTCAAACCTCCATGGTAATCATTTTTAAATACAATACATCCTGATTTATATAGCGCTTTCACAACAGCATGACTATTCAGGGTCATTTTTTTTTTATGTCGCGAAAAAACCCTTCCATACATGGTCGTTTTAATGCTGCTAAAAACGCCTTACTGTACTATGTCGTTTTATTCATACTAAAACCGCCTTACTATACGAAGTCGTTTTTTTCGGGCTAAAACCGCCTTACTATACATGGTCGTTTTATTCATGCTAAAAACGTCTTACTATACTATGTCGTTTTATTCATGATAAAACCGCCTTACTATACTATGTCGTTTTTTTCCGGCTAAAACCGCCTTACTTTACTATGTCGTTTTGTTCTGGCTAAAAACGCCTTACTATACTATGTCGTTTTTTTCGGGCTAAAACCGCCTTACTATACTATGTCGTTTTATTCATGCTAAAACGCCTTACTGTACATGGTCGTTTTAATGCTGCTAAAAACGCCTTACTGTACTTGGTCGTTTTTTTCGGGCTAAAACCGCCTTACTATACGAAGTCATTTTATTCATGCTAAAACCGCCTTACTATACGAAGTCATTTTATTCATGCTAAAACCGCCTTACTACACTATGTCGTTTTAATGCTGCTAAAAACGCCTTACTGTGTCGTTTTTTTTCGGGCTAAAAACGCCTTACTATACTGTGTCGTTTTAATGATGCTAAAACCGCCTTACTACACTATGTCGTTTTATTCATGCTAAAACCGCCTTACTATGTCGGTTTTTTTCGGGCTAAAAACGCCTTACTATACTATGTCGTTTTAATGCTGCTAAAACCGCCTTACTATACTATGTCGTTTTATTCATGCTAAAATCGCCTTACTATACATGGTCGTTTTCTTTCGGGCTAAGAAACGCCTTACTATACTGTGTCGTTTTTTTCATGCTAAAAACGCCTTACTATACTATGTCGTTTTAATGCTGCTAAAACTGCCTTACTACACTATGTCTTTTTATTCATGCTAAAACCGCCTTACTATACTATGTCGTTTTAATGCTGCTAAAACCGCCTTACTATACTATGTCGTTTTTTTCGGCTAAAAACGCCTTACTATACTATGTCGTTTTATTCATGCTAAAACCGCCTTACTATACTATGTCGTTTTATTCATGCTAAAATCGCCTTACTATACATGGTCGTTTTTTTCGGGCTAAGAAACGCCTTACTATACTGTGTCGTTTTTTTCATGCTAAAAACGCCTTACTATACTATGCCTTTTTATTCATGCTAAAACCGCCTTACTATATATACTATGCCGTTTTTTTCCGGCTAAAAACGCCTTACTATACTATGTCGTTTTATTCATGCTAAAATCGCCTTACTATACTATGTCGGTTTTTTCGGGCTAAAATCGCCTTACTATACTATGTCGTTTTATTCATGCTAAAAATGCCTTACTTCGGGCTAAAAACGCCTTACTATACTATGTCGTTTTTTTCCGGCTAAAAACGCCTTACTATACCTGGTCGGGTTTTTTCGGCTAAAAACACCTTACTATACATGGTCGTTTATTTCGGTTTAAAACCTCTTACTATACATGGTCGTTTTTGAGCTGCGAAAAACGCCTTACTATACATGGTCGTTTATTTCGGTTTAAAACCTCTTACTATACATGGTCGTTTTTGAGCCGTGAAAAACGCCTTACTATACATGGTTGTTTTTGCTGTAAAAAACGCCTTACTTTACATGGTCGTTTTTGCGCCGCATTTTCTTTTTTTGGCTAATCTTCACTCTTCAGTCACTGTTTATATATTCAAAGGTTTTTCTGGATACCTATTCTTGTCACCTTCACAGTTGTGCGCAAATATAGATTTACATTGCAGCGCTTTTGCAACTTAACACCTTTTTGGCACCAATGTGCATCGCGTTTGTTGAATCCCGTTCTGCTATTTTATCAACTATAATACTTTGTCATGGTTAAATGGTTAAAATGTTTTTTTTTTTTTTTTAAAAAGAACCAATAAAATAGTTCCCCACCTGTTGGTCTTCCAAATGTGCAGCACATCGGGATCTGGGATCTTCATGTTGTCTGCTTGACAGTCCAGGAAGTCAAAAAAATATTTGACAGCCAGTGGCGCTCTGCAGTTCGGCAGCCCCCAAATAGACCTGAACAAGTTCTCTACAAATGAATGCACTGCCACCTTAAAAGACACAGACACGCACCGTGGTTTCCTGTGGTTGATTTGCAGAGGGGGAAAAAAAAACAAACCGACTTTGAGGAAACAGTGTCGCACCTTGGTCGAGAGCAGTTTGGTCAGATGCACTTCCTTCAGCTTTAACTTCTTCCTCTCCGGACCCTTCCCCCTGTCCTCGTCCACGTCAGGGTCAATCTGCAGGGACACTCGTGTTTGTTATTGCCGAGTCATCACAAAAAGGTGCCGCACATCGTGTCACAACTCGCCTCTTACCAAGTGGAAGTATTTCCCTGAAAAGTCCTGATCATCTGGAAGGAAAACATGAAAGCCGTTCAAGATGTTACCATAAAAATATGTTATTAAATTTGTATTACGTCCATATCGTGAAAAATCATACATGTACCATTGTCATGTCACACATGAAAATGGCAAAATAAGTGCAGTGAATCACATTTGACGATGTCTTTGTGACATGTTTGGGTTTTGCCATCAACCCACCTTTTAGACTACTCTGGGGACTCACCGAAGGATTTTTTCTCGAAAGGACCTTGATGGTAGCTCCATCTGGAACCTCCACATAAAAACAACAGAGTACACTGAGCAGTCCTGCTTGTTTAAAACAAATAATCATAATAATCTCTCTCTCTCTCTCTCTTTCTCTCGTCACCTTGTAGTGCTCGAGCGTGTTGAGCATGGTCACCTCCCCTCTGACTTCAGAGCTTGCGTCCACCTCTTCGAGAGCGACAAAGACATCGCCCCTGTCAAACTCTGCAATCATACAAAGAAGGCACGAAATGTGTTTGGCACAGATGAGCGCGCGTTTCATAATCGCCCGCACTCTGCGAGTGGGCCGGCGCAAATCTCCAGACTCTTACCAATACAAACGCTGCTTTGCGGACCGTTGTAAGGGAAGCCGAACTTGGCCTTGAAGGTGTTCAGGATTTTCTCCTTGACCTGCTCCACCGTATCACAGTTGAGGGCGAGCACCTCCAGCGGCTCGCTGACCTCGCCGCCGCTGCCCACGGCAAACAACACCTTCAGCCTCTGCACACAACATAAACTCTCGTCTCACTGTAGAAAATTCCATTTTGGGCAATCAATTTCAAAATATTTTGAGGTCCTGGTGGGAATGGACAATCCTTTTTTTTTTTTTTTTGTACCAGAGAGGTGAAGTCCTGCGCCTGCCACAGCAGCCAGTCCTCGCTGAGCGTGTAGAGCGCTTTCTCCGTCACGCAGTCCACCGGCCCTCGGGCGATCTGCTGCGCGAGGGCGCTGACCAGCAGGAACAAGTGCTGGCCGACACTCTCCTGTACACAAGGCGCGATCGGGTAGTGTCAAAAGGGGGCGCCAAAGACGCCCGCTCAGCAAAGAGGAATTAACTCGAGGGAAGTGGCACAATATCGAGTGATGCATTTCCTGAAGTCTTAACTGAAAATAAAGGAGCACTCTCCTTACTTCTGTGCGGTAGGAAGAACCGAGGAAAATCTGGTTCAGTGAATGTTGCCTTTTCATTTTTTTCTAATAATAAATTTTCTAATCTAACTCATTCACTCCCAAAGACGTTTTTAAACGTCTTTTCAGACTTGGCCCAGAACTGGCTGGTACTGAATGATTTAAGTGCAATTCGACACCGCTACACAATAAACGTCGCACCCCCGTAAGCATGTGAGCACCCAAAAAGCGCAACACACCCTCAAGAAGCCGTAAAGGCAGATGGACATCCAGTTGGTGAGCAGTTTCTCCACAACCGACTGGGTGCGGCGAAGCAGCATCTTGGGCTGAGCGCCGCCGTTTTTCTGCATCAAATCCTTCAGCAGAACCTCCATCACCTCGGTGAGATACGACAGGTCGCCGTGGAGCGCCACGGTCAGCAGGGACGCCAAGGCGCACCTGCGGCAGCGTGGAGAGTGCGACACGATTGTGAGTTGGGAAGTCCAGAACAAAACAAAAAAAAAAGAACAGCGACTTGCTGACTTGTCTTTAATGGTGAAGCTCTTTTGTTCCTCCACGGCGTGCACCATGCTGGTCAGGAAGCGCCGGTCGTGGAGAAGATTGGACAAGGCCTGGCAACCCTCGTCGAGACGGACCTTCACAGCCACCTGATCCAGATTCGCATTCCGGTGAGTCACTGTCCAGCCGACAGGAAGAGGGAGCGGCTTGTGTCCGTCATTACCTCGCCCACGTCTGCCATGCACAAGGCCATCAAAGCTTCGTTCTGGAGGGGGCGGAGACAAAAAATAAAAAATAAAACTGAAGCAAAAAGTTGCATGTTTTGCATTGGCGGCATGTTGTCTGCGTCCAATTTACCTCGGGAAAAAAGATTCTGGATGCAAAGTGCTTGTAGTCCAGGAAAGGAATGGCGCAGACGTTTTCCATCAGGTCCGCCTTTTCGGTCTGCATGTCGACAAAACCTGTGAGGGACACGATCAAGTGGGTGTGATAACATTCTAGCTTAAGGACGGTAGCTCGTGGACTGGAATGACATCGTCACACACTGTCCACAGAGCTTTCCCAGTGACATCGAGCTTTTTCGCGAAATCCGACACAAGCACAGACAATGGTTCCTCTTCCTGGTTCCTACACCGTCAGCTTTCTATCCGACGAGTCCCATCGAAACTTGTTTTTCACATCCGCATCTGACGCACGTTAGCTTCGTCACGAGTCTCGATAACATTCGACATTTGTTTCATACACACTACATACACGAGTCATTTCAATACACTGCAAAACCATTCAAAATTCGCGGAAAAGGGGTTTAGAAAGGCGAACACGGATCGGTTGTGATTCTGCATTTGCCGATATAGTGACCAATCGCAACAAGTAAAACATTGGTTTTAGCCCATAACGACAAACTAACGCTTCGCGAGAAAAAAACGGTATTCAAAATGGATGCTTGCAAACTTGATTTGTAAACATTACGAGTCCCGAGTCTGCCGAAGACAAGCAAGTCCGGCAGCCCAGAAATAACGCCACTTTATTTTTCTGTTTTGTTCATCTTAGGGGCCGTTATGGCTATTGCTCATTAGGTCATGTGTGTGTAGTATGCGCATGCGTGTGTGCGGTAATGGGTCAATGGCGGGACATTGAAAAGTAGCTCTTTTAGTCAAAAAAGTTTGGGCCTTAAGGAGTGAAAATATGCTCCGTTGTGCAGTATCTATCCATTTATTTTTGCAAACAACTAAGCCAAACCATTAAAAATAAAAGCTTTCAAACTCTGCTTGAATAAAACTAAGAATAAAAAAAACCTCCGTTTCAATAAACTAAAAAAAATTTGGGGAAAAAAAAACCCTGCTTGAATAAAACAAAGAATTTTAAAAATACATTTTTAAAAAAAACCCTCTGCTTGAATAAACTAAAAAAAATTTGCAAAAAACCCCTGCTTGAATAAAACAAAGAATTAAAAAAAAACTTTAAAAAAAAACCTATAAAAGAAGGAAACGTGGCCGTTGGATATAGTGCAACCCACCTTGTCTGATGTCATTCCTGATGTCAAACTCTGCTTGAATAAAACTAAGAATAAAAAAAAAAAAAAAGTAAAAAAAAAAAAACGCTTGAATAAACTTTAAAAAAATTGACAAAAAACCCTGCTTGAATAAAACAAAAGAATTTTAAAAAAAAAAAGAAAAAAAACCCCAATAAACTATAAAAAAAGGAAACGTGGCCATTGGATTCAGTGCGACCCACCTTGTCTGATGTCATTCCTGATGTCAAGTTCCAGGTTTTCCATTCGCTTATTCATCCTCACGGTCAGCTGCTTCTGTTGCCGCCGGTAAACCATCATCACCACTTCCAAGATGGAGGCGGGAAAAAATAAAATAAAAAATAGAATAAAATTAATATTGCAATATGACTTACTCATTAGCAACGGGGCGTCACTGTGACGAACCGACAATAATGCAGGGGATCAGCAGAAGGACGAGCAACATGAGAGAGAACAGATGGGATGTATTCTGCAGCATGATTGTCTTGTCTCCATACAAAACCTGCAGGAGGGAAAAAAAAAAAACAAACCAGTCAGGCAATGCGTCAAATTTAAGCGCACTCCGGTGCCGACCCCCCCGACAGATTCACCTTTAACTGACGAAAATTCATATCGGGCACACTTCGGATTTGGCAGATGAAAAAGTCCGTTTGGTTGTTGGTGTCTTTGGCTTCCATCACGCAGGGGTAGTCCTTCCCCTCGTAGACGCCCGCCGCCGACACGTCTTTGATGCTCATCTCCAGGTTGTCGGACATTTTCTACAACGCGAAGCCAAATGAGAACGCGGGTGCGTAAAAGCAGACGACGGCACGGATGCGGGTTGAAAAATAAAAACCTGGATGGTGACACGAACGTCCTCCCCGGTTCTTGTGGGGTGAAACTTGTAAAGTGAGGGTCGGGGTAATAGATGATGGACAGCGCGCACGGCAGCGTGTCATTGGCGACTTTCAGAGACAAACTGCTGGTAAAACGCCTCGGAGTGCCTTCAGATGCGGGTGTCCGGTAAGTCAGATTCTGCAACCCACACAAAAAAACACACACAGTAGCACTAAAGTACCATTTCATTTCAAGACCCCGCCCCCGCAAAAAAAGGTCTTATGACGCATTACAGGCTATATTATCCATGTATGCATTACATGCTGCTTTCAGGGTATGTCATCCTGCCGTGATTTATCACAGCGCATTCCGAACTTCATGACGACTAATGCAGCTAAGTGCGCGTGAAAGGCGTGCGTGTGTGTGTGTGCGTGCGCTCACCCGGGAGTTTCTGTCTGTGGGAAGGCTGACTTCCTGTCGTGCGTGACTGTGCAGGACGCCGTCCACAACTTCAAGGTTGGTTCCGACCAGGGTGATGTTCCTCTTTCCGCTGCACAGCACAGAGCAGCGTCAAGTGAAGAGAAAGCCAACCTCTTTTTTTTTTTTTGCGACATATAAAGAGGTCAAGGCACAGATTTCGAGATGGCTTCTCAAACTAAGGACGTAACAATCACGATTTTCATTTCCGTGAATGGCATCAAAGTGGATCCGAGCCCGCTGTGTTCTGGCTGAAAGGATGTTTCGGAATCAAGATGATTATAGTTCACGAAAATAAATTGAAAAAATATATATATTTGAAGAATATATAATAATAATATAAAAATACAGAGGTACCTCTACTTACGAACGCCTCTTCATACGAAATTTTCAAGTTACGAAAGGAATAAATTCATTATGGTCTGCTACTTGCAGTTCCAAGTTTCCTGAACGCAACATACTTATAGCTGCTTTACCATTGGCCATTAACTAGCATCTTCCTGGCATCCCATTGGCTAAGAGGGACCGCTACCGTTTGTGTCTATGCAGCCTCTTCTTCATTTGCCCCTCGAGCCATGAGACGTTTTAGTAAATGTGGGGCGATCGCTCACTATGCTGATGTTTGCCTTGGACATTTTCCAAGGATTGTTAAAAGCCGACAAAAGCAAACGCCCTTGGATCAGTTCTTCACAAAATGCCGGGCAAAAAATACTTCTGAGAGAGAATGTGAACTAAGACAAAAAAACGATGAGGACGCAGTTAAAAGTTAAATGACCATTTTTAGTCGTTACTCTCGTCTTATTTTTTTACACTCTCATTTATTGTGCAATAATCTAAGTGTAACATGTATTTGTTCCATATTTTGATGCATTTTTATGCTTCATAAAACAATTATGTCTAAATTTTGGGGGGCTTGGAACAGATTAGGGCATTTCCATGGAAAACGTGTCTCAACTTACAAACTTTTCTAGTTAAGAAATTTCTCCCAGAACCAACTAATTTCGTATGTAGAGCTACCACTGTACATTAAAAACTGAGTCGATTATAACCCGGGTCAGAACAGAGACGCTGCACGAGGGTCGTCACCACTAATAAAGCATAACAGATTCTGAGGTCATGCAGAAACAATTCATAGAGTCCAGCAGACGTGATTGTTGCTCATGCCGTGATAAAACAAATTACTTTGGCTTGTTGCATGCCAAAATGCATGATGCTCTTTGCTGGACTTTCCGCAACATCGCAATGCATCTTGAAAGTGCCACTTCCAGATGTTGCAACCAAAAAAAAAAAAAAAAAGGGGAAGGAGTGTGATGGTGAAAGACATCACTTTTGAGAAGCGGCTGACTTATCACACCAGATGCCCCCTGACCTAAAACAGTTCAAAGATACGATCTACGAAAGGGCAAACAGGGTTCCCACTCTTCCACTTGCTTTTTATTTATGGACCTTTTAAGGACTTTTGAGGGCCAATTTAGCCATTTTTAAGGACTTTTTCTCCATTCAGCGGGGATACATGGTGGATTTAATGCCCGCTCAGCAATATGCGGGCTGAACAGAAAGCCACATATCACTGAGCTGGTGTTCAAATCATTGCTGCCAAAGGAGGGGCACATCTTTATTTTTAGGGGCAATCAGCTAAAGCTTTCTACCTGAAAAAAAAAAGTATTCTCAAATAAAGTACACTAAGAAAAATTCAAATTTAGAAAATATAAAACTTCAATTTATTTTCGAATAAAAATCGATTTTTTAAGGATTTTTATTGATTTAAAAAGCTTTCCCTGAAAATGAAGGACAATTAAGAACATAATTTTACAAATTTTTATGGATTTTTATTAACTTTTAAGGACCAGTGGGAACCCTGGCAAATTGTGCTTGAGTGCCTTCAAGACGTTTTTTTTTGGTTACTTTCAGACTTTCAGAAAATTCTTCGTCTCATGACCAAAAAATAAATAAATACAATTTTAAAAAAAAGGACTCTTGCCTGCTCCAGGTGCTACGCGGCGTCACGGCGGCGCAGGAAGGGGACGACGTGTAGGTGACTGCGCTGTTGCCGTGGCAACTGCCATCCGGGAGCACCGCGCACACGCGGACGGTACCTTTGCCTTGGATGGCGGGAATGTGGAACATCAGGCTCGCGCCGGTGTTGTTCCACACGGGGGACCTTGAGACAAGGTGTCGGAAATGCAATCGGTTACATTGCTGATCATATCGAGATTCAAAAAACAAAATCACCTGAAGCGCGAGTGTGAATACAAAACGCTTTTGAAATACTCACTCCCGCGGCACGCAGTCCATGCTGGTCAGGATCCTCACCCGGTTCACACGGCTGAGGTTAGAGCCAGACAAAACAGCGTTGTTGTGCCCATAGAAAGACACAACATTGGGGGTGACGGAGGAGATCTCCGGCTTCTAAACGGAACCAAAACAGACGTTAGGTTCTCCTTGAAACTCCATCTCAGAGATAATGCGAGCGCATTTGAGACCTAAGCGGGAGACTCACCGAAACATTCATTGGTGACTGAATCGTTTGGCAAACTTGGCGCTGTTGGAACAGACGCACAAAAAAACATGTTTTAACTATGGCTGTATGGATGCGGTTATGTTAGTCATTTTTAGACTGACAGTACAAAAAAAAATAAAAACATTGTAATAATACCCTCTACAACGAAACCTACATGGGCAAAAATACCCCCTAGTGTGAAAAAAATCTTCATGCATTAATGTGTGTGTGTTTACATCCGAGATCAAATTTGCTACAGTGAAAAACCCCCTGTTGTGAAAAATGTCTTGCTGCAAACACGATTTCGTTGTAGAGGAGTTTCACTGTATGCAGTATTTACATCCATTACTCCTGCGGTAGCCCAGGTACAGCTGTCGTTGCTCCAGCGGCACCCAAGCTCAAAACATCTCTGGCACCTGAAAAGAAAACGCACACCCAAGGTTGAGCAAGAGGAACATGAGCACGATGACCCAATTTGATCGCCGCGTTTGATTTATCGGCGTTTCCGGACTCACAGAGCAGCGGGAGGTGAGCCCCTGACGTCAGGGCACGTCATCAGCTGGATTCTTTCCCAAAAACTCATTGGCCCCAGTCTGAATTTCACGGTCACACTCATCGCTGCTTATTTCAAACGACACGAGGAGGTACATAAGGTACCGGTGACATCACTACACGGGTGACCAATGAGGTCGCGCGTTTAGACGATCGTAATTCACGAACCCTCAGTGGAAAGCGTGCCGTTGAAGAGGACGCAGGTGCATTGTGGGAAAACGGGGCGAGGGCCGTCCCGGCTGCAAAGCTCACCAGAACTTCCGGAGAACTGACAGGCGAAGGTGGTGGCCACGTCGGGATCCGCGCTCACGTGCGTGCGGACGTCCAACGTGATCTGAAAGAGGCGACGGGCGGGAGTGTTGAAAACGAGCAGATGGACAACGAGCTCAGTTTGGTGACATGGTGTCGATTGCTCGCACATGACCCCTGCTTTGCTTTTTCACAGTGTAGGAAATCCTCTGGTTCTGGTAATCGTCAGGGTAGGACAGCCAGTTGGAGTTTCGGCATTCGTCCTTGAACGTGCAACTGATATTAAAAAAAAAAAAATGTTTTTAATCGTCATCATCATTCTGAATTATGTCATTCACTCCCAAAGACGTTTTTAAACGTCTTTTCAGACTTGGTCCAGAATTGGCTGCTACTGAATGAGTTAATGATGTCAGACGCGTGTCCAACCTCTTTTTGGCGTGGCACCACACGCAGCTTGGATCCTGCGCCGACCAGCAGCCTTCCAGCGTTTTGTGGGCGTGGCACACGGACGCAGACACGCGTTGCACCTGCGGGCGACAACGTTCGGCGATAACGTCACCATTCGACGCAGCCGCCCGCGCGTTTCGACGATTGACCCGGGCACAAACCTGGTTACTAAAAGCCGCGTACAGGTGCTTGCCGTCCACTTTGTCCAGGTGCATACTGGGAAATACTTTGCGGTCGTCGGCCGTCCGGTAAAGTAACGTGGGACAAGTGCTGCGATAGTTTTTGTCCACACTTAGCTGGAAACCAGAAGCGCACGTTCATGACAATTGACCGTCTGAGGTTTGGCTAACGCTTGCATTAGTTATTGAGTGAGACCGAAATGGCGGAGCATAAATACAAATCGGTGACATGTTCGGCACGTGTGGCCAATTTTCAGAGGCGGGGCTGCATTTCTTGTGGTTGAGGTCAGCCACAAAGCTTGCTGCTGAGCCAGCACGTGATCCACCGTTGCATTTCATTGTCAATTTGCGCGGTCAAAGTGGGGCAAACGTTGAGTGAAACGAAACTATCTGCACGGGATTTCTTCGAGCCGAGTGATTCTTTCCTGTCGACCATTTTGTTATGCAATTTTCTGTATGCCTCACTTCCTCTCCCATTTTAAAGTGTTTGACATGCTACCATCCCATCAATTCATTATCCAAATCGCTTTTCCTCTTCTTTGACTTTAACGACACTGTCAAAGTTGTTGACGTCTTTACTCGAAACGAACATCAGAAATATCCTTTTGCGTCCCAAAAAATAAAACAAGTACAGCGGGGTCTGGTTTTTTTTGGTGTGTTTTTCTTTTCGGAAATGGTGGCAGTTGTGCCAATTCCCGTTTCGCATGTGCTTGAATGCGATTGCTTAACCCTGAACACAGCCGGTTTCAACAGGATGTGCAGACTTGCGCAACCACATCAGCGCAGTTTTTTACTTCCGCTGTCAAGATTTTTTTTGGGGGGGGGGGTTTATGGTCAATGGAGTCAAATCAACGGAGCTAAAAGTTTTTGACTCCGATTTTATTTCGCCTAAACCTGCCGTGTGTACGCTCACCTTTATTAGCTGTCCATCCGCTGTCCCGACAAAGAAGACCATCCAGGGCCCTTGTGTTGTGGCCAGTACAGACGTCATGGAGGTCTGCCTGAAGAGCACCTTCAGTGGCTGCAGCACCTTGGGCTGCCACAAACACACACACAAAACACAATAAACACACACAATTGAGCCACATCACACGCGAGAAGACAACTCGTCAGTGGAGCGGAAACGTTACCACTTTCACCGCAGAATTTTGGCGGCTGCATTTGACGGCGCTGCAAAAATCTGGGTCTTCATCCGTCGGTATTTTGACATCGGGACTGATGTCAAACAGAGCCAGCTGGGTGCTGCTGGGATCTCGGTCGACATTGAACACGCCGACCCACAGCGTCGAAGGCGGACCGGGCGACACCGCGGAGGAGGCCACCAATCTGCTGCCCTTCGTCCCGGGGATGACCAGAGATGCCCCGCGCAGCGATTTCATGGTGTCCACCTTCTTCGTTTTGGCCTGCAGCCATATGAGCCGAACTCTGTTGCCGCCCGGTTGTGACGAAAGCACGTTGGCAAAGAGATAAATGACAGAATTGATCTGAAATCCATCCATGAAGTCCACATCGCCGCTACTTTTAAAGAGCGGGTGGGAGCCGTCACCGGAGAAGGAGAAGATGCCTCCGTCGTGTTTGTTATCCGTGTCATGGATGTACACAGCCTCCGTAAAAGAGGCGCACATGCTGGGCGGGGTTTCGTCTTTGCGCTGCTGGATGGCGGTCATGATGTAAAAATCCCGGGTGTCTCTCTGAACGGCCACCAGGAAGGCCACCGACGCGCTGGTGCGCCTGTAAGGCCCCACCGGGATGTGCTCTCGGTGGAGCACCGTGGAGATGTTGCCTAAGGCCAGTAGCTCGCAGTAGCTGCACACGTTGTCGGTCACGCCGCAGCTGATGAGGGTGCCGTTCTCCACAAAAGGCACCAGCACGGTGACGCTTAACGTCTCGTTCCACGAATCTCCCGTGACTCTGGAAAAGAGCGCGCTGTCACTTTTTCCCGTGAGGATGCCCGTCTGGTTGACGGCGTGGACCAGACGCAGGCCGCGGCTCAGCTGGTACAGTCTCTTATCTGTCGCTATATAAACGCCGTCAAGTGTGGCCACAAAGTGGCGAATGTCCCCGTCCACGATGAAGCGTCCACCTGTTGCCTCCTCCAGGCATTGACCCACTTGTGGCCAGAGAAGGCAGATGAGAGGCGTCGACAGAAGCAGGAGCAGCATCGTCTTGCTGTGTTGTCAGCTGGACGCCTCGCATGGCTCTCAGTCTGGAGTGGTGCGTAAACGCGCGCAGCGTGCCAACACAGAGGAGAAGTGTCTCAAGTGGGAGGGAGCAGGCGCGCTGGGCGTCAAACATCGCGACTCTTTTCCAGACCGTTGTTGGAAGCTATAAAGACAGAAAGCGATCAAGAATTAAACGCCACCGAGGCAAAATACGAAACACTAAAGCACTGAAAATGTACTTTGTGTTCAAAATATATAGAATAGTCAATGTGGACACTTCCAATGGAGTCAATGACGCTTGCATTTATACAAGTGTGACAAAAATTGCTGAAATCATGAGTTTAGCTTTATGACATCCACACATGTGATAGGAATAAACACATTTGTGGATTTCACAGGAGCAAACACTTTAAAGTTGTTCATATGCACACATTTGGTTTGACAGTCAACTACTCATTCTAATGGCAAGAATTAAACGTGAATGTATTTAATATACTGTTTGGTTTATTCAATGTATCAGTTGACAGTACATATGTCTGCATTATTACAAAAAAAAAATAAAGGTGTGATAAAAGAATGGAGGGAATGAAGAAGAAGCACATCCATTTGAAATCACTTCACTCATCGGCAATGCCGACATCTGAAATGATTCCACACAAATTTCATCAGCAATGCTGGCATCTATTTAATCACTGTAGTAAGGAAGAAAACGTGACAGGATAAAAAAATGTAAATGAAAGAAAAATGAACATATTTCAAAGTTTATTTACTTGTTTTTGGCCCAGCCTGTACATGTACATCCAATTATTAAAAATACACTTCTGTCCTCTTGTGGTTGAAAATAGTATAGCACCATGTCATCGTTTACTGTTAATTGGAATTTACTCAACTAAACTCATCTTTATTTGAGGGAGAAATACTAAACAAAATCGAGTTGTCATTGTTTAACTCTTATCCAACTGTATAAAGCCTCATTAAGAGTGACGGGCTCCTCTGTATTCGACTACCGCCATGACACAGCCACGATTTGTAATTAAACTGAGGTCTTTTTTTTTTTCAGGTCAACCATTCTGACTGTTTGGTCATTACTTGAACAAAAACATAACAAACCTTGTACTCGTTTGATTTTTAACGTGTTGGAATTCAGCGAAGTGAGGTCGAGCGAAGAAACCACATAGTTGAAGCACCTGCCGCTCATCAACGCAAAAGCGCTCTTCCAGGTTGACAAAGTGACACGACGCCATTGGAGGAGAGCTGACCAATCAAAACGCAGGACACGAATGACGTTTTATTTACTCTTCCAGGTGGGTTTTCCCCTGTGTCGTCGATGTTTCCCCACTAGATGTCGCTGTCCGCACTGTTTTTGGTGGCACTGCGGGGGTTAACGCGGGGCTCATCACTGTTGGGAACTCCGTGTCTTTATATTCCTGCTGGCCGCCCGTTTGAGGTTCATTCACAGCAGCGAGGGAGCTGCTGTTCATCCTCCATCCGTCCTTTCTCCCATCGATCCTCCCATTCATCCAACCATCTGATATCTGGCGGTGTGTCGCCGCGTCCAGCTGTGCACAGCCAGTGTCGACATCTACCTGGAAGGGGACACTTTGATTTATTTCCATCATTTATTTCATCGCTGGCTGCAGACATCATTGGTGAGTCCTTTTGCTTGGGCTTTTATGTCAGTCAGGTTTCTTAACATGAGTGCATTAGCAAAACTGTTCCACTGCCTTGTGTGATAATTGCCCTCATCTGGTTTGGTTTACATCCAGTGGGTGTCACACTGATAGCTGTGAGAGAAAAAAATAAATAAATAGCGCTCGTGTGGGTTCATTCCTGCTCTTAAAGGGACTAATGTGCACTCCAGAAGCAGTGAATTTTTAAAGTGTCAAGTCTAGCAAGGGTACAATAGCAGTGACAATTTACTGTCTTTTTGCATCTCTAATCTACATAACATCTCCGTTTCCATGCCGATCTTCACCCATGTGCAGCTCGAACTTATTCCCTCCTCCTCTTCTTCGACTTCTTGTTCCACTTGAGTCGCAGGACATCACTGACATTTACACGCGTCCCTGGCTGTTGCATAATACTCCATATCCGAGTGGACTTTGGGGGTCACCCTGCGGCATCTCTCGCCAAATATGCTTCGGCCTTTTGCTTGTCATACTGATGGCGTTGGAGAGCAATGTTGTTTCATGACTCAAAGTCATCTCCGGGAGGAAATGAAGGGCTTGATAAGTTAACGAACTGTTATTAGGACCTCGGAGCTGATCCGTGCACTATAGTAGACTCGAGGAATGTAGCTGCAATAACAGTCCACGTTTTTGAATTTTTCCAGCGGCCATGTTGATGGAATATTTTCAGTGCACATTTGCTGTCACTTACACGGGTCCAGTGCGTGTGTATTTTGATGACAGGCCTGTGGTTGGCCGTCTTTCTATAGCATGTGCTGCAGCAGGTCCCCTCCCATGGTTTGGAAAGCTGCACTCTGTAATCTCTTCCAACCTCAGCACCGCCCCGATTCCTTTCTCAGGGGCAGCAAAGGCACAAAGAGACAAATGGGCACCCGGGCTGATGGGAAAAAAACACACAAAACAAACAAAGCTCAACAAGAACAAAACAAAAAAAGGGGGGTCCACCCATGGGTTAAAAAAAAAAAAAACACACTAATTGAAGACTTGTATAGTTTTGGTCACATGACCTCTAATCTTAATATCCGTTTGAACGGTGAGCAACTACAAGACTTAAGTCAAAAAGTGACAATTAAATTACAACCTGGCTTGTGTTCGTCGCCACATGTCTTATATCAAAAGGTCTCAAACTTGCGGCCCGAGGGCTAAAAGCGGCCCCCGGGATGCTAGTTTGAGGACTCCCCCGGCCTTGACATAAAGTTTAATGTTAGGTCCGTCTCATCGAACGCCAACAGCGTCCGAGCACCCAAACAAAAGCGGAAACTTGCCAATGCCCACGGTGCCCCGCGCTAGCTTGAATAAAAACCACGGATGTAAACAACCCGCTGAATATACATTTAAACAGATAAACAACACGCCAGTGTGGCTGTCACCAGAGCACCGGACCAGACGTTACACACGTACAAGAACGGGTGAAAATGAGTGCTAAGACGCTAACGCGGAGCTAGCACTATAACCTAAAATGAGTGCTAAGACGCTAACGCCGAGCTAGCACTATAACCTAAAATGAGTGCTAAGACGCTAACGCGGAGCTAGCACTATAACCTAAAATGAGTGTTAAGACGCTAACGCAGAGCTAGCACTATAACCTAAAATGAGTGCTAAGACGCTAACGCCGAGCTAGCACTATAACCTAAAATGAGTGCTAAGACGCTAACGTGGAGCTAGCACTATAACCTAAAATGAGTGCTAAGACGCTAACGCGGAGCTAGCACTATAACCTAAAATGAGTGCTAAGACGCTAACGCAGAGCTAGCACTATAACCTAAAATGAGTGCTAAGACGCTAACGCGGACTTAGCACTATAACCTACACACAAGCGAAGTTTAATGTGTATGTGTGCGTGTTAGCGTTCGCTCCATGCTAGCTACTAGCCAAACTTAAAAAAATGGTATAACTTTTTTTATGTATTATCTTTTCTTTATTTTTTTTAATAAATGCATTTTAGCTCCAGCGGCCCCCGGGTGAATTGAATTTGAGACCCCTGTCTTACATGCACAAATGTTTAAATTAATCACAGATTTGAGGATGCATGGCATTTGCACCTAAAAAAGAAAAAAAAAATGCTCATATGGTGGTTGTTATTGCCGCCCCCCCCTCTTATTATTTTTTAAGAGAACCAACATGTCCATTGTCTGCTAATGAAAGGCAATTCATCATCTCATTCTTTGCCAGCAGAGAACTAATGAACGGACGATCGATTTTTTTTTTTTTTTGTGGTGGAAGAAACATGTGGCGAGACAAACAGCCGAGGAGGACAACAATTTGTCACTTTCAGGGGACTCTCAATCAACTTCTTCTGGAAACATTTGCTCAGGCTTTGAGCTAAAATAATATTTCGCTCGGCTCTCTCAATCTTGAATTCTGCATGTTATTGACTTGAGAAGGTTTTCCTGTGGTCAGTGTCAACTACTCTGTGTGCGTTTTTGTTTTTGTTGTTGTTGTTTTTTTTTTTTAAATAGAACTGCCAACCAGTTTCTCTGCATCCGAAATTAGTAACAATACGGATTGGAATCCCTCCAGGGGGAACTTGTCTCCCATCGGTGGTGGCAGGAAACATCAGGAAATGGTTGGCGTGGGTGGACACTGCAACTGGCAAAACACGGGAATGACCACGTTGGCAAGGGAGACTTCGCTCAGCGGTGTTTCCCTTCGGCTGCTGCGGCGGCGGTGGCGTGGGAGTTGCTCTCTGACTGCAGAAAGACTGGATCCACGTGCCGGAAAATAAACGCAGAGGGAGCAAGATACAGATTGTTTAACCCTTTCATGCGCCAATAATGCTAAGCTGTCCACTGTCCCTGAAAGGGTTAAAAAACTTTTTTTTTAAAATATCACTGGAATGGCTTAAAGTATACTGTCAACGCATTTTTCGGACACGATTCCCTCCAGGTTATGCTGATGTGAAACGGATGGCACCGGCTGCAGCCAATTTCATACCGCGGGAGGGGGTGTGTGGGGAGGGGGGCGGGGTCTCTGGGAAGTAATTAGGCTGCATCAAATCTATCAACGGCAGTCGAAGCGGCTGCCAACGTTGCAGGCACTTATTTCCCGTCCTAATTCATGCGCACTTGTGTTTTAATGAAGCCACGAGGGGTAAACACAGCACATGTGCCCACCCCCACGCCCCCCCCCAAAAAAACGCGCTTTGTTCAACTAATGCAGTCAAGAAGTGGACAGCGGTGGGGGGGGCTGGTCCGACACGGCCACATGCGTCTCCCACGCTCAGCGCGTCGATTAATAATCACGCGAGTCAGTCTTTTAAACAGCTCGAGGATGTCAGCTCGACCGGCGCAAAAGCGAAAGAGGAGCACGTGGCCGCCATGTATGGGCATGTGTGTGCCAGCGCGATAGGGGAATGATTACAGAAGCTCCCCTGAGTGTGTGTGTGTGTGTGTGTTGTGAGTCCCCTGGAGGTTTGCCACTCCCTAACTTCAGCCAGCGAGAAGTTTACCACCTCGCCTTGCTTCCAATTTATTTTTATTTTTTTCATTTTGCAATATTCAAGCAGAGTGGACGCAAAGGGGCATGACCGAACTGCTCTTTGGACTTTCTCCACAGACGCCGTTTTCTCCCGTAGGGACCCCAGGAGATGGCCGGTTGACTGCAGAGCTTGCTTATTGGCTGGCCGAGCTTGCCGTCATGGCCAAAAGCCCGGAGGTGAAACTCGGCCGTCTTAGGCCGAGCAGGGGTGGGCAAGTCAGGTAGGCTGTTTTTTTTTTTCTTCTATAAAATATATTGGTTGTGGTACCTCTACTTACGAACGTTTCTACATACGGAATGTTCAAATTACGAAACGCCTCAACAGGAAAATATTGCATTTTGTTACGAAAGGTAAAACTCGCAGCTCTGAGTTTCCTGAACGCAACATACTCATAGCTGCTCTGCCATTGGCTATTACCGAGCATCATCCTGACATCCCATCGGCTAAGAGGGACATCTACCGTATGAGTCGATGTGTGTAGATAACATTTGTTTTTATGTAGCTTGAGTTAAGAGGTATTCCGATAGTTTTACGTAAATGTGAATCACCCAGAAAAAGTGTTGACCAGTCGGGCGATCGCTCACTATGCTGATGTTTGCCTTGGACATTTTCTAAGGATTGTTAAAAGCAGACAAACGCAAACGTCCTTGGATCAGTTCTTTACAAAACGCCATGCAAAAAAAAACACTTCTGAGAGAGAACATAATAAAACGATGAGGACGCAGTTAAAAGTTAAATGACCATTTTTATTCGTTACTCTATCCTTTGTTTTTTACATTCTGCACAATTCTCATTTATTGTTCAATAGTCTAAATATAACATGTATTTGTTACATATTTTGATGCATTTATATGCTTCATGAAACATTTATGTCTGAATTTTGGGGGGCTTGGAACGAATTAGGGCATTTACATGGAAATCGCGTCTTGACTTAAGAATTTTCGAGGACATCGTAACTAGAGGTACGATTGTATGGGATTGTCGAAAAAAATAGGATCAAACTGTATTTGATGACGAACATCAGCTAACTTTGAGAGGGGGGCTGGGGGGGCTATTACCTTACACTGGTATTTGGCATATCCAACCCAAATAGAACCGCTGATTGCTTTGCTACTTATCAGCACTTTACATCTTCGCTCTCATCAAGAGCCCTTATTCTCCGTGCTCACGGACCCCTTTTGACACGCGCCTCGTCGTCCGTGAGGCGAGCACGCAGAAGGGATTGCGTTTGACGCCAGTCAGGTGTTAAGTGCCACGTTACAGCCCCGGCGATCGCGGACAACAAAGGGCGGCTCTCGTCCAAACGTAGCGGCGGCCCACACATGCTAAGAAAGCGACACGCTATGGAAACATGTGCACTTGGGCTGTGAAAGACCCCCCCCCCAGAAAGTCGGTATCGAACTGAATGCTTCACATTCTTATCATTCTCCGCGGCAAAAATCAGTAACGTGTTTGTTCAAGTTTAACTCAGCACATCATTATATCGTTTTTTTTTTTAACCTTATCATTCATTAATCTCAAAGCAATTTTAAGCAAGCGAGAGCTGAGAACACTCACCCAAGAATGAATTATTAATTTGGCAAAAACGGGTCTCAGGGACTGAAATTTCTCCATGGCTGCGGGGTAAGCGAAACGCACGCTCATGTTCGGGAAATCGGTCATGAGATCAGTATCGATGTGGACAAAAATAGACGACGACTCATCAGGTTGACGTCGTTTAAGTGTTTCGGTTGGAATGGTGCGCATGGAGTGTGTTGCTAAGCCTGCTGCCAAATCAGGGAGGGCTGATTGAAAGCTCTGCCATGTTTATGTGTCGTGTGGACCCCCCGCGGAGCCACCCACCCGCTAGTGGATCAACTCGAGTGTGGCTCCTCTGACAATTTACAGCTGTTTAGTCAGTGCACAGAAACATTGTCCAATTACTCTCCCTGACACCCACACACACACATATGCTTACTTAAAACTGGCCTTTTAATATTGCGCAATTTATGATATGATTTATAGGGACGTGTGGACCAACCTGGACAGTAATAATTGCAATAATAGAAACTGTCAATACTATTGGAGAGAGAAAAAAAAAAAATGGCAATGGCACGGAACAATGTCACCGACTGTCATTTTTATTCCTTACTCTATTCTTTATTTTTTTACATTCCGCACAACTCTCATTTATTGTGCAATAATCTAAATGTAACATGCATTTATTACATATTTTGATGCATTTTTATGCTTCATAAAACATTTATGCCTGAATTTTGGGGGACTTGGAACGGATTAGGGCATTTACATGTAAAATGCGTCTTGACCTACAAATTTTTCTATGACATCTAAAGTAGAGGTACTACTGTATGGAATTGTCGAAAAAAAAATAGGATCAAGCTGTATTTGATGATGAACATCAGCTAACTTCACATAAATCGCTTTGAGAGGGGATTGGAGGGGGGGGGGCTATTACAATGTCACTGACATAAAGGGAAAAAGAAAAGAAAAAGAAAAAGTATATTACACGAGAGGTGATGATTGTTAAGGGGGCAAGCGCGCTCAATTTCGATATTTTAAAAAATCGGCCAGAACTTTCTGAAGGCCTGGTGCAGATTAAATTGAGATGACAGCTAATAAAGGCTGGGGGAGTGGGAGGGGGGGGGGCACATAAACATACAGGAAGAGGTGCAGCCAAGACAAACGTTATGGAATAGATTGTTGACAGAATAGTCCCCCCTGACCTGCGTAAAAAAAAAGGAAAAAAAGAAGAAGAAAAAGTTTCCATTCAAACAAGCCTGATGGCAAATGTTTATGAGCCGTCAACGCTGGATCCGAGCTGATCGCGCCATGAAGGAATCTTGGCGGTCTCACCAAAAAACCTCTTAAAAAAGCGCTCTCACCTCAATGCAACATTTGTCTGATTTGTGACGATTGGACGTTGCCTTGAAACCAAAAATCGGAGTTTATGTTGGAATCGCAGCATTTGTTTGGACTTTGCTGTTTGAAAACACAACTATAACCACCCTCTTTTTTTTTGGAGTCTCTCCACAAATTTGATCACAACTTTTGATTTGCGTCAGTCCCGACTTCATAACGCCCGATATAAAACGATCGTATTACCAATAAAGCCGCGGCGGGATAAAAACGGCCTCACCTGATGTAATCTCCGTCTGCTGTAAAAACACAACCGAGGTGCGTGCGCTTTTCATAAAAGCACTTTGGACGAAATGCTTTTGCTAGCGTGAGGGAGTCGATGAGCGTGCCAGGCTTGTGAAAGATTTCAAGTTAAACCCCCTCCCCCCAACCAACCACCCCCCCTCGCTTTGCTTGTCTGAAGGCCAGACGGCAGAACAAAAACGAAAGGAGAGCGCCAAACCTGCGTTGGCTTGGCGTTTCCCCGACAGTCATCCATGGGGGCACGCAAGCTAGACGAAACTGTCGTAGAAATCTGGGACAGACAAACAGACAAGAAGTACACTTAACAATCCAAACATCTAAATCATGAAAACAGACGTGCAAAATGGATGAGGATGACAAACTTGGATTAGAAATTGTCGAGCAAGAACGAAACCGTTGTCGTTTGCTAGCTCGGGAGTTAGCCACTCCCCCTAATTTCCGCTAACAACCCAGGCTAAAGCTAGCTCCTCCCCTGACATCAAAAGAGATTCGACTTTCACTCGATGAGCATCAATACAACACCATTGCTTCAGGCTAATTACTACTTTCCTATTTGACAGGGACTTGGTGCCATCTTGTGGTATTTTAGAGGGCACAAAAAAATGCAAACAGATGAGGGTCCACAGATTAAAATTACAGTCAAACCTCGGTTTTCGTCCATAATCCGGTCCAGAAGGCGGTTCGAAAACCGAAATTGTTCGAAAACCGAAACCACGCTCTTTTTAAAATAAAAATGTTTACTGAACACGTCTGTTCACAATGGAAAGCAAGACGAGGAAGCGTCACTTTCTCGTGTACGGAAGGCGAGACGAGTCAAACGGTGCATTCAAGTGCGCTCAGTTTGTCCGAGAAACGAGAATTTGTTCGTCATCCGAGGCATAAAAAAAATCTAAATTTTTGTTCGAAAACCGAATTGTACGAGAAACCAAGACCATGTTTCCCATTGGGATCAATGTAAAATATTTTAATCCGTTCAAAGTAAAATTGGTCGAGAACCGAGACGTTGGAAAACGGAGGTTTGACTGTGTTTTTTTTTTTTAAGATGTTTTCAATTGTGGACAGGGCGACGTTCACTGTAAATCTTTGCAAACGTTGCATCAATTTGACGTAAAAAAAATCTTACGGATGAGTTGCGCCGGCAGTTGTACCACTGTTGTGACTGGAAGGCTCCACTTTTTCATTTGATTCTTCCTGCGCCTTTTTTTTTGCAGTCCTAAAATTTCTCACCCTCCACTCTTTTCCTCACCGAGCATTTAATATAAAAACTATGGCGGTGATGGTCCCCTCGCCAGTGGCGGGACCCCTGCACGAAATGACAGCATTGCACAGTCATCAATTAAGTGAGATGATCTTCCCAGCCATGTGGCCATTAACTCCTGCAATGACCAGGATGCAGAGTTACGAGGACGGTCCCGTCGGAGCATCTGCTTGACTCCGAGCCTTCATCAGAGCATTCCTCCCGCCGTAAATAACGTGCAGAAGGCATGCGAAGGAGCGGGGTGGGGGCTTATCGGCCATCGCGTCGGTTTGACTCGATTTGGAAACAATCCCGAGTGGCTTTCAGAGTGATTGGACGCGCGTCTGCTGCCGAGAAGTGATTTTTACGTGGCATTCATGGGTTGCGTAAGAGCTTCTCCGAACTTGACGAAAAAGACGTCGGGGCGGAAAAAAATCCGAGACGGCGCTTTTATAGTTTGCATCTGACTGACTATTCGGGAGCAAAATTCAATTCCGTGAGGGTGAGTGATTTTAGCGACAATAGGTAACGATGCCATACGCGAGATGATTTGACAAAGCTGTCGCTTGGTTGCCATGGAAACATTTGCATTGCCTATTTGCATTGCATCCGCTGTATAAGCACCGAAACGGTTGTCAAATCTCAAATTTTGATCCTTGTGCCAGACTATTTTTATTTCTCACTATGAAAGACGCCCAAGCTTTATTTGGAGCCCTCGACAAAGCCTCTGGAGAAAAAAAAAAAATGACCCGGGAGAATCCTGCAGGTTGATGTGGAATAATGATTATGTCACCAGTAGGTGGGCTTTTGGAGTGGGATTATATTTAGCGCAATCCACATTGCTTGTCATCATGACGTCGAATCAAACCAGTTTTCGGGAAAAAAAAAAAAAGATTTGGAATGAAGTCAACGGAAAGCAAATCTGATCCGAAGAAACAATTGATTTCGAATTATATTGATTTTGATTGAAAAATAAGATGATGTGGCAAGGCGAACTCAAAGAATCCAAATTCTTATCAGGGTCGTGACCCCATATTTGTTTCTTTTTTTATTTATTTATTTATTTGAGGGAATAAAGTCCAAATGAGGACTCTATTGATTTTCAATGACATCCAATATTACTAAGGTGAGAATTCAGTTGTTGTTTTTTTCGGTGCTTATCAGTCACGGCTTCATCGCAACTGCAGACATGATCCAGGGAACATTAGAAATCCCCAAACGGGGTCGTCTTTCCGACTTGACAGCCGACTCCACAAAGGTGTGGCCACTTGGCTCATCTTGAATGGCGCTTGCCATTGTCGGAAACAAAAGATACCAAAAAAATAAATAAATAAATCAACAAACGTGACATATAAGCCTAACGCCCTTCCTGTTGAAAACCCTACCGGAATGCGAGCTCTGTTTATTGCATTTTTTTTTTCCCCCCCTAGAGGTGTGAAATCAATAAGAACTCCAATGACCCATTTTACAGCGGCCTCGGGGTTCTTCCGAGACCTCGGTTATTGTCTGCCTGCGGAGCTGCTCTAAAAGCACGCGGGAGAGTAGTTGGTCTGACTTTTTACTGGACTCGTATCGCGATAAATACACAAACATCGGCACTGTGTATTCCAACCGAGTTGTATTGGAGGAGCGGGGGGGGGGGGTTGTGTACCTTCAAGGCATTCAAGCTGCGCTCGGCTTGCGGTCTCATCTCGGAAAAAGTCAAAGTGCCAAAGCTCATCAAATACCGTATTGGCCCGAATATAAGACGGTGTTTTTTGCAATAAGACTGAAAAAGTGGGGTTCGTCTTATATTCAGGGTCTTGACGTTATACCCATTCACGACGCTAGATGGCGCCAGATATCATTGACGCGAATGCTGAACTTGACTCCCAGGGCCAAAGTGAACCCCTGTGACGAAGAATAAAAATAAAAATAGCGCTAGCACGAAGAATAAAAATAAAAAATAGCGGTAAGAAAGAAAAGAGAAGAAACGTTTAAAAAAAGTTTACGGCTTTTTTTTAACGTTTTTAAAAGGGTTTTTTTTACTTTTTTTTTTTTTTTAAGTTTTCGGCTTTAAAAAAAACGTTAACATTTTTTTTTTTTTAAAAAATTTTTTAAAAAAAGTTTACGGCAAAAGGACTTGCTAAAGCCCTTTTGCCGTAAACTCTTTTCGGTGTATCATCGTATTGCCGAATGCTTTCTCACTTTATGACCGTCGACGAGAAAAACAAAAATAAACATGTGGAGATGGTTTCTCAATTTCGCGGGGGCGGGTGGATAACCATTCCTGATCGTTTTCAAATTAATTCCTAATGAGTTGTACTTCCTTGAATTAAATACAGGGCAGAGTGTTCTACTACAAAGGCTGACCTCAAACAAGCGGTACATTTTGTCCCGACAGCGCTATCATCACTCATGAGCGACGACATGTTGACTGTTAGCTTGCGTGTTAGTGTTGCTCCGGTCCCGTCTCCTCTGACAAGGAGGAAAAAAACCAGTCCGCCGATCTGATAACGGGAGCGGGACCTTACTCCATCTCCATTATATTTTGGCTTTGACTCCCAACAACATTTCGACATTGCGAGACGTGCCGTGTGCGGTCATCTGTTCAACAATGTACTTCTGTGTATTTGGATGCAACAGGAAGTCGATGACTCAACGGTGAATGAGCTGAAATTTGTGTTATTTTCCTTTTCATCTCCCCTGGTTAATATCTCAGATATTGCATGGAAAATAACAAGGCATTATTTTGATAGCGGCTCAGGAAAAAAATTGTTTTCGTTGGAATTGCTGTTCAGGAAGAGTCTATTAAATTATTCGGAATGACCCCAAAAAACATTTTGATGACTTTCAGATCGTAGGATGCCATAGTTTGACGGCAAAAAAAAAACAACAACAAAAACAAAAACAACAAAAAAACAAAAAAACTACCGTATTTTTTTTTCATAGCTTGGCCGTTAACCACCGGGGGGTGGGACTTATACTCGAGAGCGACTTTTATGTGAAATTACACATTTTTATATCATTTCACATGTTATTTTCACGTTAAACCGCAAGAGGGCGCTCTAGGCCTGTGTTGATAAATCGCCAATGAGTCTGATGGATGTGACGGAGATTTGCAAGGCCCACAGAATTTTCTGTTCTAAGTCTATATAAACATGCGAACTGTCAGAAGAAAGGTGAGACTCTCTTCTTTCAGCAGAAAGAAATTGTTTGTTTCTATCTTTTTCCGTTCGTTGGCAATCAGCATGAGTAAATTGCTACGTTTTAGGGAAAAGGCCGATTTTCTTCAGAAATTCTTTTTTTCAAACGACTGGTGGACTTTTGCACCACTGCCACCTGCTAGCCTTTTTTTTTTTTTTTACTATTTAAGATTGCAGTCAAGCCTGCTCCTTCAATGAGAAGTTGCGTCAGACTCTCTTACACCCACCCCCATGAAAAAACGTGATTGACGCCTTTAGACGTCATGGGGAGGCGGGGACTATGCATTAATTGACGCTTTTAGACGTCAAAGGGTTTGAAATAAGTTGATAAGTGACACAGAGGAGGAATATGTCATTGGATTTAGTGATTTGGAATGACACAGATGAAACTTGTTAGCATGTTCTTTATGCTACAGTTAGCGGAATAACTATATTCCGTGAACATACCAGGCGCATTAGCCGTTCGTTGTTGATGCGTCACGTAACGTTAGCATATCGTACACTTATTCAGCCTATGATTCTCTATTTTTATTTGGTTTTAAATGCTCAACCGGCCTGTCTGACGAGCGGTTTTGTCGTCAAAGCAGTGGGCTCATCGTCATCTCGGGACGCTGACGCATCTTTTTTTGCTTTGCTCGCAATTAGTTTTAATATGGGGACGGTAACGTGATCGAGAGAAAGTCTTCATCTCATCTTTCCTCTGACATTTCGGGATCAGCCTATTAAGAGACGCAGAATTGCCAAAGAGTTTGTCTGCTTGCCATCTTCAAAACTGAAGTCAACGCAAGGAAGAGTGTACGCTCATCGCAAAATATGAGCGTGATGGCTTTCAGGTGACATTTCAGGATGCGCCGAAAATGCACGTTAACTTTTACAGGTGATCTTAATTTAATCTTCTCTAAACATTTCTAATCGTTAAATGTGTTTGTGCTGTTTGCACGGCTTGCTGTTCGCTAACTAGGAGCTAAAGGGCAAAAGTGACACGTTTTTTAATCCAGGACATGGACCATAAATTTGTATTACAGTCCAATTGATCCTATGGGTGAAATGTTGACATTGTGAGGCTTCAAAAGGGATGTCAGAGCCGTACCAGGGTTCCCACTCTTCCACTTGCTTTTTATTTATGGATTTTAAGGACTTTTGAGGGCTAATTTAGCCATTTTTAAGGACCTTTTTTCCCATTCAGCAGGGGATTCACGGTGGATTTAATGCCCGTTCGAGCTGAACAAAAAGCCACATTTCACTGAGCTGGTGTTCAAATCATTGCTGCCAAAGGAAGGGCACGTCTTTATGTTTAGGGGCAATAAGATAGCACTTTATTTGACGTACTGTATGTCAAATTTTCATTTTCCTACCTGTATTACAGGTTGGAAAATGAAAAAAAAAAGTGAATTCATTCTCAAATAAAGTATACTAAGAAAAATTTAAATTTAGAAAATAAAACTCCTCTACAACGAAATCATTTGCAGCAAGAAATCTTTCACAACAGGGGGTTTTTCACTGTAGCAAATTTGAAACGGGAAAGTGGGAATGGTGTTAATGCATGAATATTTTTTCACACTAGGGGGTATTTTCACCCATGTAGATTTCGTTGTAGAGGAGTTTTACTGTATTAAACTTCAATTTATTTTCGAATTAAAAAAAATTATTTTAAGGATTTTTATCGATTTTAGAAGCTTTCCCTGAAAATTAAGAACAATTAAGAACATAATTTTACAACTTTTTTTATGGATTTTTAATAACTTTAAGGACCAGAGGGAACCCTGCATACTGACTTTCAGGGACCACAGTGGACAGCTTATTGTGTTATCAGGTTGCCATTATTGGTGCATGAAAGGATTGAGATCATCCAAAAGCGTCAAACGTCAATATCGCTTTTTAAAAATCTCAAGCCACTCCCTCATTTCTTTGGCTCTTTAAGTGCCCGCCCCTTTAAAAGTCCATTTCATGTGTGCCTCGATATGGCCTTTCGAATGGGCTCCGATTCCGCTGCGGCGTGAACTAAGGGCCATTGCTTTATATTAACAGTGCGCCACACAAGTGGAGCAGGCGCGCTTTCATTACAGTATTTTCCAGCAGCGCTGTCATCACACAGTCGGTGAATTGCCCCCCTCCTTCCCCCTCCCCCTTTGTGATGGAATCAGACTGGCGACAATAGCGTGCACTTGTTACCCTGGCGCGATCCTTTAGGGAATCTGGGCCACGATGTCCATATTAAGGCCCATGAACAAAAGGCTCCTCTTTTCCATGCCTATACATTTTCTTCCCCGTGGCGGTGAAAAAAAAAGGGGGGGGGGGGGAGATAATGTTACGTTCTAATGAGCGGCGGACCTCACACACTCTCGCTTGTTCTGCCTCGGTGGAATCCAGGCCACTGCAGCCGGGACACGCAAACGCACGCGCGGCGGTCATAATATTAGGCACACCTGCTAATGAGATCCGATACGAGCACGGCGGTTTTGAATGAGAGCATGCTAACGGCAAAATGAGATTTTCTCGTGTCGAATCTGTTGTGTGGGCTCATGAAATGTTTCAGGGTGGGGTGGGGGGGGTTGTGGGGGTGAGGGTCGCATCTTTCGGCAACTCTTGACAAATTGAAAGTGCAAGCAGTACTGCGATGAGTTCCATACGAGTGTAATGAAACGTGGCAGAGGCACTCTGGCCCCAAAAAAAAAAAAAAAGCCTTTTTATTTTCTCAACGCGTCCCTTTTGGCTCCTTAGGAGCTAAAAAAAAATAACCCTGCTCATAATGGATCTTTTTCGTACCTGGATGCAATGAGTCAAGTGGACCTCTCAGGGTTCTTTCGGAGTCACTCAGGCACATGACGGCTCCTGCAGGGGAGACGAGGTGAATAAAAGCGTGAGCACAATGCCTAAATGCTGCGCAAGGACCGGAAACAAACAAGTGAGATCATATATGGACGATGAATTTATTTGGAGTAGTCGTACTTCGGTATTTCGGAGCATATAATCAAGAGGAATGGTCATGCAGTACAATGTCATGGTCCCGTTTGGTCTGCTTTAAGCCATTGAGGTTGCCCCCTGCTGGGCTTTTAGAGAATGCAGGTGTCTCAATTTTTAAAAAATTTTTTCATTTGTTGTCGGAAAAAATAAATAAATAATAAATTAAAGTCCCTAAAGTCTTGCATGCATGCATTGTCCCTCCAAAATCATAATTTTTGGGTTCATTCATTCAAATTGCGTCGTCATCAAGCGCGAGTCACTTTCATCCCTTCAGACTGGACAATAATTTGTAAAGCTTCCATTTCGTAAAAAAAATGCCATTTGGGCCAAACGACGCAAAGTGCAACCGTGATATGCGGAGGGCAAGAGCAGCTGGCGTGACAAATAACAGCGCCGCCATAGCGCAGAGCATCTCAGGTCGCGTGATGCAAAGTTTGGCCTTCGCTCTCGGCCTTCCTTTGCAAGTCGAGGAGGCAAAATAAATCAATGAGGCCGCTGCTGTGCCCTGAACAGCGGCGGGAGGAGACATGTTAGCGGACCACCATGAGGAAAATGAGTCACTGGGCCCTTGGGTGGGTGTCTTTCTTTTGCAACCAACCGTGAAATGAGGGCACACCTGAAGTTGGTCTGTCTAATCCTTCAGGAGGAGGTCCAAAAACCAGTTTGGCCTCTTGGCTTGTTTTTTTTTTTTTAGCTGAATTGTTGTGAAAAGTCATAATGGGTTGGACATATTGGAAATGGAAACTCGGACACGGAAGCCACTTTGTGAAAAGTTAGTCATCGGTGGACACTGAATTAGGTACACCTTGTGAACGTAGTACCTCAAATTACAATCACAATAATAAACATTTTTTAAAATGAATACCTGGGCAGAGGCGTACCTAATGTACTGCCCTGTGCAGGAGGTAGCAAATACATGCATCTACGACCGTATTTTCCGCACTATAAGGCGCACCTAAAAGTATTCAATTTTCTCAAAAGCCAACAGTGCGCCTTATAATCCGATGCGACTTCTATATGGATCAATATTCTGATTTCTTGGCCTTTGTAACAGCTGCAGCGGTTGTGAAAGATCTATATTAATAAAGCTGTATTGTGTTGTATTGTATTCCCTTTAGCGTCGCTCCATCTAGTGGATGCATAGCGCAACCGCATCCACTATTGCAGCGTCTGTTCTTTGCGCCTTATAACGCGGTTCGCCCTATAAATTAAAACCCTTTTAAAATCGGTCATTCATCGAAGGTGCGCCATATAACTCCCAAGCGCCTTATAGTGCGGAAAATACGGGAATTCTATTTGATGGATTTTATTCAATACTTAATCTGACCTGTCTTTTTGTTGCAGCGTTGGTGGTGAGGTTTTTGACTCGACGCTTCATCTGGGAGTACGACCCAACTCTTGGTAAGAGATTCCTATGAGGGGGTAAAAAAAAAAATCCGTTTGAATTGCACAGTCATTTGCAGTTTATTGTCAGCATTCATTTAAAAAATGAAAAAAAAAAGTATTCTTCATTGCCTCTCAGTGTGCTATTCATGCCAATTAAAGTCTGCCAGTTTATGTATTCATGCAAAAACAGAAACTATATTAATCCCGCGGTGTCATTGTAAAGACATCCATATCGCAGTCACAAAAAGAACTCCGGTGTGGACTGCAAGTGCTTCCCACAAGAGCAGAAGCGCGGAATGGGAATAAGAGCACTTTGGCGGGTGTCCAAATATGCTGTCGTTAAATCAGCGCGCATGTTGAGTGCTGGCCTGACGAATTCATGATTAGGGCGAACGCTTGCGTTTGGCTTTCTGGGGGGGGGGGGGGGGGGCGACGCAGATCATCTCTCCCATTAAGCACACGGCCCGGATGATGATCCAAATTAGCACATAATTCAGTGTTGTCATTGCGCGTTCGCTGCCAGGAGAACTGAAGGCACCAATGTCTGTCACTGCTGATCAAACATGGAACTCATTTATGCAACCTTCAACTGCGCACATAAACATGAAAACAAAGCAGCGACGGGTTGTGCGGGTTATTCCGCGACGGTGTCCCTGAGACAGATGAACATTTACAATTGCATCAATGAGAGCAACGAGAGAACAACGATATGAAATAACCACGTTATACAACCAACTGTTATTGAACCGGGTCACATCATTGACATTCAAGAAAAAAATATTCATGGCACAGCGCCAAATAAAAATATCCGTCTAAACAACTCCCAATTGTACTTTCTCAAGCTATTCTTTGTAGATGCTCTAAGGCAGGGGTGTCAAACATACGGCCCGCGGGCCGGAACCGGCCCCCTGGGAGGTTCAATCTGGCGCACGGGATCATTTAAAAGTGAAAAAATGCATTAAAGACACAGAATGAATATTTTTAATAAAATGCAATTCATTGGATTATCCGCTAGGGGCAGACCGTTCTGATCAGAGTAGAAGACAACATTGTTTTGATCAGAGAAGAAAACAGCAGTCTCAATCTGTCCCTGAGACAGACCCAACACGGCAGATGGTATCAATGTGCCAATGCTTCCTTTCCCAAAACAAAGGAAAGACATGATATTTTGGTTATTTATAGCAGAGTATCGTATAATATTAATGGTCCGGCCCACTTGACATCTTCCGAGTCCTTATGTGGCCCAAAATGTGAAATGAGTTTGACACCCCTGCTCTAAGGTGCCACGAGATGCGGCCAAAGCGTCGCCTTGAGTTTATTTTTATTTATTTATTCAATTTAATTTAATTTAATTAATTTAATTAAATTAATTTAATTTACTTAATTTAATTTATTTTATTTTTTATAATTGAAATTATTAATTACATTTAAAAAAATATATTAACCCTCCTGTTGTCTTCGGGTCAAAATGACCCGCCACTGTGTTAAAAACACCCAAAAAATCCACTAAATTATATTTTTTTAACTTGAAATTTTATGACTTTTCCTAGATTGGCCCTAACTGCAGAAAAATTTAAATGTTGTTTTTATTCACATTTCCATGGAAGCTGTACAAAAAAATGTACAAAGGTGGTCTTCGGGTCAAAATGACCCGTGAGGCAAATATAGTTGAAATCAAGGTCACCAAGTTATTTACACACCACAGAATGTTTCAATGTTTTAGTTGTGTCTCAGAAATAATTAGTAGTACACATGAACAAGACAATAGCAGTCATAAACAAGACCAGATAGGTGGCGTTCTCACAGACGGCAGAGCTCTTTTTTGTGGATTTCAAGGAGTTGTAAAGGTGCCACAAATGACAGGACCCTGATTTATCTCTGTGCTGATGCCATGAGTGTGCGTTATGACACTGAAGAGGCTCTAGAGCTGATTTTTTCTGATGTCCAGCAAGACAACTGATTCAGAAGAGGAAAAGGAGGATGTATCTGAAGAAGATGGGGAGGAATATAATCCGGAGCATGATGAATCATCTTCAGAATAAGAAGAAAATCCTGAAGCTGAAAGAGAGACTTTCCTTTCAAAAAATGGCAAAATAACATGGTCCTCAACAGCATATAACCAACACAGCAGGCATGCAGAACAAAACATCATAAAGATGACCCCAGGACCCACAAAGTATGCCGTTTCTCAGGCCCATGACATTGTCTTTACATTCTACATGTTTGTCACACCAGCAATAGAAAGAATAATCCTGGAGATGACAAATCTGGAGGGTTTTCACAAATGTGGAAACAGGTGGATAAAGATGTATGAGACTGACCTGCAGGCCTACTTAGGGCTACTAATCTGCAGGTCATCGGGAGAGAGATCAACTCGACCTGATATCTCATGAGAAGAACAAGAGGAGGGTGTTCCTGGAGCAGCTAGGAAAGGCAATGGTAGCTCCACTCATTGAAAGAAGGAAGCATGTCTCCCGCACAGAAGCCACAGCAGCAGTTGTGAAAGCTATTCAGAGTGCAGGAGGTCCTGAGAAACCTGAGGATCCAGCCACCACAGCCACTTCCCCAGCTAGGGCAAGTAAGAGGAAGAGATGCCAGTTCTGCCCTCAAAAGAAGGACTGTAAAACACATAGTGTGCTGCAGGTGTAAGAAATATATCTGCGAAGGCTGTGCGCTTGAATACTGCGTGACGTGTGCTAATTAGTTGAATGGGTTATCTTATTTTTTCATATTTTTGTATTGTATTGTATTGTTTTGTATTGTCCTAAATTGTTCACTCAAGGAAAAAAAAGAAAGAAACTTTAGTCATTGGAATGAATACAATTAATCCAAAACTCCTTTCTGCACATTTTCTTTCCTTTTCTTAAACTATAAAAATTCAATGTGAAGAGGGTGAACTATATCACACATATTGTGGTGAAGGACAAGTTCTTTCTTCAAGCAATATGAAATTTGGTGTTTAAAATTCAATTTAGCTGCTTATTTGGGGGGTTTAGTGAAGACGGGTCATTTTGACCCAGAGGACACGGGGTGTGTACAGAAAATGAGGACAACAGGAGGGTTAATTTATTACCTTAATGGCCATATACAAGTCGCATCGGATTTTAAGGCGCGGTGTGAGCTTTTAAGAAAACGGAAGGCTTTTAGGTGAGCCTTATAGTGCGGAAAATACGGTATGTAGAAGTGACACATCCCGACCGACGTACACGCGCACATTTGGGGGAAATCCATCATTCATGTTATAAAATGAATCTTGAAAAGGTTTGGGGATCCGACTTTGTCTCACCGGGCAGTGAGAGTTCACTCGCACAGAGATGGTGGCGGCACGTCAGGAAAAACGACGGGCGCTGTCAGCAGCCGACAGAGTGATAGCGCTAGAAATAGGCTCGTCTCGGAGGACCCCAACCCGCAGACTGCTTCTCAGCCTCGGGCCAAACAAATAAATCCCCACGCCGCCGCTGATGCCGCCGCCTGACGTCACTTGAGAAAAAGCACCTGGGATTCCGTAAAGGGCGACCATGCCGAGACTTGATCAGGTTACGTGAACGGTTTAAGCTCCAATTCCGCAGCGTCCGATTATTACATAACGTTCCTTGAGTGGGTTAGTCCACACGTGGCGACGAGGCTTTGCATTTGGCTGTTTGGATTGCCTCTCGCCACTCAAGCTTAAGACAGGCGGTCCATTAAAGAGACGAGCCCCTTGAAGCCCACTGGAAGCTGTTTAAAGTTGTTGGCCAAGGCGAAGAGAATGGCGGAGTGTTTTAGTTTTCAGATCTTTCTCTTCAAAGTCCTGGAACTCAAATGGTGGGGTTGGGGGGGGGGGGGGGTGGTAAAAGTGGACGGATGCTGGAAGTCCCTGGTGGGTGCTAGCAAAGTTGAAGTTCGCGTCATTCGACTGGAATTCTGTTATGTTTCGTTCAAGTGGCTATTCTCTCTGTTAGGAAATCCTCTTCAGGCCCAAATTTTTGACTCTGCGTGATATTTTGGATGACCCTGCAGGAGGAACAAAAACAAAACAAAAACAAAGGCTGATGCGGAAATTATTTTCTTTGTTCCAATACCAATTGCATGACGCACTTTAGCCGCTCAGGACAACAAAAATGAGAGTAGAATCACAAAGAGGAAAAACACTGTCCAAATCCCCCCCACCCCCACCCCCAGTTGAGCTATTTTACGCCAAATCCCGGAAACATTCTCGAGATTACAAGGCAACCACTGTTTATACAGATGTGGTTTTACAAGCGGGGGGTCAATTCAAGCACATAGCTTAACTCATTCAGTACCAGCCAAGTCTGAAAAGACGTTTAAAAACGTCTTTGGGAGTGAATGAGTTAAGAACAGGGAGACCTGCTTCTTTGCGCAGGACAGAAGTGAGGATGTGGTTACAGTGAAACTCCTCTACAACGAAATCATGTTTGCAGCGAGACATTTTTCACAACAGGGGGGTTTTTCACTGTAGCAAATTTGAAACAGGAAAGTGGGAATGGTGTTAATGCATGAAGATTTTTTTCACACCGGGGGGTATTTTCACCCATGTAGATTTCGTTGTAGAGGAGTTTCACTGTATTGCACATCACCGGGGAACAGGACGACGTGGGTTTATCCTGAATTGCATGAAAAGGAAAAAATAAATACAATTTTTAAAAAAAAGGATGCATTGTTTGTGCCATACAGAATCCACCTATCGCCATCAAGCCAATATCGATGATGAGGTTGTCACCATGGAGATACTGGACACGGCAGGCCAGGTGAGATTATTGTCCCCGATATACCGGAAAACTATTTATCAACTAAATGCATCATTATTTAAAAAAAAAAAAAAAAAGTCTAGATATTCTAGATACAGTCAAACCTCAGTTTTCGAACGTCTCAGTTCTCGCCCAATTCGGTTTTCGACCCAAAATTGAGTTTTTTATGCCTCGGATGACGAACAAATTCCGGTTCTCGAACAAACTGAGCGCACTTGAATGCACCATTTGACTCCTCCCGCCTTCCTTACACAAGGAAGTGACGCTTCCTTGTGTCGCTTTCCATTGTGAGCAGACGTGTTCAATCAACATTTTTATTTTGATGGTTTCGGTTTACGAACAATTTCGGTTTTCGAAAAGCCTTCTGGAACGGATTATAATAATAATGATAATAATAATACATTTTATTTATAAGCGCCTTTCAAGACACCCAAGGACACTTTACAATCAGGAACAAGAACAATAAAACACAATGCGGGTTGAGCAGCGGCAGCCAAACGCGCCAGCGTTCACTCAACCCGAAAGTCAGAAAGAAACCACAAGGGAGGGAGAGGGGGCGAAAAAACAAAAACACACTCGAACTATCCTCATTTGATGATCATTTGAGTCCAGGAAAAACTGACAAACTGGACAAAAACCGAGGTTTGACTGTATATTCAAAGTGCAACGGGTGAAACGGTCAAACGCGCAAATACAAAATGAAAACACTCGCAAGGAGCATTGAGCAGATAAGGTGGAGTCAGAGTCTTCCCATCTTAACATGGTCTTCCTCGTGCCTCGTCCTCAGGAGGACAACCAGCAGAGGGAAGGTCACATGCGTTGGGGCGACGGTTTCTTCCTCGTGTACGACATCACCGACCGAGGAAGCTTCGAGGACGTGGCGCCTCTCCGGAGTCTTCTCGAAGAGGTCAAGAAGCCCAAGAACGTACCCCTGGTCCTGGTGGGCAACAAGTGCGACCTGGACCACGTGCGGCAGGTGACCACCGAAGAGGGCGAGCGCCTGGCCGCCGAAATGTCCTGCGCATTCTACGAGTGCTCGGCGTGCGCCGACGAGAGCGGCGCGGTGGCCGAGGCCTTCCACGAGCTGTGTCGCGAGGTGCGGCGGCGCAAGGTCGTGCAGGGCAAGGCCAGACGCCGCAGCTCCACCACGCACGTCAAGCAGGCCATCAACAAGATGCTGACTAAGATCAGCAGCTAAGAGAGACTGCCGGGGAAAAAACGTTTCTCATGTACAGTAAATGTTCACTGTTGATTGTCTCCCAAATGGACCGGATGGGACTGCACTAGGTACTCATCCGTCACCAAAAAGTGCAATATATCACGCCTTTGGCGGACAATCTCAGCAAATGTCCAATCATCATGAACCCATTAGAGACGATGACATCCCGAGGGACGGAAATGGGCGGCTATTGTATCCAGTTTCTGACTGCAGGTAGCTAACATCGTCACCTTATGGATTCATTTTTGGGAGGTCGTCGGACAGTGCTCATCCGTCTGTCTCCATTTCGCTCGATAAGAGAGTCAGCGCATAATTCCGATTGGTCGCTCATGACAACCAGGCAGACAGATGGGTCGCTCGCGCTCCGTGTCGTATCTGTGGGAAATGGTCGTAGACAGGATGTGTGTGTAAAGTGTTACGTCAGCTGCGGCTTTATTAAAACTCATTCACTCCCAAAGACGTTTTTAAACGTCTTTTCAGACTTGGTCTAGAATTGGCTGGTACTGAATGAGTTAAAAAATCAAACGGCGTGATTGTCAATCCAAAGAAAGACCTAGTCGACTGTCACTTGCCTGCCTCTTGATTCGATGAACTCAAGTTGAAAACAGTGGTGGCCTTGAAAGACGAACGACCTGACTTAAGACTTTTGGAGATTCGAAAAATGCTGTTGTTCGGATATTTATTTTTAATCATCGACAAAAGTCGATTTTTTCAATTCGTCACATCGGAACAAAAAATAAATAAAAAATCCATCTCCCTTATCCAAAATTATTATATTATTATAATTTTATTTTAAAAAGAACGATTCTTCCTGAAGCTTACTGAGGAGTTGTTACCGTCTCATTGTATGTCTGTCTTATACCGCCACCAGGTGACCAAGGCACGCGCGCCAGAAGGAGCTGCAACATTCAGCAAATTAATCGTGAGGCACATACAGGATGCTGATGCCCCCACGGGAAAAAAATAATAAATGTAATAATTAATTATGACATCATTTTGGGGAGGCTGGAACAGATTAATGGCATTTCCATTCACTTCAATGGGGAAAGACGATTTGAGAAGGCTTCAAGTCACAAGCATGAATTCGCGGGACAGTATCGACGCTTGTATCGAAAAAGGCACCACTGTATGTCGTGTCGGAAATCGAACCAAAGCTCAGGATGTCCCGAACCTACGACGAGAAACAATCGCGTCCATACTAACATGCATCACGCTCCAGGGGATGTTGTTCTAACTCTTCGACTGTATCTGACAGTATGTAAGCCTTAAGCACTGCTGCTGCTTCTTAGCCGACATGTACAGTGAACGTATGTATTAAACCCATGTGTGTGTGTTTTTTTCCCCAGTATGTGACCTGTCTACCTGTCTAAATGATAATTAATCATTAAAAATGAAATGCACTGCACACTGCTATCTCGCCGCAGCCATGTTTTTTTTTAAATTATTATTATTTTTTTTACACATGATTGTGAATGTCACTTGTAGGTGCTCGTGGCGAATTTGAGGGTAGCTGAGGAGAAAAATAAATAAATAATTAAAACGGGTGCTGTAAAATATCACATTTACATAACAGCACCCCCACTACCAACCACCACTTCACATTTAGTGCCCGTAGCTAATTAGCAACTCAAAGGTAAGGCAAATATTTTGACATTTATGTCTCTGGGGAGAAGAATGAACTCTCACCACCCACATAAACTGTTTGCACAATTTACAAAGCTGGGGGAAATGGTCGTTTTTGTTTGGACTCAACCTCATCCATTTATACTGCGATTACAATTTAACTTGTGATTTTTTTTTTCTTCAAGGTCCTCTTCCGATTTATTATTATTATTTATCGATTTATCCCAACAAAGGCAATAGAAGCATCTGTTACACTGATGAATGCCAGATTTATTTTAAAAAGGGAGCTATGATGACGGTTTATCTAGCTACCGTATTTTCCGCACTATAAGGCGCACCTAATAGCATTTAAATTTCTCAAAAGCCGACAGTGCGCCTACCAAATGGATCAATATTCTGATTTCTTGGAAGTAGTATTTTAAATGTTCTGTAGAGCGCCATTCGTTGAAGATGCACCTTATACTCCGAAGCACCTTATACCGCGGAAAATACGGTACTTCCATTCGAGTTGTTAACTTTGAATTGCAGCCGTTGCGATTCCAAAACTCCATTTTACAACATTCCGATGTCGATTCGAATCCGATGAATTGTTCAGCCCTAATTGTCACCCATTGGTACAATAGCAGCTGGAACTTCAGTACAGATCGGGTAACCGGAAGCTTACAGTATCTAACGCAAACTACAGTCTGTTTGGTGATATCTATTTACAATTACCGTAATTTCCGGACTATAAGCCGCGACTTTTGTCACACACTTTCAACTCTGCGGCTTATTTAATGAAGCGGCCTATATAAAGACTTTTTTAACGGCCGCCTGTGTACCGTCTTTCTTTGTAAATATCTCATGTAACAATATGGGCACCTGCGGCTTATAGACAGGTGCGGCTTATGTGTGTACACAATGTTTTTTCCTTTAAAAATGTAGTGGTGCGGCTTATAATCAGGTGCGGTCTATAGTCCAGAAATTACGGTACCTTACTCGTAATTAAATTCCGCTGACTTTCTCTAAATTAGCTAAATTGACCTTTCAGACAGTGCCAGTGACGATTTTGTTATTTCTAAAGATCCACAGATGGCCCGAAAGCACAGAGACAAAATCATCAAGTGACGAATGAGTAAAAGAACTCTTCACCAAAGTTGTCATTGGCGTCACGCTTTGTGACTTTCGGCTTGTGTTTACTTCGCACAGTGGTCACGGCTGACGTCACGAGAGGGGAGATGAGGAGGAAGCGGGGTTTGTTATGGTCTTTTGGTCGTTGATTTGAGTTTTTTTTGTTTGTTTGTTTCTGGTAACGAGACCCTCATTGTAGCGTTACCATGACGCTGAATAAAGAGAAGTAGATTGATGATGTTGAATGCGTCACAGTGGCATGAATGTCACAGTGCCAGAGTTAAAGAAAAACAAATACAAAAAAAAAACCCCCAAAACACTGCATTTACATTCACAGGACGAGCCAGACGTGTGGGATGTGTCTATTTGCTGGACGCAACCATCACTCTGCGAATCACATTAGCGTCTTCCGGGGGAAAACAAATGTCTCCAGTGTGCACGTAAGTCTCTCTTGTGTCCTCGCAAATGATTCATCGGGACGTACTTCCTGTTTGTATAAGCGCTCATGGGTAAAAAGCAGCTCGAGCCGATTTGGGCACACGGTGATAAACAACCATGAGAGCGCAGTGATGGACGGACGGCGGGAGATTGGGAAAACAGCGCAAATAGTTTCACGCGCAGACAAAGTAATCCCAGGAAGATGGTAAAAGTTCTGTCCTGTGTCGCGGATTTTTTTTTTTTTTTTTTTAATGCTTCCCGCTTGATGGCATTTTTTTTTCCATTATGAGACCGAAAGAATGGAATTTGAGTTTCCTAGCGAAAGGGAGCTAAAAGCCCTGCAGAGAGGAGTAATGTTCCCCTCATAAACATCCACATGGTCCTTTTTTTTTTTTTTTTTTAGCTCTTACAAACAACACGTCGTTCTTCTTTTAGCAGCTGACAACATGTTTAAGTTGAGTTTACTTCCACCGCATCACTTTAGGAGACATTTGACTGAAAGAAAAAAATTAACCCACAAAAAATTTTTTGGTGGGTCTCGAAAACGGATGACATTTTTCTTTGGAACATGGTGTTCAGTTGGACTGGAGATTGCATAATGACAATTCAAAAAAAAAAAAAAAAAGAAAAAAAATATGTTATCTTCACTTTTGACTTTTTTTGGGGGGGCGGGGTCAAATGGTTGCTGGAATTTCCGACCGTATTAATGCGAAACTTCCAAACCAAATTAATGACACTCATCAAAATTTGATCATTCTCACTCTTTTCAAAAATTCACTGACGTGTAAGACTTTTTCCATAACTCTCTGGGTGTGTTTCCATTTTCAAAGGATCACTTCCACGAAACGCCTTAGGGAGTCACAATGTCCCATAACGGGTGAGCTGACACACGTAGACGGAAAGTTTAACAGCACGAGCAGGCATATATTCTTTATCCTTTATCCGAATCGATTACAAACGACACTGCGGCTTGCTTCCCCCGTAACCGTCTGTTAAGTTTGCCCCCGGTGGCCAAGGTGCATACAGCAGCAGGAGTAGCATAATACCAAATGACTTGAAACACATAATGTGAAAATAATGGGTACATTCTTGACATTCTTTCCATTACCGCATGATTTTATAAACAACATTATACGGTGCTATTTTACAAGTTTTCCATTCATTGCAAAATGTTACCTCATATGTCACCGTTTCTTATTTTGGAACATGAAAGGAAAGTCTGATGCAACTTAATTCAGACTCGACCGCTTTTTACTCATTTTTTTTTCATAGTGTACATCTAAGAGGCATGATAGTTTCCATAGCAACCAAACTATTCCAGTAAAAGGAGGCAGGTCGAAGACTCACAGGTAACGAGAACTCCATGCACCCATTGAGCTGTATAAAAGCAAAGTGGAAGATAAATCTGCAGTCCGCAGGTGCACCTCCATACAGTTTTTAACCCGCGCCTTCAAATGTCACCAATCATTTTTGAGTTTCAACAAAAACAATTTTTTTTTTCCCTCAATTTTGATCCCACCAAATAATTTGCCTGTTGCTAAGAAACGAGATGAAACATTGTCCCGTGACTCTCGGATGATGCGGATGACGATGACGATGATGCGGTGTCAAAATTGTTTGGGCAGCGCGAACAAGGGTGGGGGGGGGGGGGGGACGTGTGTGTCACGGAGTGAGTAACCTTGATGCATTCAACGCCACCCGCACTTGTGCAACGTCAAACAGTCTTGGAGGGACTTACATAACTATTGTGTCGTCGCGAAATTAGGACACTCGGCAACGCGCGGTCCTCCACGAGGCCAAACAATCCGAACGCGGATACGCAATGTGAACGTTCGCCAGCCCGAATGTTGTCCTTGTCTAAAAAGATGCACAAAAAAAACACAACAACAAAAATGCGAGCGTGAGGGCGTGTCGGAACGAGACCGACGCAGACGGACGGAGGAGTCTGCAGGTTGGCCGTGTTTACAGGAGTGGCGCCTGCGGGCAGGCCGGGACCTGCGGCACCATTTGGACATTCCAAACCTTGACAATGGCAGAAGAATCACAGTAACGGGGAGATTAGCATCGCGCCGTCAATACAAGTGGTCTGGTATGTAAGGAGAACAAGTGCGAACAGCGGGATGGCAGATGACGAGATATAAGAGTGGGGGGGGGGGGGTGAAAAGAAGTGTTTTTGTAAGCCGTCCGAGGTACACTGAGTCGTATCAAGCAAGTTCATCATGATGGAGATCAAGGCTAGCGTTCATGTTTTGAAGTGAATAGCTCATCCGAATGGGAAATTCTAGTCGCAATTTCTCAGGAATTAGTCCGGTCCGAAAGAAGCCGAGCATTAGGCGAAAGGATGTGCGGCATCTCAGACGCGGAGTTATAAAAAAAAAAATGCATTTGATGGACAGTGAAACTCCTCTACAAGGAAATCATGTTTGCAGCAATACATTTTTCACAACAGGGGGTTTTTCACTGTAGCAAATTTGAAACAGGAAAGTGGGAATGGTGTTAATGCATGAAGATTTTTTCACACTAGGGGGTATTTTCACCCATGTGGATTTCGTTGTAGAGGAGTTTCACTGTATTTGTATGACGCAGAAATAATGTTCCGATGATCGCTTCTCCTTTGCCGAGAAAAATGGGAAAAATGTGCGTACAGTCAAACCTCGGTTTTCGTCCATAATCCGTTCCAGAAGGATGTTCGAAAACCGAAATTGTTCGAAAACCGAAACCACGCTCTTTTTAAAATAAAAATGTTTACTGAACACGTCTGCTCACAATGGAAAAAAGCAAAAGCGTTACTTCCTCGTCTACCCGAGGAAGCGTCACTTCCTTGTGTAAGGAAGGCGAGAGGAGTCAAATGGTGCATTCAAGTGCGCTCAGTTTGTTCGAGAACCGAAATTTGTTCGTCGTCCGAGGCATAAAAGTTTTTGGTTGAAAACCGAATTGGACGAGAACCGAGACGTTCCAAAACCGAGGTTTGACTGTATTCCCTTTAGCATAGCGCAACTGCATCCACTATTGCAGCGTCTGTTCTTTGCGCCTTATAACGCGCACCCGCCCAATATATGAAAACCGTTTTAAAATCGGCCATTCATCAAAGGTTACACTTCGTCGGTTTTCGAACGTCCCGGTTCTCGACCAATTCGGTTTTCGTAAACATTTTTATTTTAAAAAGAGCGTGGTTTCCGTTTTCGAACAATTTCGGTTTTCGAACAGCCTTCTGGAACGGATTATGGACGAAAACCGAGGTTTGACTGTATATATTTTTATGCTAACACACATGTACAGTTCTGTAAAAAAATAACTTTATAGTCGCCATTTTTTTTTTTTACTCCACAAGTTTTGCGATCTTAACCCAGATGTCCTCTTTTTCCATCCTGTTAGGCTAAAGGGTGCTAAAAGTAGACCACATTTGAACCCTTCCATGCACCCTGTAACCTGATCACATGATAAGCCGTTCACTGTCGTAACCGCTGTCCCTCAAAGTGGTTCAAAATCTCTTGCTTGATTTCATTGAACGAGGGCAACGTTTCTTTCTGATGAGCCGTCAGCTTAGCTTAAAAAATTTGCCGATTCGCAGAGGAAGGGCTAATTTGAAGGCAACATTTCCATTCTGTCAGTAAACTATTACGGACTAAGACAAGTTCCAGAAATTTACACGTCATCCATCTGATATGTTTAAAACCTCACATAATTACCCCCCCCCCCCCCGGCCCCCCATGAGTCATCACACTGCAAAGAATAACTCTGTTACAAATGAACGACTTTATTAAACTGTTGACTCGTTTGGTGTACCTAATGATGTGGCCGTTCAGGCATGACGTTATCACAAACGCGGAGGGGGGAAAAAAAAAAAAAAAGTTTATTTCACATCTTGAGGTGCAGCACGCGAAAGGAGTCACGCCAACAGGAATAAAATACAGTCGATGAAGTACTTTTTTTTTTTTTTTGTTTGCTATTTGATGAAAGCCAAAGTGGGAATTCGAGGCTTTTTTTTTTTTGGAATGCCTATAAATGGACAAAACATTTCCACATCTCCCACGTGTGAAGTTCTGCGGATGACATGCGGTATATAAAAGCGCAACCCGTAGCCAGGCGCTGTAGAAATAAATAAATAAATAATGTTTAAAAATTAAGTAAATAAATAAATTTTTAATACCACAAGTCTGAAATGTCGGGATAAAATTGTACAGAAAAAAAAGAAAACAATAGTGGGAAATTGCACACGTGGACGACCACACAAGTAAGATTGGTATTCATGCCACATTGACACCAATATACAGAAGAAGAAGAAGAATACACCAAAAAAGCACCACGTGATACCCATCCAGGATTCACCGGAGACAAAGGGAAGGAGGCGGAGGGACGATTGCGCAACTATAATGACTGCAATTTTGCTCCTCGCACATGGGCCGAGGTTACGTTTTTTTTTTTTTTTTTTTGTGGTAAGTCTCTGCGGCTGCGTATCTCATCAGTGCGTCACTTGAACACATCCCAAATTTGCTAATCTTGGGATTAAATTGGGACACCGGTCAAATCCATCATGTGTCATTATCATGTCAAGAAATTGATTTCCCGGAAACAAATCCGGTAGCATCCATTAGTTGCCATGGTGAGGCCGAGGGCTGCTGATTTAAACAGTTATAAGTCATTCTAATGACTGCTAATGAAGAAATGTGTCATCCGTTTAAACGTTTTGAATGGATCGAATGGAGTAACGGTGGTTGCTGTCAATTCAGATCCAATTCGCCGGCTGTCGAAACAAAACGGGAACGCCTACCGGCGGTGTAAAATAAAGAGTCGTGAATGGCGCTAAACTAAAAAAAAAAAAATGTAAACGGCCGAAAAATGACTTGAAATAAATAAATACGTTTTTCACGCGACGGCGTAAAGCCGTTGCTTGAGATTTGCGTGCACTTCTCAACACCCGCAGCTAGATGGCGGCAGCAAATTACCAACATCCAATTGTAAATTGAGTACGATACATAAAAAAAAAAATGGTATTAGTGATCGAATGCCTTGGAATCAATTTGAATTGATTCCGTTATAGTTTCGTTGAAAATGTGGTGGTTGGTTTGGGGTTCGTTTAAGAAAAAGCTTCCGCCACACTCAAATCTTTTCCCGCAGTTTTTTTTTCTCCAAAACACTGTTGATCTGTTGCAATTTAGTCACAAATTTTGTTCCATCCACCCTTCGCTGGGGGTGGGGGGGGGGGGGGGGGGGGAAATAATTTATGATCTGCTGACAAACCGAAATTTGATGGACTGTCATGTCAAATGAGCTGTTTGGAGCAATTACGAGCGGCGCTGTTTGCGACTAACGAGCCACCAAATGGATTTCAAGTCGCAGAACATGATTGCGTGGCAAAAATGCTCGCGGTTTAGTTATGGCTTTTTCACATTGCAGTTTTAGATACACAACACAAAATATTTGGAAAATGATCATTTGGTCCCTTTGACACAGTGCGGAAGTTGATGAAATGAAGTAATTGCCATGACCTGGGGGGGGGGGGAGGGGGGTAGCCATTTTGCCACTGATATTAAAACATATTATGTACATTATTAACAAAATGAAAACGGAACATTTTCCATCAAGCATGAAAGAACACCCAACAATTTAATTTCCTTGCGCCTGAACACACGGGTGAATCATCATCATCTTTTTTTTCCCCCCAAGTTCGCTTTTCGCCCATCCACGGCTTTTTTTTTTTTTTTTTTGTGAACACAAAGAGGAGCCTGCAAATATCAACAGAATTATTGCAAATAAGGATTTTTCGTATTTTGTGGCGGCATTATTCATCGTTGACCACGCGCGCGCGCCCACTCGCGCGCACATTTCGACAGCTTCATGCATTATAACAACATCATACGACAATTTCACCGATACATTTGAATCTTTTTGAAGGGTGGGGGCGGGGGTTTATATTACAGTACATCATCGTTGCTTGCGCACAGCGGAAATCATCTGCCATCGCCCCCCACACCCCACACCCCGAGGAGGGAAATACTTGAAGACAACTACAAATTGCAAGAGGACGGAAGACGACGGCGTTTGCACCGAACCGCTCAGCTCAAAAGGTTGACAGGCCGCGCGACTGGTTTCGCTTCGCTTTCAAAGCACTTTGGTAATGTCAGGCCAAGGTCAAGGAGCCGCGACTTCAACCTGAAGCTCGCGTGAGGAGCTGGCAAATAACGCTGGTGAGCCCCCGTGTACAGTGTTCCTCCACGTATTTGAAAATATTTTTGGTATTAAAGCTCACCAATTCAAGCCAAAGCACCGTCTCATGCAAAAGTATTTCTTGGCGCCATCTAGTGGCATATTGGTGCCAAGGAACTATGTGGAAATAGGATGAGGAGCTTCACGTCTTGTTTTGCCATCATCTTGTGGCATGTTTGTGCCAAGCAACTATGTGGAAGTAGGATGAGGAGCTTCATGTCGTGTTTTGCCATCATCTTATGGCATGTTTGTGCCAAGCAACTATGTGGAAGTCGGATGAGGAGCTTCACGTCATGTTTTGCCATCATCTTGTGGCATGTTTGCGCCAAGCAACTATGTGGAAGTAGGATGAGGAGTTTCATATCATATTTTGCTATCATCTTGTGGCATGTTTGTGCCAAGCAACTATGTGGAAGTCGGATGAGGAGTTTCATATCGTATTTTGCTATCATCTTGTGGCACGTGTGCGCCAAGCAACTATGTGCAAGTAGGATGAGGAGTTTCATATCGTATTTTGCTATCATCTTGTGGCACGTGTGCGCCAAGCAACTATGTGCAAGTAGGATGAGGAGTTTCATATCGTATTTTGCTATCATCTTATGGTATGTTTGTGCCAAGCAACTATGTGGAAGGTTCAGGAGCTTGATGTGGTGCTTTGTCGCCATCTTCTGGCCTCTTTGGGCAATTGCAAAGCTTTTCGGGAGGGCGTTGACAATTTGTGATTGGGGTGCCTTTTGAGTAGCGGAGGGGAGAAGGTGGACACTTTGAGTTGACTGAAATCGGACCAAATATTGCCACGGACAGCCACAAACTTTGCAGTGAAATGAATCAAGAATTCGAAAAGACCAAACATGAGCGCATAGACACTTCCACCGGTTTGACAAAAGAAGATGATTAAATATCAAGCAGAGGAGACCGGAATGCTTCGCCACTAGAAAGGTCAAGCGAGGTGCAGAATTTCGCGCGAGACTAGCTTTGGAGAATTCAGATTGAATAAAGGGAAGATAAAGATGACAATGAAGAGAAAAGCAGGCATGGAAAAGGTGGTGACAGTCAAGATCAGAATTGGAATTTTGATTGCTCGGTCGGCATTGACATCAAAAGTCCTTTGAGGGAAGACGCAAACGCCTCGATCGGCCTTTCTCGTAGCGAAGGGGGGGGGGGGCTATTCATAAAGTGACAGAAGAGGAGGAGGTGGTGGAAGATGAAGCTGCGGGAGACTCCTTGATAGACGGACAGGAAGCAGGAGGAGGAAGAGGAGGAAGGAGGAGGAAGAAGGAGGCTCTCAGTCAGAGAAGAGGCTGGCGAAGGACTGCCGGAGGCTGCGGATGGTCTCCGCTTTGGCCTCGTCGTCGGTCGCGTTGCCTCGCAAAGTCTCTGAGAAGGTGTTGGTCAGCGACTGCGATTTGCTGTGCGGATATTGGTGACGGAGGGAAAAAAACAAAACGGATTCACGAGGACGCCTCGCCACGACACAAACGGATATGGAATCTGGGAAAATGTGTCACTTTTTTTGCACAGTTTTTGATGTTTCCAGATTTTTCCCGAAAACAAAAAAAATATGTACATTTTTTCCCCTCAACTATCAACACCCCAAAATGTTTTGTAAACCATTAATTAAAATGTGTGTTTCAATACTATGTCTCCCATCTTACTTACTTGAGTTGAGGTGACTGTTTCTGCGCTCCGGGTCCGGAATTGTCAGGGAGGGGTCCTGGCTGGAAGGACTGGCTAGGTGAGGTGGTGGCCGAGCGGGCACGCTGCGGCGAACCTTGGGTCGACTGGGACGGGGAAGCCGAGCCGGAGCGGTGTCCCCCTGTTAGCGCAATGCGAACGCGTTCAGAAAAAGATGGCGGAGATAAAATAAAGAGAGAAAGAAAGAAAGAAAGGTTTTCCTACCTCGTCTGGGCTGAGTCGTCTATGGATGGGAGCAGAAAGAGAAAATACGTTAAATGGTTATACTAGACAATTTGGGCTGAGCAATTCTTACATACACAAAAAAAACCTACTTTTTTTTTTATAAGTGAAGAAACTTAAATTAAAAAAAAAAAAAAAAAAAAAGAGTCTTCTGTTTTATATGAGGTGTCAAATGGACTGAATTACCTTGACTGAAGATGGCGGCGGCGTGGAAACTCCCAGCAGCACCTGGGCCATCTTATGGAGGACCATCTCTGTGATCAGTTGCCTGTCCTCCTCAACGTGTTCGCCAATCAAAGGCATCGAGCTGTCCATCACCTGCACACAAAAAAACAAAATCCAAACTCGACACATGCACTTTTTGTCCACTGGGTGGCAGTATAGTATCGTGACAGCATTTACCATCCCCGGTCATGGAAACGTCGTCATTTTTAAGTGTTGTCACTCACACGTTTTTTTTTTCTTCTTCTCTATTTTCACATTACGCTAACTGTTATCATACCACTGCGTTAGCCCAACTAAAATCTTATTTTAATCGAATTTCCTCAAACCCACAACAAGACTTAAATTTGCTTTGCTCCATTCCCCTCCCGCCATTACCCACCATCTCAGTCACAATTCATCTTCTAAGTATGTTTTTAACTTGTTTACATGTGCGAGGATGGTCGATAAGGAAAAACAGGAGAAGAAGAAGAGAAGTTCCCGAGAACCAAAGATAAAATGGGATTTCAAAAGTGCAACTGAACAGTACCCCGACGCGCCAATAGAGGGCAGCCGCACTTTGAGAATCGCCGCATTGAACAGTTCAGGGAATGATTTTTGCGTTACCGTGGACTGTTTCTTTTCCTCCCACATTCCAAAAAACATGCACGTTAGGTTCATTGAAGACTAAATTGCAAGGAGGTGTGAATGAGGGTTGTTTTGTCTAAAAAGGCTCACCCGCCAAATGAGGAAAAGCACAATCGAAAATGGATGGATTGGATGTAAGAAGTCAATTTGCAATTCCTCTCCAAAGAACCCCCTTTTAATCTCTATGTTCTAGTGTACCCGGTCCTCCTGGCAGGGATTTGGCGGCGCTGCGGGGTGCAGTACGGTGTTTTGGCCAGTTGAGTCCTGACCACACGGGACCCCAAGCGGAGGCCTGGAGAACCACCGCCGGGCCCCCACTTCAAATGGCGTGCGGTGGCAGCCTGAGCCGCGGATCCACCCTGCTGATTTATTAGGATCCAGAGTCATCCGGCGCGAGAGCGAAGCTCACCGTTGGCCCTTTTTTCAGCTTTGGGAGCACAAGAGTGTTGTTCCGCGCTTTAATTGAGCTGTTCTGTCTGGACAATGTAACCTGCTGCATGGGAAAGTTCATCCGGCGCAACGGGAAGCGTGTTGTGCAGGCACGAAAGTCGCTTGCTTAATGGAGGGAATTACTCACTCATGAATGAAAATTAAAAAAAAAAAAAAAAACATTGACATGGGAAAAAAGCGAGACGAAAAATGCTAATTGCGCTTCCATGTGTTTGTCACTCACAGTTGTCATAGTAGTCGGAGTACTGTGGAGGCCTTAACTTACGCCCCATGTAAGTGCTCACTTTTGATTTTATCGACTCTGTATTTTAAAAACTCTAATTTGGTAAATGATTGTTACGTTAATGAGTGTAAAATCTACACACCTCTGTTCAGATGGCAGTTTTTTGTGATATACAAATCCTTGAATAAACGGCCGCGTTCTTAGTTAACCTATGAACTGTACCTAGTCTACGGCTGCAGGAAAAAATATATATATATTATCAATCATTAAAAAAATTATATATTTATTTATTTGAATGATTTAATTTTTGAATGAAAAAAAAGTATATATAATATATATATATATTTCACTCAAAAATGAAAAAAAAAAAATATATATATATTATACATACTTTTTTTCATTCAAAAATGAAAAAAAAAAAATATATATATATATATATTTCATATATATATTTCCCACTCAAAAATGAAATTAAAATATATATATACACACACATATATATAGACACACACACACACACACATATATATATATATATATATATATATATATATGTGTGTGTATATATTTATATATTTTTTTTCATTCAGCGCGCACATGCCCGACCAATAGTATCAAGTATCAAAAATCCATCGACCCATCTGTCATATTTGCATTAACCCTTTCAGGGACAGTGGTCACTACAGTGGATAGCTAATCATGCTATCATGTTCCAGGGTACGTGAAAGGATTAAAAGAGGCAAAATATAAATGTTGCCACAATTTTGAACGGTTTTACCCAAAAGAGCCAGAATTACAGGCACACCTACAACTTCAAACCTTGAAAAAGTTTGCTTGTTTTGCGGGGGTGGCCAAATACGCCTTCTGTTACCGTGACGGCTTCTATCTGTCAAAGTGTGTGGTTTAAAAAAAAAAAAAAAAAAAAATCAAGAATTTTCAAGCACCTGTGGGAACATTTCTGAAGCTCCAATACAGAGCATGTCAAAGTGTAACAATGAAACATTCCTTCGACGACCCTCCCCAAAGTGAACGTATGCTCGAATGTGAAACACGGGATGCCTGAAAGCACATTAGCCACAAGAGAGAAATGTCACGGTTGACGTCTTAAGTCTGGAACAAAAAGCAGATTCCAGCTCTGATGGACGGACGGATGTTGCCTGCCACGCTTAATTAAATTCCATCATGCTAAAAGGCTTGGGCAGATCGAGAAGTTCAAGAGAAGGAGGCGGCGGAAGAACATAGGTTCACATTGTGTCATTGCTTTCTCAGTCCCGCCGCAAAGACGGCGACATCCCCCGGGGGGGGGGGGGGGGCCGCGGCATGTTTCCCAAAATAGTTTTCGAAAGCATAGAGGGTGCGGCGAAACCCTCTCGCTGTTGACCTCACCCCCGGTGGACAGATAGTGAAAAATGTGATGTCACGCTTGTCGGCCTAAGTATGGGCATGTCCGATGTCCCAGATGAGAACCGTTTCCTGAGATGAGAAGACGTCAGTGGACGTTCTAAAAACAACCGCTGATAATACAACCATTTGTCTGCTGCTGCTCTCCGGAGACGGATCCTCCCCTCACATTTCCTTGCTACAGTTCACATTTTCCTGGTTGATTTAAAAAAAAAAAAAAAAAAAAAAAAGAACGGTGGAGGAGAAAGTGACAATACAGTACAAGCAGTGCCAAAAATGAAAGAAATACATGCGTCTGACTCAATACTGCTGTTACCGAAAGAAAAATCGGAAAAACGACTTTTCAATTCAAAATCACAAGCAACGGAAATCTCTGAGCTATTTTCGGGAAAATATTTTACTGGAAATTGTAACTTCCTCTGCTGTGTGTATTTATTGTGGATTGTACCGCATTTTCCGCACTATAATTATGCGCACCTAAAAGCATTCCATTTTCTCAAAAGCCGCCTGATATGTATGGATCAATATTCTGATTTCTTGGACGCAGTATTTTAAATGTTCTGGAGAGCGCTTTGTTACAGCTGCGGCGGTTGTGAATGCTCTATATAAATAAAGCTGTATTGTATTGTATTCCCTTTAGCTCCATCTAGTGGATGCATAATGCAACCGCAGCCATTATTGTAGCTTCTCTTCTATGTGCCTGATAATGCGGTGCGCCCTATATATGAAAACCGTTTTAAAATCGGCCATTCATTGAAGGTGCGTCTTTTAATCCGAAGCGCCTTATAGTGCGGAAAATACGGTAATTTTTACTATTCTGATAATTTTTTTTAATCTACAAATTGCATGAATGCAGATGATAAATTGCATTGGATGAAAAGAACTATTAATTAAGCAATCGTTGCTCTACTATTCTGGCGGGTATAAAAAGTCAACTGAGACCAAGTAAATCATTTGGGAACTTTTTTTCGACGGTTTTCTAAAATTGTGTTCAGAATTAAATTGGAATCAGCGTCGAAAATGCCACTGATGATTTCATTTCAAAATGTTCCAGTGAGCTGATCCTGACGTCGTCGGCGTTCTGGCAAAAGCCAGAAAGGCGTGTGCAAATTTGTCTTTGGTAAATACACTTTAAAAAAAGAGGCATTCATCCGATGTATCGGGTTCAATAGTTGATATGAAGACGCGGGTTTTCATTCGCCGCCATGATTGCGTTTGGGCTACCGACTAATCGTTCTTTCAAGGCTTTGATCACTGTGTGCTTTCCCGTGTGGTTCCATCCACTTTGTTGACCATGACACACAGAAACAAAACAAACCAAAAAAAAAGTCCACAAAGTGAGGCCTTGGCAAGTTCTCGTTTGTCATCTTAACCAACAGAGGGGTTATTCTGGAAGTGAACTGACCTCAATGATATAGTCATTTCCATCTTTTCCATGGACGGCCTTCACCGCGCATATGTCGAGGCCGCCGAACATCTCTGCGCACGAGTCCACCCACAGTCTGTATCTGGAACACAGCGACGCCTCAAATTGATAAAACGGTCAAATGCGGAAAGAGGTCCCATCACTGAAATACATCCGATGGCATCTTCTTCCAAAGGAAATGATTTAAAGTGAGCTGAGGAGCTCCACTCACATAAAAGTAGTCCATGATCGCCATCTTGTGGCATAAATTAATTGCAGAGTTTTGCTCTGTACAACATTAATCGTAGGAACGATAATGGTGACTGGCACTGCGGTTTCATACTGCTGCTACTCAATTCACGGTAGCGGGTTTAAAATTGTCACCGGCGTTGGATATACATCTGCAAGCTCAGTCATGTATTTACAGTACCGCAAAAAAAGTATTTGCCACCATCCGGATTTCTGTGTTCTTTGCATATACATCACACACCAAGATTTCAGTTCATCAAACCAATTGTAATATCACACAGAAAGAAAATACAAAATGCAGTTTCTAAAGGCCAATTTATTTAATTCGAAACCAGAATTTGACTTGGCCACTCCAAAGAGTGGGACGTTCACATTCAGGATTTTCTGGTTAACACCCGAATTCACTGTCCCATCAACCACAACAAGTTGTCCTTGTCCTGGAGGAGCAAAGCAGCCCCAGACCATCACACTGCCAGCCCAACATGCTTCACTATTGGCCTGACGTTCTTTTATCAAATGCTGTGCCATTTTAGGCCAGTGTCTTTCTTATGCTACAGCTGTGAACAGTGACCTGAACTGAGGTCAGCGAGATCTGGAGTTCTTTGGATGTTGTTCTAGGTTCTTTCAGAAATCAGGAAGAGGGCAAATACTATGTCACGGCACTGTTTTGTTTATCTGCGGCGCATGGAAAGAGCCGAGACAACATCTGCCTGGACATTTTTCTGACAAATATTCATTTCACAATAAATTTAGAATGTGCTGCGAGGTGCATTCCAGCCCATATTTTTGTTAGCTACATGAAAGTACCGAACGGAGCTGCAGTATGCAGCAAAACCAACTGTGTGAATGAGCGTATCGATTTTGGAATTAGAAACACCCTCAAAGGGGATTACCGTTGTGATTTAGAGATCAGCGCATAATACTGTACAAGGCTCATTAAGGTTTACCTGTCAGTCATGGCGATCTGCTCCAACATGGCCGAGCCCGTGTTTGCCTTCCAGTTCCCGGAAATGGAGGTTCGCCTGAAAATCAACAGGGGTTCATGTGAGTCACTCACGACTTGGGCATCCGAAAAGAATGACAATGGGCGATGCCGTTAGCGATGCCCTGCAATCGTAATCAGAAGCATTTCAGAGACATTCTGTCACAGTGGGTTGTCAGGAAATGGAGATAAGACGTAAACAAATAAATAGCGATGAGGGTTCGGGGGAGGAAGGGACGAGGGATTCAGAGCACATTGTTTCCAGCCCGACATCTTACATGTAAGCCTTGTAGTTGTTGCCGATCTTCTGGATGCGGATGTCGTACTTGGACTGGACGTATGGCTCGGTCGTGGCGTAGGTCCCGGCCAGCGCCACCACGCTGGTGATGTCCTGGAAATCCTGTTGGTTTTCCACTTTGATCTGTTCGGCGACACGTACACGTAATTAGAATGCGCGCATGCCACGAAAAAGCCCGCAGCGCTCTGCTGGATATGCCATCGGAAGTTCACACTTGTACACGGGCGGGATAATGAAGGGTCTCGGGTTGGAAACTTTTGCACGTGGGGGCTTCGAGCTACGTCACGTCATACCCATTAAGCAATTAAATGTCCGACGGGAGGGGGAAATGACATCAACACAGTGACATAAACGCACTGAAAGACGTCACTGCACTGAACACATTTTGAATTCTTGATGAAACGGTGACACCATTTTCACACATCACACATTTCGAGCCGGACAAACAAAGACATCGCAAAGGGGGAAATGCCAACATGATGAATCCTCTTGTTATTTTATATTACAATGTCAGGAAGCCCTAGCTGACTAATGTTCTTTTAAGGAGTGTCGAGGCAAAAGAAGACTGGGTGTGAGTGATTGCGGCCCACGCCAGACCAAACGAACGTCAGCCAGTCTGGAGCGCTTTGCAGATGTGGCGAAGATATAAATAAGATGAAGTCGCTAATGTGTGATTGTCTACACAAGCTCACTCTGTATCCCCATACACAATGAAACTCCTCTACAACGAAATCTACATGGGTGAAAATACCCCCTAGTGTGAAAAAATCTTCATGCATTAACACCATTCCCTCTTTCCTGTTTCAAATTTGCTACAGTGAAAAAACCCCTGTTGTGAAAAATGTCTTGCTGCAAACATGATTTCGTTGTAGAGGAGTTTCACTATACAAACTCTGTGGCATACGGTAACAATCGAGACGGAGGACTCACCTTCCCCATGCCGGAGTGGGCGTGGCCCATCTTCACCACCACAGGATAGGAAGGGCTTGTAACCTGAAGTGAAGGGACAACAATGGTTTTATTCGCCGTGACACATTCAATCTGGCGCACCCCCTGGAGGACGCTCGGGCACCCTGGGAAATTGAAATCAATGCGGACCTATTGGGAACGAAATTTCCCAGAGGAATGCGTGGATGATCGGGTTATTTCAGGTCAACGTTCCAATCTCCAACACGTGAACTACCGCGGAGAGAATGTCCTGCTCCGTCGGAACATTTGGCACTTTAAATATACAGTAAGACCGATGTGGTCTTGACTGCATTTAGAGAGAACCAAGAGTGGAAAACAGTTCCTTTGCAAGTCCAGTTAATGTCGGCGTGCTGTCCAGCTTTGGACACATCGCGGCAAGTCCCGTGGCATCGGCCTGAACTTAAAGCTGCCCATCGGGTTTAGAAACACACGAGACAAAAAAAAAAAAAAAAGAGGTTCTGGGAAGCTGGGTGGAAGACCACAGCTGACTGGGACAGACTGGTTTGGACCAATCGGGCGGACCACAAACACGTTGTTTCCCATCGTGTGGACAATTGAAGTGGATGAAACATCAACACATGACCTCGTCGCTGTGGTTTTGAAACGCCCGTCTGATATGATTATAAATGAGACCGTAATCTAAAGAGGGACTTTTTCCAAGTCTTAAAAGGACATCACCCATCGGTGTGTGAAGTAAATAGTCGGCGGCGTTGCAAGATTACACAGTGCGGCGGTTTAGTGTAATTATATTGCGCAATCGAGTGCAATCATCCACTTTACTCTGACGGATCGCATCTCATCGGGAAAATTATCTAGCAGGTAAAGCCTTCGTTTAACACGCAGTGACCAAAATCGGATGACAAGTCAAGCATGGGATTTAATTCGAGAGGAAACACCCAAGCAGCTGCAATCTTTTCAGCCGTTAAGGAAAGACTGCAGCACACCCTCGTTTTTGTTTCATTCAGCCGGCGCTTGGGTGGAGCACCGAGGAGACGCGGAGCTGGTAATGGGTCAGCGCAAATGCGTCCGGGGGCCCGGCCAACATGGAGCCGAGACAACGTGTACTCTGACTGCCTCAATCATCACCTCGGCGTTGGCCCAAGAAAACAAAACAAAAAAAACGGGAACGCGACTGGGCTCGCAAATTAATTTTTAAGGAGCTTCATAGAAGCTCGGTGGACGCCTGGTTAGGGTTAGGGTCTGGGTGCCAGGTTCGATTCCGGCTCCGGCCTTCCTGTATGGAGTCTCCCCCGTGCTTGCGTGGGTTTTCTCCGGGTATTCCGGTTTCCTCCCACATTCCAAAAACACGCATGGCAGGTTAAAGGAACACTCTAAATAGTCCGTAGGTGTCAGTGTGAGCGTGGATCGTTGTTTGTCTATGTGTGCCCTGCGATTGGCTGAAAACCGGTTCATGGTGTCCCCCGACTACTGCCCGAAGACGGCTGGGATGGTTCCAGCACGCCCCGCGACCCTTGTGAGGAGAAGCGGATCAGAAAACGGATGGATGGACAAAACAACACACATCACGAAAAAACATGACATTTGAACAGGGCGGGGTGTCGAATTTTCACCCGACTGTGGAGGTTTTACGACTGAATTGCTAGAACAAGAAACCACTTGAAGTGAACTGCCTCAGCTGGCCCTGATGTCTTCCGGCGATTGCGCACGCCTTTCCCAACGAAACGGCGTGAAGCACATTTCTTCAAATTCCCTCTAAAATCTTTTGTCGTCATATCTGGACAATCGGCTTGACGGTTGCACGACCACCATGACGTCAAGCAGGTGACAAACGAGGAGATGGAAAGAGGTTTCGCACATCGCCGAGAACTGCTCGGTAGCAGCGAGGTGCGGATGTTTGCGTGGAGAAGGGCCCACAGACACCCGTTCTCTGTCTCGACATGTTCCTTCCAGTAATCGCCACCAGCATGGCAATGACGGGGGGAAGACGGCGAGAGGAGACAACCACATCCTCCACCCCTCCCTTGAGGTGTTTCCTCATTGATTCACAAGCCGCAAAAACGTGCACTGTCACCTTCCTTGGCGGAGGGACTTAGTCAACAATTTTTGGGGAAAATGCATAAAGCGGCTTCTGAAAGGGCTCAGGGTGTTCGTCCATTTTGAATTGGTTCACCACATTCTCATTCTGAAATCTCAAAAAAGATTCCAAGTTGCAGACTTAGTTTGGTCCGGACAATTAGATTGGATTTATTTTTATGAGGGTTACAGCAAAACAACCCGCGGCCGATAAAAATAAACCTCGGCGGTCATTTCAAATTCTCACATGTGGAACATTTCGGTTTGCGAATATTGCCACCCAGACGTTTGTTCCCGGCAAAAAATCTAGCCGTCAGCGTGGTAAAAATATTAAGCAGTCTCAAGCTGAATGTAATTAGGCTGCGGTGGGATTTTTCGCTTTGATTTCATCACTCACAGGCTGAGCGTAAATATGCCAGACGACCAGCCGTGGAAATACGTCAGGGAAGACCGGAGAGACCCTACTTGCCCCCCCCCCCTCCCTCGTGTTAGTGAGTCACAAATGATTGTCGCTCAGGTCAGTGTCTAATCCTGCAGCTGAAAAACAATTTACGGTGAAACTTTCCATGTGGTTCACATTGGTTATCGTTATTCTGTACGACGCTAGAAAGCTTCCATCGGGAAATGTGACATCACTCCGGAATGGCACAATGATCCGATATTTATGACCTCTTCATTTTCATTCGGGTCGCACGTCTGACCACATGATGGCAAAGACATGGCGTACAACGGTTTGGGCAGACAAACGCAAGAGACCCTCACCCAGAATGCATTTCAAGGCATTGTAGGTCGGGGGGGTTCTCCCCCGAACATGTAAATTCACAAGACTGTAAAACTTCAAAACACATTTTACAGAGCCCTAGCTCAAAGCCTCGCCTAGTTCTTGAAACGAGATCGTAACAAACAAGTCGTCACGGCGATCCTTTCGGCTAACGTCGGCCCCAGAACTGCGACTTTAGACGCTGTTTGAACTATAAACAGGAGAAGCCGCCTAATGGGCCCAGGTAATTATTGCTGTGGAATTGAAGCTCCTCTGGCTTTCATTATCGTGTGTCCTGGTGTATTTCCATGTAAGGGACAGTTTATTGCTGAAGATGGGAGATTCCGGGGCGGGTGCCACCTGCTTGGTTTACACAACTTGTAACCATCTACACAGCCAATATCACACAAACTAATAGACATGTTCGAAAAGGCCATCCCATTTATATTTCAAGGCGGCTTTCATGAGTCACAGCAAAAATCCTCGTCTTATAACTACTGGCTATCAAAAAAAGAAAGCAGTTCGTATCGCCTCGTTAAATCCAAAGTGGGATCAACAAATAACAAAACTCTTTCATGTCAACCGGTTTGAAGCGGGACCCAGCGAGCGTCAAAGGTCACCGATTCCCTCTGTCAGAATAGCATGGAAAAATGCCGCAAGTCGGTCCAAAAAAGTAAACATCACGTTCGGTGGATGGACGCAGACGAGCCCGGCATTGTGGAAAAGGGGGAGACCCGAAAGAGGAATCTGAAATGGAAAGACATCTTGGGTCCTGATAATGGAAAGACAGCTGAAAGGGTTTCGAGACTGGCTATCACACGCATCAGCCCTCAAAGAAAACAACATCTTTCTATCATTTCCAGTGGAAGAAAAATCATACCAGTGGCGCATTGTGGTCAGCTATGGAAAAGTACTTTGAGGGCAGTGGGTAGTTCGCCACGTGACTCTTCCTGCTTGTTGATTCTACAAGTGGGCACAAACCCCTCGCGCCCAAGAGCAAAAAACGATAATACGACTTATATGCATTTTGTTGCACATGTGAGATCAACAAGAGCCAAAGATAGGCCAAAAGCATTTACCGTATTTTCCGCACTATAAGGCGCTTCGGATTATAAGGCGCATCTTCATGAAGCTACAATAGTAGCTGCGGTTGCGCTATGTATCCACTAGATGGAGTTTTGCTAAAGGGAATACAATACAATACAGCTTTATTTATATATAGCCTGTACAAGCGCAGTAGCTGGAACGAAGCCATGAGAACTGGTCACAAACGCAGTGGTTAAACGTATAAATTACAAAACAATAAATGAAAGTTATGAAGACAACTGATTCAACAAACAAGCACACAAACCTCATGGGCTCACATCCACAAGGGGTTAAATATCCTTAGAAGTCTTGCTTGGCTCCTTCTTCCTTCGTTTAGGTCAGTAGTTAACGAATGCTTTTGGTGGTATCTTCATTTCATAACGGCTGCGCAGAACTCCCAAAGTAGTTGTCTGCTTGAGTATGTGTCGGCAAAGCCCTTTTACGCTACAATTGGTTCCTGCTAATAATCACCATTAGATGGCATCAGAACATTAACAGGAAAACAACTCAATGGGGAAGATAAGGAGACCGTGTAACCTCATAAATAAGGCGCATCGGATTTTAGGGTGGACTGTCGGCTTTTGAGAAAAGTGAATCCTTTTAGGTGCGCCTTATAGTGCGGAAAAGACGGTAATCGTGACATAATTTGCATCCACACTAAAACACATGACATCCATCTGCTTATTATTGTTACCCAATCCGATTTCATAACCGGATGCGGATTCTGCTCGGGCCGAATCATTTTTAAGTCCACACAAATTCGACAGCGTTAAGCGCACGGCCAGGCTGTGGCAAACTGAAGCTACTGCGGTGCAGCTCCTATGTGGTCTTTTCCGTCATGGGGGACCAAGAAAAACGTGCTCATCAATTCAGTAACGTGCGTTGCAGCCTTCAACGGACAGACAGGTCTCGAGTGGGCCAGTCCTGCAAAATCCATCAGCAGTGTGCCACATTCCTCTTGAAGGAAAAGACATGTTTCATTCCCGGTTTCCTGCATGAAGTCTCCGAAAAGGGTGAGCAGAAATGAAGTGACTGATTGATTGCCAGTCACACGACTGAATGGAACGTGTCACGTCTTGTGAATCAGAAAGTCCGGCTGGGGAACAACGTGATGGAAGCCTGCGAGCTACAGGACGGAAAGTTGAACGCAGGCAGAAAACCAATCAGGAAGGTTCTGTCGCAACGTGGTTCCATTATCCTGTTTCCACGGAGAATACATTAAAAGAAGGAAGCTGGATGTTGTAAACAAGCACCTTCATTGTAACCCTCGGGACGAGAAGCAGATGTGGAGTCTGGATTCGATGGAGCGGATGAAGTGTGGCTTTAACGACCGCGAGGCCGAGTTTCTCCCAGCGGTCTGCCACTGTTGTGACATCGGCGAGAAAATCTCGAAGGACGGAACGCGGAAGCTGCACGGTCTGCTCTCAAGTTCGGAAAGGGCGCGAAGCGGATGAAGGCGACTTGACAGCGGAGGAAGGAAAGGCAGGCGACCGCCAAGCGCAAAGCGGGCCCGGCCCAAATGTCAACACCACCACTGTTTTTAATTAAGATGTTTGGGGAACAGCTGGATTGGGCAGTGGCGCGTCCCGTACCAGGAATGGCTAATGAAGCAAACGAAGCTTCACGAAATACTCGGAAAGACGGTTGTAATACAGCACTAAAAAATACTTTTTTAGTTCAGTCTATAACAAAACATGAGCGATTTGACCTTTTGCATCGAGGCATTGGGAAAATTCTGATTTAGAAACAGTGCGCTGCTGACATGAAACTGTCGTCGCTTTTACATCAAGGCTCCATTTATACGCGGGGAAAAAAAATAACACAAAAGGACCAAATCATTTGTCACAAAGGTCCCACCTCCGCATTCTCCGAACAGATAAATATTGTTTAATACGTTCAGTCAATGTTTGCGTAGGGTCTCCTGTCTCCCAAACGGGGGATTCCAAGCATAAAAACAAAAATACGGAATGACAAAGCGCCAGCGGTCGACGACAAGTCAGGAAAGCCCCCGTCCTATATGGCCCCTTTGCACACAATTACCTATTGTTTCGTTTGATTCCATCACTGTCATCTTGCTGCTTCGCCACCCCCCCCCCCCACCACCCTTTCAGGTAGCCTGACATTGTTCATCGTTGTCTAAATGTAATTCACACGAGGGCACCCCACTCTAGCGTGACATCAGCATTCCCCAGACCAGACCCTCACCTCTAACCTGCCGGTGACTCACCGCTTACCGCTGCCGACCAACTTCCCAAAATAAGCTCTCTCTCGTTTGTCTTTCTTACTTTTTTTTTGTTTGGGGTGGGGGCGGGGGGAGGGGGGGGTCTTCCCACGCACACTTTCCCTGTAACCGCTCAAGTTTCAGGGAAAAGCAGCCCTTCACAACATTGGGCTTTTGCTCCTCAGAAGAACCTCTAATCCAGCCTGCTGCTTTGTCCACTTGAATTGATTGGAACACCATTGGGGTGGTTGAAAAAAAGGACATCAGGTTTAATCCTAGTGCGGAGATTTTTCTGATTCGTTTTGATGTTTTTTTTATTACTTAAAGACAAGCAGGTGTTTGCGGAGTGCCGCACTGGATCTGTTTTAAGTACAGTTTAGTTGTATTTAACTTTGTGCATTTTAATCTTTAATAGCATCTTGCTTTTAAACATTGAACCCACAGGTGTCAAACACGAGGCCCGGGGGCCAGATCTGGCCCGCCACATCATTTAATGTGGCCCGTCAAAGCAGCTCCAACATGTCAACTTCCATGATCTTTTCTAAAATGTCTACCAAATCTTTTAATTCTCATATGTAATAAATAAGAGATATATTCTAAGCAATATCCATCCATCCATTTTCCGTACCGCTTCATCCTCACTAGGGTCGCGGGGGGGTGCTGGAGCCTATCCCAGCAGTCTTCGGGCAGTAGGCGGGGGACACCATGAATTGGTTGCCAGCCAATCGCAGGGCACACAGAGACGAACAACCATCCACGCTCACACTCATACCTAGGGACAATGTAGAGTGATCAATCAGCCTGCCATGCATGTTTTTGGAATGTGGGAGGAAACCGGAGCACCCGGAGAAAACCCACGCAAGCCCGGGGAGAACATGCAAACTCCACACAGGGAGGCCGGAGCTGGGATCGAACCCGGTACCTCTGCACTGTGAAGCCGACGTGCTAACCACTGGACTACCGGGCCGCCCTTCTAAGCAATACTTGTGACCAAATCCCTCATGATAGTAACTTACTATCATACAGTGAAACTCCTCTACAACGAAATCTACATGGGTGAAAATACCCCCTAGTGTGAAAAAAATCCCACTTTCCTGTTTCAAATTTGCTACAGTGAAAACCCCCCTGTTGTGAAAAAGTTCTTGCTGCAAACATGATTTCGTTGTAGAGGAGTTTCACTGTAGTTAAATCAACAGTTATTCTTGGTTTCTTTATATGGTTTCAGTCATATTTAACCCTTTCAGGGACAGCGGTTTCTCGAGTGGACTATTCTGAAATTTTGTTTTCTCTTATATTCATTCATCTTAATGTCACAGTTGTGCATCAACCATGACAACGAACCCTTACGTTTGTTGCTGTTATATATATATATTTTTTTTTTTCACGGATAAAGACACTTATAAGTATGCCTTCCCTTTCCTATTGGATTTCAGCGTAGTGCGTTTACTGATACACGTTTGGTTTTCGATTTGTTCAGTTACGACTTGGGGAAGGGTTCATCAAAGGTGACATGTCATGCAAGTATTTTGACATGTCACTAATTGTAGAGTAGATTGGCACGGTGACCCAGTTTGAAGGCGTCTTTGATGGCGAAAAGCCTTAATTAGGCAAAGCCGTTCAACTGTAAGGAATCCTTCCAGCTCTTTCCGTGTTCTCATATTCCCGTGTCTACTGGTGTCTCAATGTCTCGTGCCGTATTGCAACGTAGTCATTTGCGGGATTTCCTCGCCCCGGCGCAGCATCCAAATATGCGCTCGACAGTACACAGTGGTTCCATTCGGTTGAGAAGTGAACCATTCATTGTGTTTTATTGTGCGGCGGGAATCGTGTATGAACAGCCATGTACAGTTTGGATTCTCTTCTCGGATGTCTTCATTGTTACATTCGATGATTTGCACGCGAAACCGGTCTGCATCTACTCAAGTGGGCGGACATGCGCGATATCACGTCGGAATCGAAAGGCAACAGCCCGGCACAAATTTACGATGCAGTTGGGAACATCTTCCCAATTTCGGACTTTCTTGACGAGAATTGCTAGTCCGCACTTCCTACGCCGACTTCGGCAGGGGGAAGGAACAAAAACATCCTCGGCGAAAGCACAAGACAAATGACCCCAAACATGAGGTACAAACTCCTCGCAAGCGGGAGACAACCAATTACATTTTTTGTTTCCCTCTTCTGAAACGACTCCCATTCGCCGATCAGCGCACAGCACAGAGCTGCAAAACGGAACTGGAATGAGTGAGCGAGTCAAGGCCGGACCACTCTCCCTTGGTACGCGCCCCTCCCAGCGGCGCTATCTTTTCAAGCCTCCCCATTCTTCCTGCGTCTCCCTTTACGGCTCGTCAGTCGGATGAAAGGTATTTCCTCTGAGTCACCGCTTTGCTCTCCTTTGTCGACCGTCCACCGCGCCGCTTTTTAAGACCTCTGATGCACAAGGCTGCGGCCTGCGTTTTCTTTTTTTTTTTTCGACAAGTGCACCTTTTCAGAGCGGATGTTTCCTGTCCATGGCTCGATGTATTGACGACAATTTGTGAAAGGCGCGCATAACCCGAGTATTTTGTCCCTTTTATGACAGCAAAGTTAAAAGTAGCGCATGTGCATTTTCTCAAAAGTGGCCCACTAATGCTGAACAGTAGGGAGCACGACACATCCATCCCACGCGCACATGCAGTCTGTTGTAAAAAAGCATTTTTTTTCTCTCTTCTGTTCGTCATCGGCTACTCTCCCCACACACAGCTTGCTATGAATAATAACGCTAACTGAATAAAGTCATTTTAGGTCGCGGTCTAGGCGGCTTGATTACCGTATTTTCTGCACTATAAGGCGCTTCGCATTATAAGGCACACCGTCAATGAATGGCCGATTTTAAAATTGTTTTCACTGCATTATAAGGCGCATAGAATAGAAGCTACAATTGTGGCTGCGGTTGCATTATGCATCCACTAGATGGAGTTATTCTAAAGGGAATGCAATACAATAAAATACAGCTGAGAGCCTTCACAACCGCTGCAGCTGTAACAAAGCGCTTTACAAAACTTTTAAAGTACTACATCCAAGAAATCCGAATATTGATCCATACTGTAATTGGTCCCTGCTAATAATCACCACTAGATGGCATCGGAACACAAACAGGGAAACAATTCAACGGGGACTAAAAAGAGACTAACTCGCCCCACCTATAAGGCGCATCGGATTATAGGGCGCACGGTCAGCTTGTGGGAAAAGTGAATGCTTTTAGGCGTGCCTTATAGTGCGGAAAATACGGTCATTTCTCAAAATGCGGACATGCATAATAAACTATTGCAGCACCGACGTAGAAAAAAGTTTGGGGTTCTGGGTTCAAATTTCCGCCTCTTTGTCGGCACCGACTCAAGCGAGACAGAAAATGTACGGCTACATAAATGAAATTGGTCATTTTAGAAGACAGAGACCGGAATTAATGGGAAAGCAGGCACGGAATGACTAAATAAGATTGAGTGCGACAGCCCAATTACTGCAATGAAAATGCAGGGGTTTTTTTCTTGAAAGCGGTAAATTGATGCTTCCGGCTCCTCCCCGCTGTCACGTTCGTGTTATATTATGTACGGAATGTAGCCTTCGTTCCTGTGAGTGAAATCATTTGTTCTGTCAAATGAATCAACTTCCTCTGAGCCCTCTTCATGTCCACATTTGGGCATCTAAAGTCAGGTCCAGCTGCGACGCACATGCCGATCTCATGCAGGAATGTCACATATCTGTTATTTCAGACCTCAGGTCGGCAGGCTGAAATAATAACTGACAAGGCATTATCAATGAGACGCAGCAAGCCAAACAAGCTTCACGTGCTTCCGTTTGATGTCTGCGCCTATTAAAGTCGCCCGGCCGAATCGGATCTGGCTTCTTAAATGAGAAAACATGACATGTCACGCTGCTCTAATCTACAGAGCAAAACACTGATTTAATTTTTTTGGGCCCAATAGTGACAACGAATGGAAGGGGAGGGTGGAGGGGAGGGGGGGGGGGGGGGGGGGGGAGACACACATGTTTGAGGTGACTCATGTGTGAGGCATGAATGTAAAATGAAATGCCGTTCATCATTGACTGAAGTTAATCTTTGGAACAGAAAGTCATGGTGGTGGCCAAACAGCTCCTTTACATAAACACGCTGCCAACCAGTGCAATAACGTTCACTGATATGAGGACAAAGCCCGAGGAGCTAACGCGAGACAATGGTTAATGAAGGCGCACTCATGGGCATACTTCCGGAACTTGATTATTCCTGGCACGGTTATATAACGGCGAGTATCGTCATCCCTGAACATAGCTCTCGTCCGGTCGGCGCGTATAAGCCTCTGCAGTGCTAACGCGCTTGCACTCAGGTTCACCGAGGCAGTCGAAGAGGCGGAAGGAGCCGCGTTTAATTGGCTAATTTAACCCCCCCCCCCCCCCCTACGATCGTTGTGCGCCGTGAGCCCGTTTGAGAATAGACTCGGATTAAAGGAGACAGTGATTGCTGGCTTCAAGGTCGCAGGCGGGCTGAGGTGGCGGTCTGTTATAGTTGAGGTTGAAATATTTGCTCGGGTAGTTTAGATCACGCGTGCAGTCAGTGGAGTTATAACTTCAAATGCAAAACGGATACACTTAGGGGGCGATGATGAATCAAATCATCGACAACTCATCAATTGTGAAATAAATCATTATTTTTGCAAATCAATTCACTCTTTCATGCGCAAATAATGATAACCCGTATCACATTTTTGCCGCGGGCCACATTGTAGTTATGGTTTCCCTTGGAGGGCCGTTATGAATTTTGGGAAACCGTATCAATGTTTAATCGCCTCCACATATTACATACACAGCGCAAAACAAATTGATGAATAACTAGTTTTAAAATCAGAAATCAAGAATAATGACTGTTATTGTGGATTACATATGACAATTTTACATTTTGGTTCAGACTTTAGCAAGCATTGTGGAACTTGACGTGCTTGATTTGCTTTCGCGGGCCACATAAAATCATGTGGCGGGCCAGATCTGGCCCCCGGGCCTTAACTTTGACACCTGTCCTGTTCAGGCCCTGAACATTAAACTACTCACAGATTTTGTTATTCGTCTATGAAAGCTGAATCACATTAAAAATTTCAAATAAAAATCTGCATTTTCTATGGGAGGAAACCGGAATAGGTACGGGGAGAACATGCAAACGCCACACAGCAAGGCCGGAATCGAAGCCTGCACCTCTGCATTATGAGATGGACATGTTCAGTAAACATTTTTATTTTAAAAAGCGCGTGGTTTCGGTTTTCGAACGGCCTTCTGGAACGGATTATGGACGAAAACCGAGGTTTGACTGTATATCGATGCAATGATGTTAAAGTGACCGCAACTGTCAGCATTCAGAACAGAGTGCAATAATTCGTCCAACTCTGGTATCATTGTAACTTGCAATCATCCTTCAAATGCATGCCTGAGATTACAGTGAAACTCCTCTACAACGAAATCTACATGGGTGAAAATACCCCCTAGTGTGAAAAAAATCTTCATGCATTAACACCATTCCCACTTTCAAATTTGCTACAGTGAAAAACCCCCCGTTGTGAAAAATGTCTTGCTGCAAACATGATTTCGTTGTAGAGGAGTTTCACTGTATTCATTTTATGGAGTCACCTGGGACTAAAAAATTTTTTTTTAAATCATCATACAAAAAGGGGGGGAAACAAAAACAAAGGCTCCCTCCTATTTTTCCCCACATGGCTTTATCCATGACTCGGCCTTTCAACAAAAACAAAAAACAAAAAAAAAGTTCCAGCGCGCCACTGGCATCACGCATCACTATGAGGGGACCCCGCCCCCCAGGCTGCAGAAGCCGAGAGGGGGGCGTCACCGCAGATCTGCGCGCCGCGCTTATATCTTACGCCAGAGCCGCTCTCAGCCATCAGAGTGGAGAGACGCTCCAAGCGGACAGAGAAAAAGCGGGACAGAGACGCACCGACGAGACTCGGAACATAAAGCGCGCAAGCTCCAGCGGATCCACGCGGAAAGCCTACAACCAGTCGCCAGCAGCACCACGCGGGGTGTGTGTGTGTGTGGGAAAGAAAAAAAAAAAAAAAACTAGAAGAGCGATGCAGTCGCTGTACCGCCACCTGCTCAGCCTGCTGCTCGTCAGCAGCCTGCAGCTTCACCAGCTCACCGAGGGCTGCTCGTGCGCCCTGACGCACCCGCAGGACGCGTACTGCAACTCCGACATAGGTGAGGAAATGAACCGTCGCTGAACATATCCGCCGCTTGTAATACAACGCAGACTATTTTGGGGGGAACGCTGAGTACCAAATTGATGGCCGAGCACTAAAAACAGCTTCGCGTCAGCTCCGAAGGGACTTAAGGAGAGTTTCCGACAGAGCTGCCAAGCTTTTTTATCCACTTGGGTAGCATCTGAATGTTTTGATGCACTCCGGGGAAAACAGCGACGTGGATCATAAATGCGTCATGCAGGTCATGATTTTTTTTTTTTGTTGGTAATTTATGAATTGAGACAGTCCTTGTGTCAGGCTTGGTTTGTGCGACGCATTAAGAGACGTTTATTCATTCATATAGATTAGCGGCGACTAACCCAGACAATGAACGTGCGGAATGAACGCACTCGCAAGGCACCGCTGTCTCCGTCAGCTCCGTGTTAGCCAATTTCCCCGCCGTCCGTGTCGGCCCGAAATCGCATGACCTCGTGAGTTGGATCGGAGAGATTGCAAGATCACACGAAAACGGCGGGGGGGGGGGGGGATTGCGCCGTGAGCACAGAGCCGCTCTCACGGCTACACACAATGCCGCGTGTCATTGGTGCTCGCGTCAGCTGACGCTCACGTCGCAACTATCAGAAGGCGATTTATTTGACTTTTAAACAGAGCCGTGAAGGAATCGTATCGTCAATCCTGCAACAGGCTTTGGATGGAGTGAGGGAAAAAAAATAGTATTGGGATCAGCCTGAATCTGGAACTGACTTGAATGCAGATTAATTCATTTAGTACAAGCCAATTCGAGACCAAGTCTGAAAAGACGTTTAAAAACGTCTTTGGGAGTGAATGAGTTAATTATGAGGCACAAAAATCGGATTTCCAAGTTGGGGATGTTTTCAACCTGGATTTCAAACCATTTATACTAAAAACATTGACTTCACTTCTATTAGCAGCTGACTTGCATTCGCGTGCAGCATAACAGCAAAATGCTGCTGCATCATGTGTGCTTGGACCTCTTGGCTCCACTGACTGACCCGAGTCTGGGTGTTCCATTCCATTAGCATGTTAATATATTCATGGACCCGAAGCATTCCGTGATTTATAGACCAGTAGTAGAACGATTAAAATCTATTCGACACCTGACTGGGAGCTAGCGTAAAGCCTTTCGGACTGGAGTAACTGCTGTTCTGATCTGAGCTGCAGCTGTTTGATGCTCGTTTGAGGGAGTCCAGTCAGAAGGCAATTCCAAAAAGAAAGACTATTTTTTTTTCATTGAAATAAACTTTGGTTGTTTGTTGGTTTTAGACAATGGCACAACACAATTATTTGAGCGTTTGGAATTTGGAGACGTAGCCATGCTAGCTAACATTGGCGTTACGAAGAATTTGACCCATTTCGACCCATGGTTAGCATGTGACAGCTGCAGTGTTTACGCCAGGGGTGTCAAACTCATTTCCCATTGTGGGCCGCATACGCCTCGGTAGATGTCAAGTGGGCCGGACCATTAAAATTATACCATATTCTGCTATAAATAACCAAAATATCATGTATTTGCTTTGTTTTGGTATAGTGAAGCACAAGAACATTCGGAAAATGTTGAAATTTAATGAACATATCTTTGACAAAACATTTCATGAAACACCTTAGATTTCCTTACAAACGAAAGAGAAAACAGTGTGCCCCCTAGCGGATAATCCATGAGTTGCACCTTATTAAAAATATTCAATCCGTGTCTTTTATGCATTTTTTTCATTTTAAAATGATCCTGCGGGCCTGATCGAACCTCCTTGGGGGCCGGTCCCGGCCCGCGGGCCGTATGTTTGACTCCACTGGTTTACGCAAACCTCGCATTTACTGACAGGTCAAGATGTCGAAGACGGTTTGCGTGCGCCACTGCTGCTCGTTCAAAACGGGAGTCGGTGGCAAAAAAACGTCACAGTTAGAGATGCTAATGCGGCGAGGGAGGAACGTTCTACTTCCGACTGTCAACATCAAAAGGTGACAGGCCTGATCCTTCCCGACTTCACAAGCCGTACACTTCAGTTCAAAGCCTTTGGCTCTTGTTTTTCCTGGCCTTGACCCAAAATCGCCCGCAGCCACTTGAGTCGCTGAATCTCAGTTCGGGTTAGAAATTGGGTTGACGCTGTTTGGTTCTGGTCTCGTCGTGGTTACTTGGAACTGCGGCTTCGAGTGCATCCGACGAGAACATCTGAATTCGCACAAGAGTGAAATCGTGTGGCCGTTGTGTTCTATGGGTTGAACTGTTCCCAGAGCGCTACAGGCCTGTCGGTTTTCCGGCAACGCACCTGACCTTCTGCTTTGACGAACCGAGTTGGCAACCACATTATCGAATGACTTGGGTAAAAGCCGCCCATTCACAAGGGGAAGCGAGCAGCAGTTATTGCAACCCCCCACTGAAAGCAAGATTAGAGGCCTGGCAGCAAACTTTGACCCTTGCGATTTAACTCATTCAGTACCAGCCAATTCTGGACCAAGTCTGAAAAGACGTTTAAAAACGTCTTTGGGAGTGAATGACTTAATAATTTTCCATCGCCATGTTCGTTCCCAAGCCCCTTGGGGGCGTGACGGGAGCAAACCTACACATGCGCCTTGAACCGGGTCAGTTGCAGAGGCGATTAGCGTGAGACGTATTTTTGTTTGGTCCGGGATTGCCGGTCAGGCACCGCGAGTAACGGCTCCTGGCCTCCAGTTTGTTTTGTTTGTGTGTATAGTGGCGCTTTGTCAAGCAAGTCGTGCCTGGTAGCTTTAAAACTTTGCGTAACCCGGGGGCTTAGTGACGATGCTCGGGGCGGGGGGGGGGGGTGTCCTGCAGAAATCGAGCCCTGCTGTGAAGAGTAAGCCACGGATTTGTCATTCGAAAACAAATACGGGACGTCATTCCGAGATGTTTGTACCCTTGGCCGAGCATATCGGATGCGCCACTTGTCCCCCCCCCCCCCCCCACACACCCTTTGTGAGGACCACAAAGGCTGCTCGGGAGTTTCATGATTTCAAACAACCATTGCGCAGCACGCCAACAATGACTCGACGCACAGGAATTAATATTTAGTGACTGGTCTCGAACCCGAGCGTCTTCGCATTCAAGAGGACTTAATGCCATTAATTAGACTGACTTTTGCATTTACAGTGACCCAGATGGGAGACAGATTAACTCATTCACTACCAAAGACGTTTTTAAACGTCTTTTCAGACTTGGTCCAGAATTGGCTGGTACTGACTGAGTTAAGCCAAAAATCAAACTAAGATATGAGTACAATGATTCCAAGTGTCCACCTAATCTAAAATTGACAGTTTTAGTCAAAAATAACTTTCCTCTGACCTGAATCCAGCGTCCATTTTTTTTCCCTCCTCCATTTGACACAAACCTCTCCAGCAAAGATTCATTTCCAGTGTTTATTTTTGAGCGTGGTAGCCTGCGCATCCTGAGAACTCCTCTTCCGCCCACTCGCCTCCCCAAAACCTGGACCGCTTTCTCGCGCCGGCGCCCGCCTCACTCCTCGCTTTTATTTTCTACCCCCGCAGTCACACATATACCCACAAATGACTAACCGCGTTCATTGGCCGCGTAGTACGTAGGCCGAAATGAATGTTTAACTCAATTACAGGCTCGCTTTAAGACGAAGCATTTGCGCGGCGCTCGTGTCATTCCGCTCGACAGACCCCGATTACCTTCTCTTATCACAGAAAAGCCTCCCGCTGATGAAAATTGGCGTCACATCCTCCGCTTAGGATGAATGGTTGTCACAGCTGCGGTGTTTCATAAATGGGTTTGAGTTTTACGTAGTTTGTTGAACAGAGGCGGAGGTCAGAGAGTCACAGAAATCATCCGTTCCCCAGAGCAGCTGAGGCCCTTTGCGCATTCCGCGGGATGATGGCACCGCCGCCGATCGATTAGTGGCTGGTGTCCAGAACAAAAGGGGTCCGATCTGGATGTACTCGAGTTAAAGGTCAAGCGGAAAGGAAACTTGGCCAATCATCTTTTGAGTAATACTTACAGGTAAAACTATTTCAAAAACGGACTTAGGGTAGTACTCCCGAGGACTGGTTTTGGGGTTAAGAGTTGTGTAAGAAAACAAGAACTTAAGGGGGCTGTGTGGGGGTGAAGTAACAGAGGCAAAAGGAATCTTGTTATATCTGCACATTCCTCTTTAATTGGCCTTTGGTTCCGAGGGTAATTAGTCAGGAAAGGTCTGTCGAATAGCGCTTGGCTACGTCTTGCGCAAAAATTCACTTGGACTTCACAATCGCAGCATACTCGTATCCTAACCTTTCTGAACGAGTTTCGAGTCCAGAACTAAAACCGCCAATTTGTGTCACAAAGGACCTTCTATGGTATCAGGCCCCCGCGGCTTTCACGGCAACCGAAATCGCAGTTTTATGATCCGAATGTTTTGGTTTCTCCACCTAGGCCTTGAGAATAAACATTGGGAACAGTTAACAGCTAACAGGTGGTTCTGCTGTCACGGCGACAGATCCAAATGCAGACCCAGTTTCAGGTTCGCTTTCGTCTCACATCGGGATCTTCATTATCTCGCGATTGCTTCCTTTTCGGGGTTTCATTTCTATCCCTGTTTCCGTTTGCTCGGAGGTATTTCGGTAAGATAAATCCAGGCCAAAGAGGCCAGATGCCGGATGCCGTCTTTCAGCAGGAATGAAACGGTTCCTCACCTTTTCACCTCCCTTTTCTGGGGAATGCGAACCCCTAAAGAATGTTAGAAGGAAATTCCACGGGGGGAAGATAACAAGCACGGTCAGTGTAAGTTGTGTCTGCGGCTGCCGGGGCTCTTGGCAGCAGGTGAACTTCATAGAGTACTGATCTCTTATGCGGGGCCCGCAGGGTCTGCTTGGGCTCAATTTACTGGCGCAAATCGTCCACAATAAGCCCGCTTGCTTCGACGCGAGGGAAAGCAAACAAATCACTGTCGGAAAAGAGCGTTTACATGGGGGTCCTATGTCCAGATAAGATCTTTTTGAAGTCCCTCATCCCAATATAGAAGGCCGACTGCTTTCGCAGGAATCCCACTCCAAATTGTTTTCTGCTCTGAGTGAGTTTGTTTTACGATTATCGACTGTATAAATCAAACTCCAAATGTCCCGTTCGCGTTTCCGCCCCGTTCGCCCTGCTTGGCAACCAGCAGCAATGCAGAAAATCGGATAAACGGATTAACCGTAGTGCCAAACCCGGGTCCTGAAATTGGTATTTATCGGTCCTTTTAATGCCTCCTTACCGGGGGCCAAGGCGCTATGTTTGCGTGATGCTCAAAGTTGGACACGTGATGGAATGTGACAGTTTGTCGGGATCAGCGGCAAAAGTTGTTGACTAGGTGCTGCCTCTCTCTCTCTCTTTCTCTATGCAGTCATTCGCGCCAAAGTGGTGGGCAAGAAGCTCCTGCGAGATGGACCTTTCGGAACGATGCGCTACGCCGTCAAGCAGATGAAGGTGACTCTTCCTTAGTTTCTTTAACTCATTCACTCCCAAAGACGTTTTTAAACGTCTTTTCAGACTTGGTCTGGAATTGGCTGGTACTGAATGAGTTAAATGGCAATAGCTAATGGCACAACGTCATTTTTGGATAGAAACGTCACCGTTGGACCACGGTCAATTTTAGGTCCGGTGCACGTCGTTGCCGGATCGCTGGAAAAGCAAGTCACTTCGATATTCTTACATAATGCCGCATATTTCTCAGAGATGCTGACATCAGCCCGACGCTTAGACAGGAGCCAGGCTGCGGGATTATGGGGCTCTGGCGGCATTACATCTCGGCCAAACCTCTCACGTAAACATTCCAACAGTCCTTCACGGCAACCCTGACAAAAGGCATCAACAATTCGATTGCATTTTTTTATTTTTTGACAGGACATGTTGACCTCCTGGTTTATTTATTTGAATTCTCATTTGCTGATTTTTTTTTACTGGAAACACGGGTTTTCCACGCGGGTTTGACCGAGCATGAAATTCTTTCCAAATTTAAACAAATCCGATGAGAAAAATGCGATCCAGAAGCCGCCCCCCATCGACCCCCACCCCCACGCCCCAATTTATGGGCTTAAGTAACAGTTTGTTCTGGGAGCAGTAAATCTAAACATGGATTTCCTGTTGTTCCCAGACAAATAAATTGCGCCACAGAAAAGCCGACAGTTCTCAGAGCGAGCACCGACTCCGCATACCTGCTCTAAATAGAGAGAGGCCGGGGTCCCGCGCTGGATATCGGGACGGCTTTGCCGACGCGGCATCAAAGTCGAAGCACATTACGTGACATAATCGTGTTATCTCTGATTTGGTTAGGGCAGAGCACTAATACTGCTTTCTCCCACGAGGCATTCCTGAAGGAATGTCATCTGATAAAGCCGACATGCTTAATTTCGTGCCGGATTATTTACGTGGAGGCAAACTAAAAGGCGCAGTGGCAGGGAGAGGATACAGCGCGGCGATGAAATGTTGAGCTAACGCTTCACTTCTCGTGTCTTCCAGATGTACAAAGGCTTTGAAAAAATCCAGCATGTGCAGCATATCTACACGGACGCATCGGAGAGCTTATGCGGTGTCAAGTTTGACATCAACAAGTATCAGTACCTGATCACAGGTGAGTTACATAAAAAAACATCAAGATTGCACAATTATTGTCGGAGTAATCTCGAAAGCTTTTGCACGCCATAATTGGAGCGACACGACGTTGGACCAAAGTGTTGAGAAACGAAACGAAAACTGTTGAAATGAAATATCGAGGCTTAGCGTAAGCTCCTTAGTTAGCACGAAAGCTGAATTCTTCCGACGAATTATGCAATTTCATGCCGGATTTGGTTGCGGAAAATCTCACGACGTCAACCAAAACCGACAGCAGCTCGAGCAAAAATTGTGTTGACATTGTTTCTAGTTTTATCAATTTTTTTTCTGATTCAGCGGCCCAATGTAGTGCATTTGCATAAAACATGCTAATCACACCATGTCGATGAAGAAACTATTTCCTCGAAGGACTTTTCAAAGCGAACTCCAAAATCCACGACCTGAGCGCATCGCGCCGGAAGCCGCACGGCCGTTTTCGCCTAACAACTTGTAATTACAAGCAAGCAGGAAGCAACTAGCTTCCAACAAGGCCATTTTATGAGTTGCTATTTCCAACAGAAGTGCAGTTTACTTTGGACCCCGCGGTGCTTGGCATACGGAACCGACGCTAAGCTCGGACCTGTAAATACCGTCACTGCATCTCGTGGTGCTGGCGAACAGGCTCGGGGTTGCCAGGGTGAATGGCGGCTGTTTTTCCCGGCTCGGGTGCGAGTGACATCACCGCAGCTCTCGGGGCATCTATAATTAGTCCCGCATAGGATCAGAGGCGATTTAAACGCAGAGGCATGTGAGCGCGGCGTTTTCAGCTTTCTTTGATGGCTTCGGTATTTCAGGAACATGTCTCACACTCGACACAATGTCAGAAGCGGGGGATGCGGCGCGAGCTGGAGGTTCACAGGGATGGAAGGGGGGGAAAAAATATACTCGCAGGGGGGGGCTGTCAAATTCCAAAACGTGGTGGAGGGAACGTACGGTGACAAATCCCGATGTTCCAGAGTGCTCGCGGGTTGCCGTAGAAGCACCTGTCTCAGGAGTCAGTAAGCCGCAAACAGTCCACAGAGCCCGAAATAGACGCACGGTGACCTTTGGGTATTCCTAAATAGGGGTGGCGGTTTAATTGGGCTTATCGTACGAGATTGTCTTACCACGCGCAAATGAATTGTGAAACCTTGGGGGTGTTCTGTTTACAGAATGGGAACGGGTCCTCCAAAAAGAAAAAAAAATCAAAATTAGCTTGGGATGAAGACGGCATACTGGGCATTGAGCTCCCGATTTCCAGCCCGGATTGCGCGTTTCAAAGTAGCGCCTTCACTTTCATCATCTAATCAGCACACGCCCACAGAGACTCAGCCACGCGGCGAATGATAAACTCATTCAGTACCAGCCAATTCTAGACCCAAGTCTGAAAAGACGTTTAAAAACGTCTTTGGGAGTGAATGAGTTAAGAATTAAATCGTGTCTGCATAACCATTTTTTTGGGGGAAAAGTCGGATTTCTTATCGACAAACGGTAACCGACCCACGTCCTCGGCTTGTATTTCACCAGGGCGGGTGTACGACGGCAAGGTGTACACGGGACTGTGCAACTTCAACGAGCGGTGGGAGCGCCTCTCGTTGGCTCAGAAGAAAGGCATCAACCACCGCTACCAGCTGGGCTGCAACTGCAGGGTGAGTGGAAACCGCTTCGCCAAAGAATCTGACGTCTTACGGTACATCGTGAACGAGGAACGCGATTTCCCTCATCGAGGCTGCTATTTTAGGATTCGGAAGCGAAATATCTTGAATAGTCATCAGCCCTTTTTCATGCACGCTGGAACCTGATCACATGATAAACTGTCCACTGTCGTGACCGCTGTCCCCGAAAGGGTTAAACATTGTCAGGTGCTACCGTGAGCATTATTTCGGGTTTAACGTAGCATAAACCCGAGTGTGTATCGACTTCCTGCCGATACAAGAGCGACCTGGACATCTGCTAACATCATCAGCTAGTAGCCGTGGATCCTTACAAAGACTTCCTTGTTCCCCCACAACTTTTAAGGAAGCCCCTCCCCCACTCAGAAGTATCTCGAAAAAGTCATTCCATGAAGCCTTCACTGAAGCTCAAACATCACCAAAGTTGTTAAATGCCCCTTGCTTGGCAACGTGCGGCGGAGAAAGTGTTTTTCTTCCACTTATTTAAAATGACTCCCCAAGCAGGAAGTTTAACATCTCGGGAGGCGCAGAGGACAATCTGTCCACAACTTTTAAACACCTCAAATTGGGAAGTTGAAATTGGACTTAATTTGTCGCATTCAGATCCAAATAAGCAGCTGGCAAGCGCGGCTTTCTGTCAATCAACGGCGTTTCCTGTTCATTACCTCCTCGAGAGGTTGCACTTTGCGTGAATCTTCCGCGGGTAGGGGAGCGGGGGCTTTTGTGCAAACACCTGGAGGTGAGAGCGTTGAACTGAATCCCTTTGGGAGCGAAACATCAGTGCCTTAAGCGGTCGGCGAAAGCTCATTTAGCAACGCAGAGCTCAATTATTTTGTGCCAAAAAAATAAATATGTACATCTTACTTCCTTTAATCCAAATTCCATTTCGCTCCCGTGTAGATCAAGCCCTGCCATTACCTCCCCTGCTTCGTGACCTCCAAGACCGAGTGCCTATGGACGGACATGTTGTCCCACTTCGGCTATCCGGGCTACCAGTCCCGACACTACGCCTGCATCCAGCAGAAGGAAGGCTACTGCAGCTGGTACCGGGGCGTGAACGCCCGCGACAAAACCGTCGTCAACACAACTGACCCTTGAACCCCACGCCGAGCGAGTCTCGCCTCAACCAACAATCAGAACAATGCTTAACTCATTCAGTACCAGCCAATTCTAGACCAAGTCTGAAAAGACGGTTAAAAACGTCTTTGGGAGTGAATGAATGCAAAAAAAAAAAGTTAGCGTGCCGAGTCGCCGCAATGCTACATGTTGTCCAGCGACGGTGAGATTTTATTTTTGATTGTACATAAGCTACAGAAATTAATTCTCCGCTCAAGTGAAACCCCTGTAAAACGTTTATTTATCTGGATCAGATGGTTGATTTGCTGAGGATGTATATATCTCTATATCGATAGCTATATATACATATATTCTGTTCAAAAACAACAACAAAAAAACTACTGTCCTAAATGAAGGACAGGCATTTTCAAGTTGAATATCGTGTTGCTGTTTTGTTTTTTTGTCCCACCTCCTCAACGTGTGATCATCATTCCTCGTCTGGTACTCGTCGCAAACCAATCAACGATATGCAGAGATTTCAGATATTTTTCTGTTTTCAATCTTTTTTTTTTTTTTGGTATGGAATCAAATGAACACATACAGTATATAACCGTTTTTTTTTTCCTTTCCAGAGCAGTAACTTCAGTTCATTCCATTAAAAAAGTGATCGACACGCAATCGCCTCGGGATTGGAAGATCTACGGCGATCGTCCGAATGATCCCGTAGATCGCTATTCATTCTAACGCGGATTAAATTGGCGATAGGGCATTTTCTCCCGACCGAGGTGTTTTGCGTGTCCTATTCTGTGGTTCGCATTTGTGTAAATATACATTCTCAAGTTTGATCCTGATGACGAAAAAAAAAAAAATCCAATCAAGGAAACTGTGTACAGTCTATGTGTCAAACGCCGTTTCCTGTATAGCTATTTTATATTTTTATAATAAAGATTGAATGAATATGAGTTGGTGTGCATGTGATTTTATTTTATTTTTTTAATAACAAGAGGGCACTTACCATTTGCATGTGGTTAGCATGGAAGGTTTGTTCATTCAGGGGGAATTTCTCTGCACCGAGGGAGTGGTAGATCCTTATCATCTGAGAGAACTGAAAGGCAAGGGAGAAACTGTCTTAGTTAAGCACGCGCATCTTTCAAAAGCAAGCAGACTGCACGAAGCTGCGTCTTTTTTTTTTTCTACCCTCACTGCAGCATTGTGAATCGCTCAACTGCAGAATGAGTCATAATACGAGAGTCTCTGGAGGTCACCTGCCTCGCCAGCGCCAGAGACAGGTGTTACAGCTCCATTCCAAAGCCCAAACAAAATCAACCGCCAAGGAAGGGGGAGAGGAAGTCGCAAGATCCACAGTGGGGGGGGGGGGGTTCGAGGAGAGCTAAATAACGGACTTACCACCCAAGGCTTGCTGCAGAAGTTGTAGATGGAGAAGACGGAGTTGATGCTCGGCACGCCGCCGAAATGCAAGCCGATGACGAGGTTCCTGAAGTCCTCTCCGGGGACCATGCTGTAGGCGTGCTGGCGAATCAGGACAAAGTCCGGTTTGAAGGACCTGAACACAAATCCACAACAAACCAGACAACTTTTTTTTTTTTAAGAGTACAGTCAAACCTCGGTTTTCGTACTTAATCCGTTCCAAAGACTGTTCGAAAACCGAATTGTTCGAAAACCGAAACCATGTTTCCCATTGGAATCAATGTAAAAAAAAATAATCCGTTCAAAGTCAAGAAAACAACTTTTTTAAACCACTTTTTTTTTTACAATTTCACACCGTAAACTGTACACATGTAATAGGAGAGCAGGTTATATGTAAAATACTGTACAAACAAACTGTAATATGTTTTATTTTCAACAATGTTAACATTAACATAGTAACATAAAAATTGAAGGAACATCTCTCTCTCTCTCTCTATCCCAGCTGTCTTTAAAAAAAAAAAATAATTATTGAACAATACAAAAACGTCTGCTCACAATGGACGCTACTGTACGTCGCTTCCTCGGATGCTACACGAGGTAGAGTCGCTACACGAGGAAGCGAAGCCGAGAGGATGAAGTGACGCATTCAAGTGCGCTCAATTAGTTCGAGAACCGAAATTTGTTTGTCATCCGAGGCATAAAAAACTCAAAATTTTTGTTCGAAAACCGAATTGTACAAGAACCGAGACGTTCGAAAACCGAGGTTTGACTGTAACTTTCCTGTCTCATCTTCACGTTTCAAATTGACGTCTCTGCCATGGCGGCTCGGTCCAGGCCAGCAGCTCTGTCAGCACATTAACGGGGCTGCATCTGGACCCCGCATGCGTCCACGCTCGGGAGCTCGATTATTTCCCAGCTGTGTCGGTTGAAGAAATACCCCAGAGAGCGCCTAATCTTTCAGGACTATCTATCCAATTAACACAGCCTAATCCTTCCTTTACAAATTGTTCTGGGCTAGGGGCCAAGTAGCCCGTCGGGTCCCTGCGTTGAAACGGCACCCATTTCAAATCACTTTTGGCTGCGGTCAAAAGTCTTTTTCGGCACAGGTCATACACAACTCGGCGGGGATTTTAGTGGATATGAAAATAAAACAAACCTACTGGATGTGATAAACAAGCTTGACCCACCGGAATGTCACAAACTCACACTTTGGATGACACACTAAATGTTGTTATAACTTTATGAAGAGACGCACTTCATGCAAATATGCGCACGTGGCTCAAGAACGTGGTTTCGGGCTGCGGATCGCCACAACCGACGAGCTCTTGAACGTGTTCCGAGACTTCAAGAGCTCTGTTTGACAGGACGGCTCAGAAGAGATCGGTCCTCAGCGGCGGAGTGACTACAGCTGTTCCTCGCGATTGCCGCCGCTGCTCCTGCGGCACTCAGCCGCAGTGGCTGTAAACCTGCTATTTATACTGGATGAAACCGGTCCGTCGGGAACGGGAAGCAAAAACAGTTTTGAGTGAGCCCACGAGTGCTGCATCATGCAAGCGCCAGCTACCACTGCGACACATGGAGTCTCCACATCAAAGCTTTGCCCACGTAAAAAACATAATGCGCCAATGAGTAGTGCCAATCATATCGTTTTGCATGCCACCGTGTGGATCCACCGAGTGAAAAGACGATGCAGACCACCGTGAAGGAGTAGGCAACATACCAAGGATCAGGACGGCACCACCACCAACTGCTACAAGTTAGCGTTTTCATCATCAGATTTTTGAGAATTAATTACAGGCATTGGCCTCTGTTGCTAAATTGTTCAATCGTCTTGAGATAGTAATAATCTCTGCCAAAACATCTGTGCACGTAAACAAGATTCTGACGGATGACTCATTCTGCCCGCAGAAAATGAACACATCCAAAGAAGCCAGTTCCTGTGTGTGAAGTGGCCGATTGAAGCATCGTTTTGTGGTCCACCGGTCTGAATATAGGACTCGGTGTAATTGCGGCTACCGCTCCAGGCCCGGCGGCACCAGAGCCATCTGGCAGAGGCTCAAATTCTGAGTGGTTGCCTGGTCAGGCCGGCCCAAGTGCGGGATTGCGGGCAAAGCTCATCTCCATTGTAAAGAGAAAGCACCAAAGCGGGGTTTTTTTCACCTGATGTTTGGGCAGAGACGATATGCCGGTGGGTGAACATTTTAACAAGGCGTTCCGCGCCAGCAGTAGGAACAAGTAGAAACACATCGTTTTGATGGCATGAAAGCCTGAGCCAACGCTAGCTAGCTAGTTTTTTTTTCCTTTTTCTCAGTACAAGCACTGCGAAGGTTAGTAAAACAGGGAAACACATTGTTTTGATGGCATGAAAGTCTGAGCCAACACTAGCTAGCTAGTTTTTTTTTCTTAGTACAAGCACTGTGAAGGTTAGTAAAACAGGGAAACACATTGTTTTGATGGCATGAAAGCCTGAGCTAACGCTAGCTAGCTAGTTTTTTCTTCTTCTCAGTACTAGCACTGTGTAGGTTAGTAAAACAGTGAAACACATTGTTTTGATGGCATGAAAGCCTGAGCTAACGCTAGGTAGCTAGATTTTTCTTCTCAGTACTCTCATTGAGTAGGTTAGTAAAACAGTGAAACATATTTTTGATGGCATGAAAGCCTAAGCTAACGCTAGCTAGCTAGTTTTTTCTTCTCAGTACTAGCATTGAGAAGGTTAGTAAAACAGTGAAACATATTTTTGATGGCAGAAAGCCTGAGCTAACGCTAGCTAGCTAGATGTTTCTTCTCAGTACTCTCATTGAGTAGGTTAGTAAAACAGTGAAACATATTTATGATGGCATGAAAGCCTGAGCTAACGCCAGCCAGCTAGTTTTTTCTTCCTCTCAGTACAAGCACTATAAAAGTTAGTAAAACCTCGAAAGTATGTTAGGTCCTTTTTTGGTTTCTTTTTTCACCTGATGTTCGGGCAGACCTGATGTGCCGGTGGGTGAACATTTTAACAAGGCCTTCTGCACCAGCAGCAGTAACAAGTGAAAATAATGGTCGATACAGACTTTGGATCTCGGTGCTGTAAATGTCAAACCATTTTTTTTTAGAGGGCTCAAAACATGAAAGAAAATCAATTCAAATACAGCGGATCCTATCAAACCAGACAGTTCAATGACAAAAACTGAATTCGGAAGTCAAACCAAGACGGGGGGGGGAATGAACTGTTATGAGATTTAGTCAAACATTTTCCATTCACCGTTTTATTCCAAAAGCAGAGATGGTGGACAAGTTTCATGACGGCCAAAGTGAGCCGAAAAGGAAACCAGCTCCTGGCACCCTAAAGCTTGTGTCTGTGAATGGGATTTATTTGCCCTGTAACAAGATGAACCTCTCTGTCTTATTAGGTGTTGAGGCAGCCTTTGGGCAGCCCACTTCCTTCGCTGATTAAACCGGACCTTAAAGAGGGTCAGCGGAAAGCTTTTACGGCTTGTCTTGTGGTATCTACGCGTCTGAATTAGATCTGTGTGGTCCAAAGTGGTAAATCGTCACCTGAGGAAACCAAAGACCGGGAGACTGATCTGTACAGAAAATTACAAGAATCAGACAAGGATCTGCTCATGTAATCCGTCTGCCTCTTTTCAATAGCGCGCTGAAAAAAGAGGGGGGCGGCGGGAAACGGGCGAGCCGTCGCCGGCCAGCATCGGAAATTAACTTTTAGTGCACCTGCCACTGAGGCCAGGGGAAATCTTTCACACTGTGAGGGGGGCGTCCACATTTGATCTCCAAGTGTGGCCAGACAAGTAAATCAACATCATCATCCTTAATAACAATTTTATTTATTTTTTTTGGCTCGACACTGTTCTGCCACATCCAATAAGTTTGGTGCGAGGCACATTGATGACTTCTCAAAGTGCCGTAAAAGACCAGCTGAATAAGCACGAATCAATTCCGTTTCATTACGGCGTGGTCTAAGTAAGCATCCTCAGACTCACTGATGGCAGTTCTTTACCCAGGACAGTCTTAATTAGCCACTTTAACTGCAATAAAACTTGTGTTTTATTGAATTCTGATGTTTGGTGAGATAAAAGTTCCACGCTACAGAGCAGAAATACTCCCGACTGCCATTTTCTTTTTATGTGGACCAAACGGATATGGCGAGTGTAATTGCGGTGAAACAAGCTCAATAAACAGCAAAAGGTGAGCAATTAATCAACAAGTTTTTTTTCGATTAAGGGACGGGAGGACGGCGCATGACTCTAAGCGATTCCTGCTTGGTGGCTAATCCTTCCTCTGGCCGCTTTGCCATTTGCCTTGCAGCCAGACCAGCGCTCCCGCTGAGCCGAACGGCTTGCTGGAGGTTTTGGCAGCGACGTGTGGAGACTCCAAAGGGCTGACTAAAGCAGTGCCGCAGAGAACAACATTTCATAATGACTCTACCTTGTGGTGTGGTGTTTTGCTGCACACTGCACGCCACGTCGCACCGTGTGGCAACAGCTGATATTTAACACTTTTCCTTGCGGGACATCGGACATGCATGATGGGCGGGGGGAAAAAAACAAAGAAACGAGCCATTTTAAAGACACGTGCAGTGGCCCTGTCCTTCAGAGGCCCGTAAACAAAGCCAAGGTGTTCTTTTCGCAATCTGTGTCCGCAAACCTCCTGACAGGAAAGCAATGCAAAAGCCACAAGACAATCACAAGGCAAGAAGCTGACAGCTGGCTGATCGGCAGCTTACAAGGGGCAGGACTTAGCGGCATTCAAGTCGGCGAGTATCAGTTTCAACAACAGCTCTGACAGGCTGAACGGAAAAAAGAAGCCTGTAGGCACCAAAAATGGATATTCTGAGGATAAACATTCGGTTGATATGAGCAACTCTTGTTCCCATATTACAGATTTTGGGTCTCCCGACATTTAGAAACTGTATTTCCTACCTACTCCTTTGTCAAAATAGTCAAGTTACGTTTTTCATCCTCCGCAGATGACCTTGACGAAAAGACAACAAAAGTCAACTTTGGTTGAGCTCTCGATGGACTGAGGTCAAGGCTTGAACCGAGGAGCATTAACCATGTGACTCTGACGTTTAAAAATTCCCCACCTCGTCAGGAAAAAACACAAACAATTAAGTTACACTTTTTCAGTTGTATTTAGCATTTCTGTTACGCGCTTCACAGTGTTAGAAAAGCATTGGGAACACATTATTCTGATGGCATGAAAGCCTGAGTGAACGCTAGCTAGCTAGTTTTTTCTTCTTCTCAGTACTAGTACTATGACAGTTAGTAAAACAGTGAAAATATTTTGGCGACACATCGTTTTGATGGGATGAAAGCCTGAGCTAACGCGAGCTAGCTATTCTTTTTTCTTCTTCTCAGTATTAGCACGGTGAAAGTTAATAAAACAGTGAAAATATTTTTGGAACACTTTGTGTTGATGGCAGAGAAGCCTGAGCCAACATGAGCCTTTTGTCTTTCTCAACACTAGCAATATGAAGGTTAAATAAACAGTAAAAATACATTGTTTTGATGGCATGAAAGTCCAAGTCAACGCTAGCTAGCTAGTTTTTTCTTCTTCTGAGTACTAGCACTATGAAAGTTAGTAAAACAGTGAAAATATTTTGGCAACACATAGTTTTGATGGTATGAAAGCCTGAGCTAATGTTAGCTAGCCATTTTTTTTTCTTCTTTTTCTCAGTACTAGCACTATGAAAGTTAGCAAAACAGTGAAAATATTTTGGGAACACATTGTTTTGATGGCAGAAAAGCCTGAACCAACATGAGCTAGCTTTTTTTCCTTCCTCATGGCACTAGCAATATGAAGATTAGTAAAACTGAAAATATTTTGGGAACAAATTGTTTTGATGGCATAAAAGGCTGAGCTAATGCTAGCTATCTTTTTTTTCCCTTCTCAATACAAGCACGATAAGAATTAGTAAATATAAAAATATGTTGGATACTTTTACTAGTCTGAAGTATATGTACCTCTACTTAAGTAGATCATGTGAATACTTTTCCGCCTTTACTTTTTGCCACATGTCAAGTTTGTGTGCTTGGCCTGCAAAGAACTCCCCCTCTTCTAAAGTCATGATAGGTTTGAGATCCGTCGTCCACTCAACCACTGGATGGCTTGCAGTAATAACGATTCGGAGGAATCATCACCAACGCATAAAATGAGTTTGTCCAACATGCCGTATTTATGAGCACAATCTCAAAGCTAATACTGCCGATAGCCTTCAGCTCCGCCTTGTGTTGGGCGCTAAATGGGGAGCAAAATCAAGCCAGGGATGGCTTAGGAATGAAACATTCATTTCCTGTCTCTGTGGTCGAGTCATGCCTAAAACTAACTAAATATAGAGGTAGACATGAGGAGTCCAAGTGGAGTGGCTTGACACTTTTCAAATGAAAGCTGGGAGCGTCTTGAATGTATAAATCACCATTTGGGGATTGTGCGCTAAATCTGCTGACGCATTTGTGTTTCGAGCTTGTCTGCAGACTGAAAGTCAAAGGTGGCAACAGTGTCAAGAAGCATGCAAAGGCATGACTATATTATCGGGGGTCAAAGTTCAAGACCTCTGAGCATTCCGTCCGTCGCAGCCACCGAGAAATATGCAGGAGGAATGGTGTTTTTGTTTGTGTGCGGAGAAATTGCTGTTTTGACTTTGACTCTATCCGTCGACGTTCTAACAACATTCCTCGGGCCGTGAATAAAACGCTCTGCTCTCAAAGAGCGACTTTGTATGGGCACATAATCGGTGACAAAAGCATCATCAAGGTTGTCGGGGATTGGTTTGCATTTTGGGGGTGGGGGTGGTGGGTTGGGGCGGGGTGGGGGTTCATTGTGCTTTTGGGCTTGGAACTTCCATTTAGAGGACGTTTGTTTGTCAGGCCACTCGGTGCTATTCGTAGACAAGGGCAGAGTCATAAAACCGCAACTGTTTGACAATGAGGGCCATTGCGAGCGAATAAGGCGCCAGTCACGCCATCTGCATCCAATTTGGCTCCTCTATCATGACGGCGATAACGCCGAAATTATGCAACCCGCACACGTACAACAATAACCTCAATGTCAATTTCCGACGAGGGCAGAACGACGCTAGCCGAGCGCGAGCTTTGAGTTTGCGATTATTCTTGCTTGAGTACGCGCACGCTCAATTGGTTCCTCGACTTTCATAAGCGGGAAGGGGTGGGGTGGGGGGGGGGGGCTGATCAGCTGATTGTCACTCTCCTTGGGCCTTGATTTAACATAAGAGTCTATTTAAATGCACGGTTTCACGTGTCGGAACGCCGCTACTGTTGGAGCCGCAAAGCGCTTCGAACGAGAAGGAGTTAGTTAGCCATACCTGACCATTTTGGTCCCCGCCTTGTTGACCTGCATGTCCACCATGCATCCTGAGGTGACGTAGGAGGCCAGGTTGATTTCTGAGAACTCTGCCTGGAAAAAGAAAAAAAACCAAGGATTTTTATTTGTATTTTATTTTTCCCTTTCACACTCCGTAACAACACGACATGCTTCATTTGGCCTTGTGGCACAAAAGGTGTGTTAAGCCATTCAAATTACGACGGGTTTTGAGATGCGGCGCTTTTATCAGACATTTTAATTAATCAAACCAGACAGATTTTTGTGCTCCACTTCATTTCACATATTATTTGGACCAAAAAAAAAAAGCTAAATGAGTCCGCGGGGCAAAAAGAGCATGTGACTGGAGGCGACCGAGGTTATTCTCAGTCTGCGACCTCCCAGACTCCAAAGAAAGACTTTCGACTGGCTTCATTAAGACTCGCGGTGAGAAACAAGACTTCAAACAACAATCATCTGACACCACACTCCACCAAAAGTTTGACATTTTTGAGTCCGGGCGGTAGGACTTTACCATAAATTTAGACACGATTAAGATCTCAGTAGCTACACTTTTTGTAACTTATTTGGGGGGGTGGGAGGGGTGGCATGAGATTTTTCTCATGTAAATAACTTTTAAGGACTTTTGAGGGGGACTAACCATTTTAAAGACTTTTTCGACCTGTATCACAGGTAGGAAAATAAAAAAAATAACTTTAATTCATTCTCAAATAAAGTACACGAAGAAAAATGTAAATTTAGAAAATATAAAACTTCAATTTATTTTTGAATAAAAATAAAATTTTAAGGATTGTTATTGATTTGAGATGCTTTCCCTGAAAAATTAAGAACATAATTTTACAACTTCTTTTTTTATGGATTTTTATGAATTTTAAGGACCCGTGGGAACCCTGTTGGTTCGATACGGGGTTGGCGTCTGTCGGCGACGAGCGCGCGGAAACAAACGTGGCAATGGATGCAAATCCTCCGGTTGACCCGCTGCTCAACTCGATCGGCCAAGGCGCACCCGCGAGCTAAGTCCACGCGTATCTGCGCGCTCTCATGCGGCGACCGCCGTTTGAGGCGCTAAGCCTGCTTTTGCCGGGCTTTAGATGAGCTTTCATCAACAACCCAAAAAAGAGAGGGGGGGTGGTGGGGGGAGGTATCCTTTGCATCCTTTGCATCGTGCCAAGCAAATCCCCCATCAGAGAGCGGGCAAAAATATTGGCAAGAGCCACATCAACACGGCATGTGATTGGCCCGGTTGGGGCCAGAAAGCTAGGATGGGGGCGGGGGGCTCCTGAAAAGCGTCACGGCAACGCATTCAAACACTCATCCCGGACCGCCGTTTGCCCTGGGAAAGGAAAACAGGAAGTGATACACAGGACAACCGACTCCAGGGTTAATTCTTCTTCCTCTGTTGACCTGCATTCCAGATCGAATTACGTTTTGGGCCTGATTGTCGGGAAGAACAGATTGATAGAAGGTCAAGATTTTGGTGCCATCATGGAAAAAAAATATTTTTGAAAAATAGAAAGTGGAAATTGTAAATATGACATTGCTGCTTGCCACCTGTGGATGTGAGGAGTCAATGTGCAGTCACAGCAAAATTCCCGACAAGCTCAGCCGGCGCCACTCACAGCGGCGCTTTCGATAGCGCTTAAGAACAGTCGACCTTTGACCACAACTGAGACTTTACCGCTAACAGAGACTGCTCCGAAAATAAAATACTCAATTGTGGCGTTTGTTTGCATGGCTCGGCGGGTATCTTTTGTCAAACGTTTCGCTTTACCGCGGTCAGGTCGCAGATAACATACAGCCAAGTGCCTGTGAAGGTGCCGTGACTCGAGCAGAAAGGCGTCTGGACAATGTTGAGGTCATTCGCCCGCTGTGTGGTCTTGCCCCTTCTCAACCGGAACCACACGTGGTCCGGGAGACCTGAAGAGCAAACTGCCCTCTTCCGATTTTAACCGTCCAAATGTATACACCGCAGTGGCTGAAGATTTTGTAGTGTGGCTGGCGCACGGGGAAGTGATAATTTAACTTTTGAAGTGACTTTGGCTATTGGTACCTTGACTTATAAGTAGGGATGAAAGATTTTTTTATAATACAGTAATACGGTAACCGATATAACCTCACTTCTCACACAAGCAATACGCAAAAATAAAAGCCGGTGAACCGCAAAATAATTTGAATGACAGTTCATCTTTTTCAATTCGGAGTTGTTAGCGTACTAAACTGACTTGCAGTCGGGTGTCAAACCCAACTGCAACGGCCAGATCTGGCCTGCCACATCATTTTATGCGGCCCACAAAAGCAGATCAAATATGTCGACGACTGCAATCATGCTTTCTAAAATGTTGACCAAAAATTGTTTATTCTCATATATAATAAATAAGAGAGATATTGTAAGCAAACCTCTCGTACAAAAAATAAACACACCGATACTCAATACATAGCAAAAAAAAACACGGGCTAGTTTGCTAGTTTTTAGTCTGAAACAGTTTCATGGGACTTCAAGTACAGTCAAACCTCGGTTTTGGTCCATAATCCGTTCCAGAAGGCTGTTCGAAAACCGAAATTCTTCAAAAACCGAAACCACGCTCTTTTTAAAATAAAAATGTTTACTGAACACGTCTGCTCACAATGGAAAGCAGCACAAGGAAGGCGAGAGGAGTCAAATGGTGCATTGAAGTGCGCTCAGTTTGTTCGAGAACCGAAATTTCTTCGTCATCCGAGGCATAAGAAACTCTAAATTTTTGGTCGAAAACTGAATTGGTCGAGAACCGAGACGTTCGAAAACCGAGGTTTGACTGTACATTGTATCACAAGATTGATTGCGCAACAACTTGAACTTGAAAGTCAAGATCTCACTAATGTGTTTTGTTTCAGCAGCATGATGGTCAGTGGGCACTTATTATTTAAATCGATGCTCCTATATATCCGTCCAGTGGGAAACTACAAACAGTATCTGGTTGGGGGGTACCCAGTGGTTATCAATTATCTGCCAAATTCTGCTTAAAAGTGGGTCGAGTAAACAGGAGGCGGGGGGGAAGAGTGATCATCTCTCTTCATACCGACTGCCATCCACGGAACGTATCCGGCAGAAACACCAAAGTCAGTCAGTGCGCTAAAAAAATAAAATAAAATAGGTCGATGTGCAAAGCTAGGTGCTAAGAAATAAGACCCAAAAGGCTTCATTAACTCTTCATCAGAGATCAGGAGTGGGTGATGGGAGGGGGGGAATTCCCATCGACCTTTAATGCTTTCATTAAAGGTGCACAGGCGGCATTGATGAAGGGCAACCGACTTGTTAGCGTTGACTTGAGGGGGGCGAAAGGGGCTTCTGGGAACCACTTAGATCACCAAAATGATCTAAGTGGGTCACCTTGGGCTTTTGGTTGGGGGTGCGGGGGTTGGGGGTGACTCGTTTGGGCAACACCATTCTGATCCCCCCCTCACGCAAGGACTTAAGAGGCCTAATTAACATTTTAATAGAGGCTCAAAAGCCGTGACAACCCGGGATCAAAAAAATCTCTCGCATTTCACAGAACACGGAGACGCCAATCTGTACAACCAGCGACCAAAAGAGGGTACATGACCACACCGCTAGAGAGTTGAGCAAACAGCCTGTCAAGTCCAACTTGATGTGGTCCCTTTTTGTTTCTTTTGCCCGTAAAAACCCAACGCGCCATTTCAAAGAGCGCCGCAGTCTCAACAATGGCTTGCAGATGTATGACTTATTGGGGGTTAAATTAGACGTTATCTCCGCGGTGCAAATATGCGACGTCTAGACGCATTTGTGTGCAAGTGCGCACAGGTATGAGCGATACCGGCTGCCTGTCAGAAATGAATCGGACGATGGCAGATAATAAAAGCATTATACTGTATTTTCTGCACTATAAGGCGCGTCGGATTATAAGGCGCACCTTCAATGAATGGCCTATTTCAAAACAGTCTTCATATATAAGGCGTACTGCATTATAAGGCGCATAGAATAGAAGCTACAATAGCGGCTGCAATTGCACTACACATCCACTAGATGGTTCTACTCTACAGGGATTACAATACAATACAGCTTTATTTATATAGAGCCATGAGAACTGGTCACAAACACGGATATGAAACATATAAATACAATATTATACAATATATAATATTAGACAAGGCTATGGCCTGACAAAACAATAAACGAAAGACAAAGGTTATGAAGACAATTGATTCAACAAAAAGGGCTTTTAGGTGCGCCTTATAGTGCGGAAAATACGGTACTTATTTATACTCAAACATACAGTACTGACATTGAAAAGAGCGAAAAAGAAGAACAGTTTTCGTCACAATACCTCATTACATTCAATGGCCAAGTGGGGGCATACTAACGGTATGTGTGTCCACAAATACGTGGTGCTTCCAGTATAACGCCGCCGCGCAGATGCTAATTGTTGGCAATGGAATTTCTCATGATGTTAGCATGAGCTAGCAAACTAAAGGCTCGGCTGTGTGGTTGCTGGCATTCTCATCATTTGATGTTTAGTTTGACTGTGAACTTGATCTGACAGCGGCAAGAAAAAGCTTGAAGCTACTTTTTTTCCGTTATTTACTCATTCGAGCTGACAAACTGCCGCTTGTGAGCTGCGTTGAGTCACCGCCACCATACAGGCTACATATCTTTATTGACATATAAAACATCTTTCCAATTTCATACACACCTGCTCCACGCGGATCTCGTACTCCCCATTCAGCTTCTTGCCTCTGAAGTACTTGGCCCTGCAAAGAAACACACGTTCAGACTCACAAAACAATTGCCACCACAATCACTTCATTTCATTTCGATCGTAAAAACGATTGCATAAACGGATGAATCAGGTACTGGCCCGGACAAAGAGGACCATGAGTCATCGCAACCCCAAAATAGCCTTTTGTTTATTTGACAGGAGGAGACGTTTTAAACAGACCTTCGTAAATACCTCACAAGCTCATATTTTCCATGAGTAGAGAACATGACAGTCTGAGGCTTCCAGTAAAAGAATTCCCTGCTTAACTCACGTTATTAATCATTCTTGAAGATGTTTAAAAGGGAACACCTCATTGGATTGCTTCATAGTAGGCAGGAGGAGTTGGGTGGGAAGAAGATTTTGCTATAGAATGGTACCTCAATTTACGAAATTTACAAAACGTCTCAACAGGAAAATATTGCTTCTTGTTACGAAATTTCAAGATACGAAAGGTAAAAATACAGTTTGGCCCGCGACTCGCAGCTCCGAGTTTCCTGAATGCAACATACTCATAGCTGCTCTGCCGTTAGCTATTATCGAGCATCATCCTGGCAGCGAAAAGTTAAATGACCATTATTTTTATTCTTTATTCTTTGTTTTTTTTACATTATGCACAACTCTCATTTATTGTGCAATTATCTAATTATAACATGTATTTGTTACAAATTTTAATGCATTTTTTATGCTTTAGCAAACATTTTTTTCTGAATTTTGGGGGGGCTTGGAACGAATTAGGGCATTAACATGGAAAACGCGTCTCGACTTTTCTCGTTAAGAATTTTCTTCCAGAACCAATTAATTTCGTAAGTAGAGGTACTGTATATCAAAAAAATGTCCAATCTGCATTTCTTGGCACACATCAAATCATTTTACATTTATAGCCATGCTGTGGCCCAGTCCCCAGCGGTGACCTCTCACCCCTAGCAGACGTAGGACCGGCAACAATCTGTCAAAGGCTTCAGGCTATAGAGCCGTGCGTAGATAGCCCGGGAACTCCATTCCATGTCGGAGGGCCTTCGGTCACTGGGACAAGCGGTTTGGGATTTGTCTCTCGACCTGTTCACACCAAAACACGGTTTTCCCTTACAGCATTTCTCTCCCTCGCTCATTCGCCGTAATCCTTTTCGGCGAAATTCCATTAATTATCCTTCATTACGTTCGCTGAGGGAAGTGGGGGCCGGTGGGGTCTCGTCCATAAGATTTCCCAGCTGTTGCGACTTCATGTATAAGGTCTCATTTGCTGTAATTTTGGAAGCCGTGAATCTTTCGACAAAACTGACCTACATACTCGAATCGCGGTGCGCCCCCCCCCCCCCCCCCCCTGGCCCACCCCAGTCGAGAGAGCGTGCGGCCCATCCCGGTGATCGATTGGCTAAATACAACAGGAATGCGTTTCGAGACATTGCAAAATGTGTCGTCACTCGCAGCCGCGGCGTTAATTTACTAGCCGCTCGTTTTTTGCTCGTATTCACGTGTAAACATTGGGCTCAAGGCAGAGGCCCGGAATTTCCTCCTCTCTCGTGCCCACGCCCGCTATGTAAACCTCCGCTGCTATTTATTTGTACCAGGAGAATGCTTTTTGTGTGGAAGTTCGCGTACAAGTCACGTCCAATCACACTCAATCATCAACAGTCGGGAGTATTTTGTTCACATCGGGGGATCTGTGATTTACGTGAAGTGCTGCAATAACTGCTTGGAGAAAAATGGACAAAATATTTTGCGGCAGAGATCAATCCTATGTGGCGTGTCTACTTTTGGGCCACCGTATATTAACCTTTTCATGCACCAATAATGATAACCTGTAACCTGACAACACGATGAGCTGTCCACTGTTGTAACCGCTGTCCCTGAAAGGGGTAATTCTATTTCAGAATACAAGATATTGAATCTTTTTCGGCCAATGGATTAGTTAATCGGGTACTTGTGAAGGATGCAGATACCAGCCACCAATACTGAAAGCAAAACGCATCAGGCCACACAATCGCCCATCCACCAGCCATTAATTTTTCTTGCCCAGTCTGCCCAATTACCAGCCAATTCTAGACCAAGTCTGAAAAGACGTTTACAAACGTCTTTGGGAGTGAATGAGTTAAATGATAAAGCCCCCGCCAAAAAATAATGAAATACAGTCAAACTTCGGTTTTCTACCAAAAATTGAGTTTTTTTTTTATGCCTCGGATGACGAACAAATTTCAGTTCTCGAACAAACTGAGCGCACTTGAATGCACCATTTGACACCAAGTGACGCTTCCTCGTGTTGCTTTCCATTGTGAGCAGACGTGTTCAGTAAACATTTTTATTTTACAAAAAGAGCGTGGTTTCGGTTTTCGAACAATTTCGGTTTTCGAACAGCCTTTTGGAACGGATTACGGACGAAAACCGAGGTTTGACTGTACTTCAAAAATGAAACGACTGCTGGTAAATCAGAACAGTCAAAATGTGGACTTGGTGCAATTCTACTCCAGTCCTAGAGGTGGTGGTAAACATTATTCACAAATTGCAATCGGTACACAAATGAAAGGAGATGAATACATGTATGTCCGCAGGTTTCATCCAACCAACCAAGCCCAAATTGAATATGCCACACTACTTCATAAGTAAAAATCAGCAGTTCTTCCATAATCTAGCTCTTAGTTCACACAGCACTTTTTCCAAAGCATTCTTGGCTTTAATTTATCTTTGTGGCACCACGGTGATGTTCAGCATTTCTGTGAATGACACCAAGCGGTGGAAACATTTCCAGAGAAAGTCCAAAGTGACCTATCGGCCGCTCGTATTTTTTCAAAGCGCAGTGTAAACACGGGGACAGCTACTTGGCAGGGCATTTTTGCGCCTTGTCCCCGGAGAGACGGATAGCAAGTGCTGGAGAGACGCTGCAGGCCAAAAAAAAAAAAAAAAAGGGTGGGGTGGGGGGGTGGGTGGTGGCAATGCTCTTTGAGACTTTTGCTTGGGCGTTGTGTACCGTTATTGTGCACCAGTCATTGCTGGACGCCAAGCTTTTCAGGATGGAGCGCAGTTTCCCCAGAGACCCCTGCCTCTCGGCTGGAATGCCCAGGAGGATGGATGGATGTTCAACGTCCCTTCCAGTTGAACACAGCTCAGAAACACGCGAGGAAAACTGCACTAGCGTACGTACAAATGTACCATATTTGGGTGCATTGGCATGAGCGGAGCGGCTTCATTTCGGTTCATGTGCCTGCTTCCTACAAATTATTCCATCCACAATTAGAGGACTTCAGTTTCCCCCAGTTATTAAAAAAAAAAAAAAAAAAAGCCAACATCACCAAACGGATGATTTGCCAAAGCAGCAGGCAAATATTGGCGCACAATTTTATTTTACAACTTGTACTTATTTTAGATGGTAGTACAAGTTTTAAGCATTCAGCTGCCATTGCCTACCAGACATCAACTGCATTTTGTTTTTTAAACTACTGTGGTGTGTACTGCATATTTGTCCAGTATTTTGATAGTGTGGGTATGGTACTGCATTGAAACTGCAAACCCCTCATATCGAAAACTTTTATGTACCAACGTTCAATCCGTGGCTCCAATTTTTTTTTGTACACCACACATCAAGTTGTTACACAACACTACCACCTTCTGGCCAATTCTTTTCATTACAACACACAGCAATCATTTTTTTTAGATGCACAACAGCGCCACGGTGTGGCCACGTCCAGAAATATCACAAGGTTTGATTGCTTGCCTTGGATTGAAAAAAAAAACAAAAAAACAAAACAAAAACAAAAAAATCGCATCCATTCATTTTGTGGCGTGTGATCTCCAGCCAATCAAGCAAAATTTGATGACGTTTTGAGTCCACAAAAAAAAGATCGATTTCACTCAATTGTATATTTTTTTAAGTGGTTATACAAAATAAAATCATCTGGATGTATTTTTAAGTAGGTGAACAGTCTACGTAAAAATTTTTTTATCTGGATCCAGATAATTTTACTTCATGCAACCACTCGACAAAATACAATTGAATACATTCAACAAAAACATTTTGTATGGCTTTGTGCTCTCGGCTCTCCGTATATAATTGAATATGACGCAAATTGCCGTGACAGGACTACAGTGAAACTCCTCTACAACGAAATCATGTTTGCGGCAAGAAATTTTTCACAGCAGGGGGTTTTTCACTGTAGCAAATTTGATCTCAGATGTAAGTACACACACACACACGTGTGTGTACACGCTCACACAAACGTATGTGTACTCTACTTTTATTCCAATAGTTCATATAGTCATTGTCGAAAGAAAAAAAGGGAAAGAAATTGCGAAATTTACGATCAGCATTCACTTAATGTTAATGCATGAAGATTTTTTCACATTAGGGGGTATTTTCGCCCATGTAGGTTTCGTTCTAGAGGAGTTTCACTGTACTAACAGGTAAAGTTGTCGAGGTGAGCGTCTGAATGCGCCAACATGGCCCCTGGGACGGTGGATGCTCTTTTGCCGAGTCGCATGTGAACGGCGAGCAGTCCCGCTATGTTCATCGTTTGGCTGTCGGCGGGGGTGGATTAATTTCGGGATCATTTTTAAACCTGCGCTCGATCCCCGCAGAGCCTTGAGCGACGGCGCGTAACGATCCCTGCTGCTGATGAATTCAGAGGGCTGGAAATAGCGAGTAGCACATCGGCAGAGGTTGAGGCTCCCCCCTTTGATGTCGGGCTTATAAAATAACCATTCATGAAAAGGCAGAGTGCTTTATTGATTCGGTCAAACTCGCTTGATCAATGAACTGCTGCGCGTCTTGAAAGGTGATATCAAAGTATCCATTCAAGCTCTCTCGTTCCATTCAAAGCCACTTTATTATGTACTTGGTCGTGCTGTCAGACTTGGGTCTTGTTACTTTGGATTTCTGGCAAATAAAACGTGATTGAATAAGCACGCGCGAGGCTATGAGAACAAAGGGTCACCTTTCTTCGACTCCCACTCAGGTATCATAACCATGACACTCCCGATGCATTTACGAACATAAGAAGGGGAAGCGCGATGATGACCCGATTTGCAGCCGGCGTGCACGAAATGGCTTGACAACACCTCCTTCGTGTCAGTGCCAGCCTCCATTTATTATCTGATTAAAAGAAAAAAAAAATGTGGCAGCGTGTGGGCAAGCGCTGCTCTAAATGTGTTGAAAATGGAAAACTTTGGAGCAATAGCTTGGCAGATAGACAGACAGAATATACTGTACAGTTATATGGCAGTCAGTGCAAAGATGAAATTAAAACACAGTCAAACCTCGGTTTTCGTCCATAATCCGTTCCAGAAGGCTGTTTGAAAACCGAAATTGTTCGAAAACCGAAACCACGCTCTTTTTAAAATAAATATGTTTACTGAACACGTCTGCTCACAATGGAAAGCAACGCGAGGAAGCGTCACTTCCTCGTGTAAGGAAGGCGAGAGGAGTCAAATGGTGCATTCAAGTGCGCTCAGTTTGTTCGAGAACCGAAATTTGTTCGTCATCCGAGGCATAAAAAACTCGAAATTTTAGGTCGAAAGCCGAATTGGTCGAAAACCGAGGTTTGACTGTACTCGTGATCATGATTAAATGACATTTCCAAATTTTACGACATCAGGGCATATTTAGATGTATAAATATGCACTATAACTAAGTAATGATTAACACCCACCCCGAAAGGTTGATAATTGCCACAAGATGGCAGCAAACCACTTTTTTCTTCTATTAGACAAGGCTATGGCCTGACTTCATGAAGCTCCTCCCACCAGTTCAATACATATTGCTTGTCAGCAAGATGCCGCCAGACGGTGCCAAAACTATTTTGGTTTCATCCGAAAGGATCAAATGGCGAATCTGTAGAACACACAAACTCGCAAAATATTGATAAAATATTTGTTTTGGTGTCTCGTTATCGTAAAAGACTACTCAATGAAACCGCCTGGTGTTTGACTGGACGTCCGGAAAATACGAATTTATGATGTCGGTTACCTTATGGTACATGACACGGGCAAAATAGCACAGCTGTATTTGAATACGAGGTACTCACCAGTCGGTGTGTTGATCATCAACAACAAGCAGGATCTTGGGTTTGCGGACGACAGTCTTAGGAGGCTGACTGCTTCCTGCCGGGGCTCCCTCAGTAGTTGCTGCCGCCGTCGCCGCCGCCGCCGTTTTAGCATGTGCGGCGGCCGCGACATTCTGCGCCATCTGGGCGCTCTTCACCACGCTGGAGAAGGAGCTGAGGAAACTGCCCGTGCTGGCGGCCGAGCCCTGAGCCGGGGTCGGGGTCAGGATCGGGATGCTCGGGGGCTGTCGCCGCTCCGTGGCCGGGGAGGCCGGGGAGGAGGTGGAGGATCCCGGCGGGGTCGGCCTCTGTAGATCCATCATGTAGCCGTTGGGGAGGTTGGCCACGAAGCTGCTGTCTGACAGGCGCCGGCGAAGGTAATTCATGGTGACTTGGGGCTGGTGCGCGGTCAGGCCAATGGAGGTGTGCTGGGGCCCGGGGGGGGGATTGTAAAAAAGTCCTACAAAAAAAATCAAATAAAAATAAAACAAGCATTGAATTCGACTGAATAGGCGATTGATGCCCTATTCATTAGGTACACCTGCAAAAATTAATTATAGATCTGCGCCATCAGCCTATCATCAATCCCGTTACTTGATTGACACAGAGGGCAACCAATCAGAAGACTGAATCACCACTCGTGCGCAAACAACGGCGCTAAACGCTAAGCTAGTCAGCGAATTACCTCGGATGTCAAGGCAGGGGTGCCCCGATACGTCGATCGCAATCGACCGGGGGCCAGCGGGTGAGGGGTAGGGGGGGGATTGGTGTGTTTGTGTCTTTAGCTTTCGTGGCGTGCGTGCATGTGCGGGAGGGCATGGTTGGGCACCAGGTGGTTTGCATTCAATAGCCAAATTAATTTCTCAACAAATCATGTGTCTTTGATCATTTATCTAAAAATAAGCGCCCCCGGGGGGAGGGGCCATGATGACTCTTCTCTTGTTTTGCCTGGGCTAACCTGCGCATGTTGGGAGACAATTCTGTCTGAGGTAATGATGTGAAGTTGGGAGTGCAGTTTCACAGCTTTTTGTTTTGTGCAGCAGACCCAAGCCCCCGAGGGAGGGAATGTTGTGGGGGGGGAATACGGTTATATAACACGTGGAAGCCGGCTTGGAGACGGCAGACAAGCCCCCAAAACCAGATTAAAAAGTAGCTTGATTTCACAGAAAATGACACCCTTTTCTGAGGCTGCATCAGTGTAACGTTTTCATCTTACAAAACAGAGCGTCGAAAGTGAGACCGCCTTAGACGAAGGTAACATTTGGCAAGTGTTACATCTGGACAATGTGTCGCCATCTGGAGGTGTTACAGATGGAGGAACAGCTTTAGGCAAGATTTTGCTCCGCTTGGATCTGAACTTTTGCTGTACACGCATTGCCTCGATTGTGACTACCTTACAATGTTAAGCAAAAAAAAAGAAACAAAAAAAAGAAAAAAATTGCAGTGAATCGAAGAAATTTAGAGTGACCTGTGGTTGCACTCTAGACATTTTTTTTTTTTTTTTTTTTTTTTTGTTAAAAACATGACATTTCGCTGTGTGACAAATCTCCTTTCGGTCAAATCTGTGCATCTCCCCATTTCTTTAACCCATCCTGACAGGAGTGCTTCAGAGCATTTATTGCGCCAAGGCACATATTTTACACAAGAACACTCTCTTAGCACGACGTTGAAAAAAAAAAATATATATCCCCAAAGTATCCATCTTTAAATAACACTGGCCACACAAGTCAATTGTATCTTCTGCCCCCTAGTGGTAGAGCATGTAATTGTTCTTCCTGTCACTGGACGGCGATATATTCACAAAAATGTAACCATAAAATGTTTTAAAACAATTCTTAAAGATCAAATAGAAACATAAAGGACTAAAATGAATTACTGCTGGACTTTTTTGGGGCAATGTGTCTCGAGGGACGTTGAGAATCGCTATTTTTATGTGATACTGTACCACCCCGTCCTGTTTGTAAAAGCTGCATATTTTTGATGTGGATCCCAAATGTTGTGGCCGCTGAGTGTATTATGAAGTGATTCACCATTGAAGGCTTATGCAACTGACTGTACAAAATGGTGACCATCCAATTGTGCTCTGGCATAGTTTTGCACTTTGGGGGGGGGGGGGGGCGCACCTTTTGCAAACGAGTGACAATGATGAATCAATTAAAAAAAAAAAAAAAGAATAAACGTATGACTTTACAGCACTGGTATAGAATGTTTTTGCCATCTGGTAGGAGTGGAACAATTTACCGTATTTTTCCACACTATAAGGCAAACCAAAAAGCATTCCAATTTTCTCAAAAGCTGAGAGTGCGCCTTACAATCCAATGCGCCTTATATATGGATCAATATTCTGATTTCTTGGAGGTAGTATTTTAAATGTTCTGTAAAGCGCTTTATTATAGCTGCCGCGGCTGTGAAAGCGCTATCGAAAAAAAGCTGTATTGTATTGTGTTTCTTTAGCATACCTCCATCTAGTGGATGCATAACGCAACTGCAGCCAATATTGTAGCTTCTATTCGATCCGCCTTATAATGCGATGCGCCCCATCTATGAAAACAATTTTAAAATCGGACCTTCATTGAAGGTGCGCCTTATACTCGAAGTGCCTTATAGTGCCGAAAATACGGTAGATACGTTTTTTTTGGGGGGTACACAAGGTCGGCAGAATTTGAAATGCATGTGGCGCTGCACTTGTGGAACATACACTAAAAATAATGACGAAAATAAACCCTTTCTTATCGCTATGAAGTGCTTTAAAGTGTCACATGTGAGTGCGAGGGGAAAACTGCACCAAAAAAAAGAAAGCTCGGATAATCTATTTTGGCGTCCTTGCACCCAAGCAGCACGCGGCAGTAATAACAGGCTTTGTTCATTAATGACACGGAAGAGCAGAGTGTGGTGTCAAACCAAACTGTCAGGCCCCCCGCTGATGAACAAGTGCGTGTATGCCTCGTTCCTTATTTAGGAATCTCATTTATTTCAACGGATCCGGCACGAGAGGCGCTCTTGCTGATTTGCCGTTTGCATAATCAAAACCAGCGAGCTGCTCGACTTGACGCTTTAAAGTGTGACCCTAATTTCCACGAAGGGAGGCGGCCGTGGAAATTCACTTGTAATCTCAACATGGATTTAAATCTTTCACCTCAAGTTGCACGGCTCTGAATATCAATGGCCGTCGCGCATATTTACTTTCACAAGATCGGTGGTGTCTTGGGACCTTTTCGGGGGCGCGTAAAGTCGAGCATTAATCAAGCTCTGATTTTTACAGCATGCGAAAAGACAGTATTAAATGTGACAAAAAAAACGGTAGCGGCCATTTTATAAATATTACAATTTATAAAGATTTCATGTATCTCATTGATTGCTGAATGGTTTGACGTGTAGTAGAATGGTTTCACGACAGTAAAAGTTATGCTAGTCCCTGTTAGCCCGTCTATAGTTTTTGACCTTCTATGTTAGCATTAGGCTAGCAGATTCAATCTACAATGTTTAATTATCTCTTCTCAGCTGTGCCTGTTCCTCGGTTAACGTCAGCTGGGAGTGAAAAACGTTTTTGACGAAAGCGCGCTTTGCCACTTATTTGGAGAACGGGGGCGTTGGAATACTGAAGCGTGTTTTCAAGTGTTTAAAGCGGGTGAGAGGAGGATCATGAAAAGATTTACGAATGTCTTGTCGATTTTCTTCAAGCACCACGACTCAAATCGAGAGGCCAATATTTGTGAGGATTCGCATTGATTATGTTTTAATTTGTGAAAGTATATGTTCTGGATCCTGAAGAGCCATGTAACATTTGTTTTCTGTTTCTATAGTTACAGAGCTGCTTTATTTTGTAAAGTCAATTGGTTATTGTGAAGGGCACACCAGATGTTGTCGCGTGAGACACTTCCTGTTTGCGGGGAACCTCCGAATGTTAAACTTTGTGTCGTAAGCCAAGCGCAGCCTGTATGTAAATTTATTCTGTAAATTTATGCAACTTTATTAATTAGTGGGGTGTGTTCCTCGCAAATTTACATTTGAGGGACGTTGTTTACGGTTAGCATTTACGTACATCGATTAGCGTATTAGCTCGCGAACGTTAGCAACACTAGCATAGTCACGCGTTCGTCATGTATCCGACAAGTGGGGCACATTGTTTTACCATGTTTAATTTTCCAACAACGTGTAAGTGTTTTTATGTGTGTCTGTTACAGTTTTACAGTTTTTTTCTTGACTCGCCGCTGAATAAATTACAAGAAACATCAACGGTGTGATCATTGAAGGAGTTATCTGTCTGTCTAGCCGCAACAGGGCGCTGATAGCGCAGTGAAAATAATTCGTTCTGGGCTTGATGCTAGCATGCCGCAATGTTAAGCTAACGTGCTAAATATTGTGAGCGACGAACGTTTCTTGCAATATGAACAAATAAATGTCACTCCCCTAAATAGGGAAGTACAATCAAACCTCGGTTTTCGTCCATAATTTGTTCCAGAAGGCTGTTCGTAAATCGAATTGTTCGTAAACCGAAACCACGCTCTTTTTAAAATAAAAATGTTTATTGAACACGTCTGCTCACAATGGAAAGCAACACGAGGAAGCGTCACTTCCTCGTCTATCCGAGGAAGCGTCACTTTTTCGTGTAAAGAAGGCGAGAGGAGTCAAATGGTGCATTCAAGTGAGCTCAGTTTGTTCGAGAACCGAAATTTGTTCGTCATCCGAGGCATAAAAAAAACTCGAAATATTTGGTCGAAAACCAAATTGGTCGAGAACCGAGACGTTCGAAAACCGAGGTTTGACTGTATCTCGCCTTAGCAACCTACTCGTTCCCAGCCAATCGCCAGGCAACAACTCAACTTGGAAAGCTAACCGGATAGTTTCCCCGACAAAAATACGTGAGGCAAATATTGACTTAATATCATTTTTCGGACTCTTGGGGTAAACGGCCCCGAACATATACGAGGTAATCCCACATCCAGTAGTGGGTAATAACACGCTTAGAGGAATCAGCGTGTCTCCCCAGCGACAGCAGGAGCAGCCGAACATGGCTTTTATTATTCATGACGGTCTGAGGCGGGGGTTCAGGAGTGTAAGCAGCGGGCACACCGGGGTGGGCTGGATTCAAGAGAGGAAAAGCAAAGCGGAGAGACAAGCGCAGTGGCTGACCCGCTTTGGGCACTTGTGCTAATTCCACAAAACAAACACGGCCCACCCGCTCGAAAACAGATGCTCAAGAACTAAGACTGGTGGTCTTGGATTTCTTATCCCTCAATGTAGGCGGGAATCAAAACGGCATTGACATGCCAGGACCTCGAAGACCGCCAACCATGGGACAATTGCTTTTTTTCGTGTGTGAATTGTTTTGGTACCGTATTTTCCGGACTATAAATCTGAGTTTTTTCATAGTTTGGCCAGGGGTGCGATTTTTACTCTGTAGCTATTTGTGTGAAATTATTGATGCAATATTATATTTCACATGTTATTTTCACCTTAAAACGCAAGAGGGCGCTCTAGGCCTGTGTTGATAAATCGACGACGAGTCTGACGTAAGAAGAGGAAGTGCCGCATCTTCTACCTCCGGAGTTGGCGGAGTTGTTTAACTCATTCAGTGCCAGCCAATTCTGGACCAAGTCTGAAAAGACGTTTAAAAACGTTTTTGGGAGTGAATGAGTTAAAAGTAACGAGAGGATGAAGTTTTCATTTCGTGATTTGGTGTGACACAGATAGTTTGCTAAAATTGTTAGCATGTTATTTATGATGTAGTTATCTGAATAACTCAACACGGTGCGTAAACAGACCAAGCACGTTTTCCGTTCGTTGTTTACGCGCCATATAACGTTAGCATATCGTACACTTATTCAGCCTGCTGTTCTCTATTTTATTTTGATTTTAAATTGCCTTTCGAGATGACATGTCTGTTCTTAGAGTTGGATTTTATCAAATTAATTTCGCCACAAAATGCGACTGACACACCAGTGCGACTTATATTGTGTTTTTCTTTTGAAAAACACAGTATAAGTCGCGAAATACTTATACAAATATATATATATTTGTATATATATATAATACAAATACAAATATACATCTACCGTATTTCTCGAAAAATACGGTATATGAATTTGATCCAACAGGTCATTTCTTAGATACCTACTCATTTCTGCAAAGTTGTTTCACAAGCCATAGGTCAGTCACGGAGTTAATTAAAATGCCAGCAGAGCATTATCGCCACGGTACGACGCTTCCGACGAAACGCAGTCAACCGAAAAGCCGATTTGGAGGATCAACTTCCTGCTGGTTTTATCGCGCGTAAAGCGCTGGCTTTCCCGCCGTGCCCGTTGAAAATGAACGTCGTCAGGCTACCGTGGTACGACGCGGTCGCTTGGCAACTTTGGTCCTCGTGTCATTTACGTTCTTGTAACAGAGATTGGCGACACACTTGAGAGAACTGGGATGATGTGTTTCTGTTTGTCGCGGGGTGGGGGGTGTTGTGTGAAAGTCTGCTGCAAATCACAGCAAATTTTGCAAAAGTGACTGCAAAACCTTCGGCTGTTATTTCAGCGTGTGAAAACGCACGCCGCCAACTTCTCACCGTCACTATTGTGATATTTCAGCCCACAACTACTGAAGCAAAAAGTATCTTTTTCGGAGATATTTTTTAAGTCTGTTTGCTTGCGGGGGTCTGGGCGAGTCGTCCCTGAACTGAGAACTCCGACAAGTGCGGTGTCATTACACTCAAGGCGCCATCGCACTGGCGAGTCATCCGTCTCGGTGACCTCACTGCAGTCGCCGCATTAAGATGCACGAGCATGGGGAGTTTTTTTAATTTTATTTATATTTATTGCTTCTGTTTACTAAAAAAATCATAAAAATAAAAATGTAAAAAAATACATAGGGAAAAAAAATCACATTAAATCACAATTGGAATGTTGAGAGAGAGAAACATACAAAAATATATAATTTTCTAAATTAAATCATTTGAATTACTGTGTTTTCCGCACTATAAGGCGCACCTTCAATGAACGGCCTATTTCAAAACTGTATGTAGGGTGTACTGCATTGTAAGACGCATAGAATAGAGGCGACAATAATGGCTGCACTTGCGCTAGGTATCCACTAGATGGAGCATTGCTATCGGGAATAAAATACAATACAATACAGCGTTATTTATATACAGTCAAACCTCGTTTTTCGAACGTCTCGGTTCTTGTCCAATTCGGTTTTCGAACAAAAATTGAGTTTTTTATGCCTCGGAAGACGAACAAATTTCGGTTCTCGAACAAACTGAGCGCACTTGAATGCACCATTTGACTCCTCTTGCCTTCCTTTCACGAGGAAGTGACGCTTCCTCGTGTTGCTTTCCATTGTCAGCAGACGTGTTCAGTAAACATTTTTATTTTAAAAAGAGCGTGGTTTCGGTTTTCAAACAAATCGGTTTTCGAACAGCCTTCTGGCACGGATTATGGACGAAAACCGAGGTTTGACTGTATAAAGATACTGTATAAATTGAACGCTTTTAGGTGCGACTTGAATTGCAAAAAATATGGCGTATATAATATACAGTCAAAACTCGGTTTTCGAACGTCTCTGTTCTCAACCAAATCGTTTTTGACCAAAAATTTCGAGTTTTTTATGCCTCGGATTACGACCAAAAATCGGTTCTCGACCAAACTGAGCACACTTGAATGCACCACTTGACTCCTCTCGCCTCCATTGTCTTTTAAAAAGAGCGTGGTTTCGGTTTTCGAACATAACTGTTTTCGAACAGCCTTCTCGAACGGATTATGGTCAAAAACCGAGGTATGACTGTATATAAAATTGATCATATTAATAATAGTCTTCTTGGCAGAAGCAGCCAAACTGATTCATTTCAGCACAATGACGAGCATGTTAGTGATGAATCCCTCCCGCGTGCCGACAATTAGCGCATCGATCCAAAGCTCCATTTCAAGCTTAAGTCGTGTGCGCATTTGTTGCGAAGCTTAACCAGGACAAAAAAAAAAAAAAAAAAAGGTCAGCGTCCTTTAATGTAATTATTACGACGCTGAAAAATGTGTGCCGTTTGTGGCGTCCATGCTGAGGAGGCAGACAAAGTAGCGAGATGACTGTTTACGGGCGGCAACACTTGGATCGTCCCCCGTGATTGCCTGATAAATAATTCAAGCCATTCAGTCGGCTGCGCCGGGTCGTTATCATCAGTATCCGCGGCTTTGTGCTTTCACCTGATATGATTGACAGCCAATGACCCCCCTCGCAGCAGTCTATTTTTTTTTTTTTTTTTTGGGGACTGGCGGTAATGGAAACTGGAGAAGAAATGTTTGCAATTCGTAAGGGAACGTGTTGAATTTGTCAAAGGTTTTTATGAGGCCGCGTCACGTTAAGAGGTGACGGAGGCCGAGTATGCTACCTCGGATCAATACGCCGATGTTAAGTATTGATCTGTTATGACAAGAAAAGCAACACCGATGCTTCAAGTCGTGCCATCGCGCAGCTGCTTTTTTTTTTTTTTTTTTTTTAAACCCCATCCTCCCTCAGTCACAAAAAACTGGGCTCAAGTTAGCGCATTTACACATATTAATCACATTTTCGGGGATTGATGAGCTCATCTTGTAAATGAAACCAGACGACGACGCCATTTTGGGAAAACACTCGCCCGAATTTTTAAAGTCAGCTGGCGCTTGTGAGCACTTTTCCATTATGACTTGGCCGCACTTAAAATGAGCGCGACACCCAAAATGTGATTTGCACAAAGTCCGTTTTGTTATTTACGGCAATAGTTCTTCAAATATTTGACATCACAGGCCCACCTCTTTATTAACTCATTCAGTACCAGCCAATTCTAGACCAATTCTGAAAAGACGTTTTAAAACGTCTTTGGGAGTGAATGAGTTTAATCAGCAAACCGAAGTGTGCAAAATCTGCGCTACTTCATGCCCGTGACATTACCCAACGCAACTTTACGGCGAAAACTTCGCTGAACGTTAGCATCGGAAGTTAATGCTTCGGAAAACTGTCTGCGCCAACGCTGCAGCTCGGCTTACATGTGGGGCTTTCATCTGGAGTGTCAAAGTGGTTCTTTTATTTTGAAACTTCATCCACCCTAGCTATCAAATCCTTGTGTAAATTAGCATCCAAATGTCACAGAAAAACATTTGTCGGGGCAAAATGTTTTTTTTGTTGTTTTTTTTAATGACTTCCTGTAAATGAAGCAAACCAAATACGACAAGTCAATCGTAAGCATTTATCATCTTGGCTGAATTTTGAAAATACATTTCTGACTTTGACAGATGTTTACATGACCACATTTAATGAGTCTGTGTGTGATGGCCACCTGGACTCCTACCGAAATCCATTTTCACAATTTAAAATGGAAGCAAACTGCACACCCTTCGAGGTTTCGGCTCCATTGAAAGTGGAGTCGCATTGAAGTCGCTCGCATGGGCTGTAAAGTTTCCTGTGTCATGCTCGTTTTAAAATGTGGTCATGTAAACTTCTGTCAAAGTCATCAATCGGAAAACTCATCAAACTAAGTGGATTTCCAAAATTCAGCCAATATGATGAATGCTTTCGACTGACTTCCAAAAAAAATCTGGAATTTTGCCATGTACAAATGTTTTTTGTGACATTTGAATGCTAATTTACACATTTTTCCCCCTGTGGTCCTCTTGTTAGCTTTTTCTTGAAAAAGCTCGCCGCAATTCATACATCTGCACTGAGAGGCTTATGGCACATTTGTTTATTTAATGAAAGCTTTTAAGATATATTTGAAATAATTTGGCTGTCCTCTGGGCATTCTGGAAGGGTAAGAAAATCCTGGGACTTCTTCTGCTGCCAACCCCCCACCCCTCCCCTCTCCCCCCACGCCTCACGCATGACACCGAGTAGTGACTGGGCTAAAGCGAACGAAACTGGGGGAATCCCTGCGGAAACCTGCTGTCTATCACCCCATTATAGCTACCCCCCCCCCCCCAAAAAAAAAAAAACAGCTGGACGCAGCATGCTAGCTCGTGCGTCCTCTTGAGAGCGATTTCCTTTCATGTCGCTGTGCTCCAGAACGGAAAGGTGTGTGTGTGTGTGTGTGTGTGTGTTTTTAATAGCTCTATTGTGTGGGATGGAGCAACTCGCGACAGGAAGCTGCCTCAATTAAAATAATAAGGAGAAGAATTACCTGAGCCGTTGACAGTGACGAAAGAGAACCTCGCCTCTGATAATGCCTCTTTTTTTTTTTTTTTTTTTGCTTCTTCTTCTTAGGGACGCTTCTGGCTCTGTTATCCTCCTCGCAATTCCAAACAGCCTAGCCAAGCCCCCACCCACCCTCTCCCTCTCCCTCTCTCTCTCTCTCTCTCTATTTTCTTTCCCGCTCTCTCTTTCTCTCGCTCTGTGATCCCTCGCAATGCACGCCGGGAAACAGAAAAGGGGTGCGTTCATTACCGCAGTAGGTCCTCGACGTCGATTGGATAGACGGCAAATTAAGGGCGTGGTTATCAGACGTACACCACGTGTGATTGATAACTGGCAAGCGATACCCGGATGAAAATTGACGGTGTTTTGAAGCTTTTTTTTTTTTTTTTTTTTACTGTATTAACAACATAAACGTGCATTAAGTAACTTAAAAACAACAACGACAACAATTTAAAAAAAAACATAAGTATGATGAAGAGAAAATAGAACGCCTGTGACGGGCAAAATGATATTTACGGGAAGAGAAGTAGTGACATCTAGTGGCCAAAGTGAGAATATGGCAGAGGGATTAGAAAGGAAGGAAAATTAGCACGGATGCGTTGTGTAGCCAAAAATTATTAACCGAAGTAGTAACAGACGAATTGCTTCAGTATGAATAAGTACTGAGTAACTGGTGAGTAACATTTGATTTTTTTCCAGAGCATACATTTCAAATTGTCTAAAAAATATATTAAAAGGAATGTGGAAATTCAGTGACTGCCAACAATATCCTAATTAAAACAACAACTCTTTCCAAAATACAATTTCAAAAATGACTGAATAAATTACGGCAAACTCATCTGCAAAAAAAATAAAAAATAAAATATCTGGAAGTCACTTTGAAAGCTTCGTGTGACTATCCAGTTTGATGAGCCAAATGGGGTCAAAGGTTGCCAGTGGTAACATCGAATTGGTGAACGTTACGTAACAGAAGTCTCTGGCAAAGCAACACAAACGGAGTAAATTTAGTTAAAAAAAATAAATAAATGAAAACAGAAAATACTGACATGACAGTAAAAGTACATTGCTTAAAAACGACTTTGCCAAGCTCAAATGTCGTTGCATGCCGTGGCATCGTCTTCCAAGAGCGAGAGAGCGAGAGAGAGAGAGAGGCAACCTCACCTCAAAGTGCATTGCTGTAATACCAAAGTCGTGTTGGTCATCAGCCAATCACAGCAGGCCACATCGGCATCCGGCCAAGGAAAGACTCAAGCACAGGCGGGGGGGGACCTGGTCGAGAAGCACATTGGACACTTCATTAGGCACGCCAGCGTTGTCCCCGCGGTGTCAAAACGAGACAACTGGCGCATTTGAATACGCTTGAATCCTTGCAGACATCTCAGGGGGGGGGGGGGAGCTTCGCTCCCCACCTGCCGCCACGGGCGAACATCAAGACAGGAAGTAGCTGCTTAGGCCGGTTCATGTCACCGCTTATTTATTGTCACCGGGTGGGCCGCCGCTGCATCCCGCAGGCTACATTTCCCACAGGACTCTTTTTGTCTTACAGTGAAACTCCTCTACAATGAAATCGTGTTTGCAGCAAGAATTTTTTCACAACAGTGGGGGGGGGGGGTTCACTGTAGCAAATTTGATCTCTGATGTAAACACACACACACACACATTAATGCATGAAGATTTTTTTCACACTAGGGGGGATTTTCGCCCATGTAGGTTTCATTGTAGAGGAGTTTCATTGTACCAGGCAGCCACGAAAAAAACAAAACAAAACAAAGCAAGGACAGTGACAGGCAAATCCATTTGACTTTCTATTTGTAAACTACTTGTTATCTGGTCCTATTAAACGCCCCCTACACACACACACACACACACACACACACACACACACACACACACACACACACACACACACACACACACACACACACACACACACACACACACACACACACACACACACACACACACACACACACACACACACACTTAACTTCCTTGTATATACGTTGCAGAGATGCAAAAGCATTCATTTGGGCTTGCGAGGTTGTTTTGCAGCAATATATCACGGTAGTTTTGGCTCTGGCTCGAACTCCACACTTTGTCTAGCTGCCACTCGCTCGCCGTTATTTTTAAGAAAGTGTGTGGGCAGTGGACTACAGAGCAGCCCAAAGTCCTGGAATGGTTTCTTTGCTTTTATGCACTGACAGATTTACAGGCTAAAGCAAAAAAAAAAGTACAAGAGAGCTGCAAAATGCAGCACATAAATGTAAAGTGGTTAGCTTGGAAGATGACAAATGTCAACAAAGGGAAGGTGCATGAGTGGATTTTCTCGAAGGTGTGGTATTGAGTCGATCAGACTGATGAAACTGCGCGATGAGAAATATCAGAAAAATATGAATAAAAATTATTGATAATCAAAAAAAAAAATACAATAAACAGTTAAATACAACTGACATGCATCCAAAATGTACAGTACTGGATTGAAATGATTCTCCTGCGCCACTAGAGGGAGCCTATTCCGTATGGTTTCATGCTTTTTCTGCTTTTGGTGAGTGGATTTCAATTTATATCTATCGGGTGTTGCATCCCCCACATATAACATCCCATAATTACCGCTCGAGCCCGCGTAAGGAGGGGCACAAAATGTCCGGGGGGTCGTGACGTGCCTGCAAAATGTCAGGTACAGTGTAAGTGGCCATTTTTAGAGCAAATCAGCTGTGTTGCCCGCTCTTGCAGAGGCATGTTGTCAGCATGCATAGCTTCACCCAAATGTTTTGTGCTACATTGCTCTCTCTCTCTCTCTCTCTCAGGTTATCTGTTTTTTTTTCTTCCAATGGAGGGGGGGGGGGGGGGTATCCCGATTCCCTGACTAACTGGGTGGTAATTGGAACGATGGAGTGTCAAGTCACTGAGGACTTTTGTTTGACTGCGACGGGTATCTTGAATTACTATTGGTACCTGAACATATCACATCCCGCCAAATATAGAGACACACTGAAATAATTGCACCCCAAATGAACAATATCAAGCTTTATTAAATTGCTATTATGGGTAATTAGAGGCTCCTTAAATTGTCCCAGACTAGGTGAAAGAAAATGACTCACTCGTCAGGATGAGCGCATCAAAACATGATTTGATGAGCGTCGCCGGTCTCCTGATTCCCACAAGGGGGCAGCACAGGGCAGCGATTTTTTTTTTTGGGTGGTCTTAAAACTACAAGGAGCAAAGTTGATTATCGCTATCGGGGTCTTATTTATATTTTCGTATACAGTAATCCCTCGTTTATCGCGGGGGTTACGTTCCAAAAAGAACCAGTGATAAGTGAAATCCGTGAAGTAGTGAACTTTATTTTTTTTTACAGTTATTACACAATACTTAACTATGTATACAATGAAATCAAAGACCAAACCCTGTTTTCAGGCCCAATTATAAAAAAAAAAGACAAACGTTTTCAACAAATAACTATTATAGTTTTTGGAAATACTGCACTGTTGACACGCGGCCCCGCCAACAAGTTAAAAGCAATAAAAAACTGCACACAAAAAAATCAGTGAAACAGTGACGCCGCGGAAAGTGAACCGCGTTAGAGCGAGGGATCACTGTATACGTATTTTCACCACAGTCTAATTTGATTTTACTTTTTTTTCCCTGGTGGCTTATCCTTCCTGACCACTTTCCATCCTTCTCTGAGTTACTTTTTATTTTTGCATCCTTCCTTTTGCTCAAAGCTACTTTTAGGGATTCCTTCTTTTATTTCCTCCTTCCTTCCTGCAGTCACACCTGTTTTTTGAACAAGCACCCTTACAAATGCATGAATCATCCTTCCGGCACCGACCTGCTTTTTCTTCTTGACCTGCTTCCTCCCCTTCTCTCTAAAACCTTCCTTAAGTTCCTTCCAACCCCCGGACCTGCTCTTTATTTTGCACCCTTGCTGCCTTGGCTTCAACGAGTTTTTCTCCCTTCCTTTGGTACTTGTCCAATTCATTTTGAGAATCCACTTTCTTGACTCAGATTTTCCTCCATTATTCATAACATAAAATAAAATAAAATAACTAAATACAAATTTCAATGCTTCCAAAAACTTATTTGGGGGTGGGGGGAATCCTCTTTTATTCTGAAAATTCAAAATAAAAATATTGCTTTGGCGCCATCTGGAAGCACCCTGGTGCCAAACAAATACAGTCAAACCTCGGTTTTCAAACGTCTCCATTTTCGTCCAATTCGGTTTTCGACCAAAAATTTCGAGTTTTTTATGCCTTGGATGACAAACAAATTTCGGTTCTCGAACAAACTGAGCGCACTTGAATGCACCATTTGACTCCTCTCGCCCTCCTTAAACGAGGAAGTGACGCTTCCTCGTGTTGCTTTCAATTGTGAGCAGACGTGTTCAGTAAACATTTTTATTTTTATTTTTATTTTGGTTTCGGTTTTTGAACAATTTCGGTTTTCGAACAGCCTTCTGGAACGGATTATGGACAAAAACCGAGGTTTGACTGTATGTTGACCTGGTTCAGTGACTCAGGCCATAGCCTTGTCTAATTGAAAGAAATACTTTGCCACCATTTTGCAGGGACCAACAGGCAATTATGAACTTTTGAGGTTGGGTGTCAATTATTCGTCGATCTCACGTACTGTCAAATAGATTTTCAGCCTGCAGAGAGCCAGGATGGTGTTTGTGGAAAAAAAAAAACGCTACGGGTTGTGGCAACACAACAAACATTGCGAAACGCCTCAGGCGAAAACACAACACGAGGCATTTACAAGGAAACTGAGTCAAGGACAGAAGAGGAGAGCGGAGCGTCATTATCCAGGTACAGAGGGCGAAATTGTGACAAGTTGCTCTGTTCATAATGGAGTTGTTCAAATTGATAAATGCCGTTATGAGATAATGAGCGGAAATAAACAGACTCGATTCGGGGTGATTCTATGTGTAGTTAATCTCATATAGGCAAAATAAGAGAATTATTCCGGTTTGTTAATTTAAGTTACACGGACACTGACAAAGTTGCTAGCAAAAACAGCAACAGCAAGTGGTAGCTTGTTATGACTACGAACGTTTCCTTGTCCGACATTTGTTATTACCGCGCTGTAAAGCTTAACCGCGCTGTATAAACGAACACTAAAAAGGAACTGAGCATTTGTTGTTTCCCTTTAAAAGGGGGCAAGGCTCAATGCTGGGAATCGACGTCATTTCGCCGTTTTACACACGTCCGGATCAATGAGAGCGCGCGAGCGAGCGTGCAACTGCGTGCGCGCGCCGCGTCGCTCTTCCAGGAAGGGATTATTTACGTGCGCGCCGCCGACACGTGAAAAAAGGAAACACACGACAAGACAAAAGAAGTTTGTCTGTTTTCCGCGCTGAGCCCAATGGAGCGTTGCGGCAGATAGAAGAAGCCGAAGGAAGGGAAAGGAAGCAGCAGCAGCAGCAGCAGCGGTGGCGGAGGCAGCGGCGGCGGCGTGACGAGAACTTGTCCGCGCCATTTACGACATTTCGGAAAAAGAAACACTTTTTTTTTCCGGGAAGGAAAGATAGAAAGGAAAAGAGGGGAGAAGTGGAAGAAGGAGAAGTTAACGGGAGATCATGTCTGAATCCCCCACGGCTGCAGCCAAGGTAACGACGCGCACCATAGTGGGGAGTAGAGGGGGGGGGGGGGGGGGTTCCGGTGTGGGTCTCGAATCGGGATTCGCTTTGTATGGTTTGTTTTGGTTTTGGCCGCTCATCTGTTGCTTCTCCCCACCCTCCCACGCCACGCGTGGACTGCATCTGCGTGTAAAAGTCGTGACTGGCACCGACGCGCCGAGCTGTGGGGGCTTCGTTACACATCACGACCACCTTGGACTTGACCATTAGGAAAAAGAAAAAAAAAAATTGAATCCACGTGTTGCCCACGTTGAACAGCTGGACTGCGTCAACGTTCCACGCGCGGAGGCTTCTTGCCCACGGCATCGTGACAGAACATGGGGGGGGGGGGGGGGGGGGCGTAGTTGTGTCATGGTTTGTAGCACATACTTTATTGTTGTGTTATGATATTGGCATATGGTTAAAAATGACACATGGCGGCGGAAGAAAGTGTCCCTTTGCTCTCTCAAACGAAATACAGTGAAACTCCTTTACAACGAAATCATGTTTGCAGCAAGATTTTTTTTCACAACAGGGGGTTTTTCACTGTCGCAAATTTGAAACAGGAAAGTGGGAATGGTGTTAATGCATGAAGATTGTTTTCACACTAGGGGGTATTTTCCACCCATGTAGATTTCGTTGTAGAGGAGTTTCACTGTATGGCCCCACACTCCGGTATTTTTTTGTTACTTATTTACCAATGTAGAAGACACTGCAAATCTCTCATTATGTTAATTTTAAAATCAGACTGACCAATTTATAAAACACTGACAGCGGAGTGTCCTCCACAACTGAAGCTTTACAGCCAATCGATTAAATGCCATAACCTAAATGATAATGCACGTCAAGGCTGCTCCCCCCCCCAAAAAAATATTTCAGTTTGACAAGTCAGTCATGAGTATGATGTCATTGCGGGGAGTCATCGTCTGTCAAGCCCACCCTCTGTTCTGCCCACAAACCATTTCTGTCACTTGCAGGCCGTTTCGTACAGTAGCGTTATCATCACAAGCTCGGTGACCCCCCCGTCCCCCTCCCATAAAGTCAAAGCTGCCTCAAGATGACTACTTCCCGTTTTTTTTTTTTTTAACCGCCCCTCCTCCCCCAGCCCCCTCAGATCGAAAACTTATAAGGTCGGTTTGGATGTCGAGCAAAAGATCTGCATGAAAGAGGAAATGGAAGACTGAAAGATTGGTTCTTAGCTTCCACAGGAAATTCCTGGTCCATTCAGTTAGTGCACACACACACACACACACACACACACACACACACACACACACAAAAAGTGACTGGGTGCCCGACAGCAGGCATAGGGAAGAAGCAATAACTGAGCTTCATTTCCTCTTTAAAAAAAAAAAAATGTCCGTTTCTTTTTCTGCTCTTGCTCAGAAACGGAACCCGACGCTGGATAAGCTCACGTTCGAACCAAAGTGATGCTGCTTAACAGCCACATCTGCCCCAACGCCGTGCACCCAAAACACCCCCCGCCCCCCAAGAGAAATACACACATTTTAGGACATGACTTCTTCACGGTGGTCTTGGTTGTCTTTTCCACAGGGGAAACTATCCGGACGAAGCAGCGCTGAGAACTTGTAAACATTTTGCTCCGAGCGGCCAGTCGAAGCGGTTTGGAACGACGCGTTTTTTCCCCATGACAAGTCACGACGACAGCAAAAATGAGGATAATTCCAGCCATAAATCCATCAAACATCCGCATAACTTGAATTTGAGCAAAAAAAAACCCCCACCAAAAAACCCCAAAACATGATGTACACCCGAATAATCGAATAAAATCCAATACAACAGCTGCCTTTTCAAAAATAGACCCCGATACTTCACACCGATACTTCACACCGATACCACTTTACCAGCCTGACATCTGATTTCCGGGCAGGCGGCGTAGGAGCCATGTCAGCCGTGTGGTGATACTTTCAAAAGCATTGTGAGCTGACTGCAAAAAATAATAATAATAATTCCAAAAAAATGGCAGTCTTGGTTTGATTTATTTTCCCCAGTGTCCAGTACAGTCAAACCTCGGTTTTCGACCAATTTGGTTTTCGACCAAAAGTGTTGAGTTTTTTATGCCTCGGATGACGAACAAATTTCGGTTCTCGAACAAACTGAGCGCACTTGAATGCACCATTTGACTCCTCTCGCCTTCCTTACACGAGGACGCTTCCTCAGGTAGACGAGGAAGTGACGCTTCCTCGTGTTGCTTTCCATTGTGAGCAGACGTGTTCAATAATTTTACATATTACCTGCTCTCTTATTACATGTGTACCGTTTATGGTGTAAAATTGTAAAAAAAAAAAAAAAGTGGTTTAAAAAAAGTTTTCTTGACTTGGAACGAATTAAAACATTTTACATTGATTCCAATGGGAAACATGGTTTCGGTTTTCAAACAATTCGGTTTTCAAACAGCCTTCTGGAACGGATTATGGACGAAAACAGAGGCTTGACTGTATTTTATTTGGAGAGTTAACACACAAAAGAAACAGAATCCAGTGTTTATATGCCCCAGATGCTCATTTCTTCTTCATCGCTTATATCTACTATATGTACGCATTTTACATAGAGCGCCCTTTAACATTAAAGGGAAATGTGTGGCAAGACTGTCGAAAAATACGGACGTTAAAATATCCTTAATAAAGGGTCCTATTTGAGTGAAACGTTTGCCGTGTTCAGGAAAAAGTTGGTGTTTTTGAACAATACTCGATTAAAACACCCTGCAAAGCAGTCTGTCACGGCATCGTCAAGTATCTGCGCTCTGTATCGGAACTGTACGGATGGTACTCGATCTGAAGCAACATGCTGTCGGTTTATTTCCCAATACAGTCAAACCTCGGTTTTCGTCCTTAATCCATCCCAGAAAGCTGTTCGAAAACCGAATTGTTCGAAAACTGAAACCTTGTTTCCCATTGGAATCCATGTAAAAAAAAAATATTCGTTCCAAGTCAAGAAAACAACTTTTTTAAAACCACTTTTTAAAATAAAATGTTTATTGAACACGTCTGCTCACAATGGAAAGCGACACGAGGAGGCGTCACTTCCTCGTCTACCCGAGGAAGCGTCACTTCCTCTATAAGGAAGGCGAGAGGAGTCAAATGGTGCATTCAAGTACGCTCAATTTGTTCGAGAACCGAAATTTGTTCGTCATCCGAGGCATTAAAAAAAACGCTAAATTTTTGGCCGAAAACCGAATGGGTCGAGAATCGAGACGTTCGAAAACCGAGGTTTGACTGTATAATGCAGTGCAGTTTCCGAAGATGTTGTTCTCATATCATTGACCGAATAATGTACGTTTACTTTTTCTGACTGGCCGAGCGACATATTTTTTAGCTGCAGTGCATTAAAAAAAAATGTGTGGCATAACAAGCCTATGTATCAGTCATCTATACTGACTTATTAGTGTGGTGGCTGCATGACATGAGGCGAGGCAAGCCTGTGAGTGTGTGTGTGTGTAATTGGTGGTGGTGGGGGGGCGGGGGGGGGGGGGGCTGTTTGGGTTCAGAGCCGGTGGTGGGCTTGGCACGTTTTGTGAGCCTGGCTTTTGTCTCTCTGTCTATTCATAGCAGGAGAGGCACTCTTTCAGTCCTTCCGCGAACCCGCTGCCAAACTCCACTTCCTCCCCCGTCCATGCCCCCGCCCCCGTCCATGCCCCCGCCGCCAGGCCAGCCAGCCGAATGGAGGACAGGCCCGCCAGACTGGCCGCACACCTGCGTGAGTCTCACACACACACACAATTTATGCTGTACTTCTCAGCTGGGAGGTGTTGAAGCAGATGTTGGCTGCAAAACATCCTTGGAAAGTCACCGGGTCCAAAGTGACCCACGCCAGTCCGGCACTGATCATGAGGTGCACGTGTCACATGACCCCCCCTAAAAAGCGGAATAAAATGTACTGTACGGGACAACAACAAAAAAATAAAGCCACTGTAACATTATGATCAGTTTCAAGCTGGAGCTCGGTACTGTAAAACAAAAACAAAAGGAGTTTTTCGACGCTAGTCCTGTTTAATAAGCACGCGTGCGGTTTTATGGACGGGATCCCAAGAGTGACTCATGTCGTCAAACCAGTTGAGTCATGTCAATACTTTGAAGGAAACGATCAGCGGTTTGCCACCCCCTTGTTCAATACACTTTCGATTTTCATCTCATCAGCATGTTCATTGCCCCCCCCCCTCATAGCTAAAGACTACGTTAAAAGTGAACGATCTTCGGAATTACAGTCTATCCGCGAAAATTATTTGAATGTCTCGGATAGCACGTGAAAAGGCGGGACTGTCTTTGAGATGTTTTTATTGGCTTGTTATTGTACGGTGTAAACAAAGTAGCCAAACATTCAGGCTGTAGTAAGCTACTGTGTCACAATCAGGGAGTAGCCCGAAGTTCAAGGAAGTAGTAATTGTCACCCAAGGCATCATAGCGTTATTCACATTCAAATAACATTGAGGAAGCACTTTTTTTGGGGCGGCATGCCAGATGCGACAACAATACAAAGTGCGTAAGTGTGTTCGAATGGGCGGGGCCAAGCGTTGACAAGTGGCTAATGCTAAACGCGCTAGCAGCGTGGCTACGATTAGAAAGGAGCTATAGTTCAGAAGTACACCGTGTATCCGTCCGGCAATTATTTTCCCATAAAGCGACCGGCGATAGGATATTATAGTTCCCGTATTGATTGAAATCGGATTGGAAGTGAGCTGGAGCGGCTAAATTGATTTTATTGCTTCACCAACAGGAGAGCAGGTGGGGTTGGCGGGCGGCCAAGAGATAGTTGGCCGAACGTTTAATGAGTAACTCCGCGATGACCGATACATCCGTCAATATTTAACTTTTTCCGTTTTTTTCCGTCCATGTGGTGAGCTGAGGTCAAGCATTTGGCTGACACTCACAGGAAACTCTTCAGGCATTGTTTTAGGAAAAAAAAAAGGAAGGAAGGAGGGGTTTTTGCTTCTGTTTCCTGTCAAGTTAAAGCAATGGGGTCACTTCCGCGTGCTTTCGTTACTTCACGCCGACCCGGCAGGAAGCGACGGCTTCTTTTTGTCGAGCTCCAACACCTCCGCTCGGCCTTCCTTGGCAAACATGAGCGTGGCTGCAAATGAGGCGTTCCGCGTGAGTGAAGGAAGAGAGGAGTAGAAAGGGGGGCGGGGGGTGAAAAAAAAAAAAAGAGAAAGAAAAAGAATGAGGGAGGAAATTGCAGTGTGGGCAGAAATCCGCCTTCTCCATTTCCTGGAGAGGAAGTGGATTAGATGGGGTGGGGGGGGGGGGGGGGAGTGGGGGATTCACAGACAGGCTCCTCACACTGAAGAATGCTCAGAGCATTATTAACCCTGTCAGGCACTACAAACTCCCCAATTTTTTTTCAAAATGTAATCTGTAATACAGTTCGGGCTCGGCAATATCGGCCAAATTTCATATTTGGATACTGATGCCATATAACTGCAACCATGTAACATGTTTTTTTTCGTTAACCACAAAATAATCGGAAAATGTGTGCAAAGTGTGTTTTTTAAATTTGATTTGTCTGTTTTACTGATTTGTCATTGGAAGTGACAAAATCGGCATTTAAATTCACACGGTGCCACGACGGTTTAACGCTAAACAATGTTATGCTCCAACACACCTGCTTGTATGCGTGCGTGGGTGGGTGTGGGTGTGTTAACTGCATCTGGACTAATTTGTAGCATTACGCATTACGTAGCGTTAGTGCAAAGGCACGATGCTTCCAAACCCGACTTGGACCGGAACAAGGCAAAAACACCTCCAGTCACATCCGCACTTTGGCCGATTTAAATGTGTGGGTTGCCTGCATTGTCAAGCCTCCCCATATCGTATGTTGCATTGCATCCATATATATATTTTTTTTAATCCGCAAAAAAAAAGAGGAAAACACAGATTGCTCCAGAAATACCGTATTGGCCCGAATATAAGACGGCCCTGATTATAAGACGACCCCCTCTTTTTCAAGACTCAAGTTTGAAAAAAGACTTTTTGAACACCAAATTAATTTTTATACGGAAAATAATTACAGTACATCTGAAACAAATGATTATCACAATATATTTGAGAGAAAAGGCATCTTGAAGTGTACACCATAACTTCTCCTCAGCTGTTGGTTAACCTGGCCGATCTTCGACCCACGTTTCTCCATTTTCTATTATCTCTTCTTTCTTTCTTGCCGCTATTTTTTTAATTTTTCTTCTTCGTGCTACCGCTATTTTTATTTTTATTCTTCGTGACAGGGGTTCGCTTTCAGCCTGGGGAGTCAAGTTCAACATTCGCCTCAATGATATCTGGCGACATCTAGCGTCGTGAATGGGTATAATGTCTAGACCCCGAATATAAGACGACCCCCACTTTTTCTTATTTCAATGCAAAAATTACCGTCTTATATTCGGGCCAATACGAGGACGATAATCACGAGGAAAGTGTGGATCTATTGAAAAGGTTCATTTTCAAGATTAATTATCTTGCATGTTCACGTTTTGCTATTTGTACAATAACAAGCCCTAATTACAATAAACAACGTCCGATTTATTATGCATTGGTCTTCTACCCAATTGTACCCCCCCGGGAAAAAAATCCGAAATCACCCAAAAATTCCGAAACAAGAGCGCAAACTGATCCGTGGCGTTATAAAGTCCACTTTTCACGTTGCATCAAGCCAGATGTCAACATGTGGACGACCACTCACGTCTTGGCTCCCTGCCATATTTCCGCCAACTTCAAAGTGTACCAAACGGAATGTGTCACAAGATCCCCGATTGAAGCGACGTCCATGGCAACAAAACCAGTTACTCGCCACGCGCATGTCTGAGTGGGTGGATGAGTGAATATTTGTATAAAGCACGTGTAGGTGTAAGCGGTGAGTAACCGCATACATTTGCAGCACTAGATTTTTTTATTTTTTATGTTGGATGTCACGCATTGCACTTCATCGGCATGGTGTGTTTCTGAGGGGAAATTTCCTGCCCCTGGAAGCCGCTCTTGTCCTCAGGAATTTCCTGAGTGGGCAGACAGTGCTTCCTGAATAAATGTTGTTGTTGTTGTGAGTGTGTGTGTGTGTGTGTGTTTTAACTTGCTCGCTCTCGCTCTCCTCTGAAAGGGAAACTGTTCTCACATGCCAGAGAGCGAGCTGAATGGAGCCCCCCCTTGCTCTTCCTGTTCACGACACACTCCGCATTTTCAAAAGGGGGGGGGGGGGGCTGGCCGGTTTACGGCGAACTTCCTATCGAACACACTCACGCTCCAATCTTTGGAAAAAAAAATAAAACAACTGCCTGTCCCTTCCCGGTGAGCCGAATACTTTTTTTGTTTTTTTTTGGCATTGCTGCTAAAGAGTGACAGTAATAAGCAGGCTCCACTGTCATGTTACACGCGATAAACAAAGTGAACAGGATTTGCAGGAAGTTTCTGACACCGCCGCGGCACAATACAAACAACATTTTGTGCAACTGTACAAAAGGAAAATTAGACAGCGGCACCCAACTGATGGCGAATTCTTTGCGGCGTTGGTTGGTTGATTTCCCCATCACCTGAAAAACTTTTTTTTTTTTTTTAATGAGCGATATTTAGTTAATCGGCAAATCGACAAAGTGGATTTCTTTTTATGCACCCAGACAACCCGAAACTAAATTTTATTTTATTTTTTTAATTCTAGTTCCAACAACAATTTTGTATTTTCCATATGAGCGAAGAAAGCTAACGTGGCTAACAATGTTTTCGTGATACAAAAAAAAGCTACAAGAGGCTAGTTGTTTATTGACAGCTAACGTGGCTTACAATGTTTTCATGATACAAACAAAAAGGGCTTATAGAGGCTGTTTTTTTATTACAGCTAACGTGGCTAACAATGTTTTCATGATACAAACAAAAAGGCTTAGAGAGGCTGTTTTTTTGACAGCTAACGTGGCTAACAATGTTTTCATGATACAAACAAAAAGGGCTAAGAGAGGCTGTTTTTTTGACAGCTAACGTGGCTAACAATGTTTTCATGATACAAACAAAAAGCTACAAGAGGCTAGTTGTTTATTGACAGCTAACGTGGCTTACAATGTTTTCATGATACAAACAAAAAGGGCTTATAGAGGCTGTTTTTTTATGACAGCTAACGTGGCTAACAATGTTTTCATGATACAAACAAAAAGAGCTAAGAGAGGCTGTTTTTTTTGACAGCTAACGTGGCTAACAATGTTTTCATGATACAAACAAAAAGGCTAAGAGAGGCTGTTTTTTTGACAGCTAACGTAGCTAACAATGTTTTCATGATACAAACAAAAAGGCTTAGAGAGGCTGTTTTTTTTTTACAGCTAACGTGGCTAACAATGTTTTCATGATACAAAAAAAGGCTAAGAGAGGCTGGTTGTTGTTTTTTTTGACAGCTAACGGCTAATAACATTTTAGTGATACAAAAAAGGGCTAATAGAGGCCGTTCTAAAGTTTTTTTTTTAATTCTTAAACTAGTCTTTCCCTGGCTGTCTGTCTTCATCCTGGATCCGCTTTTTTTGCTAACTTTTTTTTCTTCCCGACCTCCTTCCTCCCTTTCTTTCCTCCTTCCTGCCTTCCTTCCCTTTATTCATGGCCCCCTGACGTCCTTCCTTCCGTTGCTTCAAACGACTTTTCAGCCTTCTTTCCTTTCCTCCCGGCCAAAATAAGAGTTGATTAAAAAAAATGTCTTATAAATGTTCCTTTCACTGAATACAAAACAACATTGGCGGCATTGTAAGTCATTCAGGCATCGCTAACTGAGGCTGAACTGCGTGGATCTTCCACAAGTTGCGACAAGCTAATCGCCGTTTCACCGAAGTGTCATTCGAATGAGATGAAATTTCAACACGTTAAAGTATGTCAAGGATTTTGACCTCCCTCGCTATTGTCGATGCTTGCGTTTCATTGCGGGGAAGGTGGCGCACAAAATGCTGACTTAGCTTGAACGTGGTCACTTTTGAGTGCACGCACACAAGAGCGGGACGGAAACAGGCAAGATTTTTTTTTCTTTCCCCCCACTCGTTGACGTAGTTCGCAAATATATCAAGCATGGAAAAAAAAAAGTGAACAAAAGGAAGAGTTGGAAGGGGCCTACAAGAGCTGGCGTGCTCCGGGTTTCTTGACAACAAACAATCAAGAACAGGTCGTGCTACTTCCTGGCCATAAAAAGCTGCGTGCCATTGATGATGCGTTTTATGTTTGTTTGGCCTGGACGCAGTCCAGTTCTGCTGGATGGGGATAAGCGCTTTCAAGAGCGCGTATATATGACACAAGGGGCTCGGGGGGGGGGGGGGGGGGGGTTGAAAGTAAAAGTGTGCGTCTGTTAGCGCTTGTATGAGCGGAACAAGCAAAGGGGATGTACGCCGGTGAGGAAATGACTCGCTCGCATGGCCACATGTCCCTGAGTCAGGGTGTCACAAAGTCTCTAGTGGACCTCCTTCTCCCTCTTAATTATTCCCTCTTCCTCCTACTCGGCTGAGAAACCCCCGCACCTCCACCCCTTCCCCAGCCCCTCGTCTGCTGAGATAGCGACGCCAATGTCCGCCTACTTCTGCTTTGAGAGGCAAGGCAAACATTTACCAAAGAACGGCGTTTGGAGCAAAGTCCCAGCTGTACTGATAGAGCTGTGTTTGTTTTTATTTATCCAGCTGAAGCCCGTTCACTCCGCGATGGCCAAGGCACATGTGGCACGTCGAGTACAAGTGTGTATATTTGCGTAGCGCTCGACACAACGGTGGATGTCTGAGTGATGGTTCCGACACCAAGTTTGTGTTGCCATTGGAATTTTCCATATGAATAAAGAAAGAGAGGTTGTTGGTTTTTTTTTTAATGACGGCTAATACAAAAAAGGCTAAGAGAGGCTGGGGTTTTTTTGGGCGGGGGACGGCTAAAGTAGCTAATGTTTTCATGATACAAACAAAAATGCTAAGAGAGGCTATTTTTTTTGGCAGCTAACGTGGCTAACAATGTTTTCATGATACAAAAAAAAAAGGCTAAGAGAGGCTGGTTGTTTTTTGACAGCTAGCGTGGCTAATAATCTTTTAGTGATACAAAAAAGGCTAAGATAGGCTGTTTTTTGTTTTGACAGCTAACGTCGCTAATAATGTTTTAGTGATACAAAAAAAGGCTAAGAGAAGCTGTTTTTTGGTGACGGCTAATGTGGCTAATAATGTTTTTGTAATACTAGAGAAAGGCTAAGAGAGGCGGTTGTTTTTTGTTTTTTTGTTTCTTTATGGCTAACGTGACTAATACCTTGGTTTTCGACCATAGTCCGTTCCAGAAGGTTGTTCAAAAACCCAATTGTTCGAAAACCGAAACCGCGCTCTTTTTAAAATAAAAATGTTTATTGAACACGTCTGCTCACAATGGAAAGCGACACGAGGAAGCATCACTTCCTCGTATTAGGAAGGCGAGAGGAGTCAAATGGTGCATTCAAGTACGACAGATTTTCGGTCGTAATCCGAGGCATAAAAAACTCTAAATTTTTGGTCCAAAACCGATTTGGTCGAGAACAAAGACGTTCGAAAACCGAGGTGTGACTGTAATGTTTTCATGATACAAAGAAAGGCTAAGAGAGGCTGTTTTTTTGACAGCTAACGTGGCTAATAATGTTTTCATGATACAAAAAGAAAAGTGGCATAGTAGGCCCAAGTGTTCATCAAAAATAAATTTGTACAAGCCGCTGCCATCGTGAAATGTCAATTGATTAAAAACCTTTCACAGATTAAAAAAAAAATTGGCAATAGTATGCTAACTGATTCGGTCCACTATCTGCTCATGAAATGCTACCGTTAGCCAAAAATGTCGACCGTCATCGGTCACCTTGTCGCTGTTTGACTTTCGGCTTAAAAACCAGCGTGGGGACGCATTTCTAACAGCATCGCATCGACCTGATACGATGAATGTCAAGTTCAACGGAAAATGTGACTTTTTTTTAGTTACTGGTAAACGGGGACGTCGTCTTAAGTGGTGGTCTGTAAGACCGCGTCATCCAAATTAAATGCGGACGACAGACAGACCGATGATCCCCCAATGTCGAGCATAAATGAGCCTTGAGACGTACAACTGCTTCTTGTCACTAAGGTACACCCTTGCTGTCGCTCTTTTTCGGACTAATTGGACATCCAGTATAGTCCGGTGACGAAAAAGCAGTAGAAAAGCTTAAGTCGGCAATATGGGACCCGGGCTCTTTTTTTTTTTTTCAGACGAGCCCTTTAAGCTTCTCTGTCGGACAAACCTCATTAACCGGTCTGGTCGCCGGCGGAAAGTCAAGAGCTTCTGTAACGGCGACGACGAAACGAGATAGCGCTGATCTCATCGTGGCTCGTTCGCCTCATTCGTCCCCCCCCCCCACCCCAGGCGTTGCCTCGGCAACGAGCGCGCCTGTGTATCTGCATGAGTCTTCAGCCCCCCCACACACACACGAGACACCACCGAGGGAAACTTGCGTGTGTCATCGCAAGATTGGGAGCCCACGGTTTTGAAACACATTAAAATATAAATCACGATATTCAAACCGCCCACACTCTCCATAAGAAGTTTAAAAAGTCCAAATAAAGAAAGAATGACATAATTAGCCAATATATTTCTGCTGTAAAGTTTAAGGAGAAATAATTGCAAGAGACAAATGATTTGCATGTAATTAACATTTGTATTGTTGGGAGTATTAAAACGACCAAAAATAATGTTAAAAAGTGATGTTAGTTTTTTTTTAAATTAATCGTGCGATTAATCGTGAGTTCAGTTAACTCTTTCAGGGACAGCGGTTACGAGAGTGGATTTTTTTTTCCCATGCCTAAAAAGGAATAAAAACACTTGAGTAAAAACACTCCTGATGTAGGTTATCGTTATTTATGCGCGGAAGGCTTCATTTACGCAAAACAGACTCATGACAGACCAGACCAGAACTGGAAAATCGAGAACATAACCTGTGGCCAAAATCCCAATTTAAAAAAAAAAATTTTTTTTTTTTACATTTGCATTTATTTTGCATGCTACAGTGAAACTCCTCTACAACGAAACCTACATGGGCGATACCCCCCAGTGTGAAAAAAATCTTCATGCATTAATGTGTGTGCGTGTTTACATCCGAGATCAAATTTGCTACAGTGAAAAACCCCCTGTTGTGAAAAATGTCTTGCTGCAAACACGATTTCGTTGTAGAGGAGTTTCACTGTACTAAATTCGAGTGCGTGGTAGCAAGTCGTGCCATCGTCAACTGTCATGGAAGTGAATGACTTTGCTATTGACCCATTTCGACCCTCTCCCTCATAGCCACGGTTAGACGAGTTATGTGACGTCCCAGAATAGGTACGGTGGCCCCGCTCTGAACTCTAGCCTAGTGTCGGTTTCCTCTTCTGTTTGTCTTTCTAACCCCCCCCCCCCCCCAATTGTACATCTTTGCGGCAACGCTCCCCTTCGTTATTTTTCTTTCCGTCCATCTTTCCCACACTGACTTTATAAGCCTACCGGTTGTGCTCGTGAACCTTCCCGCTGGAAGTTTCCTGTGCTGAAACGAAGCTCGAGCTGGATTACTTCCTGTCGAAACGCGTTGTGGGACAGGTTGTATTTTTTTTGCCTTTTTCCTTCCTTCTCTCCCCACTCGCCTGCGTGCTCTCCTCGTACTTCCTCCTTTGGGCTCGGCACAGATGGCCGAGAGCAACATACCGGATCTAAAAGGGCTTTTTTGGCAGAGCGGAAAGCGCCGCTGACCCGTGACCCGCTGCCGCCTACCGGGCTTTGCTACCCAAACAAGTCGCCGTGAGAGACTCGTCCGCAGCTCACTCTTGCAGTAGGGTTTAACAAGCTTGAAAGAGAAAAAAGAATGTAATTCCGACCCCCTCACCTCTGAATAGTGCAAATTAATTGTTTTCAAGGTCCTGGTTTAAAAAAAATAAATAAAGCAAGAAAGTAACCTGTATTCCAAGTAATGATTAAGCAAAAAAAAAGACTGAAAAAAAATGCAATTCCGACCCCCTCACCTCTGAATACAGTATTGCAAATTAATTGTTTTCAAGGTCCTGGTAAAAAAATAAATAAATAAATTTTTAAAAAACAAGAAAGTAACCTGTATTCAAGTAATGATTAAGTAAAAAAAACAAATAAAGTAAAAAAATTTAAAAAAGATTGAAAAAAAATATGCAATTCCGACCCCCTCACCTCTGAATATTGCAAATTAATTGTTTTCAAGGTCCTGGTAAAAAAAAAAAATAATAAATAAAAAATTTAGAAAAGCAACAAATTAACCTGTATTCCAAGTAATGATTAAGTAAAAAAAAAAATAAATAAGTTTTTTTTTTAAAACAATGGAAAAAAAGATGTAATTCCAACCCCCTCACCTCTGAATATTGCAAATTAATTGTTTTCAAGGTCAAAAAAAGGTCACAAAAAATGAAAAAAGCAAGAAAGTAACCTATATTCCAAGTAATGATTAAGTAAAAAAAAAAAAAAAACGAAGGGGAAAAAAAGATGTCATTCCGACCCCGCTGACCTCTGAATATTGCAAATTAATTGTTTTCAAGGTCTTGATACAAAAACAAACAAACAAACAAAACCAAGAAAGTAACCTGTATTCCAAGTAATGATTAAGTTTTTTAAAAAATTAAAAAAAAAAAAAAAAACAGGGAAAGAAAAAAAAAAATATATATATATATATATATATATATGTACTGTATATATTTTATATAATTACTTATTTTTTTTGCAACAAAAAAAAATTGATCGGGACATACATCAAGTTTGACAGGCCCGCCCCACCTATGTGAACACAGATGCCATCTCGGTGTCTTTTCGTGCGGCATCGATCCGCCCTCCGTGAAAAGTTCCCTTTTGTTTGAGGGGGGGGGGGCTGCGGCGCTGGGTTAGCGACAGGCGGCTAGAGTAGTACTCCAATTACTGTCGTGACACTGACGTCGACGACAGCTGTCTAACGCCCTTGGGGGGGGGCGGAGGGAGAAGTGTGAGATGACTCGTCTGCTTGCGTGTACGTGTGGAGGGGGATGGGGGCGGGGGCTGGGGGGGGGGGGATAAGAGTTGAGAAGGTCAGCCTGAGTCACAATGTCAATCATTGAAATTACACAGAGGGCAAAAAAAAAAAAAAATTACATGGCAGGAACGTGTTTGCATTGCCTGGAATAAATAAGAGTGGGGGGAGAAATAAAAAAATGTATCATCCCTTGGCAGACAGTGTGGAAATGACAACCAGTCTGAGAAGTACAACTCGTAGGACGGACAACCAACGACGTCACTCGAAGTACACGATTCGAGAGACGTCTCAACAATCCATTTTGCTCATCGACTTTTGTGGTTTTTTTTCTATTTTTTGAAGAGATTGCCGTGGCATGACATCATTTCGAGTACACCAACGATCCATTGCTTCCCGTTTCTTCCATTTCCTTTCCCCTTCATGAGTCGTCGCGAATAAAGCGAGCCAAAAAAAACCCATTCGACGCCATAAATAAAAGAACAAGTCTGGCCATGGTTTTCGCATGCCGCACCGGTTTTGCCCTTGTTATTAGTTTTCTACCTTCTCCTCTTGGATTCTTTTTTTTTTTTTTTTATTCCAATGTCCTCGCCCTGTCTGAGCGACTTTTCTTTATCACCGCCGTTCCCGTAATTGCTCCCTCCTTTTATCTCCACTTCCTCAATATCCTCTTTACTGCCTCTGCCTCCTTCCTTCCTCTCTCGCCCCCCCCTCCCTCCCACTCACCCTCACCCCCCCCCCCCCATCCGGCCTTTCCGTCTTCCTTCCTTCCTTCCGCTGGCAGCCAACCGTTCCTTCCCCGCTGCGTCGACTTCACTCAACACCCCCCACCCCACCACTGTTTGTTCTCCCTTTTACCAACTTCTCCTTTCCTTCCCCCCGTCCCCCCCCCCCGACCCCCTTTTTACAGGTTTGCAGCCGGTGTTCTGGAGCAGAGACGACGTGGCCCAGTGGCTGCGATGGGCCGAGAAGGAGTTTGCCCTGCGGCCCATCACCAGCGGCTCCTTCCAGATGAATGGAAAAGCCTTGTTGCTGCTCACCAAGGAGGACTTCCGCTACCGCTCGCCGCACTCTGGTAACCCCGCCCCTCCTGACCCCGCCTCCCTTTCTCTTTCAAAAACAAAACAAAAAATACAATTCACCACTCTTAATAAACTGGACTATTACTTCAAAAGCGGTAAGGTAAAATGAGTCGAGTGAAAATCACCCCCCCCCCCGTCGCCCCCCCTCCGCCAAGTTCCCGAAACATTAGCTTCTTACAGCTTGAAAGCGACATCAACAAATCAATAAAGTCATCCAAGAGAGGACGCTATTAGAGCGAGGCTGCAGAGTGGGGTTTGGAGGAATTAGCGGACAGTTAATCAGGAAGTACCAACCTCAACCGTTGCCGCGGCAACACCGGGCGGTTGAAAGCAGACTGCCGGATTTCTTTTCAATATGAAACGGGAATCGAAAGTACAAGTCGATGACGCAGGTGTGATCCAGTCAACGGCGCAATAAGATGCATCGAGACGAAGGCTTCCACAATGTTGTTCTAGTTTCAATTTTAAAAAAAAATTAAAAATCTACATCGAAATAAATGTGTACGGCACTTTTTTTTTTTTTGAGAACCAAATTCTTCTTCCACTCCCATTTCCTTCTTTTGGGTTAGTTACCACAGTAATCCCTCGTTTATCGCGGTTAATGGGGACCAAAACCACCCGCGATAATCGAAAATCCGCGAAGTATCGAAACCCCCCGTATATGTAAATGTGTATGAGTATAAAAAATATTTATAAGGCCAAATTTAATGGTATACATGCACGTAGAAATACATTTTGTAGTAATTAACATTATGTAATGCTATATACTAATAGATTTAAACATGTATAAGTTATGTTAGTTTATGAATAACAAAATACAGTAAACATATAAAAAAAAAAAAGATTTTTTACATCCGCAAAAAGTCTGCAAACGGTCCCCGAGAAGCTGCGAAAGTCAGCAAAACAACAGCGAGTCGCATAGAGCAACATATACAGTACTGTACTACATGTATATGAAAAAAAAATTACATTCTTAAAAAATGAAATATATATATATATTTTTTTTTTGTCCGCGAAAAGTCCGCAAACGGTCCGCGAGAAGCTGCGAAAGTCAGCAAAACAACAGCGAGTCGCATAGAGCAACATATACAGTACTGTACTACATGTATATGAAAAAAAAATTACATTCTTTAAAAAATAAAATCTCATGTAACAATATGGGCACCTGCGGCTTATAGACAGGTGCGGCTTATGTGTGTACAAAATGTTTTTTTTCCTTTAAAAATGTAGTGGTGCGGCTTATAATCAGGTGCGGTCTATAGTCCAGAAATTACGGTATATATTTTTTGTATATGAAAAAAAAATTCTTAAAAAAAAAACAATTTATTTTTTTTTAAGTCCGCAAACGGCCCGCGAGAAGCTGCGAAAGTCAGCAAAACAACAGCGAGTCAATAGAGCAACTTATACAGTACTGTACTACATGTATATGGAAAAAAAAAAAAAATTTTATTAACATATTTGAAAAAAATCCACGATGCACTGAAGCCGCGATAAACGAACCGCGAAATAGCGAGGGATCACTGTATTCAACTGTACGTTACTGGCGTGACATTCATGGGAATATGATTGATGAGTCATTTCCGTGCTTCATGTAAATAGGCTTGAACTGCCCCCCCCCCACCCCCACCCCCAATCTAAAATAGGAGGTTGTCCAGAGATAAACCCGATGATTGATCGGCGCTTTATTTTCCTTCTCCCTCATCGCCAAATTGGACGAGAAGTCATCATTTGCCGATCGTTTATTTGCTTTAATGGCGCACTTCAAAGTGATCCGAATTCTCTTAAATCAGGAAGCAGCAATTTTTCCGGTCACCGCCACTCACCCCGCTTAAAAGTGAGAACTGAAAGTAGTGTGTTTGTGTGCCCGCCCGCCCGACCGCGCGCGTGTGTGTGTGTCCTCCATCACTTCCTTTATGAGACTCATTTCCTTGTGATGGTAAAAGCTCTCTATTTTTTTTTTTTTTATTATTCTGAGCAGTCAAACATTATCTCGTTGTTCCTTCTTCTTGATGCCAAGTTATTTGTTAAACCTGTTTTGGTCCCATTTGGCCGCCGAGAAGTCAACACGACGCTGTTAATCATTCAGTTGAACTTCCCGTTTCGGCTTTGTCCTCGGCCGTATGGGCCACTTCAAGGAGAACGACGGGGCTTGTAAAAAAAAAAAAAAAATTGCACTACGTCTCATTTAGTTCTAGTTCCGGATGCCACGCTAGCTAGCACAATTTGGCGCAATACTCTATAATCGGCACAGTCCCCTCCAAAAGTATTGGAATGGCAAGGTCAATTCTTTGTCGTCGTACACCGAATATCTTTTGTCATTTTTGTCGCGGCCCACATTGAAATGACCGTTTCCCTCTAAATTACCTCTATACAGTGAAACTCCTCTACAAGGAAATCATGTTTGCAGCAAGAAATGTTTCACAGCAGGGGGTTTTTCACTGTGGCAAATTTGATCTCAGACGTAAACACACACACACACACACACATATGCACGAAGGTTTTTTCACACTAGGGGGTATTTTCGCCCATGTAGGTTTCGTTGTAGAGGAGTTTCACTGTATAAAGAAGTCAGGAAGAACGTTTTATTTGACTATTGTATAAGTTAGGTCATGAGTGGTTTGGTCACAAGAAAATGCTTACAATATTTCTCTTATTTCTTACAGATGAGAAGTTGAAATTTTGGTCCAGATTTTAGCAAGAATCACAAAAGTTGACATGTTTGATTTGCTTTCACCGGCCATATAAAATGATGCGGCGGGCCAGAATCTGGCCCCCGTGCCATGAGTTTGACACCTGAAGAATACTGCGCGATTTTGAGATCAGAGGAACAAATATGAGACGGAATTTCAGGCTCGGCGCTTTTGTTTCACGGCAGCGACATCGAGATGTGCTCAACTTTTGTTTGAAGTTTTCAAGTGAGCAAAAGAATTTTGGAACAGTGACTTGACGGGTGGCTCGGGACGCTCAAGGCATCGACGGCAGCCGGTGAAGTCGATTCGGTCGCAAGCTAGATGACAGTTAGCGCTTTGTATACAGCGATGGTTGCTTTAAAGTGCTCTATAAATGCAGTTAAGTTGAAAAGTGGGTGGCAAAAAAAATATATATATATATATATTTTTTAAATATTTTAAAAAATTGACCTTGCTGTTGCAATTCTTTGGGAGGGGCCTGTGAAAAGCCGAACAGGGAAAAGGTCATGATCCTTCCATTATTACGCAAGCTTCACACTGCCCAGAAATCACAGAACTCATCGTCTTCCTCAGAAATCCTCTTGTAACTTCCCGTTTTCTAAAAGTCCATCGTACGACGGGTGAATTATTTATTTTTTTTGCCCCCCTCCCACCTCCCACCCCCCACCCCCGCAGGTGACGTCTTATATGAGCTGCTGCAGCACACCCTGAAGCAAAGGAAGCCTCAAGTGTTCTACCCTTCTGGCTACTTCCCGGGAAACTCCTTCCACATACTGCCTGAGAGCTCGACGCAGCACCTGAAGCTCGAAGGTCAGCGCCCCCCCCCCCCCCCCACACGTCACTCGACAGACCGACCAGATCGAATTTCAAAGTCACCCGTCACCAATGACAACCGTTCTCGACGCGAACGCCAACTAAGCGCACGACGCAGTCGCCACCGAAAGCTTGACTTGCCCAGTGCGAAACCTGTTCCACGAGGAAATGCGAACACACGCTAGAGGAAAGTGTCGCCAAATGATGGCACTGTTGGAAAATACCTGTCGGCTTACTCATTTTAGGGGACGGAGATTGATTGGAACGAATGGTGCGCGCGAATCACGTAACCTCGGCGCCATTAAGTGGAGCCAACGTCTTTGGGGTAACAGTGACACCTAGTGGGGACAGTAGCAATAGCAGAACAGGCTTACAAAAAACCGTTGAAAGCAGCATTCTTTGACGACTTTGTCGATAAATTCGGGGCTTAAGAAGTACAGTCCACATGTTTATATTCGTTGGCATTAAAGTTGCCCGATTTTTTCGACTTTTTGTCGACTCGGCCCACAGAATTTTGTGACAGTGTCGGAGTGAATGCTTAAAAGGCTACAAGTCATTGTTGATTTGCTTTTGTTTTAGCATCAAGCTAATCTATGAAACCGAAACATAGCATACATCTGATTTAATCTACTGCGTGTTTGTTTAAAACCCCAAAACACACACAAGCACAGGAAGAGGACTTGGCAAAAAAAAAGAAAAAGGTCTCATATTAAAAGTTTAAAATCGTTCAGCCCACCATTGAACCACCCAAAAATGAATGTCAGTCAAAGCGCATGAGCTCACATTGTCATTAATTGTAAAGCAGAAACAAAAGCATCACTCAGGACACTGTGAAGCAATTTTACACCACTGGCCAAGCCAGTTTTTGTGTTGTTTTTTTTGGCACGTATTCCCGGCGTACAGAAACAAGTTTCCACACATCACGCTGTCGTCGTGCCAAATTAGCCTCAGCCTAATGGAGGAACTCGCACAGTTGAAATGAATCACAATGTCGAGCAGTCGTCGCAATTATCTAGCATTGTTCTGACAATAGCGCTCGAAGTTTGGCGACAAATTGCCACACCGCGATGACCCGAATTGCTACTCCGCTGCTAACCCGATTGTTGTCTATGACAGAAACGGTACGCCGGGCGCCATGTGCTACGGAGCCCGCCCCCCAGCACCCGCCGACCATCGAGTTGCGACACCGCTCCCGCTCGCCCCACCACCCGCCGCCGCGTCAATCCCCCCCCGGGCCAAACCACCAACATGCCGCCGCCGAGGACCACATCCAGGCTTTCTCCCAGCTGCCAGACAGTAACCACCACTTGCCCGAGGACGGGTACCCTCTGCCCGTTTCCCCCAGCGCCCCCAACGGCCGCTGCGGGACCCCCAAGGAGGCGCCGAGTTTGGGCAGCCCGGGAGGCCAGGAGGTGGGCCCGCCTCGAGTCATCCAGCTCATGCCAGGAACCATCATGAACCCTGTGTTCCCGAACACGAGCAGGAGCGGCGGCGGGACCGCCTTGGACTTCAGGCACGGCCGCGGCGTGCATACGGAGAACGGCCGCGAGGCCAAAGTGGATAGGACTCATCAGGTGACGCCGACCCACCAGCCAATGCCACAGCATCTTCTCCAGCATCAAGAGGAGGCGCTCTACAGGAACTTTCTCATGCCCGTGTCTCCGCCGGAAGACCACCAAATGCCTATCGGGCGGATAGCAGGTAAACTGCGTTGCGCCGTCGGATAAATGGATGAAAACCTGCCAGTATTTTTCCAAATATTTTATGTTGGACACTTGCCATTTTTGAAAAGGCGGTTTATTTTTGAAAAGGCTATTCCGGGAAATAATTGTGAGGGAAAAAAAACACTTTTAGTCTTTTTTTAAAAAGAAATTTGTAGATTTATTTTTGCCGTATTTTTCTTGAGCATATCATAATATATTTTGCATAATATAATATGCAATATAGTAATATTGATGAACTAAGGGTTCAGCAACAGCTTGTTATTTTTTCATTTAATTTTATTTATTTCTTATTTTTTTACTGAAATGTCACAGCGATGGTCCAATCCATATTAAACTTTTTTTTTTTTTTAAAGAAAAAAAAATATCTCAAAAACCTGATGTGCCAGGGGGGAAAAAAAAAAGAAAAGGAAAGACATTTTTTTTTAAACTAGTGTCAAAGAATGATTTCGGGACACAAAGTTATCGCTGAGTAAAATGTGTCGTCATTTAATTCACACCCCACCCCCCAAAAAAATATATTGTGATGGCAATCTACCGGTAATTATGCTTTCTTTTCAAGCCCCTCTTGTCAAATATTTAAAAAAATAAATAAATCTGTTTTACAAGAATCAATATCCAAATTATTACACATAATTATTGTACATAAATGTTTTGCTTATTCGAAAAATAAAGGCAAATGAAGCCATGAATTAATTTGACGGACGCTCAAGCGTGGCGTAAACAAAGTGAGTTAGTCGCGAGTCGGATTAGAACGGTCTCGTGTGGCTTTTGAAAGAAAGAAAAAAAAAACAGATGTAAATATTTGCACTCAAAGCGCAAAAACTCGGCACGATAAAAATAAATATACTGTACACGACGTATATGCAAAGAAAAGAAAATGACCAAAGTTAAGCAGTTTTGACATTTGCCACGAGTAGAAATTCCAGTGATCCGTTCCGAAGCAATAAACAGAAAAAAGACGCCTTCCAAATTTGGCATCGACCAGAGTTGTTTGTGAATCACCCTGCCAAAGTTTAGGCTTCAATATTCCAAAAATGAATGTCCAAAATCAAGCTGTGTCTCCTTCCAACGCAGGGGGTAAGTGGAAATGTAAAAAAAATAAATAAAACATTGATAATTCCCACGGCATTTCTGGGTTTTGAAGAACCGCCACACAACAAGAAACAAATTGAGGACTAGAGCAAAAAATTAAAAAAACAATTAAAAAAAAATTAAAAAGCACAGAGAGCACATTTTTGTCCCGTTTTCCCCATGACGACATTCAATTCCGCCGGGTACCAATTGCTCATTGGTTCCGTTTTTTGTTTTTTTTCCTGGCAGACTGCCGGCTCCTGTGGGACTACGTCTACCAGCTCCTGTCAGACAGCCGCTATGAGAACTACATCCGCTGGGAGGACCCGGAGAGCAAAATCTTTCGCATCATGGACCCAAATGGTCTGGCCAGGCTGTGGGGCAACCACAAGGTAAAAAAATAAATAAAATAAAGGACTCAATTTTGTCTATTTGAGATCCTATTTCGATATTCTGACCACCTGGCATTTCTTTGGGTTTACAGAACAGGACCAATATGACATATGAGAAGATGTCACGAGCACTGAGACACTACTACAAACTCAACATTATCAGGAAAGAGCCCGGGCAGAGACTTTTGTTCAGGTAAAGAACGCTTTTTTTTTTTTTTCCCGCAGCCTTTCCGTTAACAACCGCGTAACAAATCGATGGCTTTGGGCAGGTTCATGAAGACCCCAGACGAGATTGTGAACGGCCAGACGGACCGATTGGAGCACCTGGAGTCCGACACGTACGAACAAATTTACATCAAAGAGGAGTGCTGAGGAACTTTTTCTTTTTTTTTTTAACTGCTGCAAAAGCCGCCGATGCCTTTTCAAAGCAGCTTGAACAATCGTCGTTGAACCTCAAAGGTCAACATTTGCTGTTGGCAGTCCCCCGCCCAACCCGATACAGAGATATTCCAATATTTCCAAATATGGATAATTGACTGTAGGTTTAATTTGTCTTATGGACAGCGCTGAATATATCTATTTTTTTGTGAACTGCAAAAGCAAGCCAATCAATTTTTGTGCTTTTTTTTTTCTTCCTTTTTTGTAATTTTATTTCACATGCATTTCCTGTGGCATTGTGCGTGTGTGTGTGTGTGTGTGTGTGTGTGTGTGTGTGTGTGTGTGCGTGAGTGTGCAGGATGATTTGACGATAGAATAAACTTTTTTTCTAATCGAACTGCACTTTCTTTTTGTGAATTTTGCTTTGAATAAAAAAAAAGGGGGGGAAAAGTTGAGTGGTGTAATTTACGGAGTCGCCACTTGAGGGCACTGGTGTACAATTTAATGTGAAGCTTCCCACTACAGAAACGCTTCCGGTTGTTGGAATACGGCAAATGATTGACTATGATATATATTTATATTTAAAATGTGAGTTTCAGAATCGTTAAAGATTGTTACAAATCCAACCAAAGTGTTTTGAATTTTAGCGAATATTTTGACACGTGATAATCACTTCAAAATTCGGTTTTCATATTGGACGTGGTCATTTTGAAATCGGGGGAGCGGCGTGGGTGGATGGGTGGGTGTTGGGGGGTCCGGAAGGGGGGGGCGAGGGGGGTCGTCGTGTATGACGCTGCACTGGAATCCGATTACGCGCGCTCCGGAGTGCTCATAAAAGTTAGTGCGCGCACACCGGAGCTGTCAGACTGAGCCGAGACGCGGCTCAACCACCAACCGGATTCCTTCGTGACGCAACCGGCAACCGACCAGACCACGCATGCATCCAAAACCCCCTCGGGAACTGTTTCCAAAGACGCGTACAGGATTTTTCCTCCTTTCCACCCAAGCTTTGAACCAGTGGGATAATTTTTGAATCCATTTTTTTTTTTTTGGGCGTTTGGATGAGATGCCATCGGTGATGCGTTGAAGGACCAAAAAAAAAAAAAAAAAAAAAAAAAAAAGCAGAAGCTGAGAAGAAGTCGTCGCAAGATTTGACGCGCGTCTCCACGTTTGCAGCCCGCCGGATGGTTTAAAAGCGTGTTGATGCGTGGGAAGGGAGTGGGACACTTCCAGGTGAGAGCCGTTCGTTAAACATCGCATCACGTCGTTGTGCGCACTTAACGGCGAAACAATTACCAGCAAAATGAACGTTTAACCGCCGAGCCACGGAGAGAACTGAATTATTCACGCGTACCTGCAATTTATTAGTTGTGTGTGTGGGGGTGGGGGTGAGGGGGGGGGTGACTTTTTTTTTCTCTCCCTCTCAAGTCAACACCAGATGATTTATTTATGGCAACCCTCGCTCTCAAGTGTGGTTTGATTTGCATCGCGAGTGACAGGCTCACACTTGAACTTAGTCGCAATGTTAAAATTTGAGTTTGCAAAATGCGGCTGCAGAAATTCACCGGTGCGCTCCCCGCTCGTAACAAATATCAGCCAAAATTAATTTGAGTATATTATTTTATAATACAAATTTTTTTTTTCTGGGTTGGTGTGTCAAGATTGATGGCGGCTTGTAAATGCCACTCGGTGCTCGCGTGGAAGTCCATTCATTTGAATTGTGATTTACCGATTTCACCTCCAGTCGCTCGCCTGTAGCAAATATGAAGTCCTCTTGATGATGAAATGTAGCGGGCGGAGGCGCGCCAGACTGCTGCAGCTGCTATACTTCCCCGCCGCACATATAATAGCCATGATAAATAACAAAGAGGGAGCAAATTGAAAGGGAAGGAGAGAAAACCGGGTGCAGGGAATGGAGACAATATGTATCCTGGCAAATATAAAGCCGTATTAGTCAAGGGGCTTCAATTCCGAGCATGCAATCCAATCTTCCGCAAGTACTCTCTTGGCAGTAACAGCGCATAGAAAAGCACTGTAATCTTAATTTATAACCGCCCGTTTGATTGCACCTGTTGCTTTGATACGGCCGCATAACACACACATACTGCTTGACCAACGACATTTCTAAATAGAATCATTCAAATCATGAAGAAGTTTTTGTCACATCAAATCATTGTGCTGCTCCCTCTTGTGTGCCTGCCTGGGCCACTGGTGGCAGTATAAAGCACACGAAAGACGTCACTCCTCACCCAGCTCATCAGTACGGCACTAATATTAGTTGATTTACACAGAGGATAAAGAATATATGACTGGGGCTTGTTATATACAGTACTGCTAAAAAAAAAAATTTTTCTAAAGTCGCAAACCATTTTTTTGTGTGGGTGTGATACAAAATGAAGTAATTGCCCGGATGCAAGGGCCCACAACATGTCTTTTGACGGCTGCTTCTAGGCGGACAAAAGCGTCCTGCTGCTTTCAGAAACTCCTCTCCATCGTCATGGTGGAAGATTTTCTTCCCCAGAATAATCGTCACGGGTTAATTGTTTTAATCTCATGCACCCTCCCCCTATACTTCTACAGTCAAACCTCGGTTTTCGTCCATAATCCGTTCCAGAGGGCTGTTTGAAAACCGAAATTGTTCGAAAACCGAAACCACGCTCTTTTGAAAATAAAAATGTTTATTGAACACGTCTGCTCACAATGGAAAGCAACACGAGGAAGCGTCATTTGAGGAGTCAAATGGTGCATTCAAGTGCGCTCAGTTTGTTCGAGAACTGAAATTTGTTCGTCATCTGAGGCATAAAAAACTCGAAATTTTTGGTCGAAAACCGAATTGGACGAGAACCGAGACGTTCGAAAACCGAGGTTTGACTGTACTTGTTCTGCAGCATAATCCTGGCTGATCCCTTCGCACACACTGCCACCTGCTGGACAGATTTCAAAAATGATTTACAATGCAGACAAGCTGATCCTTAGTCAGAGGCTGCGCCGGACGCGTCTGCAAACTATGGCGCAAAAAAACAATGACAAAAAGCAAATGACTTATAAATACGTCATAGGTAGACAGCGGTAGCGGGTTTTCGAGACATGGGGATTGGATGATTTAATAAACTACTTCTGTTCGCTTCGCCTTTGAACGTCTTCGGCTGTTCTGTTTGTAAATGATTTTAGGGCTTATGCTCTTCGTTGTGTGACGCACATTAGTTAGCTTGTGTATGAAATGCGCTATATAACTACATTAGCTTTGCCTATTGCTAGCTAAAATGACCACCAACACAAAGGCTGAGCTGGATTATTTGTTTCCACGGGGGCTGGTGACTAGAGTACAAGCGAGTAACATTTTCCGATACTTTCGGAACCACCGCAGTTGTCAATCACGGATGTGGACGCTAGCATGTTAGCATGTTAGCCATGTGGTCGCTTGAAATACAGAAGATGTCATTCTTCTTGTTTTTTTGTGTTTAGTTGAAGAGTATCTCAAGGCACCACTGTACTGAATGTACTTTTGAAGATTTTTTTTGTCTGCTGGTGCGCAGTGAGAATTTCTCATATTGGCTCAATAAAGGGTAAGGGGGGGGGTGGGGGGGGGGGGGGGACTGGCCTATCCGATGCATCCAGAATGTGTAGTGCCATTCTTGATTGCAAATTCGTGGCCAGGTGTCCCACTACTTTGGCCCGTTTTTGTGTGTCCTATTCTCAGAGCACAACTGGCAGCCCTGGCGGACTCCAATTAGCCGGAAGCATGGAATTAGTAACAGCTCCTTCACTGTGAATGATGAGGGCTTGAAAGCCGCGGGCTCGGCGCCGTGGGTCATGTTGGTCCTCCTCCAGCTGGATGACACCAGCCAATGTCAGTTTGTTTTTTGTTTTTTTTTTGGGGGGGGGGCATGTCTCGTGAACTGGTCGCCATGTTGCTTTCGCCGTCAATACAGGTGATGACGGCGCTTTGTGGTCAGGCACTCTTTGCCAAGCGGGCTTAAAAAAAAAAAGCAGCCTGTGAACAGCTGTGGCAGCCTCCAGAATTTGTCCATTCTGACCGATGAATACACACAAAAAAAAAACTGCTGCCCACTGGCTATTTACACTTCTTCGGACCACTCTCCGCTAGCCCGCAAGACGGGGGTATGCGCGGAAAATGCTAATCGCGGTTCCTGGAATACTGGCAACCAGCGGCGCTTTTCAAAGTCAATTCAATCATTGTTCTTATTTTACGCTCGGTTTGCAACACCGTTTGGAAAAAAATCAAGAGCGGGCTAAACTGCTGATATACTTGCAAAGCGCGTTGGCGGGCAACTAGAATATAGATCGACAATTCCAACACTTGCATTTAACCCTTTCGGGGACAGCGGTTACGACCGTGGACAGCGTACAGTGTTATTGAAAGGTTACGGGGCGCATGAAAGATAAAATGACGAAAAAATGCGTTCAAAACACAAAGTCGGTTGATTAGAGACAGTGATTTGAGCGACCATTTTATATATATATTTTTTTTTCAAGAAATGAGCCGTGGTCTCAAAAATGAGTATCTTCAAGTTGAAGTCAAACTACAACATGCGTTTAAAAAAACAAAACGAAAACATAGCTATGCCTTTAGCAAAGTCTGTTTAGCTTAATGCTAACAAACGACCTTAAAATGTCATCGACAGGCGAATGACTAGCACCAGATCCGAAAGCAAATGATCGAGCCACATATGCATATATTCTTTATCCTCTGTGACCTGTGAAGAACGACTACAACAAACAGCCTTTTTCTCCCCAATTTTGTAACGTAAGTGTACAAGATTTGGAGCCTGTATGATCAAAGATATGCAGTAAACCGTTTATTCTTCCGCGACGTACATTTCTATCGTCGTTACTCGGCGTGGGCACCCTTCATCTGCGACACCGAGAGTCGAATTTCTTGGCCTGATTGGCGTCCGCTGCGCATGTGTTTGATGCAAGTACGAAGCGAGGTCGTCGTCACCCCCCCCTCCCACAGATCCACGCTCATCCACATTCCGTTTGATCTGCGGCGCCCTTCCGTCTCCCTCTGTTTCGTGACGTGTTAACGCACTAATTCACCAGCGGCTCGATAAACTTCAGCTTGGCAGAAATCTTGCGCCAAGACTAATTACGCTCTTGCGATCTGAAGTCCGGAGTGCTGAGAGCAGGATTTTTGGAGTCCGAGATGGTTTTGGACTGGGAGGCCCACGACTTTGCCCAAATTACTTACTGCAGCTAGCAAATGGAGAGGGAGAGAGAGAAAAAAAAATCGAATATGGGAATGTGTGGGAAGAGGAGTGATGTCCACCGAAGTGAGGCGCGGGGAAACCTGGAGGTAGTCTTCCTCCTCCGCTTCATATTTTTGCATCAAATTGAATCACTTTCAACTACAGGAGTGACATCGGCAGAGGCAGCGGAGGATGATGGGATAGTGGGAAAAAAAAAAGGTTCCTGTAACTCTCCTTATGTATTATAGATTCGTTCAGTTTTTATTTTTTATTGCGTTTTAACTTCTATTTTACTTTATTTTATTGTTGATCCTGTTTATGTAAAAAAAAAAAGTGTGAAAATTATATATTTCATATCTACTGATAAGAAATTTTGCCGTGGACAAATTCTACAGTTTAAGGCTTTTTGACCCTTTAAGGCCACCTTACTCGAGTTCAAAGCGTGAACTTAACTTGGATTCGGTGGATCGATAAGACCACGTCAAATTTGCTCGACTGTCCCGCGGTGCTCAACTTTTGATTGGAACTGGAAGAGAAGTATCACGATTTTGACTTTATTTATTTATTTATTCACCCGCACTTTTAGCTCGCCAGATAACGCACCCGGATAAAAAAAATGTGTTCAAACCGGACTCGAACCAGGTGGAGCGGTCAACTTTTGAGACAATGACATTGGGAGGAAATTGCGTCAGAATATAGAAAAGAAGCGCGGGTTTTGGCAACAAAGAGGTTCACAAAACCGCAGGGGCTGAAGATCGCGCCTGGTGGTACGCACGGTGAAGAACACGTCCGAGCGAACCAGCTGATGAAGGAGCCCGCACCAACGCTGTGCTCGCACGCCCAATTAAGGCTCATCGTGAGCTGCTGTAATGCCGCAACAAAGTCGCGCGAGTGCGTTTGCATTCCTCGCGATTCGTCTCCAAATTTCCCGAATAGAATTTGACGGGCTGCGTCACACCTGCTGGAAAAGACGCTTTTGATGCACGGATGCGATAGAAGTGAACGATGAATATTTGGTTTGTTCTTCCCACTCGGAATCTCTTTTTGTTGAGCCCGTCTTGACAATCTTTCGGGATGACGCTGTTCAAATATTAATTGGAGCGTGTTTGTGATGTGGGAAAAACGTGTGTATGTTTCATCCTCATGGCAGGGTTTGAAGCCCCCCCCCCCCATCGCCCCCTCACTGCACTCGCCGGGGGGGTAGGAGTCGGTAACTTAAAGACTCGATACGAGCCGCCTGCGGCTTCCAGTTTTGACCACTCTCCCACTTATCTGGAAAATAAGCCATTTTAATTGCTTGCACACAGAGACCTATCAGGCCATGTAGTGAGCCACAGAGATAAGGGGTTACACCGACTCGGGCATTAGTAACAGGATCAGAGGGCGGCGGCACAACAGAGCTGCGGGGTCCCCGGAGGAACGGGAGTCAGGAAATAGCCATAGCCATCCTATTAATTTCCAAACCGAGCTGCGATCTAGTTTACCGTCCAGGCAAGGGAGACGGGTGTTGTCAAAAAAAAAAAAAAAAATAAAATTCCGCGACTTTTAATGATGCCGCCAACAAAGTGATGCGACGAGTGAAAGCGGAATAACCTTATGCAGGTTATTGAGTTGAAAATGAGCCTGACGATCGTCAGAGAAGAAAAATGTGGTCGTTATTAATCCCGTATCCTAATTAATCCCGCCAGGGGGAACGTGTCATGCTGACACCGAGGCAGAAATAACACCGCAAGGACACATGGAATTTTTTTTTTTTTTACCGCAGATGACAAAAGATTCGTCATTGTCTCATACTTGCGCAGTTAGTACACAAACACCGTGGATGCAGGATCGCTTCCTGACATTTCCCCCTGTGACGAATGCGTTTTAATGACAAAAAAAACAAGACGTTTTACACTTATTGGGGCACCCGCGCAGCGACGCACTTCTGCACCGTGGCATTTTGAACATCATTTGAAAGTCAACACGCCATCTTGCCAGCCCAGCCACTCCTTGCAAAGGCTTCGTGGACGGCTGGAGTATCTCACTGTGTATTGTTTTGACCCGCGCGCCCCGCATGAAGAGCTAGTGAGCACAGTGGCTGAGTAAATGTCAGCTCCACTCGGCTTCTAATGAGACCAGAGACTAAGAAGAGCGCTGACACCATCAGAGGCTCGGTGCTGAGAGGCTCATTTACATTCTGCCAGCCGACAGCCGAGTTATGAAGGGGAGATAGAGACGGGGGGGGGGGGGGGGGGGGGGGGCAGAGCTGGGGAAAACACATTTGCTATTGGCCTTCGGACGTTTTGTGTTGACATTTTTGTTCGAGCCGCGCTGGTCAAATTGTTCACGGATACGATTATTCATCAAGAAAAAAAAATGTTTTTGTCATATTAGCGCCTCACAGTGCAAAGTGCAGGGTTCGATTCCGGCTCCGGCCTCCCTGTGCGGTATTTGCATGTTTTCCCCGTGCCTGCGTGGGTTTTCTCCGGGTACTCCGGTTTCCTCCCACATTCCAAAAACGTGCGCGGCAGGTTAATGGAGCGCTCTAAATTTTTCTAGAGATGCGAGTGTGCGCGCGGATGGTTGTTTGTCTCTGTGTGCGCCGCGATTGGCTGGCAACCGGTTCAGGGTGTCCTTTGCCTACTGCCCCAAGACAGCTGGGATCGGCTCCAGAAAGCCCCGCGACCCTTGTGAGGATAAAGTGGATCGGAAAATGGATATTAGCGCCTTTCAGCTGACTGTTTAGCTAATATATGCTAACTACAGGTACAGAGGGTTTAAGAAGATCACAAGCCCCTGTCCAAGTGGCAGATTTCTGCGATATATTTAATTGAAAAAATATTTTTTTAAAAGATCCGTGCAACAAAAAAAGGAATCTTTTGGAGAGGGGCGATCAAAAAAACAAACAAACCTGAAATAATGTGGTTGGCATGAACCAATCACTCTCACTTTTGTCTTGCTTTTGTGCTGACGCATATTTCGAACCGTTGATATTTGTCCACAACTCTTCTCAAATTTGGGGTGATACCGGAGATGCGATCGGTTCATTCTGAACACAGCCACATTCCTCGTTGTAACAGGGGGTGCGCACTTTTGCAACCACATTCCGATTGTTTATTTTTACTTCCCCTCGTGGAAAGATTTTTTTTTAAAGTAATCATTTCAATTTAGGACTGCGTGGATGGTTTAGACCACAGAAACCTGCCATTGAAAGAGGGGTGTGTAGACTTTTTCTTTTCTTTTTTAATCTCCACTGTAGCCTCGACAATCAATTTTTGGCTTGCTGTCCGGAAGTCCTGCGACCGTTCGCTGACTGATGAGACTGCAGGGACGGACGGACAGGGGCCTGTTGCTCACTTCTTCTACTTTTCGTAGCACTTCAGTGGAGGACTTGTTTGATGGCGTCAGCGAGCAGAATATTTCATTTTCGCTCACTTCTCAAGGACGCTTGACAAATCACGCTCGCCGATCGTCGTCTCCCAGCGAGTCGAAGGCCGAAGAACCAATTACGCCGCCGAGCTCAAGGTGCAGGCAGCTAATTACAAAAAAAAAAAAAAAACTTCAAGTGGGGATAAAAAAAAAAAAACACTCGCGTTGGGCAGACTATCCTCCATCGGCAGTCTGACTGTTGACGCCACCATTTTGATTAAGAGAGCAGCACAATAAAATGATGAGATAACCAATTAAAAAAAAAAAAAAAAAAAACGGCCTAAATAGCACTGGTGTAACACTTTAAGGAGCGGAAATTTGGACAAAAACAATACTCACGGGCATCTATTCTTTATCATCAGTAAAGAATGCCTATTATTATTTACTGATCAGCTGTGACCTGTTCCTTTGTTTCTATCTTTATTTCTGAGGATAAGCAGTTCAGAAAATGGATGGCTGGGGTTATACTGCTCTCTAGTGGCCTAAGTGGACACAGCGGAAGGAGTAACACAACGTCCATTGAAGTGAAACAACAACAAAAAAACGGTGCCAAAACTGTACATTCTATTTAGTTATTTCAAAACTGCTTTTAATCAAGTTTTTGGGGGGGGGGGGTTGTGGGGGTGGTTTTGTTAAAAACATTTCCATTAATTTCACTGGGGGAAGAGTTGTAAAGGTGGCCATGGAATTAATTGAACTTGTCCCTGAGGCCACACTGGACCTTTTGTAATATGTTCCTTTGCTGCTATGCCAAGAGATTTCCCAAATGTAAAAAAGGGCTGAACGATTTTGAAACCTAAACTAATTGCGACTCCTCTCCCCTCAATATTGCGATTGCGATATGAAATGAGATTCTTTTTTTTTTTAAAGGTATCCTTCCCATGTATTTTTTTTTAACAAATGCAAGCAATCAATCGGACGGGCATCCAGAAGGTGACTCATGAAAGTTGATCGAACAAAAATATCTAAAATATCTATTTATAAAAAAAAAAAAAACATTTTAAAAAGGCACAAGGTTGACAAAAGTACAAATAACGCAATGAAAACCAAAAGTGCTCGTTAAGCTAAAAAAAGTTGTTTTCTTGACTTGGAACGGATTAAAAAAGTTGACATTGATTCCAATGGGAAACATGGTTTTGGTTTTCGAACAGCCTTCTAGAACGGATTATGAACAAAAACCGTGGTTTGACTGTAGTCCCGACAATTGTGATGCCAAACAGGCCCTCGGCAGGAAAACCGCTGCCCCCTGCTGGGCACTACCATAACGCAATCATGGACAAACTCGATCAATAAACAATAACAGATTTTTATCGACACCAAATAAGGTATAAAAACCACCAAGTGACCGAAATGAAACATTTCTTGTTTTTTTTAAACATGGATAAGACCCCCGATGCAACCATTCCGCGCAGGCTAGCTGGAGTTTTCAAGGACAGACATTTCACACCTGTTGATGTATTGTTGGCTTATGGAAGCTGATCCTGTTATCTACTTGGTGCAATGAGGCAGCAAAACCCTTGAGCACACTGGCTTATACACACTTCCATCCATTTTGACTATAAAGCCAACCAAGCAAGGTCTAAGGGGTCAGAGGGAAATGGAGCCTATCGCAGCTTTGAGAGGGAGAGAGAATGAGAGAACGAAAGCGAGCCAGGGCCCTTGTCTGGCTGGCAGTTTTTTTTTTTTAAACCCAGGACCCGCTGTTGCTTGCAGCTGAAGCGCTCCCCACGTCGGCCCCGCGCCACGTCGGCACCGCGCCACCTCGGGCGCTCTCTGTGTAACCTCATATTTACGACAATGATTTAACAGCGCGCTAAACCTCGGGGGTGGAGGGGAGCTCCAGGACCTTTAATGTCAACATTTCAAGAGACGTAGGGTACGGGGTAGGGGCGCTTGTAGTTTTAGCAAATCCGAAGAGTCACGTTTGCTACGGTTTTTTTTTAAGGGGGAACTCTGAGTGATAGTAATGAGCTCCAGGAGACAGCGGAGTCGGCATGCCACCCCAATTATCCGCCAGCACCTGTCGAAATGGCCACGCGTGCGGTTGCGGCTCCGCCCCCGCCCCCCCGGCTCTCGGCTGCAAGTCCTCTGCTGCCGCTACAATGAGGGGGTGTCGCTCTGGCGCCATCCCCCACGTACCCATGCATGGATGTACATTTTAGGGTGAACACAAAACACTCTGCTTTTTTTGTTGTTTTGTTTTGTTTGTTTTTTTTAAATTCCACACTGGCCAAGGTGGTGCAAACTTTCCTGTCCGTGCTCATTATCGAGCCTGTCCAACTGCATCGCGTTCTACCGAGAGACATTTTTCATTACCGTTTGAGGTTAAAGTTATACCCCGGCATAAAAACAGTCCGAAACGACGCCACACTCCATTTTACGGTCTCAATACCAACGCCGCACCGACGACACTGAAAGGCGGGGCCGCTTCGAACTGAGAAACCGCAATGGCGCGGTAGCGACGCTTCACTGTTGACTCCGCTCCCCCCCCGCCGAGGTCGATCTGCCAATTTGCATTTACGGAAATGTCGTCGTTCTCCGAAAATATCCAGGAACGAGGGCGGCAGATTGAAAATGGATCCATTGCAAAAGTTGCTCAATCAGAGCCGCCAAATAGTGAGTCCTCAGGAAATTGTATCAAATTCTATGCGGGTAACGAAATTACATTCATTTGGAATATGCGGGAAATAGACTCGTCCAATGATGCTGGTTAAATCGACATTTAGAAATACTTTGTTCATATTCAAACTGGCGGCGCTCCTAAATATAGCCGCATCCGTCGCCGAGCTAATACGCGATGTAATAAGCGACGTCCGAGATAATAAAGTGTCTTTGCATGGCCTCGGAAATGCAATAACGTTGCAGCAGGCAATCCATTCCCAGATAAGTGTAACGTCACCAATTTACAGTGGGGGGGGCGGGGGGGTGCTGTGAAATCTCCATCTCGCAAATACGCCAAAACAAAAAAAAACCCCAAAAAAGTCATAAGGTGATCCGTTAATACGGGCCAATAAAATTAAACGTCACATCGTTTGCGGGCGAAGCTCAATAACGGCGAACGGAACCGGGACGAGTCATGAAACATCCCGCCGCCCCATCCTCGTGCGTCATTTTTCAGCGCGCGGCGTGTTATTGTGCGTTTAATTGGCATTTATACGCCGCTAATCTCGGCCCGAATCCCACCCTGAATCATCTTCAGCGGCTGTGTCTCCAAACGACGAGGCGGCGTTTCCGCATTTATTGTCGTATATTACATTGCCTGGACAAAAGGAAGGGCCGATGTGTCGTTAATCACCTCGATCCGCACGCAATCTGGTTCAGCCATCTTAGCCAGGCCCGCGGATCCATTAGCCCCGTCTCATTTGTGGGGAGCGCTGCCAGCCCATTAGTTCCGATATGCTCTGCTAGATTTCCGTGTCCTTCCATTCCGGGAACTTGGGCAAGTAAATGTGGGGAAAAAAGTTGGGGATTAATTCCAACTAGTCCCCCCCCGCCCCTTAGTGGCTTTTAAATGACTTGTTCTGGCCTCTGGCACTCTGAATGGTCATCGGCGATAGGTTGACTTTGGATAGCACTCATGCGGTTCAAGGAAGAACAAAAAAGGCTCAAACACACTCATACTTGTCTTTACAGTGAAAGGGGGACCACGCGCAAAACACACTTCCCTTTGATTTCTTGCTATTCCTCTAAAGCATAGGTGTCGAAGTCAAGGCCCGGGGGCCAGATCCGGCCCGCCACATCATTTTATGTGGCCCGCGGAAGAAAATCAAACGTGTCAACTTGCATGATCCTCGCGAAAATCTGTACTGAAATCTCAAATTGTCATGTGCAATAAAAAACGTTGAGATTTTGTTACCCTGTTTACGACAAACAACAAACCAATTGCTGTTTTTAAGACACGTCGCAAGGAAGCGGTGACAGCTCCGATGAAGGCTGAAGTGACAGCCGAAACTGACAGCCAGGTTAGCGTTGAAGGGAAACTTCACCAAAAAAGACCATTGTCTGGCAAAAAAAAACCCGCAAAAACTTACAAACAAATACAGTAATCCCTCATTTATCGCGGTTAATGGGGACCAAAACCACCTGCGATAAACGAAAATCCGGGAAGTAGCGACCAATATACATATACAGGTTAAAAAAATATATATAATATTTATTTTTTTAAGTCCGCAAAAAGTCCACAAACCTGCGAAAAGCTGCAAAACAGCGACTCACATAGAGAAACATATACAGGACTGTAGTCCATGTATATATACATATAAAATATATATATATATATTATATATATATATAATATTTTATCGATTTCACTGTCGTAACGGCCCGCCGAGGGAAAAAGTAACTCCACAGTGGCCTGCGACAAAAATGACTTAGACACACCTGATCTAAAAGTTTTTGGGGGTTTTTTTTTGGTCTCAAGACTGACGCGATGGATTTTCCTGCCTGCTGACAAAATGTTTCCAAATTTTCCCATCCGTTCATTTTTATTTAACCCTTTCAGGGACAGCGGTCACGAAAGTGGACAGCTGATCATGTTATCAGGTTACAGGGTGCATGAAAGAGATAAATCTTCACACCTCAGTTCCTTCCTCGTATACACCGAAGAGGCGGCACTTCCTCGTCCGTACCTTTAAATCAGTTCAGTTTCCCCCGCCCGTCGCATCCCGCAAGAAGATTGAACGCGACCGTGGAAATATGGCCTCCGAGGAGGCTCGCGAAGACCCTCGCCCTCTCTTTCCAGTTCAGTCACGCCGAGTACGAATGTGACCGCTGAGGCGCAGCAGCCTTTTCATAGCGCTAATGTCCGAAGCGGGCCCGAACGACCTCAATGAAAGCAATCTAATATCGCAAATTAGCCTGTCACTTAGCCGGGATTATAACCCTCATGGGGGCCACCGCTGAAATAACTCGAGCCTTGTTGCTCAGTCATGTAAAACATCGGGGAGGGATGCAATTGAATATTTAATCAAACACAACAGGAATGTAATTAAATGGATCCCCTCCACTTTCTCAGTCTCTCGCTCCGGCCACTTTGACTCGCGGGGGAAACTGGCGCCGGCCGGCATGATTGACAAATGAGAGCGGAGATAAGAGCGCACCAGGTGCGGTTGATTTGCCAGTCGCGTCGGCAGAGCTTGTCAGCTGTGACCGTTGCTTGTATTGAACAACGCAGACACTCAAGGGTTTAAATATGACATTTGCACAAGGGCTGGAGATCAGTGATGAACAACCGGCAGGGCCGTGCGCTAGCCACCGGCTTTTCAACGCACTGAAAACTTGTGAGGGAACTTTCGCCTGTCCCTTACCTGAAGACTATGTACCGGATTTTCCGCACTATAAGGCGCTTTGGAGTATAAGGCGTAGCTTCAATGAACGGCCTATTTTTAAAAAAAAATTTCATATGTCGGACACACCGCATTATAAGGCGCATCGAATAGAAGCTACAATAGTGGTAGTTGTTTTATAATAGCTCAGAATGCATTTTAGAGAAATGGAGAGGGGTGAGAGCCAGCACTAAAATGAAGTAAGGACTACACCGACTTTATAGTAGACTAGAGCAGGCTAAAAAAATGTGTCAATGGGGCGGCCATGTTGGCAGGAGTAACTTCGCCATCAGAACAGCTCCATTCTCTCAATTTGCTTTCTTGCGTTCTCACGTCCTTGCGTTCTCACGTCCTTGCGAAACATAAGCCCAAGTCCCGTTCCGATGGGAAGAACAAATCAGAACAAGAACAAACTGAATACCTGGATGTTGTTCTTGTCAGCTAGCTTATACCAAGGATGCATCGGTTGGAGACTTGTGAAGGCTCGGCTTGAAAAGAACACAAGATAACTGCTGCTGTGATGTTATAACTTGTGTTCTTGCGTACAGTCTTAGGAAGACCGTATTCTGCGTTCTTTATAACATCGAGAAGCGTAGATATTAGCTTAGCAATTGCTGTAGACATGCAGTTAGCACAATAGGTGCTTTTTAAAGCTGCATTTTTTAATTTTTTTTTACTGTGTAGCTAGCTAGCGTAGCCGTACCATGCTAGCTTTGGTACGGGGGTGGCATTTGTTGTGGCTCATGATTATTTTTTCTCCTCCCAAGCACCACCGATAAAATTGGAAAACAAGCTACAGTCAAACCTCGGTTTTCGTCCATAATCCGTTCCAGAAGGCTGTTCGAAAACCGAAATTGTTCGAAAACTGAAACTACGCTCTTTTTAAAATAAAAATGTTTATTTAATACGTCTGCTCACAATGGAAAGCAACACGAGGAAGCGTCACTTCCTCGTGTACCCGAGGAAGCGTCACTTCCTGGTGTAAGGAAGGCGAGAGGAGTCAAATGGTGCATTCAAGTGCGCTTAGTTTGTTCGACAACCGAAATTTGTTCGTCATCCGAGGCATAAAAAACTCAACATTTTTTGGTCGAAAACCCAATTGATCGAGAACCGAGACGTTGGAAAACCGAGGTTTGACTGTATTTTGATTTATTATTTATTTTTTTATTTAAATTTTTTTTTTTAAGCTACAAAAAATGTACCAAAAAAAACGTTGTACTGTTAGTGGATGTTTTGCGGCCACCAAAAAAAGTACATCGACTCAGAGAGGAACATGTCCCCCAATTAGAGAGTTAGATCAGGGATCCACTGCTATCGGTTTGCTTTCGAGACGTGTCAGGATGTTGACGTAGGTTGGCTAAAAAAATTGTATTGTTTTTTAAATGACGAAAGGCTCATTTTTGGAGCAAAGCGAGCCAATGAATGAAGCATAATAATTCAGAATTTTGTTGTACATCTTTTATGTCTGCAGCACACATCTTGCTTGCTTGGATATGATTCCCAATCGAGTCCCCTTCCTGATTTGGGCAATCATCTCTGGGAAAAGTTTAAAGACCAACGAACAATGCGTCTTCATCTATCACACCAGTGACATTTCGACCAACTTGCAGTGAACTTTTCCACTGAGCCGTTTGTTTTTTTTTTCTCCACCCCCCCCCCCCACCCCCGCCCCCCTTGAAGAGGCGCGCCGCCGCACACACGTTGACATTTCAACTCCCATTCTAAGCTCCTTAGCGACTCCTTTAATTACTTCTGCAACTCCGATTCACTATTCGAAAATGTTCTCTGCGCAAAAACTCAAGCAAGCCCCCCCCCCATCCCCCCTGAGCGCGCGCATTAACTGATGTCTTCAAATCAATCGGGGGGGGTTGTTATTTTTGGTGAAAGACGCCGCTTGTCTCTACAGCTCATATCTTAGATCACGATGGGTTTTTACTCAAAATCTGAACATATCCAGATCGGATGTCATAGTGTCGAAAGACAACAAAGAATTTGGTCCCAAAAGCATTTACGCTTATCTTAGGCGATCCTGATTTCAGCTCCTTTATAGGAAATATGTATATCATACAAACGGTGGCATATTTTATACGTCCTTGCCAAATCGACCGGGTGGGCGGCGTCAAACGTGGCATTTGGTGATGATAATTGGCTAACAGAGATAGCATAGCTTATGAGCTAATTAGAGAATGTCATAATTGCCTGTCAGCCTGTTGTCGCCGCGGAACGCGGGGGTTTCATTGCACGCCTTAAAATAGATTTCCCTCGTGCCCCGACACCTCACGCTTCACCTTTTCTTCTCATCAACGCATGCGACAGCCGGCGCCACACCCCCTACCCCTCCCCCCGCAACCCCCTCGGCTGCAACCTGGTGTGGGAATTTGGGGGGCTACCGTCACACCGACTGTAAAAAAAAAAAAAAATGCGCTCAGCCAAAAATTACTATGTTGTCACTTGTCTGTGCCCCCCCCCCCCCCCCCCCCACTTTTTGTGTATTCAATTCAGACTCGTATTGTTTTTACAAAATAGTGGAAGGCGCTATAATGACAAGTAAAGGAGCTTTTGCTCATTCCAATAACTGGAGAGTATAAAAAATAACGCAAACGGACTGAAGTCCCCGTACAACGGGGGTCGGCAACACGCGGCTCCAGAGCCGCATTCGGCTCTTCAGCGACATCTAGAGGCTCCCTGGAGTTTTATCAACAAAATGTTTGAAAGTGGAAAAAGATTTTGATAGTGGGCTAATATAGCTCAAATAGATATTGATACATGTTGCAGCTCCGAAAAAGGCCGACTCCGTGCCTTCTCTCTCCTCGTTCGACTCGAGAGGCGTTCAAAGACAGCCTGAGAAAAACGGAAATTCATGATCACTTCACCGACACTAAGAATAGCGAAAATAATGCACCAAAACAAAAAAAAAATCAAGCGAGGAAATTACAAAATAAATTCTAAGGGGGCGTTTGTGAACACACAACAAAGGAATGAATAACAAACAATTCTGAGACAGTCCAGACTACTAAATACAGACAGCATGTGTTTCCTTCATTGTAAGTGTTATAGAAGGCTTTTATTTTATTTTTTTGCGGCTCCAGACATATTTGTTTTTTGTTTTTCTTTGGTCCTATATGGCTCTTTCAACATTTTGGGTTCCCGACCCTGCCATACATCATTTATGTAGCATCCAAGATGTGTCCTTTCATTTGTCAGAGGGACAAAGTGACAGCACAAAGTGTGTACCCCCTCCCTCCCTCCCTCCCTCTGACAAACCGCTGCTCATGTGGACCTTGGTGCAGCTGGACTGGATGCCCTTCACAGTCACGTCTATGAGAAGTTGACAACGGCGCATTTCGGCGGCGTGGTTAGCACATGATGCTCTTCCGACGTTTACTTTATGCCCGTTATGCGACGTTTTTGGCGAAAGATTTTAGGATTGAAGGAAGCCGGTTTGACTGTTGTGGCTTGGACGAGGGCGAGCTCTCGGGGGTGGCGTCTCGTTTTTTTTGTTTTTTTTTTCTGACTGAAGGTCGCCTTGGTGGTTAAACTCGCGGAAAGGGCACGCAGCGCCGGTGTCAGTTGACAGCTTCTTCCGACCAAATGGGATTGCAATTAATTTTCCTTTCATATGCGACACAGGCGGTGCAGTGGATGGATGGGGAGGAGGCGGGGCGGAGGGGGCAGTGTTGCCTCGCGGCGAGAGTGTTCCTGGGTTGCTTCAGCTTAGGGATCGCTTTGTGGAGGTCCCAAAACACGGATGATGGATTAACGGAGGAATTTAAATCACCGCTGTCTCCGTGAGCGTGACATTTTTTTATGACTCGGAAAAAACTCAAACCTTAAAAATCAAGCCGTGCAACATACTGTCAGCGGTGTTTTTAAAAACAACAACTGTTTCATCATAAACAATGAAGTGGTCGTTTGTTGCAGGAGTACACAAACCGGCGTTCATTGCAGGGACAAACAAGATGTAAAAAAAAATTAATTATACTGTATTTTTAAAAAAGCTGCAGTTTTAATCTCCCCATAAGGTTTAAACATTTAAACCTATAATACGACATTTTTGAAAAATAATTATTTAACACCTGGTTTCAGTCTTTTCCTATCAATAAGCTACTTTAAAAAATGATTATATAACATCACTTTAAGGAAATGAAGACACGTGCATTTTTTCCTGTTCTATCAAGAAATTATTAATATTGATCATATATCATTTTAAGGAAATGAAGATGCAAGATTTTTGGGGGTTTTTTTTGTCACTGCCAGTTGAAATTGTTTGGAAAACTGACACTAAAACACCAAAACCAAATGCTAGCTAAACACTAATTCAAAACACCATCCAGTGGCTAATGATAATTAGCTGCCACTTGAATGCACACGGAGCAGAATCACATATATCCATCCATCCATTTTCCGAACCGCTTCATCCTCACTAGGGTCGCGGGGGGTGCTGGAGCCTATCCCAGCAGTCTTCGGGCAGTAGGCGGGGGATGAATTGGTTGCCAGCCAATCGCAGGGCACACAGAGACGAACAACCATCCACGCCCACACTCATACAGAATCACATATAACTTAAGGAAATTAAATACGGTTTGTTTAAAATCTCCCAAAATGCTCAACAAAACCATACAATTATATACGTAAGTGTCTGTGTTACATAATAAGTACCTGCTTGTGCCTGGGTGGCGTGGCTCAAAATATGATGGCGCCAACTACTGGCCTGGCATGCACATTACAGTTTTTTTCCTGTCTGTTTTTTGCTGGTCTATGGAGATGGGATATTCAGACTGGAAAACACCTCCACTCTAATCTCCAACTAGAATGTGTTACAAAGTACAACCCCCCCCCCCCCCCCCCAAAAAAAACCTCGTCCTTGCACACATCCATTCATTGATTTGCGATGGGATGTGCAACATCTGAAGCACTGACGTCAAAAGTCATCCAGATATAATCGGCAAATCGCAAGTGAAGGCCCGAGGAGTCCGAGTGAGCCCCTGTTGAGTCCGCCGCTTCCCTCTCGCCGCCCTTGCCGAGCGTCGCTGCGGGCTGGTGTGTAATGATTTGATTCGCAAAGCCATCAGAACAATGCGCTCAAGCGCAGCTCCTTTTTATAGACGGGAGGTCACGCCTCCGAAAGCGCCGTGACGGCAGCCGTCTTGTCTCGCGATGGCAGCGAGTCGACACGGATTTCGCGGCATCGGGCTCGGCGGAGGCCGTGCCGGGCCGTCGTCTGGAGTGACGGGGTGGAGCGCTTCCGTCCTCCACTGTCAGATGGGAACATCTGTGTTTTGGCAAATGAGCCGCGTTTGTTCTCAGATGGCGCAATCGGCTCCCCGCAAGCCGTCTGAGGTGACAGTCTCAGTCACGCTCCAAGAGTGGATAGAAGACGGAAGGGAAAGTGGGGGGGGGGGGGGGGGGGATAAATCCCTGTGTCGAATCCGGGAAGGGAAAGTCCAGCTTTTTCGGCTTCTGCGCCCGCCCTGCAATCTCGGGGATACTGCGGATTACCGACTTGCCTTGCGCATTTCGGGCGTTTTGATCCCTCCCATTGAGAGGGGAAGCGAAAATTGAATCTTACACTTAAAAAAAATAAAATAAAAATGTTGACTGACTTGAGTCGAAAAGCGCATGAGGGTTTTACGAGTAAAGCTGATTTGCAAGAGAGATATTTCGAGAAAGCGTGTCGTGCTCAGGAGGAAAATAGCGGAGAGGAACGAAACGCGATGCGCCCCGCTTGGGTTCAAGTGTTGAGCTTGTCAGAGGAAGCACATTTGAAAATAAAAAAAGGCCTTTGCCGCAACGCGGCGGTTGGTTGTGACGGGCAGCTTTGTTCCGTTTTGTTTACTCGAATAATTTTCTGGATAAAATGCACTGAGTGGTTTCAATGCTACATCCACAAATACCATATTGGCCCGAATATAAGACTGAAAAAGTGGGCGTCGTCTTATATTCGGGGTCTAGACATTATACCGATTCACGACGCTAGATGGCGCCAGATATCATTGAAGCGAATGCTGAACTTGACTCCCCAGGCCAAAGCGAACCCCGGTCACGAAGAATACAAATAAAAATAGCGGTAGCATGAAGAAGAAGAAAAAAATAGCTGTCAGAAAGAAAAGAGAATAATAGAAGAGATAACAGAAAATGGAGAAACGTAGCGACAATCTGGAGATCGGAGATGGGTCGAAGATCGGCCAGGTTAACCGTTAGCTGAGGAGAAGTAATGATGTCATTTACATTTCAAAAACCAGAAGCCATTTATTTACGAATGTGATTGCACTTTCGTATACATATTTAAATGTTCAGATATTAAGATTTGAATGAGGCAAAATAACATGCTTTTTCTCTCAAATATATTGTTAAAATCTTGTTTCAGATGTACTGTAATCATTTTCTGTCTAAAAATTAATTTGGTGTTTAAAAAGTCTTTTTTCAAACTTGAGTTTTGAAAAAGAGGGGGTCATCTTATAATCAGGGCCAATACGGTACTTCTTAAAAGTCAATTAAATATTCTTCGATCAGCTGGAATATCACCAAAAAGTGACCAAAATACTCAGAAATATACTGAAATGCTACCAACATTTATTAAAATACGCCCAGATATACTCGATTACTCCCTAAAAGTTACCCGAAGTCTCTTAAATCTCCAAAACACTCAATAAAATTTACCTAAAAATACACAGGGCTTAGCGCCTTCTGGCATTCCTTCTCTTGAACAATCCTCTTCAAATCTGGCTTGTATTCCGTTGTTGTAACTCGAAGCAGGCGCTGTCTGCATGCTAGCTGTAGCGGTTATTTACTACTTGGGTCAGCTTGCCACATTGGGCAAACTTTTTTTGACCGAAGATCGACTTTGAAGCGACCAATCCCTCGATCGACGTGTTGGGCAGCCCTGTCTTAAAATCAGAGGTAATTCGCTGACTAGCTTAGCGCCGTTGTTAGCGCATGAGCGGTGACCTAAAGGTGAAAATTCATTTGTCATCTGACTGGTTGCCCTGTTTGTCAATCAAGTAACGGGATTGATGATAGGCTGACGTCGTAAGTTCTGCTGTACTTAGCGCCGTTGAATGAGATGGAGAAGCTAGATGGAGCTACGCTCAAGCAAATGCTAACAGAACGATCAGATGTCAGTAAAACTTACTTAATAAAGCAGCGACACAGTTCACTTCACCAACATCAAGTTATAACTTTGACTCGTTAACGTTGAACTCTCCGATCGAAGTTTGAACTCTGCGTTGTCAGCATGTCTCGAGCAAGGAGCCATTTTGGGGTCGAAATCTTACCGTAATGGCCATACACAAGGCGCATCGGATTTTAAGGCGCGCTGTGAGCTTATAAGTAAATAGAAGGCTTTTAGGGCGGAAAATACGGTACTTAAGTTACCGAAACATCCAAGTACCACTAGTGGGAGCCACTGTACCACTGATGGCACTCATACCACACACTTGGTACACAACTACTTTTGTTCAGAACAATCTTTTAGCGAAGTTCATTAACCCTTTCATACTGACCGATGATAGACCATGATAAGCAACGTCTACACATGACGAGCAATGACTACGCTGTAACCCTCTTACTTGAAGGGTTATTAAAGTCCCGATTAAGCCGCCACTGAAGTGACGTTGGAAAATCCCGTCCGTGGCGTTCTTTCAGACTGCCAAAAGCAGGCAAAGGAGTGAACTAGGCCAAGGTCAAAAAAAAAAAAAAAAGGAGTCTGTTTCTGTCTAATGAAAAACATCAGCGAAGGAAAACGCATGACACAAATGGGACAACAACGAAGAAAGAGGTCTTGGCTCCCAATTGGTTTTGTTGGTCCCCAGCAAATAGCTTCAACTCGCTTCGGCACATTCTCATTAATGTTTTAGTAGACAGTATAATGATCGTACTGCCTTTTTTTTTTCTCTTAATAATGCCGGGAATGTGATGTCAACCTTAAGCGAAAAAAAAAAGGCTCATTCAAAATGTGAGGGTGTGCCTGAAATGAAAGAAGGCGATCACAGCGCCGGTAAGACATCGGGAGGTTGGCGTTTCATTCGGCATGAGCCACATTACGTCTTTGTGTCATGTTGAAAGGAAATCTGCCGCCTGGAACGGAGCTAATCGGTGCCCAAAGGATAAAAGTCCAATCGCCGCATGTATCGGAGCACATAAAACGTAGCGGCACGACAGAGGCAGCGACAATAAAAAATAAATAAATACATATAAAAAAAATAACTAAAATCAAACTGCATTATTCTCGATGAAGGTGATGATTTGCATTTGAAAGTTCCCTCTAGTGCAGTTCACAATAAAGTCCAAGGGGGGGGTGGGGAGGGGTGGGGGGGAATGTGCTTCTGCTGGCAGCCAGCGGAATAAAACACTTTGGGATAATTGCTCTTTTCATTGAATGTGTGCGCAAGTCATTTTCTCATTTCGGGTTCCCTTTGTATTTTTTTGTCAGTCATCACACAGTGAGTGGAATATACACGTGAATGAATTTTGGTTTTTGTGTTTTTGCACGCTTGATGTGCTATTTCATCCAGTTGGGAAATACTATCGAAACTTTCCGTCCATCCATTTTTTTTCTGGAACTCTTCGACCAAGGATCGGCCACAATTTTTCTGGGGGTGTCACTTAGGACCACTCACTTCCTAATCTGATGTGTGACAAAAATTATATTTTAAATAAAAGGACAAAATATGTAGTATGACTATATTTCATTTTTTTTGCTAATACATTTTTCAATGGCGCTTTCCTCATCCAACAACAAAGCTTTTAAAAAAAAACAATTTCTAAGGCAAAGGGTTCTCTTGCATTAAAATTACCATTCAAGGATGGCACAAAACCGCTAAACAAAACCATTTAATGCAAGAACTCTATGTATATTTTTTTACAAATATATTCTTACTCAAAATGTAAATATTATTGGGGTATTATTTTGTCCTGAAAATTATTCCAAATCTGCCCAAAACCCCCCAAAAAATAAATAAAAATAAGAAAAACAAAAAGACATGACATCTAGTGGTGATCGGTGATATTACAACTTCAAAACTACCATAGTTTAATTTTAAAAAAAATAATTTTTTTCACATTTTGGATTTTCACTGGATTTTATTTTGCCCCCCGCGCTGAAAAAAACAAAATTACAAAGCAAGAAACATGATTTTAAAAAGACATTCTGAGGATGCTACTCTAAAACTCGCTCGATGTGAACAACATCAGAAAGAATTACCAGTGTGTGTGTGTGTGTGTGTGTACTATACCAGCATGTAGTTCAGCGAGTTCATTTTGAACGGCCTTGCAATGTTTACTATGTTACGCTAGATTGCCGATTCAGCTCAAGGACATCAGTGAGTCATCAAAACTCAATTTAATTTCCAAGTTGCGGGTCTGATATAAACTCAAGGACATTTTTTTTTTTAATGGAATGGGTCACTTCTTGTTCTGTGAGACCGTCTTTAAGAACGCTAATGTTTGCCAGTTGTGGGGTTTTTTTTTTTGGGGGGGGGGGGGTACTGCAAAGCAATCCATATGACAAGGTCAAGCTCCACGGCGGCCCCAAACGCTAGCGCAACCCGCGGCGGCTAACGCAGCGCCAAATGACAACGCGACCCATTCAGGGACAATGGCAAGCCATTTGTAGAATTGCAGCCTTACCGTAAGATAGCGACCATCAATACGATGCCGCCGCGCGCAGGCCTGTACTTTGTCACCGATGACCCTTTTTTCACACTCTCATTGACCGAGCGCCATGACCGGGGCTGCAAAACACCGGCGATAAATCTGTACACGTGATGGTGAATGTCAGCGGCCAACCTGCCGCGACGCCGCTCCCGGGTGGCCAATACGAAGCTATTTGAGAAAACACCCTTTTTATTATCCCACTTAACATACGGCTTGGAGGGAAAGGTCCGCTCGGATAGCAGTGCACGCTGTTAAAAATGACCCGAATTTTTGCCTCTCTCGCACGCCAAGAGCATGAAAAAAACCTCTACATTTTAATCTCGCTGCGGCTAAGTCCCCCCCCCCCCCCCACCCCCACCCCCCCCAACCTCTGTGTTTGCGCCCGGGCCCAGGCAGTTTTTAAACGCATTGACCCATCCCCAAGCAAACTTCCCTTTGTTGCATCGCCGTGTCATCATGACGGATATCTGCCTTCCCGTGCGGAAAACACTTTTTGGGGGGTTTTCAGCGTTCGATCGGCCGTCCGCTGAGACGCATCGAAAAATAAATGAATCAGCAGAAATAGCGCTCCCTTGCTTGTCCGAAATAACTGTAATTAGGTATGCAAATAACACGAGAATCCCTCAGAGGCTCGGGCAATCTATACGTCAATGAGCACGGCGAGATAAGAGGCAGGAGGCGGTAAGGAAGGCATCAACGCCGCTTGTAACTTTGCACGCTCGCACCATTCGATACCGAGCCTCTTCCAGTAATTACAGTACTGTTGCTGCATCCCGTTTTTTTTTTGTTTTTCTGGAGGGGCGTTTGAAATGAGATCACACGGCCCAACTCGGACTCCACACGTACTTTGGAGGACGACGGTACTGTAGTGAGTCGGGTGAAGTTTATTGAAGGCTTGACCTTCTTTCATTTGGTCACCAGAATTCAACAGAACCGGGACTGCGCAATTCATCGAGATTCAATCGTGATTTTGATTTGGGCTTCTAGCGATCATATGCACCTTGAACGCACCGTGCTTACCGTTTACTGTAAACCAAACACATAACAAAAAATGTTGTGTAGTTAAATAGATGGAATCAATTGTTTTCTCTAAACTGCTAGCTTAAAGCTAGCAAGCAATGGGAAACCCTATTGACTGGCTAGCAGAAATTAGCATTAGACATGGCGGGAGGGATTGACATTCAACCAATGAATATTCATGCACAAATGCCGTAACAATGCTCACAGGTGTATATAATCTTACATCCGGATTTTCCGGATTTTAAATCATTCCGGAGTAGAGGTCACATGACCCATAAAATACATACTAAATAAGAAAAAAACCTACATCGCACTGGAGTATAAATCGGATTTTGGGGGGAAATGTATTTGATAAAATCCAACACCAAGAAGGGACGTCATCTTGAAAGGCAATTTAAAATCAAAATAAAATCGAGAACAACAGGCTGAATAAGTGTACGATATGCTAACGTTACATGAGCAACGAACGGAGAACGTGACTGGTTTGTTCATATCACATATTAAGAGTTATTCCGACAACGATAGCATAAAGAACATCCGAACAAATTGAGCAAACCAACAGTGTCACTCCAAATCACTAAATCCAATGAAATGTTTCATCTTTTGTGTCAGTTTTAAACTACTGCGCCAATTTTGGAGAGAGATGTGTCACTTCCTCTTGTGACGTCAGACTCACCGTCAATTTATCAACACAGGCCTAGAGCGCCCTCTTGCGGTTTAATGTGAAAATACCATGAAATGATGTCATAATGCGTTAATAATTTCACACATCAATGCTGCATGTCACATGTAAGCATATAAATAAAGATGACGCCTTGACCTTGACCTAATGCGTTAATAATTTCGGCGCAAAACTGTGAAAAAACCCCTGCAATTTATAGTCCGGAAAATACGGTAATCGGTGAAATCCGACTTTTCCAATTAAGTTCCCCACCTTGCTCTACTCTTTTTACCTTCAGAAGTGTAAAATATCTCCTCACAGACTCGAAGAGACCATGGTGCAAACAGAATACATGTTTTTTTTTTTAAATAGATTGTAATTGTATTATTTTACCTGTGGCTGTTTTGTTTTCTTTTTGTTATATATTTATATATATATATATATTTCATGACTTAAGTTATATATTTTTAATATATTTATATTATATTATATATATATTTTTAAATTATATTATATATATTTATATTATATATATAAAATATATTTATATTATATATGTATATATATTATATTTTATATATTTTTATATATTTTTTAAAAATATAACTTGAGGTATAAATATTTTTCCACGTTATATTTCATGACTTCATGTTTTGTTTATTTGTGATTTCATTATCAATCAAAAATAATCATACATTGCACTGTAATTTGACCAAGGCGTCGCCGTTTTTATTTGTCATTTTTTTCATTGCCGAGAGTTGGTACGCAAGTGCGGGCCGCTCGCCAGCTGTGCAGGTGCGGGGCGGCTGAGCGTCAACAATTAACGCCGTTTGAAGCCATTAACGCACTGTTTCCATTTGCCAGGATGAGTGAGCGACACGCGCAGGTGGGAAGCAAAGGGCTTTTACTCGTCATGGCGCTCGCCATCAGCCTCTGGGACATGTCTGAGAGCTCGACAGGTGAGTACATTTGGCGACACGCTGAATCTCATCGGCCTGATATTTCCCGAAATTAAAAAGCCACGTCTCATATTTGAACTAATCTAGTAATCACCCGACCGTTGCTTCTCCATATACGGCGTAACATTAAGTATTGTTTTGGTCGTCAAAATCCCGATGTCGTGGCAGCGAGTGTGTCCATTGTTAAACGATTAAAAACACATCATCGCTTCACACTGTCGAGCGGGGTGACTTTGCCCTTAATTATGATCGAAGGCGAGGGCACTTTAGAGGATTTTTCAATCAGTCTTCACATATATTGGGATTAGACACAGCGGCGCCGCAAAATGGCTAATCATCTGAAAGTAGTCGCCGACAACAATGTGGTGAAATAGGAATGTGTTTGGCTTCAGAAGCCTGTGCACATGTGACACTGGGGCCACGAATAAAGCTTTGGATTCAGGGCGCATGCTTGAAGATTAGCAGGAAGCAATTGGCCTCAGGGCTCATCGTTGGTTTTGCTCTTTGGATGATGGAGCGCTGACATTAATATGCCAATTGCATATCATCCATATAGCAGAGGTGAGGGACTGAAGTCACCACGGCTTAGTTCGAGTTAGTTGCCGGTTTTAGGATGTGCGACTTGATGGACTACAACTTACGAAAGACTCCACTTGACCGATGTGTTATTCGATATGATAAGGACTTGAACTTCAAGACTTTGACATATTGAGAATGGGCGTTTTTAAGATAGTGTGCCAGTTGTTTTTTTTTTTGGTATGTGTTGTCCAGTTCACGCAAAACCAGGAAGAAAATGTCATGAAGGGACCTCCAAATATGGTTAAATTTTTTTAGCCAAAAAGTATAAAAGTATTTCTTAAACTTACCATCACAATCTTATTATTTCCTTGCGTCTGTTTAGAATCCCGGTCAACTCAGTCATGGTAACCCAGGAAGATTGCAGCTTGTGTTTTTATTTCTTGTTATTTAACTTTTTTTTTAAACAAAGTCTGAGGCAACTATGCTATCAGGCTAACAGTCTGATGCTAACATTCCATTTCTGATCAATTCGGATGAGAGATTGGTAATGCAACAAAAAAAAATCAAAGACGACTACGGCATTTCTCTTTAACATTACCTAAAATAAACAAAAACAAAAAGACAGCTAAGCTACGTTAGCTTCACAGTTTATTTCACGATTGGCTGGTCAAACTAGAAGTTCATGTCGGATATTAAAAAACAAAGACAGCTAAGCTACGTTAGCTTCACAGTTTATTTCACGATTGGCTGGTCAAACTAGAAGTTCATGTTGAAAAACAAAGATAGCTAAGCTACGTTAACAGTTTATTTTACGAAAACTAGAAGTTCACACAAAGACAGCTAAGCTATGTTAGCTTCACAGTTTATTTCACGATACTGGCTGGTCAAACTAGAAGTTCATGTCGGTTATTACAAAAACAAAGATAGCTAAGCTACGTTAGCTTCACAGTTTATTTTACGATTGGCTGGTCAAACTAGAAGTTCATGTCGGTTATTATAAAAAACAAAGGCAGCTAAGCTACGTTAGCTTCACAGTTTATTTCACTACTGGCTGGTCAAATTAGAAGTTCACGTCAGTTTTAAATGAAAAGGGAAAAATAGACAATACAGAAATTGGTTTTAGCATACAGCTCCAAAATAGGAGACAACTACATCATCAAACTTTATCCCTCCCTGAGAAATACAAAAACAAAAAGACAGCAAAGCTACGTTAGCGTCACTGCTTAGCTCGCCACTAGCGAGGCAAACTATAAGCTCTTGTCAGTCAAAGGTTTAAATGAATTGGGGAAAAAAAATACAGACAATACAAGGATTGGTTTTTAGAACTGCTGTGAAACTACAAGTGTTTCTTTCCGTGTTAACTTAGCATCCAAGAGTAAGCACAAACTATGAACAGATCCCAAATGCTCAACTTCATTGACATTTAAAGACAAAGTCAACCACAAAAGCCTCGTGTGGGAGCCTGTTGAGTTGCCATCCATCACTTCTCATCACCAAGCGACTTTTTGAGCACACCGGTGGTGCTTTGCACAACTCAACAACAATTAAAGAAAAAAAAAAAAATACCCCCGTTCAGTAATTTGAGCTAATTGTATCGAGTCCAACCCCCACTCAATCCCTTCCTCATTGAAAGTGCTGTCAAGCTTTGTAAACCCGGCGAGATCAATTACGCCAAGTCGGTAACACTACAAATGGAGGCCAAGCCGCATGTTTGATCACCGACAACGCGCGTCCGCGTGTAATTGGTGCCGTACCCGCGTCTCTCCTGGCGGACGGGATGTCCATTTACGAGCATGATAGATATGCACCTCACCTTCCCTTTGTCAACCAATTAGGCGGCGGTGTGCCTCTTTTGATGCGCTCGCCTTTGACTGGCAGGGACGCGCGCGCTCAAGGCGCTCGTCATTTTCGCAGGAAGTGGATGCGGGGATAATCTCACATCCTATTTCTCTCTGATAACCACCGCGGCTCGCTAATTTCCCCTGTGCGTTGTGTCTGTGGCTGTAAACCTGTTGTAATTCAGGGCATGGAACCAGCCCAGCGCCAATCCAAAACACGGCAAATTAATTTGTTCCCCGAGAAGAAAGAATGAAATGAAGAATTTCTCTTCTTGGAAAAAAAACAGGTCGAATCAACCGCTCCAATTGTCTTCTACCATTCTATCATATCGTCTTTAACATTTTGTCACCTCTAAATGTATATGTGAAGCAACGCGTCTCAATCTTTCTACATTAGCATATATCAGCATGCATTATTCATAGACAATTTCTCGGCATGAGGGTTGTAAACGGCGCAAAAACAGTTGGCTTATGTATTTCCCATTATCATTCCGCATCAGTCGGCTCCTGTGCAGACTGATCAGCAAAACAACGTTCTGCCTACTTCATGTTGGCAGTCTTCCTACGCCAGCATGCATTATTCCCGGCATGACGGCGCAAGCGTCAACGATTCGCATCATTTGCAGTTTCCTCGCCCTCTCCCGGGACCGAAGCGCACATCTGCCCAGTATTTTCAGCAAAAAACAAAAAAAAACCTTCGCAGTGGGTATTCAGAACGTCTTGGGATGCCATCAAATGTGTGACAAAATAAAAAATAAAAAAATAGGAATGAGAATGAGTCACAGTGACTCACAGGGCAGCATTTGAATTTTACCGCGACGGAACTTTAAGCCGAGGAATCGTTCGTTCAGACTCCGAAATAAGAACCCACTGAAACGAGGTGGAGGAGGAGAAACTCTCATCGTCAGACCGAGATGAATGTTTTGCATTCACAGCACAGAATGGGACACAATTTAGCCTGCGGTGCCGTGCTGGAATGTAATAATGGGAGTTGCTTATGCATCGTTTTGTCAATATTAAAATGCAGTCGGAAGCCACGCTGCCATGATGTCTCTTTGTGATTTGGCAGTTTTACAAAGGTGAACAGAAAACGGCCGGCGTGTCAAAATGAGTCGACAACGGGCATCACAAGTTATCGCCCCCTTCCCCACGTCAAAACTTGTTACGAGGTGGTCTTTCCAAAGTTGCAAAGTGCTTATTCACGCTCGCGCCCCGAGGCGTGAAAGACAAACGCACCCGGAGCAAGTCAAGCGGTTTAAATGTTTGCTCGACAAGTGTTGCCAGAATCTCTCGAAAGGACGCGCTTCACGCTGAGAGGCTGCGCGCCGTTCCCGATTGGATAGGGGAGCTCTTCTTGGATGCCCACTCAGCTTTTTGGTGCCAACAGATGCACACACACACACACACACACAAAAGCATCTCAGTCTGGTGCCTGAATGTATTTGCGAAGACGGGTTTGGAAGCCGGTGTGACAGAGGCTCCCCCGATTCCCTCGAAGTTTAAATCGATGATAAGACAGACGGGAATTCATGGACATCCCCTTTAGAAATGCAAATTGTTGAAGGGCCCACGCATTTGTTAGGTGGAACAAAAAAATTGTAAGGAGGCAATATTTGAGCAGACTTCATTCGAGTCACTAGCGATGTTAACCCTTTCATGCGCTCTGTACCCTGATAGCCTGATAAGCCGATGGTCCCCAAACTGCGGTCCGCGGGCCGAATGTGGCCCACCTCTGCATTTCCTCGGCCCCCTAAACAATACCAAATATTTTTTTTTTCCCTCCAAGTCTGTCCAGATGATCGAGACTTGTAGATGCATAGCATAACATTCTATTCCAACCTTCTGCAGTCGGTGCCCAATTCGGAACTCCTCTCTCCCAAAAAGGATTAAATGAATAAATAAAATCCGCGATGCACTCCTGTCAAACAAAACAAAAAAATAATGGACTAATGGCAAAAAGGTAAAAGAAAAAAAATGATTGGTTATTATTGATTTCATAAATTGTGCCTGTCAAGAGCCCCGAAAAAGGTTAATACAGTCAAACCTCGGTTTTCGAATGTCTCGGTTCTCGACCAATTGGTTTTTTGACCAAAGATTTTTTATGCCTCTGATGACGAACAAATTTCAGTTCTCGAACAAACTGAGCGCACTTGAATGCACCATTTGACTCCTCTCGCCTTCCTTACACGAGGAAGTGACGCTTCCTCGGGTTGCTTTCTGTTGTGAGTAGACGTGTTCAATAAACATTTTATTTTAAAAAGTGGTTTAAAAAAAGTTGTTTTCTTGACTTGGAACAAATTTTTTTTTTTTTACATTGATTCCAATGGGAACCGTGGTTTCGGTTTTCAAACCATTTTGGTTTTCGAACAGCCTTCTGGAACGGATTATGGACGAAAACAGAGATTTGACTGTACCTGGTTATGTGCGGCTTTTTGGAAAGCAAATGTTGATGTCTCGACACCTCTGCACTCACACTTTTGTTCCAAACCGAACCCGGCCCCTGTCAAAAAGGGAAAAGTTATTTGGCCCTCACAGGAAAAAGTTTAGGAACCCCTGTGATAAGGTGTCCACTGTAGTGACCGCTGTCACTGAAAGGGTTAAATGGCCAGAAACACCGTTTCATTGAAAAGACAATTAGAATGGCATCTAGATTCTTCATTTCATCGAGGTGTATCTTCGGAAGGACGCCTCATGAAAATGTCACAAGCGGTTAATAGAGCAAGGAGCCGCTGAGGCGCTAAATAATTCAGACAATGGAGCGCGATCTGGAAATTGGCTCCAAATTCTGCAGCGCTGCACTTTGGCCGTTCGCACATCGGACCGCCGCTTGGGCGGGGAATCGGTTCTGTTCCACAGTTACTACTCAAACACAAACGATATGTTTATTTGGCAACACGGATTGGTTACGTCGATTGCAGCGATGACGTGCGGAGGGTCGGAAAACCGCACGAAGGACTAATTTGTTCAGTTTAAATACGGAACATGAGTGTGTTTGTCACCTCTGCTCACAATGCGTAAAACACGCTACCACGGCAACGACCAAACGCCTCACTCTCGGCATTACGCACCAGCACGCCCGCCAAAGCATTTTTGGAACGACTTCATTGAAGATCAATTGACTTTATTGCATATTCTGGCTCTCTCCAAAAGGCGCAGATTAATCGCTCGATTTCTTCGCTAAAGGCCCGGGCAATCTGTCAGTCGGATGAAAGATGCGGAAGTACGATGGGAATTAGAGATGCTGGCAATTTTTGATTGAATGACGCCTCCCAGGAAAACCGTGTACAAGAGGAGAGTCTCTCAAAGAAAATGGGCTGTCTCTTTTTCCTGAGAGAGATGAAAGAGGTGTTGTAAAGGCCCGAGAGAGATATGCTCTTATGGGACTCCATCCAAGGCTACGAATGGGGGGGTAATGACTTATACTACACAGCGTCGGATTAAACACTGATTGTTCCTTTTTTTTCCCCCCACTTTCCAGCAGCGCAGCATGTTCCCACGGGCACCTGCGAGGTGGTCGCCTTGCATCGCTGCTGCAACAAGAACAAAATTGAGGAGCGCTCGCAAACCGTCAAGTGCTCCTGTTTTCCGGGGCAAGTGGCCGGCACCACCAGAGCCGCCCCATCCTGTGTCGACGGTAAGATTTGGCCACAATGTGTCCGACGCTTATGATGCGTTGTTGAGATGAGATCCCGGCGATCGTGCGAAATAATCGCTTGAATGCAATCGCAAGGATAGCCGAGCTGATATTTTTCGGTAGCTCAATCAAGTACGGTGTTTACTGCACTGGTAAGGCGCTTCGGATTATATAAGGCCCAACTTCAATGAATGCCCTATTTTAAAACTGTTTTCCTATCTAGGGCGCACCGAATTATAAGGTGCATCGAATAGAAGCTACAATGGTGGCTGCGGTTGCGTTCTGCATCCACTAGATGGTGCTACGCTAAAGGGATACAATACAATGCAGCTTTATTTATATAACTTTCATAACCGCTGCAGCTGTAACAAAGCACTTTACGGAACAGTTCAAATACGATGTCGAAGAAATCAGAATATCGATCCATATATAAGGTGCATTGTATTATAAGGCGCACCCTCGGCTTTAAAGAATTTTTTATGACTTTAGTTGCGCCTTATAGTGCGGAAAATACGGTAACCAGATTATCAAACATGAGAGTATGTGCAGGCTACCGAAGTGTATATGGCTTAAATAGGCAGCTCTGGTCTGGTGAGTGACGTGGGTGTCAGAGAATGAACATGGAGAGGTGGTTGGCTGTTTTTTTTCAGTTTTTTTTCCTTACCGCTTACAAGGTCAGTACTATATATTTAGCTCGTGACGGGAGACTATGTGAAATTAATTGATATATTGGCAAATGAAAAAATGCGAATTTTTACTTTGGCCAGTATTTTATTTTATTTTTTTAAGTGTGTGTGTTTTTTGTGTGGATATTTTAGTTATTTTATGCAGCTCTGGTTATTGTTATTAATTATTTACTTTATTTATTAAAAAAATTGTAAGCACTCGGTCGTTAGTCTACTAGCAGTTAGTGCGGCACTGGTCCAACAGATCTAACTATACATATACATATATTCATATACACATATATACATATATATATACATATACATATACATATACATATATATATATATATATATACATATATATATATATACATATACACATATATGTATAGACATATATATATATATGTATATGTATAGTTATATATATATATACACACAATATATATATACACACACACATACATATATAAACTAGATAACTAACTATATATAACTACCAGGAAAAAAAACACTAAATAAATAAATTCATCAATAAATGAATGAATGAATGCCTAGCAATACTATATCAGCCTTTTAACGGTTCCCTTTAATGACAACTGTGTCTCTTAACACGCTAATGTGTCCGACCTCAAGCGCAGCGCGTGTGGCGAGTGACTTGCTTTTGTCGAGCTTTCGTTCTCAACTCATGATCCAATTGTGTTTGACCTATTCCTTGACATTTTAGTATTGACATTTTCTGCAAATTAGAGCTCCGAGACACCGGCCCTCAGTTTAGCGCTCGGCGGGCGTTCTCGGCAAAAGTGACCACAGCACTTAACCTTTTAATTATTCCTTTTTTCTCCAAGATGGAATTACCTTTAACTGCGCTCGGTGTGAGACAAGCCTCCTCCTGATAAATCATCACATGAACCTCCATCTCAGAGGACTTGCACTGATTTGAATTCCGCTTCAAAAATAGTGACTCGGCTCCCTTACATTGTGAAAATATGAACGAAATCGTGACCTCGCTCGCACATTCCCCACATCCGAGCCGCGTGTCTAATTCCGAACGGACGAGCGCGCACTTCCAAACAAACACTTTCCCAACTCGATAATCCACCGCTCATTAAACAACGCGCGTCGCGTTAATGAAGGAGTTCAAGGTCAAAGCCGTTCCTGGGCTTCTCTAACGGCCAGACTGAAAACAAATCAACAAACAACACAGTTCCAGATGTTTTCAGCCATCGTGCTCGCATCGTTAACCATTAACGGAAACAACTCTTTGGCGTTATCGTTTGATGCGGAACCTTGGTGGCCATCTGCCCGCCATTGACCCTGTGTACGTTTACCACCCTGGTGCTGCAGCTATAAAGTGGGTGTGATTCAAATTCATTTCGCTGCAATTTACTCGATTGAGGATGTGGTGCTATGTGGAGATTATAGCAACCATCATCCTCTGCGAACGCAAAATGAAAGGGATGTGTAATATAGATAATGGCCCCTGTAATAGGCCCAAGCGCCCAACGGAGCTGCGGCGGCTTTATTCGGTGTTCAAGACTGTTGTATTCGCACCGCGGCTGCACATCTTGCAGGATTGCGCGAGTGTACGAATGGTGTGACCTAGCCACCAGGATTCAGACAGCAAAAGCTGCCAAAAATCGCATTCTGACTCTCGGCGAGACAGTGACAGAAACATCCTGTTCCGACACACAGAGATGCCACTAATTAAATAATGGGTTATTTAAAACCATTTGTGCAGAATGTGCGGGTGGGTTTTCAGAGCTAAAAATATTCCGATTTTTTTTTTCTGGTTAAAAGATGTGGTTTAAATGATAGTCTTCTTTTCTTTGACTTTCCAAAAACTTATCTGAAGCAATAACACCATTTTTGACCACCTAAAAAAAACTACTGAGTACAGTGAAACTCCTCTACAACGAAATCATGTTTGCAACAAGAAATTTTTCACCACAGGGGGTTTTTCACTGTAGCAAATTTGAAACAGGAAAGTGGGAATGGTGTCAATGCATGAAGATTTTTTCACACTAGGGGGTATTTTCACCCATGTACATTTCGTTGTAGAGGAGTTTTACTGTACCGACAAAAAGGTTACATGCTAGTGACAACCAGGGGGCGGAGCTGCAAGTACCGACAAAAAAGTTACATGCTAGTGACAACCAGGGGGAGGAGCTAGATGTACCGACAAAAAAGTTACATGCTAGTGACAACCAGAGGGAGGAGCTAGAAGTACAGTGAAACTCCTCTACAACGAAATCATGTTTGCAGCAAGAAATTTTTCACAACAGGGGGTTTTTCACTGTAGCAAATTTGAAACAGGAAAGTGGGAATGGTGTTAATGCATGAAGATTTTTTCACACTAGAGGGTTCACCCATGTAGATTTCGTTGTAGAGGAGTTTCACTGTAATACGATTGCAAGTCAGTGTCACATTGTGTACAATTTATGGACTGTAAAACGACACTTTGATTTTGGAACATTGCGCTAAAAAGTGAAATACAACTGAACTGAAATTGGGCAGCGATTCTTTCATGTACCATTAGAGCTCAAGTTCCACAAGTGGTACGAGTACAAGTCACTGGCTCTAGGGGGCATGTCAGCTCTTGGTTACAAGGATTTTTTTCCCTTTTCTTTAGGACTTATTTGATTTATTTATGTATTTATCTATGAAATAGAGTAGTCCATATTTTATTTTATTTTGGTTTGCTTTGACAACGCAGCGCCATGGATTAAGACACGGCAGCTTTAGTTATCATCGCGCATTTCCTACACAAGGTAATTCAATGCGCTTCACAATAGCTGCAAAACAACATTTTAAATGCAAAATAATTGAAGACGAGACCGTTTATTCCATTTGCGTGCTAAACTAAATGCACCATGTTCGCTTTGAACTCTGGGTCCCGCTAATTGACCCGAGTGTGTTGACCTCACTTGTGGTTCGCGTGAAAGCCTCATCGATCTGGATTTGAATCTTGGCTTTTGCAAATTTAGAAAATGTGTGCTGATTAAGAAAATTCGACATTTTCCATAGATGAAAATGTAAGTGTCAATGGTTGTTTGTTTATATCTGCCCTGTGATTGGCTGGCAACCGGTCCAGGGTGTGTAGTTGACTTGCAACCCACATTCACGCTAAAACTGAATGCAACTGGATGTGTCTTCCAGCCTCCATAGTGGAGCAGAAGTGGTGGTGTCAGATGCACCCGTGCCTTGACGGCGAAGAATGCAAAGTCCTTCCTGATCTGAAGGGCTGGAGTTGTGCTACAGGGAACAAAATCAAAACCACAAAGGTAAGAGTTTTGGGGTGGCAAACACGTCTGTTTAACGGGAATTAACTTGTTGGATGTGACCTTACGCGCTTGGGCCAAAGTCAACAAGCTTCTCTTGTATTTCTCCGGGTCCGCGTCGGGTTGAAAACGAGCTAATGTTTGCTGTCGGGTCTCTGGGGGGGGGCCTCGAATCAATGGTCTGCCATGTCTCCTTAGCACTTTCGAGACACGTTGATCACCCAAACTGGCCAATTACTCGCTCCAATTACCTGCTTTTAAGGTTGTAACATGACGCTCGTACCCTTCAGTGTGTTATGATGACCCATAGACTTTGCTTCTGCCTCTCTGCATGTGTACTTAATTATTTAAAGTATCCACACCACACACCTGCCTGGAGCTGGCAGCCTGGAGCCTGGGGCTATTGATTCAGGGACTTGTCGGGACCTCAAAATGGGATACTTATTTATTCGACGTTTTGTCACGGAAACTGCCGAAACAAGATTTGCAATTCGACTGAGCTGATGAGAAAAGTCTGAATGAATGGGTTGTTTTTTTGTTTTGTTTTTTTCTAAACATGGATGATGGGGAAGATTTCCGCGGATAGGGATCAACTTTGGTAACATCACATTCTTCACCGGGGACTCCACAGGTGAGACATCTTTATTTGTCGTTGTTGTTATATTGGCTCATTGACACCCTTGTAATATTTATAATGGCACGTCACAGTTAAAAAATGGTGTTAAAACATCAAGTGTCAAAACAACCCGCGATCAGCATTTCCGACTTGAGTTAACCTGAACCATTCATGTGAAAATGCGATCTGTTACAATATCCACTGGATATTTTATGATTTATCTATATTTTTGACATCTCGGCTAATATAGGGAGAACTTCTGACTCGGCCGCACAAAATGTCCGATGTGTCTGTGTGAGTCAGAGTAAGAAAACATGCTGGCGGTGGATGGGAATAGCCGTTAGCCTTGCTAGCTTCAGCGATTCCGATTGCTAACCGCTATCCTCATGAGGGCTTCTATTTGTTCGTCTTCCCGTGTATATTCTTAACAAACCAAAATCAATGAATGTATCTGTTTTACAATAAACAACTTCCGATTGATTAAACGTAGACGTTTTGGTCTTGTAGGTTCGGCGAAATTAACGGAAAATGAACAATGAATTCATGATTTCAAAAAATATCAACTTCAGGTTGAGACACTTGGATTTGTCGTCTTAAGCGTTCACGTGAAATTCTACCGAAAAAGTGTTGCGCAAACACGGAGACATAAATCTGTCATAAATCGATTGAACTGCAGTCAAACCTCGGTTTTTCGAACGTCTCGGTTCTCGTCCAATTCATTTTTCGACCAAAAATTTCGAGTTTTTTATGCCTCGGATGACGAACAAATTTCGGTTCTCGAACAAACTGAGCACACTTCAATGCACCATTTGACTCCTCTCGCCTTCCTTACACGAGGAAGTGACGCTTCCTCGTGTTGCTTTCCATTGTGAGCAGACGTGTTCAGTAAACATTTTTATTTTAAAAAGAGCGTGGTTTCGGCTTTCGAACAATTTCGGTTTTCGAACAGCCTTCTGGAACGGATTATGGACGACAACAGAGGTTTGACTGTGATTCATCTTTCATGCCACAGTGATACAAAAACGTTATCTAAGCACGATAAAAATAAATAATTCTCATTCACCGCCATCATCTTTTTATACTCTCCGGCCTGCGCGGGTTTAGCAACTGCGCCAGTGCAAAAACTATAATTAGCGATGATGAGTTGTATTTTTAATCATTTGGTTTTATTTGTTTCTGTGCCTGGCTGCCAAACCGGTCTGTTGCACAAAAAAAACAAAAAAAACAAAACAAACAAGCATTAAAAAAATTGTACTTCTGCATATTTGAATCGCTCACATCATCCATTAAGTTTTTACAGACGCACAACGGGGAGAGATGAGTTGGCGGTTTTCCAGCTTTCCGTTTCCTGCTGATATTCCAGGTGCATTATGGCCTAATAATCCTGCCTGCATCTTTAAACCGACTTTATTATCATAAACCCAGTTGGTGTTGTCGACGACTCGACAGCATAAACAGCGTGCTCCACACCTTCTGTGTTAAATCTTGCAGCCGAGCGCACTTCAGACACCGTGTGGGAAATAACCCTTTACGCGTTAATTTAGCACCTGTCCGACACCAATTAAACCGTGCAAAATGTTTTGCCTCTATTTGTATTTTTATTTAATAATCACTCAAGTACTGTTGCAATCATTTGCGCCCCTCTTGAAGAGACCCAGATCACAGTCACTACTTCAAGATTAGCATCTCAGTCCTTCGTCTTGATTAGCCGCGAATTACCCGCATATTAGCGTCACATTCATCACAGACAATGTTTAGGATTTAAATGTCTTAGTCAAAACAATATTTGATGTTCACCAACGCACTACTTGTATTTTCAAGCCAATGATCGGCTCACGTGTGCCCCGTTGCAAGCGGACTGTTGTTGAGGACAATCTGAGCCGATCGTTTAAGTCAGGATTTGGCATTTTATTTTAATTTATTTAATGGCAATAAAAAATATTCAATGTGCATTCAGTTAGTTGAGCAAACAGAAACAGGTGTTTTTAGAATACAAAATTTAAAAAAAAATCAGTTTAAAAATAAATCTCGACAAATATTAACAGAATAAATAAAGTATATAATGTGTTGATTGATTCAAATTAAAATAATCCAACAATAAAAAAATTTGCATTTTTATTTATCTCACTACATATTTGCTTAGTTTCTTGTTTTTAAAAAAATTCTGTTTAAGTTCCTCTGGACGGGTTGTAACTGGGAAAGTAAATTCCTTGTGTTGTTACATACTTGGTCAATAAATCCGATTCTGACCACCCCACAAAAAAAAGTGTAGGGTTCAATCCCAGCCTTCCTGTGTCGAGTTTCCATGTAATCCCCGTGCCTGCGTGGATTTTTTCTGGGTACTCCGGTTTCCTCCCACATTTCAAAAACATGCGTGGCAGGCGAATGGAACACTCTAAATTGTCCCGAAATGCGATTGTGAGCGCGAATGTTTTTTTTTTTTATCTATGTGTGCCCTGCGATTGGCACCCAGTTCAGGGTGTCCCCCACCGATTGCCCGAAGACAGCTGAGATAGGCTCCACAATACCCGCAACCTTAGAATATGGATGGATAAATTATTTATATGGATAGTTTGCATCTATATTTCATATTTTTGTAATTTAATTATAATGAAAATCACGCAGGAATTATTGTCATGAATTGCATGACATTATTTTTCCGAAAATGTAATAATTAAAATACACCAATAGCGAGATAGTGTTTTATTTTCTTGAATCATCGGTAGATTAAGCAATTATAAATGCGATTCCTAATTAACCGTAATTTTATTTAGAACCCTTTCAGGGTGCATGAAAGGGTTGAAATATATTTTTGTGACACATTTGAACTTTTTTTCTTCAGATGGAGAAAAAAAATCCGTTACCTTTAAAATATGGAATTTGGTTTGCGTTGGTGTACATACAGTAATTTGGTTGGTCTGTGACATCAGTCAACCAATAAAAGCTCATTGTAATCCAATGTTCTGCTTTTAAACTAAAACCTGTTCTCACAAGTCAGTCCCCCCAAAAAATGTCCAAATGCAAAGTTGGGCATCCCTAAAAAATGACTTCTTAGAGTCGGTCAATTGTTGATGGCAGCTGTCAGGAGGTTTGACTCGAGCCGTCGCGAAAGGTTGCTCGGCACGCGACCAGAATGTTCTTTTCCAGCGAGAGCAAAGGAGCTGCCAGTCAGCCAACTCAGACGGCCTGACAGGCAATTTAATCTGTAAAACTTCAAGTCGGGAGCGCAGGCGTTCAATTTAGCGGCATCTTTATCCAAAGCGCGGCAAACATTCCCACCTTGGAAACAGAGGTCATTAAGTTCAGCTCTGCCGATGCTGCTGATCCTCTTTCGGGATGGCTCCGAATTCAAAGCACAAAGGGGAAAATGAGAATTCCAACCGGGTGGCTGTTTGTTTCACCTTCCACTCACACGATGCTCTCGTCGTCTCTCTTTAGAGCGCATGAAAAAGTCAACTGCAAGAATATTAAATGGCCTCAAGAGCTAAAGAATGTCAATTTTTTTTTTTAACGCTTTGCCAACATTTTGTCACTAATTGTGGACTCAGGTCTCAAAACTTCTTGGATGTTGAATCTTAACTCTGTATCGCTCCTTACGTTCCTTAGCTTGACTCACTTTGTAAACTTTCTGCTAATTCCGCAGTCTCTTTCGGTCTATGGATCCCTTATAATCCGTAACCCCAAATGACAATGGCATTGAAAAAGTTGCCTACAACCCCTTTAGGAGACAAGAGACAGATCTTCGGGCAGGAAGTGGGGACACCCTGAACCGGTTGCCGGCCAACCGCAGGGCACACAGAGACAAACAACCAATTGCGCTCGCACTCACCCCTAGGGACAATTTAGAGTGTTCCATAAACCTGCCACGCATGTTTTTGGAATGTGGGAGGAAACCGGAGTTTATATAAGCCTCAGTTTATATAAGCCTCAAATTCAGTTTATATAAGCCTCAGTTTATATCAGCCTCAAATTCAGTTTATATAAGCCTCAAATGCAGTTTATATAAGCCTCAGTTTATATAAGCCTCAAATTCAGTTTATATAAGCCTCATATCCTAATAGGCCTACCGATTGAAACATTTTGTTAGATTGAAAAGAACCAAAAGAACAAAGTTGAATTTTACAAAATAAAGTCAAAATTTAATGATGGAAGGAAGTCATATTTGTATCAGTAAGAAAAAAAATAAATTAATAAAACAAACATTATTCCCATGAAGACGACTTCATTCATGCTGGTACGCCATTTTGGGGGGTATTGTCCCAATTCTATAAATTTTTTAAGTAGCTCCAGCTCACGCAGCTTCGATTGAGAACAAAAGTGGTAGATCATCATTTCCGCGGACATTTTGTCGAACTTGCCAAAATACTGTCCGCGTTGTTCACTTTTAACGTGTCACGTTTTCCCATCACAGGTGACTCAAAGGAGAAGAGGCTGATTGCAAAAAAAACTTTTCTGTAAATAAACTGCAGTGAATCCTTGGCAAACTGAAGGCCTCATGAACTGGATTAGCCATCCAATCAGAGAAGTGGATTCCAATAAGAGGACTTTTTTTGGGGGGGAAAGAAGCCTTAGCAGACGACCGGATTTGCTCTCATACCCGTACTGCTTGTAGTGGATTACAATGGTGAACTCTGCCTAAATGTTCAATTCTCAAATCTAGCGTTCCTTGAGAGGTTTTGTTTCTTCGGCCGGACGACGGCGAGCACCGTTGCTGACCGAACAAAGTAGCGTGATGAAAAAGACGTACCGTAGCCAGAGTAGCAGATATTCAGGAGGACTTTGAAACAAGTACACAACCACACTGACGCGTCTCTACCGGAAATGTTTGATGTCGTCATGCGACATGCTTCCATTCTACATTTGAAAATAACGTAGAAGTGGGAATCGCATTAAAAAAAAAAAAATGTGCGCATCTGTGCAGTAATAGCTGCATCTGCTATCTTTACAAGCAGCCAGCAGCAGCTAGCAGAAAGTAGTTTTTTTGTCCTGTCTTGGAAAAATCAAATTTCTGGCAGCTTCTGCGATTTTTCCACCCTGACTGAACTTGGGGTTCAAGACAAATTATTGAGACATTAAAAAAAAAATGAAAGAAAAAATCCATTGAGTGGTTCAGAACATTCACATGACTGTTTTTCAACCCAAATACGACATTGTCTGAGTAAGTGATGACATCAGTAATAAACTGTGGTTGTGTCATTAATGATTTGCATTTTTGAGTATTGAGATTTCATTCCTTAACAAACCTACTAAATGCAAGTGTGTGGATAATTACCGTTGCCTGAAAAATAGTAACTGATTATATTCAATTACTAAAATAGCCAATTATTCAATGCAGATTCCAAGTTTCACCCCCCCTGCCCTCCAACCTAAATAACCGAAATAAATTAACAAGCAATCCTCCAGGAAACGGGTCAGTATGCAAATGTTGGCTCTCTATTCGGAGGCACAACCTCAAAAACAAATCTTCCCAGCCTTTTTTACTCTGACACACAAAAACGAAAAATGTTCAGGAAACAGCACGTCCATTTTAGAACGCCTCATTGTCAACCATGAGTGCATGCAGGTCAGAGAAAAAATTCTGACTTGACAGTCAGTGTGTGGACTCGGGCTTCAGGCTCTCGTGTCTGTTAGAACGCCTCGTTGTCAACCATGAGCTCGCTCACGTTTTATTTCTGTCACCGGATATATTTTCATGACTCCAAAATGTAGCTATTAGGTATAATAAAGATGCTACGTGAAGTCGCCTTTGTTTTTCCAGAAAGTAGTCGCATTTGATTGACAGTTGAAGTGGGCGTGGTTTCTGCACATTTCAGTGTTCCAGAGCGGCCAGAATATATTTTTTTCATGATATCAAAGCCTCATTCTCTGTACCTGGCAATTTTCTTTCATCATTCAAGTATTTCTTTTCACTTTACGGGGACTTGAAAGACATTTTCAGCCCGTATCCAGTTGACTGCTATTTCCGTTCCGCGGAACCTCATTTTGTGCGCCGTCCCCGCTGTGTTTGCCAATTGCCGCGTAAATGCTACATTTAAAAATAGCGCATGTGTCCTCTTGTGAAATTGAAAGTCACCCGCGCAACTTTGAGACTTTTTGACAGCTGCGCAAGAATCCCGGGGATGAGCCGTTTGAGTTCAATCAGCTGCATTCCTGTCACGGCAAACAGCCCAAGCTTTACCAGCTTGTCACCTCAGAGGGGACACCCATGATATCAAATCTGGTAGGTTTGCAGCTCTTCAGAGAAAATAAATAAATAAATTGTGCCGCCGCCACCACCACCACCGCCGCCGAGTCGATTTGAAATGCACACACTATCATCCCCGTTGTATCCGAGTTTCTCCAGAGGAAATTGTCTGCCTTCCACCAGCGGAGCGCCATCCTGCCGGTGTCACATTGACCTCCCGTGAGCCCAATATTTTCTTTAAAAATGAATCAATCCTTTGAAAAATGACTATTTTTCATTTATTTATTTTTTTGTCCCCGGAGGGCACATTGATCCTCCTGAAAAGCGCTCTGAAATGACTCGCTGATGAAGTGGTGAAAGGGCTCCATTTTGAAAACAAATGGCTTTCTAGTTTAGTCGCAGCAGGTTGTTTTGCCTGCAGCTACATGGAATGTTGTTGGTGGGGTAAAAAGGGGGGGGGGGGCTTCCCCAGTCAACTTTTCAATCAAACGCTAAATTAACAGCGATTCCCGTCAGTTCAAAAGCACACAAATTAGTGTCCTAAATAGTACTTGATGATCTCGAACGATGCCATAATCCTCCATCCCTCCAATCCAGTTGCACTTTTCTCGCTTTCACATTCTTCCATGAGAAAAATCACGAGATTGTTTGAGCCTGCTTATTAACGTGGCTGCAACTGGGATGCCTTTTCTACCCTATCAGTAGGAATAGTATAGTATAGCCAGAAAAGTTCACATGTAAGTAAATATAGTCAAACCTCGGTTTTCGGGCGTCTCGGTTCTCGTCCAATTTTGAGTTTTTTATGCCTCGGATGACGAACAAATTTCGCTTCTCAAACTAACTGAGCGCACTTGAATGCACCATTTGACTCCTCTCGCCTTCCTTACACGAGGAAGTGACGCTTCCTTGGGTAGACGAGGAAGTGACGCTTCCTCGTGTTGCTTTCCATTGTGAGCAGACGTGTTCAGGAAACATTTTTATTTTAAAAAAAGAGCGTGGTTTCGGTTTTCAAACAATTTCGGTTTTCGAACAGCCTTCTGGAACGGATTATGGACGAAAGGTTTTGACTGTATATCACGCCATCAATATTAATAAAGTGGAACCTCGATTTAACGGATCGGGAAACAAGGGAAACAGGATTCCACGGACAGAAAATAATATCCTGTCTACTCAAAATGTCCCTATTGAACAGAACCTTTCCAAGTCCTTTTGTTCCAGATTTGGCCACAATTGGCCGAGAAATGGTGCTGTGGTCCAGCAACAAACAGACAGACTGGTCAGGTGTTTATGGCTACGTCGGGTCTTTGTCAAAAAGAGACTAGACTCGAAAAAAGCGCATCAATGTGGCGGTCATGTTAGCAACGGATACTGCCCTTTCCAAGGTCATGGAAAGCATGGACATTAGCTTAGCATCGGCGCGGGACAGAAGAGACATATTAGCTACAATTGTGCGGGTCTTTTGGATTTGAACTCGCAAATAAGCGCACATTTTCTTCATGCTAGCTGACTGTATGGACATAAAATCATCGCACACGCCTCCAAATTCATTCAGTTCGATTTTCAATTTGACCATTGCCATGCGAGCACCTGACGAAAGCGGGGAGCGTGTCCCGAGTGACGGGACACTTCGACATTTCATTCGAGACATCAAAGTTAAGTAAAGGCAAGCAATTATCTGGATTTTTTTTTTTTAATCCTCGGCGGAGTCATTAGAAAAGAACATGAAAAGAATTTCCTCTCTTACCATATGTTGCATGGCACTAGAATCTAATGAGGCTTTCGTAATTATAAAGGGGCGGGGGGCTCATCGATTCTCTGGGAAAAGAAATTTCATTACAGACGCGGCGTAAAGCCATGATGCTTCGTAGTTTAATTTCAGGTAATTGCTACACGCAACAATGGGAGTTTTTTTGGGGGGGGGATAGAGAGTTCAAATCAGGCACTGCTGATGGAGGCTTCCTCCAAACTAATACTTTTTTTCTTCATCACCACTTCAAACCACAATTCGAAATATTATGAATTAAAATGGACTCAAAATTTTGTGTTGGATCTTACCCATGACTGTCATTGCCCTCGAGGATGTTATATTCGGTTATCGGGGAATTTGATAAGCGACAGATACCCGCAAGCGCACACTGACCAGAGCGGAGGTGATGCACGTATAAGTGAGACGTCTCTAATTAGCAACAAGATGGATTATTTGACCCCCCCCGCGCCTCCACTCCGCCATGAGTTCTGACTGCGAACCATTCCTCACCGTGCAGGCTTGAATTACACGTGCATCAGACAAATAGAGGACAGATTCATACCGCTTGGACATATGACACTGGAGAGCCTTTCCCCAAATGCCATTCCTTACCATCTCCTTATCTTCCCCGAGCTAAACATCGGAACCACCCGACGGGGGCTGCTCAATAAATAAAGGCTTGTAATTACAGGATAACATTAGCGGCGCCGTTGCGCAGCAGCTGAAACAGAAACGCCGTCCAATTAAATAGGGAGAGGTAATAAAGCCCCCTATTAAAGCTGCCCCGCGGTGGGTTACTGTAAACAAACTCAATCGCGCCGACCGTTCGCTTTGTACGGTTCAAGTGTAAATAACGTCGTCTGTCACCATTTGCCAAGTCGGCGTCTTGCTCAAGGGCGTGCTCGGGCACCTTTACCTGTTCCGATTTCCATATTTTGAAGTCTGCCGTCTTGTCCCCGAGCTAAATTTCGAGACTGACTTATTGCCGCCTGTGACTTTATGTTAAAAAAAAAATGACAGGCTTGCATATCAAATCAAAAATGTGCGCACGCATAATAATAATAAAGGTCAAACTGAATATATATATAAAAAAAAAAGAAGAACAAAAAAAGTGGGCTGCTGCTCTGGGTACCATCAAATTTTAGTAGGGGAGATTAAATGTTGCACCAGAGGCGTGCTCTCGGGTTGGATTCAAATATGTTGAGGGAGAGCACAACAGTGGATCGACTGCTCTGTGTGTTGAGCAAAAACAAGATAAAACCCGAGTGACAAAAAAGTTACATGCTAGTGACAACTAGGGGGAGGAGCTAGAAGTACAGACAAAAAAGTTACACGCTAGTGACAACCAGAGGGAGGAGCTAGAAGTACAGTGAAACTCCTCTACAACGAAATCATGTTTGCAGCAAGAAACTTTTCACCACAGGGGGTTTTTCACTGTAGCAAATTTGAAACAGGAAAGTGTCAATGCATGAAGATTTTTTCACACTAGGGGGTATTTTCACCCATGTAGATTTCGTTGTAGAGGAGTTTTACTGTACCGACAAAAAAGTTACATGCTAGTGACAACCAGGGGGAGGAGCTAGACGTACCGACAAAAAAAGTTACATGCTAGTGACAACCAGGGGGAGGAGCTAGAAGTACTGACAAAAAAGCTACATGCTAGGGACAACCAGGGGGAGGAGCTAGACGTACCGACAAAACAGTTACATGCTAGTGACAACGAGGGGGAGGAGCTAGAAGTACCGACAAAAAAGTTACATGCTAGTGACAACCAGGAGGAGGAGCTAGAAGTACAGACAAAAAAGTCACATGCTAGTGACAACCATGGGGAGGAGCTAGAAGTACCGGACAATTCGAATCTCTTGCTCATGCCGCAGAAGCCTCACAGCATTATATCGCCTCAAGATTCAAAGTAAAAAGATTTTTTTTTTTTTTTAAGCCCTTGATCGACGATAACAAGTAAAAGTAGTGAGATGTGACAACGTTTCAGCAGGTCTGATTTGTCAAAACTCAAAAACTGGGATTCTTACCTCCATCAGACACAACGATGAGCCACCGACCCACTTCAACAATTTCAAAAATCGCACCAAAAACTGGAAAAAAAAAGATGCTATCAGATATCAGAATCATGAGCAACTACTCCGGTGGAGTTTTTTTTGGAAGGGAAATTGGAAATTTTGTAGCGCTTGTCCAATATTTGGCAGAATAAAATTCCAATTACCCGATTCATCCGCCAATGATTTAAAAAATATCTTTTGGGGTCATTGAACATGTTCAACTTGAAAGACAAATTGCACGCAGAGATTTTGGCTATTTCGTATTTAACTTTACAGCAGACGGAAATAAAAAAATGTTTAAAAATCTACCGATTTTTGCAGCTATCGCTCTTTTTGTCGCTGCCAATATTCTCGAGGTTAATTTTCCAAACTGGGGGTGGACTGGCCCAACATTTCAAACACTTGGAACTAGCAAACTGCCCTATTAAAATGTCTTCACACACACACACAAACACGCGCACACACACATCACGTGAAATCCCAGACTGACAACAAGATGCCCATCATTTTGCGCCAGTCGCCGCCGCTCCCACCTCCGCATGTGTTGGCGAGCTTATGATTATTCCGTGCCCAGTTCGACGGCACGCCGCGTCAGATTCCGACTCCGACGGGCGGCTATTGTGAAAGGCAGACTTTGGGGGTGAAAAGAACAATTTATCCCGCATTAATTCGTCTCCAATCTTTGCTTTCAGTCAAAGTGAGCAGCTTTTGCATTATGTTCCGCGAGGTTTAGCGACCGGCGGAAAAAGCATCACCGGCACAATGAACACACACAGGCATCTGGTGCCGGCATTATGTCGGCAGAAATCATTTCGCGCGCTCAAAGCCGCCGCGCGATTGTCCGCCCCGCCGACACACATTTCTCTTCCTATTGTGATGTAAAAAGTTGAGCGGGAGCGGCTAAAAGCCCGAGCAAATTAGATGCTGCCGAGCATTACATCGAGCGCGACAAAGCGCGATGAGCCATCAGCGCCGTCCAAAAAAAAAAAAATACCTGGGAGACGTATCGAAGGGCTGCCAGACGTTAGATTAAGCACAGGCTGTGTCATTTGCTTTGCTATTGTGCCGAGCTGGCGACAATTTTATTATCGGGCCAACCTGGGACGGATCGAGCGAGATAAAAGAAAACCTCTCACAATATCACCAAATAACGAGAGTGCGGAAACGAGGCTTTGGCATGAAAGCAAATCCATTTTAATATCTGGCACGTTGGAGAAGGCGCATCACAAATGAACAAATGCGTCTTTAATCAGTTTTGTCAGGCTTTTTTTGTTTCCTGACAGCGTCTTTATCGGACCGATCCCAACACGGCGCTAAATTGTTCCGGCGGAACAATAACGGGAATGAAAGTCGGCTCACGTAATTCCAAAAGGGGACACGGAAAATCGGTACTGGTAAATCCAAAAAAACAATCATAATTACTCTGTGATTGTGCTGTAGATATCATTCGATGTGGTTTTTTTCCTTGAGCTTTCTGGACAACTTTTCAACACCGGCACTGCCCATCTGGCGACGTCGGCAGATGCTGAAGAGCGCCGTGGATTTGTGAGGACGGCAAAAATCGGTTGCTCGAGTGGAATCGTAATCTACTAAAAAAATCTGGTTTATCTTACTTTGTGCAACCACTTGACGAAATGACGAAATTTTGTTTTTCACGAGTAAAGTTAAAATGTAAAGCGACACCCAATAAAATATTCTTACAAATGATAACATTTTTTTCAAAAAAAGAGGAGAAAATTTTACGTCGCGACAGCAAGCCATTTGCATATTTTTAGGGGGAGGGGCAGTAAGAAAACAGTCATCCAATTAAAAAACACATTGCACGGTATATTTTGGATTGTGTCAAATTTTTACGTCTTTTGTTAGCATATGTGAATCGTCAATATAAAATCTCGCCGATTGCGCCCCATACCAACGCACTGGACACTTTCTCGGAGAATTAATGGCAATGATGTCTTGTACGAAACTTATTACTGACAAGCAATGGACATTTTGTTGACTGATGTCTCCGAACACAATTCTTAGGAGATTTCGTCATTATTCGCAACATTATGCCTTACATGTGAGTATCTAAGATGGAACGCCAATACACATGCCATGTTTAAAATAATAATCATAAAAATAATAAGAAACAGTCAATTCTCAAGTGGCCTTTGATTGCAATTTCCTTTTGCTTGAATTCCATCTTGTTCACCAGCTGAATCATTCGAGGCCAAAGCTTCCACCCTATTGTGTGTTTCCATTTTCGTCTCGCGTTTGATACTTTTCGAGGGGAGGGGGCCACAAGTTAATTAGTCGGCGACAGGTGACAATGCTTGTGAACGCCACGCGTTTGGCACAAAAGGAAAGCGCCTTTGAAAGGCCTATGAAGAAGAAAAGCTATCCCCGGTGTAACCCCAAGTTTGCAGCAATAGACCCCGTTTCATCTACGCTGCGCTTTTAACAAGATAAACCCTCTACTGACAGTGACCTGAGATGAAAGAAGGAGACACAAAGCCGAGGAGAGTTCAGGGAAAGTTCCCCAATGCCCCACCTACCCGCCCACTCAACCCCCAACCCATCGCAAACCCACAGCTGATGAGTGGAAAAGTTCTCCCGCCTCTCTTACAACTTTGTGGTTGATCCCGCGCGGAGGCTTCGCCTGTGTGCTGAAAGATGCCGGCAAAGACAGCTCTAATCTCGCAGATTCTCTTAAGCCCGCTCCGACTCGGACTCTTCTTTTGTTCCTTAGGCCGCGGAATCTCCGACATCTCTATTCGGACGACACCCGGCTGCGTGCTGAGTGCGTGCGTGTCAACTTCGGGTTTGAGCGGATGCCAGTTGTGCATTTGATCAAGTCGAGTCAAAGGAAGCAAAGAAATCAAAGTGTCATTATATCGGAACAAGTTTCAAAACCAGCAGTGGTCTCATCAAGGAATAGTTTTGCTAGCGTGATGCAATTAGCAGCCTGCAGTGTCAGAATGGCAACAGGAGCAGCAATTTGGGAACCCAGATGCCTAAAACGCCTGGCCAAATTTGCTTCTGCTAATTGAAATGTTACTGTGATTTTGGCTTCTCACGATCGTAAAAACATTTTCATCAAAGAAAAACCATTAGGTAAGCTCCCCGTGCATGCTTTCAGCTGTTTAACGGCACCCCAGTTGGAATTTACGGTAAAACTGAACGCACAACAAACCAAATTACACTCATATTGGACAAGGTACATTTTGTTTTAGAAACACCACCAACGCTAATAGTCGCACCCGATATAAATCCCATTGACACGTAGCATTGAGTCCTGGGAGTGATATTCCTTCAAATAACAATTAGTCACAATACAAACACTGTTTTATATTATATGAATACAGCTCAATCGCAACTTCCTTGTGGTAACTGAACAAATACAAATTTTGGAAATCAATGAATAATTGTTTGTTAATCGCAATTGCAAAATGACGAGAGAGAGAGAGAGAGAGAGAGCAAAGAGAGAGAGAGAGAGAGAGAGAGAGAGAGAGAGAGAGAGAGAGAGAAACAGAGAGAGGGGAGGATAGCTAGCAAGATAGCTAGCAGGATAGCGAGCTAGCTAGAGGGATAGATAGCGAGCTGGCTGGCTCGATAGATGGCTCGATAGATAGATGGCTCGATAGATGGCCCGATAGATAGATAGATGGCTCGATAGATGGCTCGATAGATAGATAGATGGCTCGATAGATAGATGGCTCGATAGATAGATGGCTAGATAGATAGATAAAGAGCTAGCTAGCTAGCTAGCAAGAGGGATAGCTAGATAGCTAGTGAGAGGGACCGCTGCCTAGCTAGCTAGCTCGATAGATGGCTAGCTCGATAGATAGATAGAGGGATAGCTGGCTAGCTCGATAGCTGGCTAGACAGACAGACAGATAGAGAGACAGACAGATGGATAAATAGATAGAAAACGCCCAGCCCGCTATGGACCTCTAAAAATGCAATTGCATAAGAATAGTCCTTTCCAGGCCTCCCTCTGTGACTGACAGGAACGAGTGCTCTAGCTTCCAATCTAAGCTCCATGATGCCCTTGGTAAACACAGCAATATTCGAAGGCCGGATTGCCATGACTTGCAAAGTCAGTCGGATCTGTGGACCGGAAGAGCTGGTGCAGGAGTGCTTAGTGTGATCCGTGCGGCGGTGCCAGGCAACAGGAAAATTTCCGAGGCTCTCACAGATGGTGTTCCGAGCCGCTGGCGCTCTGGAGTCAGTGAGGATCTCTCAGGTCCAACACGGTCTTGATTGTGAGCGAAGGCGGACGAAAACATCTTGACAGAAAATATGTACGTTTTTTTTTGTGTGTGTTTTGTTTTTTGGAGGGGGTTGTTTATTCAGGTCAGTGCACCTGGGCTCAATTCTCAACTGATTCTCAAGGTCAATTATTCCACAATGTTGCTTTCAGGATGGATGTTCAAGAGGAGGAAAGTAAATTGTTGTCAAAGACAGGAAATACAATATTTCCTTGTCTCTTTATCATACATCCTGGCACTGCACGGGACAAGGAGTCAAGAGGGTTCAATAAGTATGGCGGCACCTCACGGAAACCAATTATTCACAGGCTCCCGAGCCTTCATTTCTATGCGGCAGCTTTGAACGGTTTTGATATTCCATGATGAATTACCATGACCAAAATGAGAAGGGAAGAAAGCGAGGGGGTTGCAATAAAGCAAGAGACAGAGAGAGAAAATTCCAGGAGGAATTCTTTGCCTCAACTCCCTCGGGGGTGATCCGTGTGTTGGTGGAGCACTGTACATTTCTCTGGCGAACGTATCGCCTTCTCTTCTTCCGCCCACGCGAGGCTCCCGAAACGAATGAAGTCCCCGCGGAGGAGCTTCTTAATACAGTCGGAGCGTGCGTGCTCATGTGTTGCACACCTCCTCTTAATTAAACAGTGGCAGCCAGTGAAAACATTGTTTGACTGAGGAAATTAGACTTGTCTGTACAGAAACAAGGTGGGTGGGGGGGTGCATGCAAATCTCACAGGAGGTGACAGTCGTGAAGCAAGGAGACTTAAACAAGCACTTGCTTCCTGTCGAGATCAGTTGGTTGGTTCAATTGCTTGGATTGCAATCTGACAAGACGTACAAGATTTCAGATAGAGTGGATATAAAAAGTCTACACACCCACCCATTCTCAAATGCCAGTTTTAATTTTCTGATATAAAAAATGAGATAATACACATTGTTGTGGCTTAGACTACAAACACTTCCAAATATAGAGCAATGGTAGCATCAATCCTTTGGTTTCAGCTTGAAAGCATGAAAAATGTAAAGGAAAGCCGACTAGAACATCCGAACTTTATTTGGGCTTAATCAGGGCCTTTAAATGGTGGCAGGTGACAAGTTTGACTCTGACTCGCCAATTCTGATCACCAGATGCTCATTTGGAAAAGGGTGTGCACACTTCTGCAACCACATTGTTGTTTATTTCTACTTACTGGCTCAAAACGAGTTCGCTCTTTTCAAAGGAGTCGGTCACGTTGTCAGTTACAATCATCGCGTACAACGTTAAATGGCTTATCTTGGACCCACATATTTTTTCACCGTTTTCAGTGAGATGTCCTCAAATCCCAACAAAAAATTGTCTCGAGGCCAAAACCCAATGCAATTCCAAACAGTTTTCACGGCGCCAACTTTGAGTAAAAACAGCACTCTAACAAGAAGAAAAAAAAAAGACAGACACAGCTGGGAAGAAACCAAAAAGGGCAGCACAGGATTTCGAGACCAATTCAAAACCCCAAATTTGTCAAGAATATGCTCACAGACCCACCAAAAATTTAAAACACGACGCAAATATTCATCATTTCTTTACGTAAAAACAGCACTCTAATAAGAAAAAAAAAAAGACAGACACAGCTGGGAACAAACCAAAAAGGGCCGCACAGGATTTCGAGACCAATTCAAAACCCCAAATTTGTCAAGAATATGCTCACAGACCCACCAAAAAACACAACGCAAATATTCATCATTTCTTTACTGTTGTTATTTGTTCCTGTTCCTTAACTCATTCACTCCCAAAAACATATTTTTATGTCTTTTCACACTCCACCTGCTCAACCCCTTATACTTTTTTTTTTCAATTTCTCCAAGACTTAGGGTAAAAAAAAAAAAGGGGTCTAGAACCGTTCCTTAATAAAGGCAACAGCTTTATTCGATGCACACAGCGGCCAAGCGACACCAGCTAATGATCCACAAATAGATGACAACAAAACAATCGCCCCTCAATCGTATGCAATGTTCAAGCCAGTTCCTTTAATTTCGGGCCTGTCCAATTAGAGTCAAGTCTCCATGTTGCACTTAAAAGCATTTGACAATCCAAAAAGGCTAAAAAAAAAAAAAAAATGCGTAGCCTACTGCCCAATTAGCGGGGCCTGAAAATGTTGCTCACACGGCCCAGACACAAAGTCATGCTAATAAACACATGAAATTCATTTGCGGGAGTCTGCACGAACTCTGAAACGTTAGCGTCACCGAAGCTTTCTGAGCAATGCTGAGACAAAAGCCCCCGATGGGTAGGTTATCGCCGGTATTGTTATTTCCCCCTAATCACATCATGTATTTGTATTTTTCTACCGCATAGAAGAACACGCGACTTGTTAACCGCCGTCGTGGCAAATGCGAGTGACGCTCCCGGCGCGTCTCCGAACGGAACTCGTCAATTACATTGCAAATGGCCGGCCCTCTGCAATTTATCGCTTTGCCATCATCACACGAATGTGCGGGGAAAAAAAAGAAAAAAAAGCAAAGACAAAGAAACGCCTGGAAGGGAAGGGCACTAAGAGTGGAGCTCAAAATGTGATAATGAACCTCTGGAAAAAATGTGACCATGAAAGGCCGTTAATTGCAATGATATTCACAATGTCATGCACTGCGGGGGGGCTGGAGAGGGGGCGGGAGATGGGGGGCGGGGGGCTATTTATTCGTTCTCTAATGAGTTCGCAATAGTTTGTACTTTCACAAGTCGAGACAATGCGTGCAAAAACGTCCATCACCACTCCGGTTTGCCGCGCATAAATAGTGCGGCTTGATTGCGATTTTCCGCGGGAAATCAGTGGCGATCTTTTCACTCGCGGTACCGAGACATTTGGCTGCGTCACTGAGGACAACTTTTACATCTATTTGATGACCCTCAGAGAGGCCCAATCACATCAATCCAAAATCCATTTCATCGATTGCGTAATCCTACGCCTAGGGGTCGACCACGACGCGGTTAAAATAAATAAATTAAATGAAATAAAAAAATTACCTTCCTCTAACCGCAAACTCATATCCACTCAATTACTCAGCGGCTTAAGTGTTAAGCAGAAGGTAATCAAAGCGCACGGTTCCACAAGGCTTGCTCGAAAGGGCAAGTTCAGAAATTGGGTGGGGAGGTTCGGGTAAACTTTGGAAAGCAGGGTTTTGGTGAGGGGTGGGGGGGAGGGGGGAGTGGAAAAATACTTTCTGAGCATGAGCTGTAAGTTACTGAATGTATTCAATGCCTAAAAATAAAACATTCACATACTACAACTGATGTTAAAGCTAAATGTCCTTTGTTTCCATCTTTCTGTGTTTATTTGAAATCATTTCAGTCTTACTGTAAGACGGAAGGTGGAGCAGTCGGGATTTGAAATTAAATTTAGGACAGACTACTGAATAACCTGTTTTGTCTTGGACTCGACAAATGTTTCTTTTATTAAAAAAATGTATTAAAATTAAATTTATTATTAAATTTACTATTACTATATTTATATTCATATTTAAATATATTTAATATATATTATTAAATATATTTACTATTATTATTAAATATGTATATATATATATTTAAATATATTTTATATTATTAAATATAAATATTTACTATTATTATTAAATTTACTGTTAAATCTAATACTAAAACTAATTATAAAACTAAAATGGATCTTGCACTTGCCAAAAAAAAACAACCCTAAAATAAAGCATTTCAGAAAAAAAAAACTACAAAAAACTTGCGTAACCAGAATGAAAAAATCCCCAGACAATTCAACAGAATGATCGGAGTAATAATCTAAACCCACAAAACATTGCAAGTAAGTAATGGAATGTCTCCTGCCCAAACCTCATTCCAAAAAATAGTTTGGTTCCACTTTTATTTTGCCCTATCGCTAAATTAAATCTCAAAGTAATCATAGTCAGCGGCATGTTGGACGAACCAATTCATTTGTCGGCGGTAAAATCCGGCGACCATTTTCCACCCGCGCCGTCACCTTGATTACAGTTTAGCGTACTTTCTTTGACAGAAAAGGTCACCGACTAAAAAAGAAAAGATATTACTCACATGGATGATCAAACTTGCGTCCGAGCAAACGAAGACGGGCCCTGAAAACAAACCCAAACATGTAAAAACGGTGCGAAGGCAAACGAGAGCTGACTGCCGGTAAAAAAGTCATTTGTCGGCGGCGAAAATCATGTCATGTCTTTGCTGGCGTCGGGCGTCCCGGGAGTCGCCGCGGAGCCTCACCTGATTGTTTTTCACCTTGGCTGCGCTCCTTCGTGGGCCGGCCCTCCTTTCTCCTCCCAACCTGTCTCATTACGTCCATTTCAACGAGTCACTCGGTTGACGGCGGGGATCAGGTTATCTAAGGACAGGTAAGGAAATAAATGAAGATAGTACGGCCACGCGGGTGTAAATCTCCTGACGAGAGACAAGAAACGGAGCGGAAATCGCAGGCGGCATGTAAATTCATCCGAAACGGGAAAGGGTAAAGGGAACAAGCCGACAAAAGCGCAAACCTCTGCTTTCAATCAAAACTGATGTCTCGCTCGAGAGCCAACTGTTTTGACGGCGCGCGGCCATAAGGAGACGCTCTTTGAACCCGATTTGTATGGCTCGCCGGACGACATATGGCTCGGCTTGCAAACTCGGAGTCGGGTTCAAAAGAGCCTGACGCCGGCAGGCCGAGGAGTCCTCGAAGCATGCGAGGGGCCGCGTGCCCTGCGTAGCGGTGATCCACCCCACGCCCCAACCCGACCCCCCTGAGGGAGAACAAGCGCCGCGGCTTGCAGAGTCTTGCAAAATGCACAACTAATCCAGTGAACAGGTAAAAAAAAAAAAAAAACAACGAAAAGCCCCCAGCTTGACCGTGCCGGACAGACAGAGAGTCGTTCTCCCTCAAGGCCAAGTAAAAAAAAAAAAAATCTGAAAAGTTTCAAAAGTGTCAGTTCTTCTGTTCGGGAGTAATCTGAAAGAGCAGACTTCAAATGGACTCGCTTTTTTTTTTTTTTTTTTTTACTGCAGGGTCACGCTGTGGCTTTCATCTGGATGAGTCCATTTTATACCCAAGGCTAAAGTTTGGGGTCTAGTCTAGGCCAGGGGTGTCCAAACTTTTTCATTGAGGGCCAAAAACAGAAAAATGGCAGGATGCAAGGGACACTTTAAAATTTGTCCCCATTAGTTAATTAATTACAGTCAAACCTCGGTTTTCGAACGTCTCGGTTCTCGTACAATTCGGTTTTCGAACAAAAATTTTGAGTTTTTTTGCCTCGGATGACGAACAAATTTCGGTTCTCGAACTAACTGAGCGCACTTGAATGAGTCACTTCACTCCTCTCGACTTCGCTTCCTCGTGTAGCGACGCTACCTCGTGTCACATTCGTAACTGAATGGCTTCTATTTTTTGAAATGTAAATTACATCGTAACTTCTCCTCAGCTGCCGGTTAACCCGGGCGATCTTCGACGCACTTTTCTCCAGATTGTCGCTACGTTTCTCCATTTTCTGTTATCTCTTCTATTATTTTCTTCTATTTTCCTTCTTACCGCTATTTTTTTGTAATTTTTCTTCTTCGTGCTACCGCTATTTTTATTCTTCGTGACAGGGGTTCGCTTTGGCCTGGGGAGTCAAGTTCAGCATTCGCTTCAATGATATCTGGCGCCATCTAGTATCGTGAATGAGTATAATGTCTAGACCCCGAATATAAGACGACCCCCCCACTTTTTCAGTCTTATTTCAATGCAAAAAAAACACCGTCTTATATTCGGACCAATACGGTAGTCTGCTTTTCATCTCGATGAGTCCGCTCTACCCCTTTGGTCCAAATCTGCTTCAACCTTGGATATCGGCAAGGTTTTACCCAGCAGCGAAAAAAATCGAATCTTCTGTGGGATCGCATGATAGAGGCATGATGTCAACAGTGTGACACCACATAATGTGACTCGGTGTAGTTTTGACCTTCAACCAGAGCATGTGTTTATCAACACGTAACACACACATAGAACGTCCCACAGACACCACGTGGGTTCTTCCCCCCCCCCCGCCCCCCTCACCGAAAAGTAGCGACAACTGCCACTCGATTCGTCACGGGCAGCCGCGTGACTACATGCGTCATGTTGACATTGTTTTTCGACGGCGCCCGTGCATCACCGGTCGCCTGCGGGTGGGCCGGCGGATCATCGATCTGTTCCTTCGGGTTCCTCCGAGAGGCCTTCGCTCAGCGCCGACGCGCCGCCGATTAGCTCGTCACTCTCAGTGTTTCTGGAGCAGAACTGATCGGGCTGCGGATTAGACTTGCCCCGCTGCTAGCCGCGCGTGGCTCGTCTTGTCTTATCCATGTATGCAGGAAGCAGACATATTCTGGTTTTCCAACTAGAATTTCTTGTGGCACCTTCGGAGATCATCTGTTTTGCAAATGATCGATGAATGCGAGTCGATGATTACTTTTCGGCAATTCACTTGTTGACGCAGGTGCATCGCTATCTCGTCGCGATACGCTGTCCTGAAAGAATGGAGAAAAATAATCGTCGGCCTTTTGATTTTTCTGTTTAATCACACAAAATCAAAACCAATCTCCTTCAGACTGCTTCGGGGCTGTTTTGGACAACCAAAATGGATTTATTAGAAAGCTGCTTTGGTGCCCGCGCCACTGCAATGCGCAAACATGGGGGAGCCGATTCATCGGACGGCCGATTTGAACGGCTGATAATACTGCTTTGAAAATAGTTTTTAAAAAATAAATAAATAAATAAATAAAAAACACGGTCCATGTTTTTCCAAACAGACTATGTCTCAAAAAAAGCAATACATAAATAAATAACAAGAGGGAAAAAAATATTTTAAAAAATTGGCGTATCGAATCTTCCTCTTCGCAATGCCGCGTCAATTTTCCATGGGGGTTAAAGGTCAGGCAGGTTTACTGGCCAGTCAAGAACTCGAGTTCCATGGTCCTTACATCCAGATACTGATAGCTTTGTCACTGTGTGAAGGTGCCAAGTCCTGTTAGAATGTCTGCTATCTTTCTAAGTCCTGTTAGAAATCTGCAGCTCCACAAAACTGTTCAGCGGCAGGAAGTCCTGATGTACGACCCCGTTGACCTTGGACTTCAGGAAACACAAAGGACCAAAACCAGCAGATGACATGGCACCCCGAACCATTACTGACTGTGGGAATTTGACACTGGACCTCAAGCAACGTGGATTCTGTGACCCAGCGCTTCCTCCAGACTCCGGTTTTCAAAGGAAACGCAAAAGTTGCTTTTGGTCCACTCAGCAGCAGTCCAGTCCTTTTTTTTGTCTTGAGCCCAGGCACAAAATTAAAATTTTCTGAGAAACTGACTTTTTAAAAAAAATTGTTTTCAGATGTAAATTAAAAGGAATCAACACTTGATACGCATCAGCCTGTGTGGAACGAATGTACAGTAAACATTCCCATCCCCGGAATTCTATGAAAAGGAATATCCTTCACCCGTAATAAAAACCTATGCATTAACATTTTGACTACGATATTACATGTTACCGGAACTACGTAAGCGGAAATTCCACTAGCCGTAACCCGGATGGAGACGTCATGCAGCGGGAGCTTAAATACACGCAACGCTCCACCCGATACGCGGAAAGACACCAACGGAGACACCTTTTCACGTCGCATTTTTTGATAATCAGATTCGAAACGACGACGTGTAAGTGAGTTTTTATTGGCGTGCGTTTTACTGTAATTGCGAACGATTTCTAACGTTATTTACTTACGTCCTGTTGATCGCGGCACTAGCTTAAAAAGCAACGCCCACTCAACACAACTGGAGAGGATGGAAGAAACGTGTTTGCTTCGCCGTTTATGTCATCGAATTCGAAACGACTCGCCGTTTATGTCACCGAATTCGAGTGTCAGTGACTTTTTATTGGCGTGCGTTTTACTGTAATAGCGAACGATTTTAACTTTATTTACTTTCGTCCTGTAGATCATGGCATAGAAAACGAAAGAACCCAACAAAACAAAACAACCCAAAATAGACTCATTTTTTCCCAAGACTGAAAAAAATCAACATTAAAATACTGTACATACTATACTGTGTTGTGGTTTTTTAAATCTACACCTGTACTGTATACTGTACTGCTGTTTTTGTTATATAAACAGTTTTTGGACAGTATATTTTTGCATTTTATTGCTTGTGTTGTAACACATGCAGTTTTCAACATACTTGCAGGTTCATAAAGGACATGTACCATGCTCATTTCCCAAAAGAGGAATTTCTGTTATCAGGACAGATTGGACAGCGCAAACATGAGTCCGTACTAGAGAATTACTGTATAACATGAAGTTTCAACTTTTTAATATATATTTATAAAAATAAATCTGCGACCTGGATTTTATTCTTCCAAATATTGGAATTTGCATCGCCCTCAAAATAAATAAATAATTACATCAATTAATCGACTTGAGCTATCATCAAAACATGCAAATCATGTTTCCCCACTGGACTGGATGAAATTCGGATGAAACCCTTCCAGCCCCAAGCCCCGCCCCCCACCCCCAAAAAGAAACATTTTGTAATGTATTTTAGCACTCTATATCAGTGTAAATATGAAGAATAAATATGAACGAATATATGCTACTTAGGGAATTAAAAGCATCTTTGTTATGATTCGTTCATTGTGATTATTTGTGTGCTCTATGGCCACCTGGGGGCAGTATAATACGAACATATGGCTATACAGTACATTGAGACGGTCACAACACCTCAGTTAGCTGCAGTAACTGAGGTGTTACTGCAGCCCATTATGTTTTTTTTTAAGAGGGGATAAAGAATATTCACCTGCCTCTATGTTTTTTTTCAGCATTAAGCGATAGTGTTTGAATTTTTTTTTTTTTTTTAAGTGAATCTTTTGACGCGCTACCTCAACCGCCACACACAATGAATAACTATACAGAGCCACGACACCTACAGAGAGTGGAAATGGAAGAGCATATGGAGAAAATGTGACCGAGCCTTATGGAAACATTCACGTCTCAAGTTGTTTTTATTCCGGCAAGAGCAGCGGTACGACTTTGTGTGTACACCCTCGATGAGTCACTCTGACACTGAGGCAACCTGTGATGCGAAAAAGCCTCTGCATAGCCAAATGAAAAAAAAGGCACCACCTCGCCGACTTGGCTCTTAATGCATTTTATTCCATGCCAACATTTTCCTTTGGAATTAATTCATATATAGCTGTATGAAATATTAACTCTATTTAAATATTTTACGACAAATAATGAGTGCTCTTGACCTCTGTATTTAAATTTAATCAGCACATGCAGAATTGATTCGCTGCATTTTTCCCTTGTCTGGCTCAGAAAGTCCCGTGGTCATTTTTTTCTAATAAGCGCAGAGTGATAAAGACCGGCTTTCTATAATGGATGGACATAATTGAGATGAGTGGTCTTAAAGTCTACAGGGGGGGGGAAAAAAGATCCATGTAAATCAGGGGTGTCCAAAGTCTGGCCCATTTGTGGCAAGCGGCACGTTTTTCATTGGCCCACCACGTTTTTAAGATAAGATAACCTTTATTTGTCCCACGCTGGGGAAATGTGCAGAAGCAAAATTGAAAAAAAAAAAATTAAATGTTCCAGAAAAGAACTGTACACAGTTCAATATAAGTGCAATATAGAAAATAGCATGAGCAATATATTTGTAGAAAAAATATAATACATTGAAAAATTTATTATTGAAACAAATTAAATAAATAAAAAATTTTCAAATACATGAAAAACACCATCCATTTTAAAAGGTCAATGAGAAAATGATGAAAGATATCATCACTTTAAAAAAAGGTTGAATGTAGATGTTTTTATCAAATTCAAAATATTAAAATTAATTTTCCATTTCAGTTCTCACACGACCACTAATCATTTTTCGCTTTGCCATCAACAACAAACTGAAAAGCTCAAATGTAGGTTGCCTACCCCCGCGCCCTTCTAAAACATATCATACTTAAGTTGAGCTGCCACTGTTTATCGGCTTCGTTTCGCAAAAACAAAACAAAATGGCCCAATGCCGCCTCGCATTTTCCCATGCGTCGCCCTCAGTGGGGAAAGTTTGGACCTCCTTGATGCAAATCAAGACTTTCCAACAATCTGATGGTGTTTCCGCGGCGCGTTTCATCATATTTGCATCGCTGCGAAAGCAAACCGTATGGTTTTGTGATGAGGTAAATAAGGCCAAGCGCGAAGCGTCTGACAGCCCCATCACGGAGAGACATTACCGCGCGCCTGAAGGTCGACCACATCGCCAAACGCGGCATCTCCGCCGTCCTATTCGTCGACATTATTTGTCTCCGCTCGGATATCGGTTACAGGTAAAAAGTCATTTGGCTGCTTGTCATCCTCGGTTACCTTCCTCCCAGCTCATATCAACGCGGCCTGTGACATGAGGCCACAGGTAAAGCGCTTATCGTCACCCGCGACCGCGCTCAACCTCGACGCATTACGCCGCGGCTAGGCGATAGAATATGGCCGACATAAAGCAAGCTAACATGGCTGTCACGATAAAAACACATTTTCGCACCTTCCCTTGTGTCTCGTCACGCTGTTGACTGTCCGGCATACTGTCTCTTAGCGTTGTGTTTGCTATGAGCTAGGAGCTAGCTGGCCAGGAGCTAGCTGAACAGGAGCTAGCTGGCCAGGAGCTAGCTGGCCAGGAGCTAGCTGAGCTGGCCAGGAGCTAGCTGAGCTGGCCAGGAGCTAGCTGAGCTGGCCAGGAGCTAGCTGAGCAGGCCAGGAGCTAGCTGAGCAGGCCAGGAGCTAGCTGAGCCGGCCAGGAGCTAGCTGAGCCGGCCAGGAGCTAGCTGAGCTGGCCAGGAGCTAGCTGGCCAGGAGCTAGCTGGCCAGGAGCTAGCTGAGCTGACCAGGAGCTAGCTGGCAAGAAGCTAGCTGGCCAGGAGCTAGCTGGCCAGGAGCTAGCTGGAGGCTAACGGCGGCTACACCGTCAGAGCGTCAAGTGCGAGCCAACAACACAAGTCGCTTTGCCTCTCTCAGGCGGCAATGCTGACGAATGCTAATTAGTGTAAGCTTATGTATATTATTAATTATCATTTTATGTTTGAGCATCATATTATTTCATGTTAAGCATACCTAAATTATATTCTGTTGTTTAATAATTGCTTAGACATGTTTTTATGTTGATAGGTTCTGATTGGCTGTTGTAAGAGAAGCAGGAAGTGATTTTACTTACGAGAGTTGTGTTCTCTGTCTTTTTTTCCCCCTTTTAATAAAACTGCATTTAAAGGATTCCATCTCTCCTTTTGCCGTTCGTAAAGTAGAGCCATCCACTAAAAACAACGAAGCCCTCAACTTACATTATCGTGAAAGGTTTTATCGTGAAAAATGTAAGTCAATATGTGTACCGCTGTAGTCTTTGTCTCAAATTTGGAAAGTATAATTATTGTTGACATATTTTAAACATGCTGGTACCCACATACACTGACACAAAAATCCCATTGGGCAAACCCTACTTTGCGCCGTTTTTCACGTATTGCGACCGGTTCTGGTCCCTATTAACCGCGATAAGTGAGCTAGCTAGCTACAATGCAAACAAAACAAAAAAATACTCCACTGAGCACAAAAAAAATGCAGTCCAGTGGAAAAGGTGACAAATAAAAAAATATTCATGTTTACAATGCGGAGTGATGATTCCGATGGGAACACGGGCCAAATGTATGCTAATTCCTCAGCTCGGTCTTTGGTGCGAGTCGTCTTGCTGTGCGATGATGAATGCAACATCTCCGGCTTGGCCGTCTCGGAGTCTTTTGCAGCTAAACAAGCTGCATTAGGCAAACAAAAGCCCGACTCAGCATTTTGAACACAACTTGCACAAAATGAAGTCATCCATCACAATAAACAAATAAGTTTGTTTGGAGTCTTATCTCAGAGCGGGGGGAAATGTTGGTTTTAAGTATGAACGCAGCACATAAACTCATTTGGAAATGTACATAATAACTCGATGCAGACTGCTTGGGATAAATGCAAACTACCTCAGGAGAAATCATTTGTTTTTCTAATCCGTTTATTTGAGATCCTGCAGTGTTTGGCGAGGCATCCTCGATTAAAAAAATAAATTAAAAAAAGTTTGATTACAGATGCTCTCTAACATAAAATCAAACTCACCGTAAATTGACCTTGCAAACAACGTGAACGGAAAAGGGTGTCGTCGGGGTTTGCGGCAAACAAACAAATGCAAATGGATGAATTAGCCCAACGTGATTTAACCAAATGGATGCTTCTGACAAGTGACGGAAAAAAAACAAAAATACGAGTGCAAAATAACTTCAATAAAGAAAAGATCAATAATGAGACCTCATCAAAGTTTGAATGTCAATTTTCTAATGACTGCATTATGTTTGCCACTTCCCTTCTCGGAAAGGAATAATCACACTCATATTGCCCGATTAAATCCAATATTTGACTCGGCGCCGGCACAAAGAACGGCGAGAACAACAAATTAGAAAAAATGCCAACTGCGACGCCGAATCGTTCACCTTGAAACAATATAAGACAGCTTTCTCATTCGTGGAAAAGGTTGACATCATCTCTTTTATCAGGAAGGTTATAAGTACACAGATGTACATAAAATGGGCCGATTGATTTTTATTGCCATTTAATATACGATGACCGTATTTTCCGCAATATAAGGCGCTTTGGAGTATAAGGCGCACCTTCGATGAATGGCGAGTTTCAAAACCGTATTATAAGGCGCATAGAATAGAAGCTACAATAGTGATTGCGGTATGCATCCACTAGATGGAGCTATGCTAAAGGGAATACAATACAATACAATACAGCTTTATTGATATGGCGCTTTCACAACCGCCGCAGCTGTAACAAAGCGCTTTATAGAATATTTATAATACTAAATCCAAGAAATCAGGTTACTGATCCACATATAAGGCGCATCGGATCATAAGGCGCACCGTCGGTTTTTGAGAAAATTGAACGCTTTTAGCCTTATAGTGCGGAAAAGACGACTTTTGACGGTCCTCGTCACATGTATTTTATTTATTTATTTTTTTGAACAGGGACAGGCAATAAATTCATCTGCATTCCAAGAAACATTTGTTCATCCTTACGACATATTAAATATTCCTTCAAAAATCCTTCTCACCGAGCGATATGTCACGACATTTTCGGTCATTAGCTTCTTCCACTGTCCTTGCGGGCTCCTTACTGATATCAAATAAATTGGACCAAAAAAATCGACTCGGAAAATGACAAAGAGGCTATTGATCCCTGTGCATCCCCCCCCACCCCCTCCCTCCTTGCAATCTATCCAAGCTGCATATTGCCGAATATTTTTTAATTTTTTTTGCCAAAACGATTTCCTGACAAGCCCCGGTGTGGATAAAAATGTTATTTTTCGCCGATACCGCGGTCAGCCATGCGAGGAGACGAGAAAGCACGAGGGGGGTTGAGATTATGTAACTGACTGATGACACTGGGAAGGGGGGGGGGGGCTTTATAAAGCACAAGTGTGAATATCATCTTAATAACACATCTCGGAGAGTTCTAGCGGACACCGTTCCGCCTGTCCTAAACTCATTTCCATCTCAATCGGCGTGACCTCAGGCCTCGGATTTGTAATCCATGGCTTCGGAATGCAAAAATAGACGAGAGGCGGTGGGGAGGGGGACGGGGCGGGGGGGATACTTGTGCGAGACCGACTGCGAGAAACGCACCGCGCGGCTTTTGTTTGCTCTTAAAAGTGCACGAGGACGTCTGGACTGTCTTCCGCATCTGCAGTACTGACGTTGGATGCAAGCGCCCTTTGAAAAGACGATCCCACGCAAAAAAGGAAGAGCGGCTCGGGCGAGGGTGTGCCGTGTGCTACTCCGTGCCGCTCACACGGCAACCTCCGACCTCAAGAGGTCAGCCATGCGGGAATCCCGCCATTCCGGCCTGTCGGATCCAGCATCCACTCAGGCGTGCTGCGCCAGGCAGCAGGGGAAAGCACGAAAAAAAAAAAAAGAAAAGCGGCGCACGTACAAAACCTCCAGAAAACCATTTCCGTAATTTAGAATCCTACGTGATGGGCTGTTGGCCATGGTTCTCCCCTTCCTGGCATTTTGGGGCTTTTACATGGGGTTAAACTGATACCCTCCAGGGGTGGCTGAGTGAGTGGTGAGGCGAGGCGAGGGGGTCCTCAACGAGAGTTTCAGGGGATGCAATTCATCTCGCTCAAAAAGTCCCATTTTCGGTGTGATTAGAAATGAGCCGTGCCCCTGGAAGGCAGCGGAGGCGGATAATTTGGCTCAAAAACAAGGATGTATAGGAACATTGATCTGGATGCTGAAACAGGTTTCTAGTTTCAATAATAATTAAGGCCCGAAAGATACGGATGGATTTTTTGGGGGGGTTTTTAGGCCGATGCTAAGTCCGATATTTGGCAGGATAAAATCCCGATAAACGATTTATGATCCGATTTCTGGGCGGGGTGGGATGTTTGAATTCCATTATTGTTTTAATGTGTTAGTTTTAAAAAAGGCATCCACCCAAAAAAAAAAATCTGAAAAATCAGCAAAAATAACAAAAATTTGCCGATTAATCGGTCGAGCCCTGATAACACAGGAAAACAGCAAATTTCAATCAGAGATGGCTTCGCGTGTCCCGAGACCTATTTTTGACACTGCTTTCAAAAGGCAATCGTGTTTTCGTCCATAATCCGTTCTAGAAGGCTGTTCGAAAACCGAAATTGTTCGAAAACCGAAACCACGCTCTTTTTAAAATAAAAATGTTAATTGAACACGTCTGTTTACAATGGAAAGCAACACGAGGAAGCATCACTTCCTCGTGTAAGGAAGGAGAGAGGAGTCAAATGGTGCATTCAAGTGCGCTCAGTTTGTTCGAGAACCGAAATTTGTTCGTCATCCGAGGCATAAAAAATGTTTTGGGGTCGAAAATCAAATTGGTCGAGAACCGAGAAGTTCCACATTTTTCATTTTTGCTTTTAAAATTCAGCTACAAAAAAAATTTCACCTGTTGCTGAACCTAATACATAAATATTGCTATCTTACAAATTACATTATGCAAACCTGTTGGCCGAGATATTTTAAAAAAGGGACAGATTCCGAATATGCACCAAAAAAAACCCCAAAACATTATTTGGAAAAGTAAAATTTTGTTGACCAGAGGAATAATCAAGTCTGCAGCTGAATACCGTTCAAGATCCGAACTTGGTTGAAGCTACTTTGAAACCAGTTTCTCCAAACTCATACAGTTGGTATTTTGGTTGGGTCAAAATTGAGAATAAATACTAAAAATGTTCCAATCAGTCTCCCTTAGGCACCAGCAACCAAAATCACGTGAGATGGGCTGCCTCAAAAAAATTGTTGGCGACTCTTCACCTGACACAAAGCCATTAAGGGCATCGGAAAACCGTGACCTTGATTTGGTTTTCAGGCTCCAGCTGTGCTATACGGCAATGCGTTATCTATTTATTTATTTTTGCCGAACCGCAAAAACATGGCGCGATTGTCGAGGAGACGTCGCCGTGCCGCAAAGAAGAATTTGTCGAACAAGCTAACGGGCGGCGCCATACGCGCCCGTCTTATCCACATCAAGATGTTCGTTTTTGCTCCGTTTTGTTTTGGATGCGCTCACCCGAGCGGCGCGCTGATTTTCGTACTCCCTGGCAGGCGCCTCTCGCCGCTATAATATTGTATTCTTGTTCCCCCCCGACCCCCCATCACGCCAAACAGCATCAGTGTTGCTTGTGCAGCAGCCCCAATACCCCCACAGGGATCAATACACTTTTATAGCATCTGATGCTGTGTTTGGATAATTGATTCAACACCAAACGCACGGAAAAAAAAACTGGCGGGAAGCGGCTCGGGTTGCGCGGCTGACTTTATCACAGGGAATCCGGCGGCTTCTTTCCGTGATATATTAAAAAAAAAAAAATGAAAAAAAAGCCTTGATCCTCCCCGAGCCGAAGCTTGCGTGTCGACTCACATGAAGTTGTGCCGTCAGCCCTCGGCTTTTAGCGGCACCGTGGCGAGAGACGGATCTATGACTTGCAAATGAAGACATCGGCGCGCAAAAGTGGAGATGTGCGGCGAGGGAGGGGGTCTGAAGACGGCGTTCTCAGCCGTGAATAGGACATTCTGTATCATTAGCTCGGGTGAGCGTTAATAATGCGTTTGAGATGGACGTAGAACGGGGGGAGTGATTGCAACGCAAAGCGCCCGAGAGCCCTCGGCCGCTCTCTTCTCGAAACTCAAGATTCATTATTTCAGTGCCAATTTCAACTCACCATGACATCTGAGGCCTTCCGGTGACTTCACGACGCACCTTTTTTAAGAAACAAGAGATGTGAGAAATATTTCTGCTCGGTGGTGGTGGTGGTGGTGCGCCGCAGAGTGATTTAGCAAAGCTAGCAAAAGTCTAGACGGGGGGGGAAAGAAAATCTTACTTGTCCTTAAAAAGTCAAGTCCGCGTTGACATATTGCCCTAAAGTTGTTCGTCACAGCAGGTACTGGCCCCGCCCCCCCACGCCAATCGCCGCCATTTTTTCCCAAAGACGTTTTTAAACGTCTTTTCAGACTTGATCTAGAATTGGCGTGTGGAAGCCTTTTCCCCGCCCCCCTCCATGGCTTGGTGAAATGTTTGCTCGCGCTTCCCAGCTGCGAGTGGCGCGTGTTGACGGAGAGCTTTCTTGTGGGGGGGGGGGGGAATAATTAGGAATCAGGCTTCTGCTGCACGTCTGGCAGCTTCCGCTGTTTGAAAGACATAGCGTTTTCATGTGTGTGAGTGAGTGAGTGTGTGTGTGTGTGTGCTGGGTTTACGCCCAGATTCACGCTCTAGATGGCGGCGGATCGATTCCAGAGATATTCCAGCTAAAGGGACACAGGCGGTGAATTGTTTGCGTTCCCCGTCTGAACACCATTTGTTCCAATTTATACGACGCGTTCGTGTGGAGGACGGGTAAATACGGTTAATTATCCTTCCGGTTGCATCAAAAATGATTTGGGTGGATTAAATGCGTTAATTAGCATCTATGTTTAGAATCACGCTGCGGCAACGCTTAACAAGAAGGCCGATCTGCTGTTACCGTTCGACAGATGTTCGACCGAAATCTTTTTATGTCCGAGAGCGAACATTTATTTTTTTTAGGGTAATGTCGAATGAAATTGAAGGTTGACATTAGATAACATTTATTCAGGATTAGTCATTTAGGCCACAGGTGTCAAACTCAAGGCCCGGGGGCCAGATCTGGCCCGCCACATCATTTTATTGGGCCCACGACAGCAAATCAAACATGTCGACTTTTATGATTCTTGCTCAAATTTGGACCAAAACTTCCGTATGTAATATATAAGAGAGACATTGTCCGTTTTCTTGTCACCAAAACCCTCATTACAGTAACTTAAACTATAGTTGAATCAACCAGTCTTCTTGACTTCTTTATATGGTTTCGCAGCCATAACGGCCCTCTAAGGGAAATGGTAACTTTAATGTGACCCGCGACAAAAATGATTTCCACAACCCTGATTTAGGCAATCGCGAATATTTATAGGGGGGTGAATTCCTCGCAGTTTGGCGCCAGGGCTCGATCCTAACCGTGTTTATCTGGGTGGAGCAATTAATTGAATTCAAATCAACGTCGCAACGTCGTAGAATGCCATTTTCAAATCCCAAAGTCTGCAATTCGGATAAAAAAACAATAAGAAAACTGATTGGTCGTTTTGATTGGGCGGTTGGCTTGATTTTTAACCCTTTGAGGGTCAGCGGTTACTAAGTGGACAGCCTAGCATGTTATCAGGTTACGGGTTACCATCATTGGTGCATCAAAGGGTTAAAATGATTTATTTTTTTTACTGATTTACAGTCCACATGTTTAGATATTGTTTCTTTAAACCCGAAAAGTTGCCACAGATTTGTTTGCGTTCTTGTCGTCATCTGATTAACGGCTTGCTGACTGATGTTGATTTATTCGATTGAATTTTGTGAAGTTGTCGTGTCGTGAACGCTTCAAAACTTTTACGTCAACTATTTGTTTTTTTTCCTTATTATTTTGCTTTACTTGAGTCATAGTTGTGCTCAAGACCTTGAAAACATCTGATCTGTGCGCAGCAGCAGAAGCAGCAGCAGCCAGGTGCCTCACTTTCCACTCCAAGCGATGCAGAGATCAATGGGCCGGGCCAGACAAGGCAAACGATGGCCAAGTCCAGCCGGAGACGCCCAACGTTGAAAGCAGAGCCGATCCCCGATAAACGTATTCCTGTCAACATCGCGCCGACGCCTTTTTTAATTCGGGCCCGAGAGGATACATGGCAAGAAGAGCCCCCCCCCACCCCCCCCCGAGTCAAACTCCATTCGTCTGCGCTGAGAAAGAGACGTGACAGGGGGCTAATGCGGGTCACGGACAGTCTGGCAGCAACGAATCACGGAAGAACAAAGCAAGCTGTGAGATGGCTTTTCTCTTTTATTTACCGTATTTTCTGCACTATAAGGCGCTTCGGATTAAAAGGCGCACCTTCAATGAATGGCCTACAGTCATGCCTCGGTTTTCGACCATAATCCGTTCCAGAAGGCTGTTCGAAAACCGAAACCACGCTCTTTAAAAACAAAACAAAAAAAATCTTTATTGAACACGTCTGTTGACAATGGAACGCTACACGAGGAAGCCTCGTGTAAGGAAGGCGAGAGGAGTCAAGTGACGCATTCAAGTGCGCTCAGTTTGTTCGAGAACCGAAATTCGGTCGTCATCCGAGGCATACAAAACTCGAAATTTTTGGTCGAAAACCGATTTGGTTGAGAACAGAGACGTTCGAAAACCGAGGTTTGACTGTATTTCAAAACGGTTTTCACATATAAGGCGGACTGCATTATTAGGCGCATAGAAAAACTACAATCGTGGCTGCGGTTGCGCTCGGCATCCACTAGATGGAGCTACGCTCAAGAGAATGCAATTCAATACAGCTTGATTTATTTAGCGCACAGCCATGCAGAACTACTCACAAAACATGGAACCGAAACATAATTAAAAACGGCATTACAAAACAATAAATGAAAGACAAAAGTTATGAAAACGATTCGACAAAAAGGCCACAAGGCGCTAAAAAATATCCTGGGATGTATTGCTCGTCTCTGGACTGAAGAATGTAACCACGCCTCTGAAGCTCGCTCGCTTACACTCACATGACGTTGAAGGCAACTTAATGAAAATGATTTTCGAAACACTTAGCTTATTTCGCTCCGTCAAAAGTAGCAAAACCAAGCACAAACGACAACCGGCGTACTCAACTGAATTGGGTTTGTCACGGCGGTGACAGATTTATTGACTTCGTTATGAAACCCACGTGTGGCTCTTGAGCCAAAAAAATTAAATAAAAAATGCTCATTTTCTTACTACAACACAGCTGTCATGTTATTTTTCAGACGGCTAATTATTCGCCAAGAACAATCGCCGTCTCCTGAGGCTCCCTGTTTTTGCAAAGTTGGAATGACGCAGTCCCAATCTGCCTCATTAGTTCAAATATGTTTCCAGTATCTTCGGCAACTAAGTTTCGAGATCCCGTTTATTTATTTATTTCTATTTTTTAAATCTGCATCGTACAGTATTAGTCCCAAAACAATCCAGTTTGAGAGAGACGGAGTGTAATACATCATTGTCGACTTTCGACAAATGAGATGCTGACGAATCATGGACGCGGTGCCAATGCATTTACATGGAAATGAACCCCCCCCCCCCCAAAGGGATTCATTACGGGCAAAAATACTTTTCGGCGAAATGAACGGTTACGGCGATGAATGCTGATGCTTTTTAGGACGGGCCTAAGATAAATGGCATCAAACTAAAGGGTAGTGAGCGTTTTATACGTACCGGCGGCAAAGTCGGGCGCGGCTCGTTATGCCGATCGAATCGATCGTCCGCGTCGTTCCGATCGCAAGGAGAATGTGGGGGCGGCTCAGGTGATATTCCATCTGTTCCACTCACATTTATAGACCGCTGAGTCATCAATAAAGTCGCCGGTCGCGTCTTTCTTTCGTTTCACTTTTGCACTAAACCCCTCGATGGGACCGTCGCATGGCAATCGTTAAGAGCGTGTTTTTTGTTTTGTTTTGGGGTTTTTTCCTCTGGGCTGCCATTAAGGTCTAATATATCAGCTGTGCAGTCAATTGTACTTGACAGGCAGCTTCTTGAACTTGAACTCGGCCCGTCTGGTGACAGATAACGCGTGGCTGTTTGTTCAATTTCCTCTCCCCGAAATGGTATTGCTCCAGAGCGAGTTATTATAAATCACGGCGGATGCGTTCATCATGTAACTTGTCAGGGCGGCGCGGTGCGTGTGCGTGTGTGTGTGTGTAAAATGGACAGTATAGAGGGCACAAGCGAGAGGACAAAGAGGACAGGCAAAAACTTTCACGAGAGTCTCCCTTCATTTGTTGGTGATCATCTGCACTTCAAAATAAAAGATTATTTGGATTAAATGTTTACTTTTACTACTTTCTGATACTACGATTGAAAAGAACAGCACCAAGTTACAGCCGGGTCTGACCCCATCACAACTTTTTTATTTCCCTGGTTAGAGAAAAAGTTAGATAAAAAAGATAAAAATGTAAATCGGCGGAACTCACATTTTGGCGGAACGAAACCAAATCGCAACAATCCTGATACACAGTTGGTTACCTTGGTTTTTGAACGTCTCGGTTCTCGACCAATTCGGTTTTCGACCAAAAATTTCGAGTTTTTTATGGCTCGGATGACGAACAAATTTCAGTTCTCGAACAAACTGAGCGCACTTGAATGCACCATTTGACTCCTCTCGCCTTCCTTACACGAGGAAGTGACGCTTCCTCGGGTAGACGAGGAAGTGACGCTTCCTCGTGTTGCTTTCCTTTGTGAGCAGACGTGTTCAATAAATATTTTTATTTTAAAAAGAGCGTAGTTTCGGTTTTCAAACAATTCGGTTTTCGAACAGCCTTCGGGAACGGATTATGGACGAAAACCGAGGTTTGACTCTACATTAAAAATATAATATTCAGAAAACTACTTTTAGTTGCCTGGCGGCCATTTTAGGCGACTCTTCCCACCTCCGGTCGTATCTGCAGAGACCACATGACACCCATTAAAAGGTCAATGAGCTTTAATGCGGCGGTAATGAAAAGGTAACCAACCCCCTACGTGCCGACTAGAGAGAGGTCACGCTCCGCTCATTTTTCGCAACGCTACAGGGAAAAACCACATCCCTCGACTATCCTCTTAAACATGGACAGAAAAATTACAAATAATGTAACTGAACCTAGTCGAGCTGTTAAGTGATCAAATTGCGTTGTGAGTGCTACCTGTCTGTCACAGCAGGCCCGGAGTGAGTGAGACGCCGATTTGTCTTGACACATTAAGTGGTTCGATCCGATTACAGTCATTCAGGTTTGTCTGGCCACACCAAAGTCTGGCTTTTGTTACTTCAAAAGAAAGAAGAAGAAAAAACCCTGTGACCTTGACAGAGTCCTTGGCTAAAACTGTTTGGAAGAGCTGACAAAGCTTTATCGCGACCAGCCAAATGTAATTTGTGCTGCTTGGAGAAATATTTAACATTCTGTATGTCACGTGAGGAGCCAGAAGCGGACGGGAGACAAACGTGTAAAAGTCATTATATGCAAAAAAAAATTCTAAGTAGAAAACAGAGAGCAATGATGGACGCAGCAGGCCATCGAAGACTTAGCATTCTGCCAACGTGTAACTGAGTAACTCAAGCTTATAAAGAGAAAAACAAACCAAGCCCTGTGTGAACAAATAAAGGAAACAAAGAGCAAAACTCCTTGTCACAGTCACAACACTGTAATCGTTGGATTTACACAACAAAATAACATCTGAATCCATTTTCTTAACAGAGGCCAAAATGGGGAAATGTGATTGGACGACTCTCCTGTCAGTCACGCCCATAACAAGCCACTGACTTCAACCAGCAGTTTCCAAATATGACATTTAAATTCAAAACACTTAAACAGTTAACGCATCGTATTTTAGAATAGTGGTTAAAGTAGTGTCACGCATAGCTAATTTCTGTCATAAATAACAGCAGCTATCAACACAAACAAACAAACAAACATTCGTGGCAGGTCTTACCTTTGACGACAGCGTCCGGTGCCGGTGATTCTTATCTTTTTCTCTCATCATCTTGATAGGTTATCCTTTTCGGTACATCCGAGGGGGGAGCGAAAACACTTGGAAAAGTGAAGACAGGAATTAAAAAGTGTTTTAAAAAGCTCACGGCGAGTCTTGACGTGTCTTCTCATTCACGTTCTGCATTTTGGCTCGACAGAGTCCATTTTGGCTCGACGGAGTCCAATGATGTGTGTTCATTTGTTGACACATAACTCTTCGAACTTCTCTTTGTGTGTTCATTTATGAATTCATTGTAAGCGACTGCCTTCGTGTTTCGTGTATTTAATTCCAGGCGTGCATACGGTGAAAAAAAAAAAGGACGACGCTGGACAAACGATGTCGTAGTACCGGATGACAATTACGGCCGGTCGCTTGTCACCTGAGCAGCTTGTTGCTGGACCAGTCAGCTGTAGTCGCGGTCGTCATTAGTGTCTCAGCCAATCAGCTCAAAGTCCTGTGTTAGTGTCAATAAAGTTATTTCAAAAGTCGACTTTAACATTAATAGAGAGATAATTAAAGCAAAATAAAATAAATCAGGTCATAAAAATATACATCTTAAATCCCTTGGTGTATTATCATGTTAGATAAATATTTTAAAACCCTTGGGATCCACGCTTCCACAACTGACGAGGACTGAGCGGCCATGTTGTTTTTTTTCTCGGACCAATCAGCACTTCACCCTGTCCTTCAATCCTGGTGAATTATACATTCTTCACCTCTCAAAAATATCAAATACATATATAGTTCAATCATAATCCTTTTAAACAATCACCTCTTATTTTTTTTATCAAATACTTTGACATATTTGCTATCTTGTGGGTTCCACAGCTCAGGAAGTTGCCGTTCACTGAGCAACCATCAATCTTTTCCCCCATTATTCTGGTTCATAAGTATTTTAAAAAAAGAGCGTTCAAACAAACACCATGCAAGGAAAACAAACTTTATTGACATGGAACATTAGCCATAATCTGATGAAGTGTAAAACACTCTGAGCGAGGCAGAAACATTGGGCGTAAACAACAACATTGCACGAATAAAGCACAGACATGATTTATTGCAGTTGCACATTTGGCATTTTTTTCCCTTTTTTTAAAAAAAATCAGGAAACAAAGCAGTTATACCTAAATTATTCACGAGTCATATAATAACAGTGGTTGAGGTGCAGATGAGAAGAATCTATTGTTCAAAGGGATTTTTTTTTTTCCAGCTGGATGGAAAATGTCAGTTCAAGCATCTGGAAAGTAGAATTCCACCTTGAATTATTTTGTCGACTAGCGAGTCCTTTGCCTTGGATCGCTTCAGGGATCCTTTTTGTAGTGCAATGGGTTTTTTTTTTCTTGCTGCTGGACATGTCTCATTCCACCACAGCAACAACAAATTATATATGTTTGGGGATTGGGGGGGGGTGGGGGGGGGCGGGCAGTGAAGACCTTCAAACAGCTCATCAAATGTCTCCTCCGTCTGCCTCCACCTTATTTTTGCTCTGTGTCTCGACTCCCTGGAAGCGAGTCTGCTCACACTGTATGTAATCAACCAACGGGTTCCGACTCGGCAGTCTCAATGTTAGGAGGTTCATCACCTCGTAAGATTGCGCAACATCAGACCAAGAATTACAAAAATCCCGTTAAAAAAAAAAAAACAAAGAATCGAAACGTGTTAAACATCCTAAAGTACTCATTTATTCATCAAAGAAATGACGAGCTGTCAGTGTCGCTCCCTAATGTTGTGATACCGAAATGGCGTCTCGCTTACCTGTCAATGATGAACACGGCGATCTGATGCTGATAGACCTCCTCTTTCAGGGAGTCAGGAAGTGGATTGATTACTTGTTGTGCGTCCTTGATAAACTGCAACACAATCAGTTTGAGGCGAATCGTACCTCATACGACCGCGCCATTTTTTTATCTTTTCTGATTTGGAGCCATCCACAGAAGTATCAAAGAAATGATTGCATTTTCCCCCTTTTAACTCTTTAATCACCCTGTAACCCGATAACATGATATTCCGGATTTTTATGAGCTCCCCTCCCAGTATTTTGAGACAAAATCCAACCTCTCTCCCCAAGATTAGAAAATAAAAATGATTACAGTGAAACTCCTCTACAACGAAATCATGTTTGCAGCAAGAAATTTTTCACAACAGGGGGTTTTTCACTGTAGCAAATTTGAAACAGGAAAGTGGGAATGGTGTTAATGCATGATTTTTTCACACTAGGGGGTATTTTCACCCATGTAGATTTCGTTGTAGAGGAGTTTCACTGTAATCATTTAGCCTCAAGAGGCTGTTATTGTGCATTTGAAATTCCAAATGGGCGTAAAGTGAACAAAAATTATATGAAACCTTTCGGGGGTAATGCTCACTACAGTGGACAGTTTATGGGTTAAGGCTGTTTTCTCCTCCAAACATTTTATGGACCACTTCCCCTCAACTGGCCCTGAAGAAATACAATAAAGAAATAAACACAATTAAATCAGCCTCAGTAAGCATTTTTTTTTTGTATTTGACTATCGAAAAGTGCCCAATGTGCTTTTTTTTTTCCCTTCTCATTTTAAAGACTGTACACGGACACACAGGCACACACCCAAGCTGGCCCCACATTGTTCAAATACGAATGAAAGTCTCACTATGCGGTTATTTGTCCATTTGAAACATTCATAAATGTCTCCTTTTTATGGACTTTGTGATTTTTCACACTTTAAAAAAAAAAGCATGAAACTTTCCGACAGTCTTTTTGACACCAATTAAAAAAAAAAAAGTGGATTAATTTTTAGCATTTTTTTAGATACTACATGTTGTAATTTACAGCTAATGATCAAAATTGTATTCTACTCACTAAAACTCAATCAGCTGCTATAGTTCATAAATGTGCAAGGCACACAAGGTACTTTTATTGAAAGCAATGTTCTCGAGGTCCCATCACCCACTTCTCCCACAAAGACGCCCCCCCCCCCTTAATCAAAATTGCAATGAATCAAATTCAATTACATTAACATGAAAAATTAGTCCCAATCAGCTTTGACAGCGCATTTGAAATTCATCGTCGACATAATATGCTTCGAGGTAGATGTTGAAATTCTGACCGGTTCTCGATCAAATGGGACATCGTTATTCAAGAAAATCTGTATTATGACCTTATTCGACCTTTAATGTGGTACAGTACTTGAATATTGGGGGGGAGGCAACCCGATTAACCCTTTGGGGGAAAGCAGTTACTACAGTGGACATCTTATCATGTTTTCGGGTTACAGGGTGCATGAAAGGGTTCAAATATAGGCCTATTGCTCACCAAAGTCTGAAAAATTAAAAACATGGCTCAATTCAAGTTAAATACAACTGAACTGGAAGTGCAATGATTCTACCACTAGAGGGAGACTTTGGGCCTCATTGCGAGATCAATCGAGATGGTTAAATATGATGAATTCCAGTATGTTCAAGAGTGGAGTTCAGGATACAGGGGGGTGGGGGGGTTGTTCGTGCACACGCAGTCTGAGTGACCTTTTAACCTCACGCCACGGCATGAAAGATGCAGCCTGCTGCTGGATGAATCTTGCGTAACCCCCGCTCACAGACGGGACACGTCTGGCAGTAGAGCCACCTGCAGTGGGATAGGTCAGCGGAGGCTCCTGATCAGAGCCGCTTCCTCTTCTTTTGCCTTTCTTTGGCTTTTAGTTGAGGGGAAAAAAAAAAAAGTCAGGCTGAATTCCGAGCGAACGCACGGTCAGGAGTCAGCGTACGCTGATGCGAGGTGACGTTAAGTGAGAAGCTGGAGGTTTGAAGGTGGAAAGAAGCGGTGGGAAACACGCAGGCAGCAAAGCCTTGAGTGAACTTGTTTCAGATGGACATGTCATTTTTTGGGGGGGTTGCTCAATTTGGAGCGAGAATAATTCATATGCTTACCAAAAAAACACACAAAAAAAACTACCAATTATGGGTCAAAAGAGACCCACTTTTTAATGTTATGCATATTCACATATTCATTTTTGCGTGTACAGTAAACATTCCCATCCCCGGAATTCTATGGAAAGGAATATCCTTCACCCGTAATAAAAACCCATGCATTAACATTTTGACTACGATATTACATGTTACCGGAACTACGTAAGCGGAAATTCCACTAGCCGTAACCCGGATGGAGACGTCATGCCGCGGTAGCTTAAATACACGCAACGCTCCACCCGATACGCGGAAAGACACCAACGGAGACACCTTTTCACGTCGCATTTTTTGATAATCAGATTCGAAACGACGACGTGTAAGTGAGTTTTTATTGGCGTGCGTTTTACTGTAATTGCGAACGATTTCTAACTTTATTCACTTACGTCCTGTTGCTCGCGGCACTAGCGTAAAAAGCAACGCCCACTCAACACAACTGGAGAAGATGGAAGAAACGTGTTTGCTTCGCCGTTTATGTCATCGAATTCGAAACGACTTTTTGTGTCAGTGACTTTTTATTGGCGTGCGTTTTACTGTAATTGCGAACGATTTTAACTTTATTTACTTTCGTCCTGTAGATCATGGCATAGAAAACGAGGAAGAACCCAACAAAACAAAACAACCCAAAATAGACTCATTTTTTCCCAAGACTGAAAAAAATCAACATTAAAATACTGTACATACTATACTGTGTTGTGGTTTTTTAAATCTACACCTGTACTGTATACTGTACTGCTGTTTTTGTTATATAAACAGTTTTTGGACAGTATATTTTTGCATTTTATTGCTTGTGTTGTTACACATGCAGTTTTCATCATACTTGCAGGTTCATAAAGGACATGTACCATGCTCATTTCCCAAAAGAGGAATTTCTGTTATAAGGACAGATTGGACAGCGCAAACATGAGTCCGTACTAGAGAATATTTACTGTATACAAATAAAGTCCAACTATTTGGTCAAAGCTGGCCCCCAAAAATCTGATTTTTTGGGGGGGACCAAGCGATAGTGGGCACTTTTTTGACCCATAAAATGGTTATTAGTTTTAATTTTTTAACTGAACTCTATTTTTAGAGTGAACAGCCTTAAAACTGCTGGGTCAAAAAAAAAAACCCCAAAAACTATGGGCCAAAAATTGGACCAACCTGCAACTTGGGTCAGTTTGACTGAACTTGGGTTGTTTTCTACAAACACCCCATTCATTTTTATTTTTTAAATAATCATTTATGAAGACACATATGTAGTGTTACATTGTATGAAAAAATATGTACATACCCTCCCCCCCCAAAAAAAAATTGTCTAAAAATTTCAGTCAAAGCAAACCCACAAAATTGGGGTTTTTTGTTGGTTGAAAAATGTGTTTATTTTTTACTCAACTGTTTTTAAAATTGAGCCGACCCAACAACCCAAACAAATCCTATTCATTTATTCATTAAAAAATTAATGTATACACAAAAAAATCCACAATTTGAGTCAAAGCAACCCCCTAAAATTGTTTTTTTTTGTTGGCTGATAATTTGACCAAAGTGGCAGTCAGTCCTTTTGGGGCCCTGTGAAAAAGTGTTATTTTGACGAAACCGTTTTTAGAGTATAGGCCTTAGAAACAGCGAAGGTAGTTTTCATCAACTTATCAACTCCATTAGAGGGACAACATTTTTCATCATTAATTTCATATGAAAGTTTTTTATCGCTTAGCAAGAGCACAAAACCGGCGAAGCAAACGAATCAGCATTCTTCAAATTGTATTAGTTATATCATGATCTGTTGAAAATAACTTATTCGGAAGATGCTCCAATCCGTCCACTCAAAGGGACCAAATAAATCACAAAAGAAATATGTCCTCGCAACTCACAATTGCGAAGTCTGCTTGCAATGACAGCCTCCCTTTTTTTTTTTTATATAGAGACTAACCTGAATCTTGCAAAATGAACAAATAGAAAGAAATTATTACCTGAATGTAAAAGTAAACCCATGCCCCCCCCCAAAAAAATAGTCTCATGCTCATGGAGCATATCAGCCCCTATAAATAGCATCCCAGCGAGTGCAAGGAAAACCCGAGGTAAGAGTGCCCTCTATGTGCAGTCTGAAGCCCCGTGCTGGAAAAACGTCCTGTAAAACAAACCAACACGCAGAGGTCAGCGGCCTGAAAAGTTGCAAGAGTGACTTTGCGGCAAAAGCCTCCGGGAAGGCACCCGGATCAAAAGCCGGAGAGCCGATCTGCGCCTTCTAACTCGATCCGAGCTCAAATGTTTTTTACAAGACATTTTTTTTCTCTCCCCCACACACACCCCCTACCCCTCCGCTAATCATTCCTCTCCAATTTCAGATGACGGTACAAACGGCAGTCACGCTCACGCGAGCCAATAGAGAAGCGCTCCGTTTGAAGTCCTGTTCAGTTATTAAGTCCATTACAGAGCATAAAAACCGCAATTAGATGGTAAATCTGCAAGTAGGATAACCCTACCCCCCCCCCCCGTCCAAAAGCAAATCCCTGATGGTTCGCCATGCGCTGCAAGGCAACGCTGTTTAGTCTATCACCTGCACTGAAGTAATTAAAGAGTCCAAATCAAACGATGCTGTGTACGCCACTGATTTGCATGCGCGCGGTGCGTCTCGGCACTTGCAATTACGCCGGTTGAAAATCCGATTAAGCGGGCTCATCGGGTAATTGATGTGGCCACATATATGGATGAGGGGGAAGACAATAGAGAAGACAGCTAAAAAAAAAAAAAATTACAATCAATGTACAGTGGATAAGATTAAAAAAAAAAAAAAGTCGACACACCCCTGGTCATGAGCCCTTAAAAAAAGGCAATTGAGAAGACAGCTAAAAAAAAATTATGTACAGTGGAATTTAAAAAAAAGTCTACACACCCCTGGTCACGAGCCCTTTAAAAAAACACAATAGAGAAGACCGTTAAAAAAAAAAAAAAAAAAAAAAAAATCAATGTACTGTGGATTTTAAAAAAAAGTCTATATACTTCACAAGCCCTTAAAAAAGAGAGATAGCTAAAAAAAATTTTTTTTTAAATCAACGTACAGTGGATTAAAAAAAGTCTACACACCCCTGTTCACAAGCACAAAAAAAACAAATGACAGCAAAAAATAATAAAAATCTATGTACAACGGGTTAAAAAACATGCACACACCCCTGGTCACAAGCCCTTTATAAAAAAAAAGGCAATTGAGAAGACAGCTAAAAAAAATTCAATGTCAACGGATTAAAAAAAAAAAAGTCTACACACCCCTGTTCACAAGCCCTTTAAAAAAAAGGCAATTCAGAAGACAGCTAAAAAAAATTAATAAAAATCAATGTACTGTGGATTTTTAAAAAAGTTTGAACACCCTTGTTCACAAGCCCTTAAAAAATAGATAGCTAAAAAAAATTTTAAATCAACGTACAGTGGATTAAAAAAAAAAAGTCTACACACCCCTGTTCACAAGCACAAAAAAAACAACAACAAAAAAAGAAATGACAGCAAAAAATACAAATCTATGTACAATGGATTTTTAAAAAAGTCTACACACTCCTGGTCACAATCCCTTTAAAAAAAAAAGGCAATTGAGAAGACAGGTAAAAAAAATATATCAATGTACAGTGGAATTTAAAAAAAAAAGTCTACACACCCGTTCACAAGCCCTTTAAAAAAAAGACAAGAACGCTACAAAAAATAAAAATCAATGTACTGTGGATTAAAAAAAACAAAAAAGGCTACACACCCCTGTTCACAAGCCATTTTTTTTTACACACACAAACACATAATACTTTTATGTCTGCATATATATATATATATATATACACACACACACACACACACACACATACATACACACGCACACCCATACTGTACATATTCATATTTACATACATTGCACACACCTAACTTCCGTAGAACAGTGACAAATGCTGAATAAGAGTTTTTGTTCGGAATTCATAACGGATATTAAAAAATGGACTCCAATAAGCTCATTATCATTTAAACCCCCTTAAAACTGACATCCATCCATCCCTCCATCCATTTTCTGATCCGGGTCTCCTCAACAAGGGTCACACGGGCAGTTGTACACCCCCGAACTGGTTGGCAGCCAATCACAGGGCGCACATTGACGAACAACCACACTCACACCTAGGGACAATTTAAGAGTGTTTCGTGAACCTGCCACGTATGTTTTTGTGGGAGGAAACCGGAATACCCGGAGAAAACCCATGCAGGCACGGGGTGAACATGCAAACTCCACACAGGGTGGCCGGAGCCGGAATCGAACTGATGTTTCCATGTGACAATTGGCAGTTGCGTTAAATCATTTGACTTGTTGCGCCATTTTTTTATTTTTTTTTGCTGACAATACGCATTCAGTGCAGCAGAGCAAACCCGTTTCCAACCTGGGCCACGGAGCTCAGCAGACAGATGTGCTGATAGGCCATATACAGCCGCGGGCCTTTTTGCTGACTTCTAAAGGCTTCCGCTGTCAGAGCGGCTCGCTTGGGAGCGCATGACACAAAAGTTAAATGAAGGTTAAATGGAGGCACTTCAAAGTGGACCATCTTTGCGCGAGAAGAAGGAGGGAGGGGGGAAAATAAAATAAAAAAAGTCACGGCGGAAAGGTTAATGCGTGTCTTGTTGAGACACCGTCGAGGCTTGTAGGCGTGTGGGCGGAACAGTCAAAAGGTCCATTTTGGGTCATCGCACCTCGGGGCTTCCCGTTTTATTGGCTTTGTCGGCACACTTTTCCGAGAACGGCGACGTGGAGTGATGCTCCGTCGGCCGTTTTCTTCGCTTTATTACATGGGCGGCCGCTGAGTGAGTGTCAGTTTTCACTCACTTGGAAAGATTCATTTCTCATCCTCTTCATAAAAAGTCTACACACCCCTGTGTAGGTTTTTACGATATAAAAAAAAAAGCACAAGCTGGACCATTTGAAATATTTCACCAAAAAAATCAAGTACAGATAAACTTCAAATAGATCATGTGGTTGCAAAAGTGTGCACACCCCGGCCCTCCGCGCTCAGAATGAGCCAATCGCATTCAATCTCATGCGACATGAAAGTCGTCGCATACAACCGTTGCCATTGAAAGTGCTTTTGCACAACCCCAAAGCATGTTCAGATGTTCTAGTAGGCTTTCGGCATTTACTCGCCATTGTTAGCGCGGTACTTTTACCAGGAGAGGCAAAAGAATACTTTGCAGCGCTGAAATAAAAATAAATAAATAAACGAACATTTTTTTTTCCAGGACATATTTTCATTGCCGAGTGTTCAGAGGTTACATTTGATTTTGTCTTTAAAAAATAAATAAATAATAATTTTGCATAATACAAATCAAAGCCAGTTTTGTAAAATTGCAATTGAAATGAAAAATAAAATACAAAGCATTTATCTTGACCAAATTCTGTGCTCCATGTATCGGGTGGTGGATCGCAACTAAAAATAAATAAATAAAAAAAATTGTTGATGGTACATTTTCAAAATAAGAGTCATGGTGTTTTTTTTCATACTTATAAAATTGTTTTTGAAAATATTGAGAAAGAATCAAAATGAAGAAATATTCACATTCTAAATTTCAATCCCAATTTAAAGTTTGTAGCACAAATTCAATTGACTTTTAGTAGAAAAGCTTCGTAAATTTTTGCTACATTGAAAGTCATCAAGGCAAAAATCTATTTTTACTCATTATATTTTGACCCCCCCCCCATACTTTCAAAGTCGCTTGTGGTGAAGGATTTTTTTTTTCTTAGATAAAATCTAAATTATTTATGTATTTATTTTTGGCCAATTTCACATTTTTTTTAGTACAGTAATTTGGTAGACTTGCAAGATCCTGATTGTGAAAGCTTCATTCCTCCCTACTCTTTAATTATTTATGGTGGTGGGGGTTGGGGGGGGCAACTCCTACTAAACTATCTGGTGCTCTGTTGTAAGTTCATTAGTGCTGTTATTGGAATTTCTGGCAAAGCAGAGCCATGCGAATTTTGAAGGTCATATGCATGCACTCCAAACCCCCCGGCAGGTACCCCCTCCCCCTTCCACCCCAAGGGGGGCGAGGGTCCGTGGTCCGGCTGATCACATAGACCTGCAGAGGCTTATTGTTCTTTCCTCCTCGGTTGACCCTGGCTGTCCCATTAAAATCTAGCCTCAAACTCCGCCTGAGGGTCTCCAGCCATCATCGGCGTGCACCGGCTCGCCGAAGCAGCGCATACAAATGAGGGAAGAAAAGGAGGTGGGGATTTTTTTTTTTCTTCCTTCCCCCGCCCCCTCTGCATCTTCGAAAATGTTAACTGTGGCTCACGGAGGTGAGGAGGGAGGGGGGCGGGGGGAGTCATCGGGCAGAATTACTGACAGACTCGTGCTTGATTATGAAGCCAGTTTAATGCAGCCAAAGAGCAAGAGGAGTCACACGTTTTGAGTCTAGTGAGATGCGCGTCCCATCCTGATGAGCGTGTGCGCCGACTATTAATTGGGGGGGGGGTCCACGTTCACATGTTATGACTCATGGTGCTGATTTGCCTCTTGGCACCTCTGGCTGCAAATGTTAAGATTAGCACAAGAAGGACTTGACTTTGGTTGCTCATCACAAATTGATCCACCAACATGAGATAGAGAAGTATTGCATTGGTTGCTATGTATCATTTTCAGAACACGCCAAAAAATAAATCGATTGCGTTTGTTCAGTCGGACATTTAAAACTGAATGCATTGTTGCGAACGAGGGGTGGGCGGGTGGCTGTGATACAAACAAGAGTTGAACTGGTGTGTTGTACTCTGGAGATTCAAACTTTTTTTGGGGGGGAGGATGCTAAATGCTTGCAAGATGATCACAAGTATTTGGTGGGAAATGCAGTGAAACTCCTCTACAACGAAATCATGTTTGCGGCAAGAAATTTTTCACAACAGGGGGTTTTTCACTGTAGCAAATTTGAAACAGGAAAGTGGGAATGGTGTTAATGCATGAAGATTTTTTTCATACTAGGGGGTATTTTCACCCATGTAGATTTCGTTGGAGAGGAGTTTCACTGTAGCAACCCCCCTCAAAAAAAAAAAAAAAACAATACACAAATGTCATTTTGTCAATGATTTTTTTTTTAGGTTAAATAAATTGAGGAAAATAAAGTGCAATTTAAATAAGTCAATAAAACGAGTTGCAATCAAATAAAAATATTTTAAAAATAAAATCAATGATTTTTTTATTTATCAAATAAAAATCTTACATTGTTTACATTAAAATATTGAAGCGCATAATGTAAACGTAATACGTTCAAATATTTGTTGAAAACACTTTGGCTGCAAAAAATTCAAATTCAAGTACAGGATCCAGTCAAATTTGTATTCAAATTGTATTCATCGTTTTTTTTTTCTACTCATGACTTTTTGAAATTAACTTGAAACATCACAACTTTGAACAAATACCTCATCAGATGACATCTTACCTGGTTGTCCCCCCCGCGCCCGCCCCCCCAGTAGATAGAGACGTTCAATATTTTGGGGTTGGAAATATACTTTATTGACCTATAAGGAGACACCAGAAAAAAAAAATAGAACTTCATTTGTATCGACACCCCTGCTGTATTGTTTGTCCTCAGCGCGAAAGGACGTCTGCAGAGGTAGTGAAGCCATCCAGAAATGACATCAGGTTGAGCTTAAATTTGTCTAACATCCACAAGACAATTTGCAACACCTTCAGCTATTTATTGACGGAAACTCAAACAACAAGCCGACTCCGAAACGCACGCGTTTGACCAACGCACGTGTATGTTAATGATGATATAATATAATAAGGCACCAGAAAGTCACTTAAAAACCTCCCAGTAGCAAAACCGTGTTTGTTCAAAATCATCCGCCAAGTTTCTTTTTTTTTTTTTTTGAACCTGCTAATTCAAATCAAACAAACAAGCCCCAAAAAAATATAAAAAAAAAAAAAAATACACAGCAGATAGATTTTAAGTCTGTTTCAAGTTAACATAGTCTTAACATTTTTTTTGTTTTGTTCAGTGAATAAATATGCCGGCTCGAATACAAAGACATGTTTGTCTTCGTTCTCTGTACAACATGGAATAAAAGAGGAGAACGTCCCGTCTCCAGCAGCGACATGTTTTCAAGCGCATCACAGCTTCGAGCGATTCTCAACAGGAAGCGAGCACACAAGCCTGATTAACCTGGCGCGAACAGCAGGGGGCGGTGTTTCGCCGTTAAAATTTCCCCACCCCCCTCGCTCCTTGAAAATCAGCAGGGACAAAAGGGAGTTTTGCATAGTGATTTTTTTTTTTTCCCAATCGATTCAACGAGAAAACATTCAAAGTCATACAAAGCACAGTGACGGTGGACTTTGCTAAGGTCCGAAAAAAAAAATTTGCGCTGTAAAAAATTAGACAATCGTCGATTTTCAACTGCGTTTCCGGTGGGAGAATCTCAGGTGGAACGCAATGAAATAAAGTGCTCCGTTGAACTAGAAACTCATAAAGGTGTAGCAGCTGTTTTTTGTTTGTTTTTTTGACGTTGACATATTTAGCCAACTTTCATGAGGAATATTATTATTTGGAAAGAAAATGCTTTGGAAAACGACGTGACGACGTGGACGGTTTTGGTCAACAGCACGACTGGCTTGGGAGAGAAATGCACCAACAGCACAAATGTAGTTTTTTTTTTGTAGGACCAAAGACAAAATAAAATTATTTCACGTATAATCGTTGCTGAATTCAGTAACAATAACGTTGCACTACTTCCAGGATTAGTCCTTCCGTTACAATTAAGGCAATGTCTACTCGGACGAAACGATAAATTTACGTTTGCAATATAATTGCGATATGATAAAAGATTCTCATTGCAAAGGCTGCAATTTGACCGTTGACATATTCCAGATGTTGCATTGTCTGATTTCAAGAATGAATCAAAAAACTGACGAAATTTAATTAATTACATTAAAATGTAATTGAATTAAAATTATTCGCATATTAAATCACCATTGCAATATTGAGTGGGAAAATAATTAAAAAAATAAAAGCTTCACATTTCATCCGAAATCGTACAGCCTCAACGGCGACCCAAATAAAATAAAAAAAGAAAATAAACATCTCATTCAAATTCTGTGGGAAAACAATCACAAATTCTTAGTTACTGGACCTCTTGAGTGTACCTAATGAAGTGACCAGTGTCGGTGTATATTATTCAGCGTTACACAGACGCTTTTGGTCATTATTACAGTGAAACTCCTCTACAACAAAATCATGTTCGCGGCAAGACATCTTTCACAACAGGGGGTTTTTCACTGTCGCAAATTTGAAACAGGAAAGTGGGAATGGTGTTAATGCATGAAGATTTTTTTTCACACTAGGGGGTATTTTCACCCATGTAGATTTCGTTGTAGAGGAGTTTCACTGTATCTCATTATTAAGGCCCGCAAAGAAGAATACATTCAGTCTTACGTGAGGTGAAGTCAAGATTATTCCGATTATTTTTGTTGGGAGGAATAAATGCAGCTCGGACAGTAGGAGCGGATTGTTATGCAGCAGATTGTTATGCTCGATGGGTCTCTAGAGGGCACCAGACGGGGGGCGGGGGGGTGGGGTCAGGGGAAACGGTCGTATTTAGCAATAAGGAGCTTTTGCATCGCATTTCCTGCTCGGCGACATACTCGGGGCTCGCCGACTGCCTTGCATAAATTATGTCGTCACGGGCAACCAGTCGGAGCCGTTTTCGAGCTTCATTGGCCATCCGTGCGTTGAGAGGCGAGCAACTTCCTCATTTATTTAACGCTGGACCTTTGTGGGAGCTGGTTCGGTCCATAAAAAGTGGCAATGCACTATTGCCACATTTTGATTAAATTCTAGGACATTGATTGCAACATTCTGGCTTTTTCCACGCTAAATGTGTTTTTGTGAGTGCTTGTGACAATGTGGAACATTTGGAGTTAACAGTGAATCCCGATGAGTCTTTATGCATTGTTCTGTACACTCGTTCCTTTTGACAGTTTGTGAGGAGTTGCAGAGGACCTTGAAAGGATGCAGGCGGAACACCGCGAGCCACTCTCTCTCGGCTTGAAACTCTCGGTTTGTTCGTCGCCGATGGCGTGAAAGCTTCGGAAATAAAACAAACAAAAATGTCTTACATGTTGGTTTCCCGCTGTATAGGTTCCCTTCCTTTCTCCTCATCCGGTTCGTTGACCTCCGCCTCTGCCTGCTTTTGGGGCACGTCGGGATCCTCCGACCCGGTGGGCTTGTACTGCTCACGTTTGCGCTCGCGCTCCTCGAGTCGGTAGTTGATGAAGTTGCCGATGAAGAGCCAAATGCTCGCCAAGATCACGACGGCGCCGCAGCAGAAATACATGATCTTGTAATTTTTGGTGACGTCGACCAGTTTCCCTGCAAGGCAAAATATTTCAAAATTGTAATTAGCAGTTTTGCCTGGAATTGGGGATGGGCGCAATTGTTGCTTCAAAGTCTCAGCTTTCGCCTCTTGGCTCTTACGCCAGGGTTACGTCAGAAAACTGTTGCTTGGGGAAGTTGCCGTAGGGCGAATGTTGCGGCTCAGCTTCCCATCGTTTGTCACGTTGTTCTTATAGGTCTCTCTCTCTCTCTCTGTCTCGCTCGCTCTCTGAAGCGTAATAGTCAGCTAGCTAGCTAACTCTCGCTCTCTCCCTCTAAAGCATAATATTTAGCCAGCTAGCTAGCTAACTCACTCTCTCAAGTGTGATTTTTATCCAGCTATCTCTCTCTCTCCCCCTCCCTCTTTCGCTCTCCCCCTCTGAAGCGTAATATTTAGCCAGCTAGCTAGCTAACTCTGTCTCTCTGAAGTGTGATTTTTATCCAGCTATCTCTCCCCCTCTGAAGCGTAATATTTAGCCAGCTAGTTAGCTAACTCTCTTTCATTCCCTCTGAAGCGTAATACAGTATCTCTCTTTCTCTCTCTCTCTCCCTCTGAAGCGTAATATTTAGCCAGCTAGCTAGCTAACTCTCTCTGAAGTGTGATTTTTATCCAGCTATCTCTCTCTCTCCCCCTTGCTCTTTCGCTCTCCCCCTCTGAAGCGTAATATTTAGCCAGCTAGCTAACTCTCTCTCTCTCCCTCTGAAGCGTAATATTTAGCCAGCTAGCTAGCTAACTCTCTCTTCTCTGAAGTGTGATTTTTATCCAGCTATCTCTCCCCCCCTCTGAAGCGTAATATTTAGCCAGCTAGCTAGCGCACTCTCTCGCTCTCTCTCTCTCTCTTTTGCGGACTTAAAAAAAAACGTTTTTTGGGGCGGGGGGGTTCCTCTATGAATGTTTGAAAAAATCTGTGATTCACTAAAGCCGCGATAAACGAACCGCGAAATAGCGAGGGATCACTGTAATTCAATTTTGGAGGTATTACCTGCTATTGGTGGCCCGAGGAGGACCGGGCAGCATTCCACGATAGTGGTGAGTCCGACGGCGCTGGAGAACCGCGGCGCCCCGACCAGATCCATGAGACTCTCGAAGAGCACGGCGCTGACCATTCCAAACGCAAAACCGAAGAAGATGGCGTACACCACGAGGCCGGTGTAGGAGTTGGCCAGCGGGCAGAGGATGTGGCACACGCCGTTGTACAGCACGGCGAAGCTGAAGAAATACTGAATCTTGGGCCTGACCCGCCGCGAATTTGCCAGCAGACCCATCGATGGTCGCGCGAACATGTCCACGAAAGCCAGGATGGAGAGGAGGAAAGCGGCGGAATACTCGTCCACGCCCATGTCTTTGGCGTAAGCCGCCAGGAAGACGATGGGCGCGAAAAAGCCGAGGAACATGATGACGTTGCCCGACAGGTAGACGAGGAAGCCGCGGTGTTTAAAGAGCGACAGGTCCAGGTACTTGTTGAGGAGTTGCCACGGCGTCCGCCTTTCCTTGGCGCTGGCCACTTGGTCCTTTTTCAGCTTGGAGGGCGGCGGTCCCAGGGGCCTCATGAGCGCGCCGGCCACGCAGCAGTTGAGCAGCAGGCCGGCCAGGATGAGGAAGCTCCCCCGCCAGCCGAAGTGGTTGAACAGGTACTGGTTGAGCGGGGCCAAGGAGCTGAGGAACACGGGGCTGCCGGCCATGGCCAGCCCGTTGGCGATCGGACGCTTCTTGTAGAAGTATCTGCCGATCATGGTGAGGGCTGGCTGCAGGTTAAACGCCAAGCCGAGTCCTACGCGGAAAGATGAGATCAGATTGGTCACCAACGTTGGCGTTACTAGGATTCATTCTCTGGCAACCGAGTTAACCCTTCCATGCAGAAATAATGATAACCGACATCAGGATTTTTTTGTCTTCATCAGTGGGGGGGCAATTTGTGGATGGCAACACACGTAAGGGTCCATTTGTAGTGGTTCATGCACAACTGTGACATTAAGATGAATTAACAGCCAATTCGAGACCGAGTCTGAAAAGACGTTTAAAACCGTCTTTGGGAGTGAATGAGTTAATAGAAGAGAAAACAACATGTCTAGTGTCCCCGAAAGGGTTCAAATGGATTTTTGACTAATATCGCTGCTGGTGGCAGTGAATATGTTAATTATGGCGGTAATGTAGTCATTCGGGGTCTCTTTTAAAAGTAAAAAAAAAAATTGCGCACGCGATTGTCCCCCTAAATTAATTTTTTTTGTGCACCTTTTTGAAAAAAAGATAATATGGAATGAGAAAGTTAATTTCATGACGGAAAGTATTATGTACATTCTGCAACAAAATGCATTTATTGGACTCCATTTGAACCCTTTCATGCACTCTGTAACCTGATACATATTTATATATAATATTTATATAAAATAATTCTAAAAATAATTATACAGTAACTGCTAGTAGACTAACGACTGAGTGCTTACAATTTGTTTTAATAAATAAAATAATAACATAACTAGAGCTGCATAAAAAAACATATCCACACACACAAAAAACACACTTATAAAACACAAAAAAAACAAAAACAAAAACACTGGCCAAAGTAAAAATTAATCCTCAACGCTTCGCATTTTTTCATTTGGACGGATGTTAATGCTCCCAACTCATTGCCAATACAGTCAAACCTCGGTTTTCGTCCATAATCCGTTCCAGAAGGCTGTTCGAAAACCGAAATTTACTGAACACGTCTGCTCACAATGGAAAGCAACACGAGGAAGCGTCACTTCCTGGTGTAAGGAAGGCGAGAGGAGTCAAATGGTGCATTCAAGTGCGCTCAGTTTGTTCGAGAAACAAAATTTGTTCGTCATCCGAGAGGCATAAAAAAACTCTAAATCTTTGGTTGAAAACCGAATTTGTCGAGAACCGAGACGTTCGAAAACCGAGGTTTGACTGTATATAGATAAAATAATTATAGAATTCTTTTTATAAACAGAAATATAATTTTAATTCGAACTGCCAAGTTGAATGCATGTTACAAACATATTTTACTTTTTTTTTCACCTCACACAGCATATTTACATCATATTTAAATGAAATTATTTGTGAACCATTTTCATATTGCATTTGCAACCGACTTGAACAGAATTTTCCCACACTTAGATCTGTATTTTAGTGGAAGATTTTGAAATTGTATTCGCTGGTCTTTTAGCGGTGTTTGCATGATTAGGTTACAAATAGACAAAGCTTTGGTGATTGAGTTGTGAATACAAACACGTGTGATGTTGGCTTCAGGAAAAGTGGATTTGAATGCACATTACGGAATCGGGAGTATGTCAACATCAGAGTGAATAATGCTCATCTGATATCTAAAAATACAACCCGATCACATTAACCTGACACGTCAACACTTTTCCGTCCGGTTCGTTTGCGGCCGCCTATTTCGAGGCAGAAGCTCAATCAAGGGAGCCGAGTTAAGTGGATTTGCGAGGGACTTACCGCCGATCACGCCGATGCAGAGGTAAAGCTGCACCACGCTGGTGCAGAACGAAGCTAGGGTCATGCCCAAGGCGCACAGGCAGCCCCCCATCATGACGATGGGTCTGCAGCCGTACGTGTTGACGAGCACGCTGCTGACGGGACCTGGGGGGAAAAAACACACACACACACACACACACAAAAGATCAGAAGGAGAGGATGCCTGATGATTCAATCGGGTTGCAGGTTAAACCGCGCGGGACCTCAACGAGACTCCAAACTAAGCGTTTGAAATCCTACTCGTATCAAAACGGGCGATGATCGTCATTTGTTGAACGTGAATCCATTTCTAACCGTGAGGAAGAAGTTGCCCTTATTTGCCTTCGCACCAGTGATCCGATTTTTTTTGGGGCGGCCTCCAAGGGGTGACGAAAAGTGCACATTAACTTCCCTGGAGGGGGAAAAAAAAGCTTATCATCTCCTGGCCAGACACACTGAGGTCCAAAATGTCGTAGAACTACCTGGATCGCCCAAAAGAGGGCGTCCTGTGGCGAAATGTGTGTCCATGATTTACGTGCACAACAATTTTAATGAGATATGGTTAATTAAAAAAGAAAATAAAATCAGCCAAGCAACTTCCAAGGCTGTTCTGATGCAAAAAATAAAAAAAAAAAAATAAAATTTGAATGCACTAAAGACAAAATAAAAACAGGTTGACATGAGGTTGAGATCATTTAACGTATTCACTGCCGGGCATTTTAGAGCATTTTGGCTTTTCAAGAGCCACAGCATATTGTGGCAAATGATTATATATATACGCCGTATTTTCCGCACTATAAGGCGCTTCGGAGTATAAGGCGCACCCTTCAATGAATGGCCAATTTTATAACTGTTTTCACGTATAAGGCACCGTATTATAAGGCGCATATAATAGAAGCGACAATAGTGGTCGCGGCTGTCTTATGCATCCACTAGATGGAGCTATACTAAAGGCAATACAATACAGCTTTATTTATATCGAGCTTTGATTATCGCTGCAGCTGTAACAAAGCGCTCGACAGAACATTTAGAATACCGTATTGGCCCGAATATAAGACGGTGTTTTTTGCATTGAAATAAGACTGAAAAATATATTGTTATAATCTTTTGTTTCAGATGTACTTTATTTATTTTCTGTATCAAAATGAATTTGGTGTTCAAAAAGTCTTTTTTTCAAACTTGAAAAAAAGGGGGTCGTCTTATAATCAGGGCCGTCTTATATTCGGGCCAATACGGTCCAACGTCCAATCAGAAATCAGAATATTGATCAATATATATAAGGCGCATCGGAATGTAAGGCGCACTGTCAACTTTTCGTGCGGAAAATACGATACATGTTTTGTGTCGATATAACACAAGCACTAAGCTTACAATGAAACGTGGACGCGGACCATCAACAAACATCCGACTTAAGGAGATACGCGCTACTGTTGTTCCACAACATACCGTCACTCAAACACGACCTCACCCAAGGGCAACTCTCGCTTGTCACTGTCACTCTCTCGAGATTAACTACACAAATCCCGCACCTGCACACAGTCTGCAGACTGCCCACGTCACCGGCGAGCAATGCTTAGCTGCCTGATGCAACGCATGCTGAAAAGCGTCCGACACAATTTTCAGTTTCTACTCTTCCAACTCGGCCAAAACTTATCACACTAAAATGATGATTTGTATGACCGCGGTTGTCGTTTGGAATCACTGATTACCGCAATGAAAGAATTTTGAGTGTGTCTAATCACATTTATGACCTCATCGTTGGCCCTCAATTCCGAACATCTTTTATCACCGGGTTTCCCGCATGCCACAATCCTCCAATCACTGAGGCTAAATCCCTGAAAGGATTTCTTTTTTTTTTTTTACATGGGATTAAAATCATCAAGCCATTCTTTTTCTATACGGCTCGAACTCAATCGGGTCGCGGATGAGCTGCTGGAGTCTTTCCCAGATGACCGGTTGCCAGTCAATCGGAGTCGAACTTCTAATTGCTTGACTAATTGCATAACGCTCAATCAATAACAAATCACTGACGTGAACACGGTCCGTAATCGCTTCTGTTCATCGGATTTTGGTCAAAATATGCTTGCGGTCGGCCTTGCTCGGCTTCACCTGCTCCCGTTCCCACTTTGGCTGAAGGCCCGCGGCGTTGTGCGAGCGGCCATCTGGCCGCACTGTAATCCTCCTGCCGCTCTCTCTACGGCGCTCGCCACCATCTGTACTGATCAGCAACGAGGGCCGCGGAACGATGATTCGTGTGAGCTGCTAGCCCACCGTACGGTTGTCGGTATAGTCGTGCAATCAGTTTGTTTCTATTGAAGTCCGTTTTCAGTTTCTTGTTCCGGGTGTGTGTGTGTGGGTGTGTACACGTGCATGTTTACACAACAGCTCAGAGTACAGTGTGGCCGCTAGATAACGCGCCGCAGCCTTTTGACATCTGGTAACATGAATCCGCTCTGATCCCAAACGAAACAAATGAGCTGTGAGGTCATCCGACAGCAAAGCGCCAGAGTAGAAAACGTGTAATTAAATATCGCAAATGACGTGTCAACACTTGGTAGCTCCGATATTAAGCCTGTGGGATTAGCATACAACAAATATTGGCAGCGAGAGGCTCTTTTTCAAAAGATACTCGAGACAGCAACTCACGCGGCTAAACGATTTGGTAAATGCTAGCTCAACTGACGATGCATTAAAAAAAAAATGGTCACAAACTGGCCGCGACTGACCTGCGGCGTACATGACGGCGAGCATGATGGAAGAGATCCAGGCGATTTCGCTGTACGAGGCCCCGAAGATGATCTGGATGTCCTTGAAGAAGACGGTGATGGCTTTGGGGAAGGCGTACGAGAAGCCGATGGAGATGAAGGACGCCACCACCACGGCCCAGCCCCAGCCGCCGTCGGGCGGGGGCACGGCGGGGGGGCCAGTGACTGGGGGCGGCATCTCTCGACCGACACTGGCGCTTCACTGCAACGAGAAGAGAAATCGTTTCGCTCGATTTGTGCTTGGACTTGGGAAAATGGAATGGTCGAAGTTCCCATGCAGGGGTGTGGAATTGACCAAAGAAAACCAAGCACACCGGTACCTCTACTTCCGAACGTCTCTTCATACGAAATTTTCAAGTTACGAAATGCCTCAACAGGAAACTATTGCTTCTTGTTACGAACAAAAAATTTCAAGATACGAAAGGTAAAAATACAGTATGGGATGCTACTCACAGCTCGGAGTTTCCTGAACGCAACATACTTATAGCTGCTCTGCCATTGGCTGTTACCGAGCACCATCCTGGCATCCCATTGGCTAACAGGGACCTCTACCACATGTGTCTGTTGTGTGTAGATCGATAGATGTGTGTCGATGCAAAGTGCTCGTGATTCGCCCATGAGACGTTCCGAGAGTTTTACGGAAATGTGAATCACCCAAAAATAGTGTTGCCCAATCGGGCGATCGCTCGCTATGCTGATGTTTGCCTTAGACATTTTCAAAGGAGTGTTAAAAGCTGACAAAAGCAAACGTCCTTGGATCAGTTTTTTACAAAACGCCAGGCAAAAATCACTTCTGAGACAGAACAAGAACTACAGGGGGCAAAAAAAACCAAAGACCCACTTAAGTTAAATGACCATTTTTATTCCTTACTCTTCTTTGTTTTTTTACATCTTGCACAACTTTGATTTATTATGCAATTATCTAATTTTAACATTTATTTGTTCCATATTCTGATGCATTTTTATGCTTTGGAAAACATTTATGTCTGAATTTTAGGGGCTCTTGGAACGGATTAGTGCATTTACATGGAAAACGTGTCTTGACTTACATTTTCTAGTTCAGAAATTTCTACCAGGAGCAATTAATTTCATAACTAGAGCTACCACTGTCGTCGCAAGATCCTTTAATGACCGAAAAAGCATTTTACATCATGGACAGGAGGCTCGCACTATCGCTCCTTCTATGCCATACAGTCGATGGTCTGTCGGGCAGGGGTGCTATAAATAGCCCGCAGTCGACGGGGAATTTTCCACCTTCTGATTTGACGTTTTAGAGGTTGAACAGGCAGTCTTCTTCATAAATAAATAAATTAATTAATACATTTTTATTAAAAGCTGCTTTGTGGGTAGGGGGGCGGGGCTCATGGTACAGCAAACTAAAACAGCTGTGAGGCGCACATCAGCCCCGGCGATTCCCGGCTTCGGGGGGGCCGAACACGAAATCCTGACTCGACCGTCACGCCTGTGATGTGGTCATTCACCGGGAATGCGGTGACAGACTTGATTCATTTTCCCCAGTGAACATCCGCGAGGGGCCCCAATCAAGAAACTCAAAAAGGTCGATCGCGCCTGGCTGTTATGAAGACTTCAGTGCCCTTCAAGAAACCGACAGCGGTGACGTGACGCACAAGGGGGGAGGGCAAGGGGGGTGGGGGCATACCAGCAGACCTGTATCCTGCTGGAAAGCATGTGCAAACACTGACCCACAGTTATTACACCTCCCTTGTTTGAGCCACGCGCTCGTTCCTGCCTGTGACTCAAGGTTGAGCCCAACCCACGAGTCACCTTGAACCCGCCCCGCAAGACCTCGGCGGGAGGGGGGGGGGGGGGCGTCACAGCAGTAGGAAAACTGAGCAAAAGCACGGCATTCAGATCCGAGCAAACAGGCCGGCGAGGCGTTTGACAAAAGCAAGCAAGCAAACAAAAAACAACAATAGCGCGCGGGGGGCCGTGGCGGTGAAGCACGATGACCGCGCAGTTATTTCACTCCCTCGCGCAGCGGAACATAAAGGCAAAGGTCTTTGCCGCTGCTCTTTGACGCAAACACGCGTTCTAATCAGTGTTTGCGTAGCCGAGACGACGGGTGCATTTCGCCGGGGTTCCGCTGAAGACAGCAAATTCGTGAGCATGGTTGCAAACCTTGACTGTCAACATCGAGCACAATAAAGGACACACACACCCACATACACGTGAGCAAAGTTGAGATTTCATAATGCCCGCGCAACATTTAAAAAAAAAAAAAACAGGAAATGCAGCTGTGACCTGGTTGCTCGAGTGTGACAAAATGGAAACCGCCCCATTAACACGATCAGTTGCAAACATTTCTGCTCGATACAACCGATAAACATAGCACGGGTCAACTGTCGGGTTTTATGATTAAAAAAATAATGAGCTCATTCAGTACCAGCCAATTCCAGACCAAGTCTGAAAAGACGTTTAAAAACGTCTTTGGGAGTGAATGAGTTCACCGAGATAAATCAATCGAGCTGTACGGGAAAATGTTTTGAAATTAGCTATCTTGGTCAATTTTATATTTTATGATTAAAAAAATAATAATAATAATAATTAACTCATTCAGTACCAGCCAATTCCAGACCAAGTCTGAAAAGACGTTTAAAAACGTATTTGGGAGTGAATGAGTTAACTGAGATAAATCAATCGAGCTGTACGGGAAAATGTTTTGAAATTATCCATCTTGGTCAATTTTATATTTTATGATTAAAAAAATAACAATAATAATTAACTCATTCAGTACCAGCCAATTCCAGACCAAGTCTGAAAAGACGTTTAAAAACGTCTTTGGGAGTGAATGAGTTCACAGAGATAAATCAATCGAGCTGTACGGGAAAATGTTTTGAAATTATCTTGGTCAACTTTTGTTTTTTAATCCCACAAAACCTGGCATTTAAACGGGGGTGTGCAGACTTTTTATAGTCGCTGTATTCTTGATAATGTCCCTTCTTGTTGCTAAGTTACAGAAACCGTAGCGTCTACGAAAATATCGGGGGGGGGGGGGGGGAGCCCTCAAGTGATTTTGAGACAGCGCCCAAGTTACACATAAATAAATGCAAATTTGCAAAATTTCTCCATTTGCTTTTGGCAAATGAATATTCATATCGAACGACTGCTTTCCAGACGCACCCGCATGAGCGCCTACCGTGTGTCAACAGATCGCAGTGTCCCGACATCATGAACCCTTCAAGTCGCGGCGGCGCGCAATCGCCGCCAAAATCTTTTACGAAGCTTCAAACTGACAAATTCCAACAAAAGGGAGAAATTTGGCTTTTGCTTCCTGATCACAAAATATCCGAGCCGACAACTTCCATTCGGTGCAAACCGACACGCCAGGTGTCACCGCGCCACACGGCAAAAGTGAAACCGAGTCAACAAACGAGATTGGCAAAATCTAATCACAAAAGTGCCATTGACTGTCTCGGGCGCCGATCCAAAATGGCGCGCCGGTGTTCAAATCGCATCGGTTGGCTCCTTTAACTTTTTTTGTTGGTTTTTTTTTTAAACTCGAGTCTACATGCTTTATATACCTGATGCAATCGCTCGCAATCCAACTTCCTGCAGTCCTGTAACTTTATCACCCGATATTATTTATGAGCGCGGCGACATCACGGTGAGCTCACGTGAAAGCAGGAAGGATCACTTCCAACGTTTTGAGTTTGCCGAACTGGTGGCGAAGGTTAACTGACAAATCCCGGGGGGGGGGGTGGATCCGTTGACTGAATGCTGACAATAAAGGCACTCCTAAAAAAAGCTTGCGCGACAAGACCTTTGGAACAATATCACCGGCATTCAAACAAACAGGTGTTAACTACGGGCAGGTCTACAAAAGGAAACTTGATCTCTCACGGCGAGCGGTGGTCAACGTTCTCCTTAATCAAGCCCTCGAAGTGACCCCCCCCCCCCTCCCACCCGCCAAGGCATGCTAGCTGGCTCCAAGGAAATTTCTTGGACCGGCGGGCAGAAATAGCCAACCATTAGGCGCATTAGCATCTCGCACTTCGTAGGTTTCGATATGACTGCTGATCCAGGAAATACACTCGTCCCGGGGTCGGAATCTTGCACTCAACGCTTTCAGGCGGTACTGTAACTACAGTGGACAGTCTAACATGTTATCAGGGTAGAGGTGATCATTTTTTGGTGCACGAAAGCGTTAAATTTAAAAAAAAAAATTCAAAATTTAACTCTTTCACTCCCAAAGACGGTTTTAAACGTCTTTTCAGACTTGGCTGGTACTGATTGAGTTTAAAATAAAATAAATTTCAATTTAAATTAAAAAACTCACAAAAAGGAATCCCGGCATCCCAATTTCCAAATAAAAAGACAAAATTCAATAAAAAAAAAAAGACGATGGGCCCCAAGTGGCTTTGATCAGGCGCTGTGATGTCATCAAAGCAATCTGAATTATCAAAGTTAATTCTTCTTTTTTTTTTTTTTTTTTTTTTAGTGAGCGGCTGCAGCAATGGCAAGTTCTCTATCAGGTGGTTGGTCGTGTTTGCTCAAAGCTGATTTGTATTCACAACAAACCTTCGGAGTCCATGGAAATAGGTCCTGATCTTGAAACCTGACCCCAAACCACCATTCTGACCCCCATCCTAAAAAAATAAAATAAAATGAACAAAAGCAATAGAGCCTAAAGGTAAACGGGAGAGGGTGGGGGGGGGGCTAAACTCAGCTGACAGTCAGCTGCCATATCAGGCAGCACATGAAAATTCATGAACTTTGACCTCACTGTAACTCGTTCCAACTGCCTGCTACTCATCCTCCACATCAAATTAAGCGTTGCCACAATTTGATCATTTCATCTCATTTTTTTTTCTTATTTTCAATTTCATAAAGCGACAATAACTGGGGGGAAATGAATCGCTTCATTTGTAGTATTTGGTGAGCACACATCTCCACTAGTGCAGTTTTGCCTCACTTGTAGCATACAACATTTGTCCTATTAGCATTCAGCAAAGTCATACTGTAAAGCCGCCCCCCCCCCCCCAAAAAAAAACACACTACACTGGTAAAACAGGCATTCCACTAGTGCGCTGAATTGTCTTACTCGTGTGGACACGCAGCATAGTCGTTCAAACAGTAAAGTGACACAACTTAAATGTTTACACAACAAATCTGATGAATCGCGCCGATTAAGAGTCACGCAGCTCCCGCTACTAGCACAGATGCTAACTAATCAGATCTGTCCAATTTTAGAAACGCAACATGTGGCGTGCCAAAAAAAAAAAAAAGGGGGGGGGAGGATGCTAGTCTCTAGCATGTGATGTTGCTGATGTAAGGAAGAGGGACACAACCCGGTGCCTAGAGGCCGTGAGCTCCAAAAATAGCAGCACTTAATTGATTCATGGCGGACTTCAATGATGGTAGGATTTTCCAGTTCGCGCAACACGTGAACGCACCACCGAATGTCTTCCAGCACACGTGAACGCACCACCGAATGCCTTCCATCACACACACACAGACAGACTTAAAACACTAATCCTCACTCTTTTCGGATACATTTGTCATCATTTTAACCCCCACCAGCCCAAACAAAAAAGGCGAAAACTCGGTTAATCACATGGAAATCAAGCTCCACTCCACGCGTTCAACGTTAGTTTACCTTGAGGGAGATTAAAAAGGCGCCTCGGTGGGTGTCCGCGGACTCCGGTGGGGGTACAGCAGGCTGGGTGACCTTGAAGGAGAAAGATGCCGTTTGCTCTCGGTGAACGAGTACAGACAGTGAGCGTGTGTGTGTGTGTGTGTGTGTGGGTCGACTGTTTGAATTTCCTGATGGCGTGACGTAGCTGGTGGCGCTGTAATAGGGCGGTGCTGTTGCCGACGTTGCTATTTTCGAGGCAGAGGATTGCCACGCCACTGGTGGCATTCTTCGACGGGACTGTACTGGTGGCTATTATGTCATTCGTAAGACGATTTAACCGAGACGAATATTGCTTTGAAAAAATTATTATAGCCCCCCATTAAAAAAAAAAAAACTGATACCGTGACGTGACAACGTGGGGAAAGGCACTCGGCTGATGGGAGTAAAAAACGTACAATAGTTCAGTTCCGCACGGGACACTTCGCCAGATAAACACTGACGAGCTCATGAGTGAACAAAAGTACGCACTTAAAAAAAAAAAAAATTAAAAAACGTTCACTGCTACATTATTCATACGTCACAGCCCATCACAGCCACCTGGCCACTGCGAAAAGTGCCCCCTAGTGGTTGTGAGTAGCACACACATGAGGCGTGCAATAAACAATGCTGTATGTAAAGTTAAAAACACATGTAGATACAACGAAATAAAGAAAAGCTTTTCCAATATGTACATCTCCGGAACAAAATGAGAAGTTTATCTGAGGACGGCGTGCGTGGGACACGTTTGGCCTCTCATAAAGGAATCGCTCGCTTTCCTGTCTGAAGTTATCTAACAATATTCAAAGCAGGTGACGCAAGAGCCCGACACGCTAACTAGTCCAGCACCGGGCCGCCCACTTTTTTTTTTTTACACAATAAATAAAAAAATAGAGACGTCGAAATATGAAGTTGTTGTTGTTGTTGGTTTTTTTTTTAAAATAAAGCACTTACATTGGACATAAACAGGCGTGCCTAATTTTGTGGCCAGTCAAGAAATGTTTCGATCCGTTTTCTACAGCGGCTAATGAGAATAAAAGTGACCATTAAAAAGTCGCAGCGGTCTTTTTTTTTATGCCTGCGGAAGATATTGCTCGAGACGGCAGTACGTTCCATTCTCATAAATTGGAGAGCAGGGGGGCATGGCTGGGGAGATGTTCATTAAAAAAATTTTATTTTTTTTAATTAATTAAAAACCCTGGAGAACCCACGGGGTCAAATTTGGCCCTAATCCTAAATTAGGATTAAAGCAATGAATTTCTGGAAAAACATATTTTGGTGTTCAGTGAACATATAGCAGCCATTTAATATATAATTCATAATTTTCCAAAGCAGAAAAGGGTTCTTGGGTTCTCCAGGGTTAAAAAAAAAACGGATCTCGCAAAACGCACCTTAAATCAAAATATTTATATGCTTAACCGTGACAAAGAGATTGTTTCATCCAATGCCACAATCTCTTGCGCTAAATATCGTCTGCGATCGTTCCCATGCTCCTCGCTCTCCATGTGTGAATGTGATCGCTTTCACGCGGCGACTAAAAAACACAAACGCGAGAGTTGTCGGAACCCCGCTGTTCCAAAACAGTCCAGTCAGAAGAAACACAAGACAAGCTGTCGCTGTCGGGGGGTCAAGTCGGGGATCGCTGGAAGATCAACGAGTGATTATTATTATTTTTATTTTTTTTTTCAAACACACAGTGACATTTCCCGACAGCAGGGGTCGCTATAAGGTCACCACTGTCTGAAAGAAGTTGCCCTTGAATAGTGCCCACAGAGGAGAGCTCCCCCCATAGTCTTTATGAGCGCAGTAAAGTTTTGGCCAAATGGACCATAAAATCCAATTTCTGTTTAATTTTTGTGTTAGGGACCAAAGACAGCGGTGGGGTACTTTGTCATCGAAGGCAATTTGCCAGTATAAATGGATCCGCACGGAATAATGACGGGGAATGTGGTGATTGTCGTAGAAATGAGGACCACTAACGCTGTCCACTATGCGTGACAGAACAAGAGAGGAGCACTATTCGTTTTTCATCTTATACACATTGTATATACGCCACCTGTGTTTTCCTTCAAATGGTGCGAGGCTGCCTGACTGATGAGACCACCGAAGGAAGAAGCTCTTTCCACACCTTGGTGTTTACCTCCGCTGTCAGCTTGTTTCCACAAGGCCGGCAAAGGAAGGGCCCAGCTGCTTGCGGTCGGGCGGGCACTGCAGCTTTTGAGGGGGGGCGAGTTGAGGCTGCAGACGTGTCTGTGTTTGTCGAGACTGTTAAAAGCATAAATAAAGCTCTATTTGAGCTATATTAGCCTACTGTCAAAATCTTTTTCAAACATTTTTTTTATAAAGCTCCAGGGAGCCACTAGATGTCGCTAAAGAGCCGCATGCGGCTCTGGAGCCGCGTGTCGCCGACCCCCGGGCGAGGTGGATTTCTTGTTACTTAACTGCAGAGGGGTGTGGCGTCGATTTTGGGGGTGACATTTTGGGAAATATGCGACAATCTCAGACAGTTTATGGATTTGGGTGCTGCCGTTTTGGTTAGCAACAGCCGCTACCTTGCAGCGATCCATCCGTGCGTGAATGAACTGACATATTTTTACTTTTTAACATTTGCACATTTTTAACAGTTGAATTTTTCAGTTGAATATAGTCAACAAAATTGAATTGAAAACGATAAAACGATGAGAAGAAAGGGGCGTCAGCGCAGAGCGCCGATGCATATGTGGAACTGGGAGTCGCGGCTTGGAATTGAAGCGGATTTACATGGGACAGGAGAAGAGAGCCAATCTCTCTTCTTCGTTAATGGATGCTACAGCTTCTTGTTGCTACAGTTTAGCTTGTAGCAGACGTGTGCATATTGCCGCATGACGTCTTTGATCCACTGGTGAAAAGGACACTTTGATTCGCTCCTCTTTCATCTATTACGGCTTCAAACAACAAAGTGTATGCAGGAAAATGGTTAAGATTGCACAATTGTCTGTGTTTCAGACAATTGTGTTGTCTTGTATTATTTTGTCATTTTTTTGGTCAACTTTTCTTTTGATGGCGGCGCGGACACCCGCAGCGGCTCCTCTTGTTTTATGTTGAGGGGGAAGAAATTTCATCTGTGCTGTATGTTACACATACGTACAGCACATTTGACAATAAAGTTGTATTCAATTCAATTCAATTCAATTCAATATTAACCCTGTCATGCATCAATAATGATGACCTACGACCTGTTAACATGACAAGCCATTCCACCGCAGTGACCGCTGTCCCTGAAAGGGTTAACCCATTTAATCCCAAATTTTTTCCAGACATTTAAAAGTCAAAATCAGGTGTCATTGTAAAGTAATCAGTAAAAAAAAACATTTTTAGAGCCCTGTAAATTAAATCATTGTTGTCCTTCACAAATGTGACCGGTGGGATTAAATGGGTTAAATTATAAAAACAACAGAATTCAAGTATACCCGATGACTATTTTGCATCAGCAAGAGTCCGTTTCAAGTCACGAATGTGTTCTCACTGTTTAGAAAATAAAATAAATAAATTATATATATATATATATATATATATATATATATATATATATATATATATATATATATATATAAAAATATATATATTTTTTTAATTATTTTTTTATTTTATTTTGGGGGCTAAAACAGCAATTTAATTTAGAATAACACGAGTTATTAAAGTATTTGCAGATATATTTTTTTTCTTTCCGGTACATCAATGCAAGGTACAACGATTCTGTAAACTCCTATTTATTTATTTATTTTTGTGAAACACGCAATAGCCAATTTTTTTCACCACGGCCAACTGCCCAACTTGAAATGTTATCATTTGTTGAGTTCACCCCCAATTTTTTTTTAGCATTTGCTTTCACGATTTATCTTGACCTGACGTCCACAAGTTCTGATGGAGCGACCATTGGAACCAAAACGTCGAGCCGCGCATACGTGACGGGGCATCGTCGCGCTTGGCAAACAATAGGTGACCTGGCGGAGGAGGGTGCAGCAGCAGGAGACTTTTTTAGGAGATAAAACTTGAATGGGGAAGTGGCGTTTTGGGTGTGGGGGGGGGGTTGACATCACTGAAATGCTTCTTCACTTTTCTCAGAGAACCTTTAAATCCATGTTCGAAGGCAACGTTTAATACAAAATGGAGTGCTTGACGTCTTTCTTTTCAGGCGTCATTTTTTTTCTCCATGCTTTTCAGGTGGTCTGTTGACATGCACAGATCATTGATTTAAATATGTTGATGTGTCCTTCGACCGCCCCCCTACTGTGTTCCATCCAACTGTTTGAACAGCTGTGCTTTCTTTATCACTGCCGGGGCCTACCGCCGGTCCGAACCGGCAGGGAGGGAGGGGAAGAGAAAAAAAAAAAAAAGCGAGGTGAGAGGGAGCGTGTGAAGGTGGGGGGTCCCTGCATTTTTTGGAGGCTCTCGGCAGGGGGAGAGGAGGTCCCGCTGCGGCGTGACTACCGCCTTGTTTACCAGAGCTCAGCTGCGGTCGAGGCAGAGCAACACAAGGGCGGCGATTACGGTCCAATTGTGAAGAACATGCAGATGACATCTTAGCAGCAGGGGGTGTCAAACTCATTTCACATTGCGGGCCACATACGGATTCGGGAGATGTCAAGTGGGCCGGACCATTAACATTATACCATCCTCTGCTATAAATGTCTTTCCTTTGTTTTGGTTGAAAGAAGCATTGGCGCAATGCTGTGTTGACTGTCAGTGACAGACTGACACTGTTGTTTTCTTCTCTGATCAAAACAAGGTGCCCCCTATCGGATAATCCACAAATTGCATTTTATTAAAAATATTCATTCCATGTCGTTAATGCATTTTTTTCATTTTTAAATGATCCTGCGGGCCGAATCGAACCTCCTTGGGGGCCGGTTCCAGCCCGCGGGCCGTATGTTTGACACCCCCGACTTACAGGATACATCGCAGTATCTGAAATGGGGGACAGTAGTCGTAAATTTCTCGCCATGAAGGTGCACTTCAAAGAATTCCATATACATTAAAAAAAACGTTTCTGGAGGGAATTATGAACAGTTCCAAAAACCGGTGTTGGAAAAAAAAAAAATCATCGGGTTTTTGCTAGCAGGAAAAGAAAATGGGGGATGACTTACAATAACACGCGTTTGAATGTGACTGTTTAATTCTGAACACACATTTAGAGGATGTAACGATGAAATCGCCAACTGCTCAATTATTAATTAAATCAATCTTTTTTTTTTGCTAATCGGTTAATCGTTTCGAGACTCAATTGTTTCATTTCAAATTGTCGAAATACTCAGAACAGTCGTTTCATATGTTACAATCCCGATAACGTTCACATTCCAAACCCCGCGATTACTCATTATCCATTTGCCGATTTTGTTTACAACGAACCCTTTTAGAAACGTAAATGTCAGTCTAACGACCAGATTTTTCCCACAAAACGAATCTGTCTCTCACTTTCAAACGGGAGTCTCCCAGACGAAGCCCAACCGAGGCTACGAATTGGCAAAGTCGACGATTTGTGACAATCATCCGTAATGGCAACAAAATCATGGCAGAGTTCGAGACCAACGAATTGAAAGATGATCGCAAACGGCTACGGGGGTGTGGCACATCTTGAACTCGACAAGGCACTTTTCATTTGCTGACTGAATGTTTTCAGAAATGACGGAGGAACACTATCGTTGTTTATTTTAGGTCTTATAAAATCATTTTTTCTTCATGCTGTCGCCACGTATTTCTAATTGACATGTTACTGTATTACATGTCTGTATTATACCGTATTTTCCACACTAAAAGACACACTGGATTATGAGGCGCACCTTCAATGAATGGCCTATTTTGTAATTTTTATTTCATATATTGGACCCATGCTTACTATGGGTGCCCCCCCCCCCCAAAAAAAGGCTCAGGAAAAAGTCAAAACATCTTACAATGTAATTGGTGCCTGATGTTTGTATGCCACAGACGCCATCCTTTGAAACACGAAATGGGATTTGAGTGTGACCATATGAGAAAGGTGCAAAAACTTGTGCTTTCAATATACTCGAAACGCTTTGTTCCAAAATCTTTTTCTATTCTTCAGCAATTGGCTTTACAAAATGGCTAAGTTTCATGGAAATGGCGATTCCTGGGCAAAAAAAAAACGGAGAAAAAGCGCTTTTTGTAAAAGCATGCATTTCAATCACGTGAGGCACCACTGCCACCTACTGGTCGCTTTTTGACATGATTTACAATGCAAACGGCTTATTCTCATTCACAGATTGCATCGGACCCTCCTCCTCTGTATGACGCATAAAAAAAAAGACTTAGACGTACAAGTACGTCCTTGGTAGGCGGGGCCTAATTTTTAAAAAATGCGTCTTGTACATTTAAAAAACGTAAAAAATTTAAAATTAATTTTAAAAATTAATTTAAAATTTTTTTTTATTGAAAAATGTTTTTTTAATTTATTTTAACCATGAAAGAGTTAATGGTTGCAAAAAAAAATAACACTGCATATGCCTTTCTCACGCCTCGCCTTTTTACAACAATTAAATATGAACTCAAACGTGGCTTTGCCTTCGTCAAGTGAAGAACCACGCGCGCACGCATTTGTCGCAAAGTAAATGAAGCTCAGGTGCAAGAGGTTGATTGGGGAAGTTAAATTGGATATCGAACGGACTCATCAGCCTTTTTCTGAGCGGTTTATGAGTGAACGCCCCCCCCAAAAAAAGACCGGACTAATGGAGGATGATTGGCTTACAAATGAGCTGCATTTCTCGCTTAGGGTGAACGATAATTCGAATCGATACCAACCTCAAGCTACTGTGCTACATTCGCTGACCTTGAATGCTTGTGCGTTGTGATTGTTAGAGCGTTTTAGAGATTGTTGTCACAAATTATTTCCTTATTTGAGGTACAGCGGTCACTACAGTGGACAGCTTGTCATGTGATCGGGTTCCAGGGTCCACGAAAGGGTTAAGATCTCGATTTTCCTTCACACCGGAGTTCAGTAGCCTGAACTTTTTTGGGAGGGGGGGGAGTGAATGAGAGCACGCATGTGTGTTTACACGAGTCGGGAATTATGGTCTGAACGGCCATATGTTGACAAATTATGGCCATCAGTCTCTCGGTCAGCACACTGAGTGCCCGAGTCAGTCACGCCATTAATTATAAGAGGCAGTCGTCCTTTCGCGAGCGTCGCACACTGCCGCGTTTATGACCCGCTCGCACAGCCGACATTTTGTTTCGGACTCGGGGATGGCGGGCGCACAATGCCCACCCTTAAGACGGGGCCCACTTTGGAGCCTCTCAAGCTGCCCGTCAAAACGCCAACCCCACGCAGGCTCGAGTCGTGACAACAGCGAGACTGTTCTCTCGGGGTAAAAACGCGCTTGTGTTGTGCCGAGGAGGGTTTCGCTAGGTGCGGTTCATTTTTTTTGCAAGGCGTGCAAAAACTAGACAAATCGCCTTATACACATTTAGCGATACAGATAACAAGTAGCCGTTGACGTGAAATGTCATCAACGTTAATTGCCGTCAACTACGTGTGAAAATCTTGGCCAACTTTCATTTGCTCACTAAGCTTAAAAAAATAAAATAAACTACGGGTAGTAAATGGCAGCATTGGATTTCTTTGATAATCTCTCCGTGCGTTAAAACAATGTGTCGGCTCCTAAAACATGGCGGACCCATGGAAATGCGACCATTCCAAGCAGCTTGTGATCGATCAAAATGTTTGTCACGCTAAATCTACAACAAAGACTGTCACAAAAGAGAGAAAATTAGAGGATTTGAATTTAAAAATAAAAGTGATAACTTACATACACACGCGACTAAATACTACTACTACTACTACTAAATAGCATGCAAATAGTTTGTCACGTTTGTCAAATGAAGAACTGGTTTTTCATTGTCAAAACATTATTGTTGTCATTAACTCATTCAGTACCAGCCAATTCTGGACCAAATCTGAAAAGACGTTTAAAAACGTCTTTGGGAGTGAATGAGTTAAAAGCACATTTTCGTTGTTGTTCGTAAAGCAAAAATTATTCGTCAACGTACCAGGATGCCACAAGATGGTGACCAATGAATACTTTTATATGAAAAATAACATTTCAAACAACAGCCAATGGGGGAGTTTTTCAGTGGCGAATACACTCCACCAAAGGGCCACAAAATTGTTGCGCAACTTTTTTTTTTAAAGGGACATTCTGGTAAAAAATAAAATAATTTTCAAAATTTCTTTGGCATCATGAGAAATACACAACACCCTTCAAGCAGGCGTGACTTTGGATTCGGGTGTCGGTCAACAAGCTTGAAAAAGGCGATATGAACAGACCCCTTTTGGGTGCGCTGCAATTAGATTTTTCCAAGCATCTTGCCCAACATTGCTCATAATTTAATAATTGCCTGAAAAAAGTATGCTTTAATGTGTGACGCGGCCAATATTTTCCAAACTGTTGAGTGAGTTTACACAAGGCTGAAAAACACATATGCGCTTGCACATACCTTCCCTGACACTCCACCCCTTGCGCTGTATGTTTATACTGGAAGTCACCTGGAGCGAGGCATGCTGGGTAGGCATTTTTGCGCACTGTTGCTATTCCCAGTATATTTTGTGGCAGTCCGCCACGGGCAGCATTAGTCGCCGCCAACATCTGTGAGCGCGTGTGTGTGTGTGCATGCGCTTCACGCAGACCGCGAAGGCTCTGGCAGACTCTGAGTCCGCATATCATACAAACTATCCAAAGGGTGGTTTGGAGGTGCACTTCGGGGTTGTAATAGAGGCGCTTCGCAGCCAGAAGAGTATCTATCAAGCAGGCGCCGCTATGACCAAACAAATCTGGCGGTGGTTAGAATGTACGATTTGGCCAAGAGAGGAATGAAGAGTGTGTTGCGTTGAAGGGTAGTGGAACGAAGGGGCGGTGCTTGTGGAGAAAGGTGAGACGGTTGAACTGTTAAGCTAACACCAATTTAAATACAGTGAAACTCCTCTACAACGAAATCGTGTTTGCAGCAAGAAACTTCTCACAACAGGGGTTTTTTCACTGAAGCAAATTTGATCTCGGATGTAAACACACACACACACATTAATGCATGAAGATTTTTTTCACACTAGGGGGTATTTTCGCCCATGTAGGTTTCGTTGTAGAGGAGTTTCACTGTAACGCAACTGCAGGATCACCACAGAATATAAACGATTTTTTTTTTTTTTGTTAACCCTTTCACGCACCCTGAAACCGTAAAAGTGGAAGGAATGCTTTATAACAATTGTATTAACAATTGTTCGGAACGTTAACCGACTTTGGTCATGTCATCTAAGGAGACAGTCTACTGTCCGTCTTTTTAAAATTTTGCTGAAACACGTTTGGTGAATTTGCTGACGGCCCACGCGAGGATTTAGCCTGTTCGGCGGCTAGCGATAGCAGATGGGCGGGTCATAGCAGGGAGGGGCGTGTCCTAATACCTGTTAATCAGTATGCAGGCCTAGTTTAAGGTACTCATGGACGCTGCCGATATCAGCGACCAATACCGAAAAAATCTGACATCGAGTAAGTCACCCTCAGCCGTAGTCGGCACTAGACTGCGGCAAACTGCCACATCATCCGCGTCAGAAATCAAAGATCTTTGTTCAAAATTACATTTTATACATCAAAAGTACTCACGGAATTGGTACTCTGTAGCCGTAAGTGAAAACTCAAAATAGTAACGGTCTGGAAAAAAAGCACTTGCGCTTTAATTTAGCTTTTACCTGCAGACAGTCAATTCTCAATTGACGAATTATAATCCGCACGGGAGAAACTTAATCTACATTCTACGGATGCTCTTAAGTGACAAAAGAGATGTTTGTTGGGTTAATAAGGACTATTTTGATTTTTTGAAAAAAAAACAACAACAACATGTAGCCTGCTTGCTACTGTACCCAAAAGTAGCCAAAGAAAAAATATCGGTGTTACTTGAAAGTGGCTGCCGTCACTCGAATGTTGCTGGAGTTGAAAGCAGGCGACGGAAGCGGAGGCCATGAGGAAGCAATCCTTGTGGAGGCTCTCCAAAATCCTGCAAAAAAGGCCACAGGGATCTAATCAATCACTCCAAAACAAAACAAAACAAAAAACTCCAGCATGCCATTCTTGCCCCCTGGATTCCTGCTGGGATGCTGTTGTCTGTTTGTTTTTTTCCCCCCATGCAGAGAGATTAGCTCACCCAAAATGCTTAAAGGATGTGTGATTCCACTCCTAACTTCACACAAATGTCAAGCTGAACCGCTAATATAAAATCTAATTATCTGAAAAGTGTCCCCCCCGTGACAGATTTGGTGGCATGAATGTCACTGATTGAAAAAGTTTCACGACAGAAAATGACTAGGAGGGCCGTCGATCGATGACTTTAAACCCCAGAGTTGCGCAATCCGGTGTACTGATGGATTGACAAGCAACTGGAGCATGAAAAAAAATGCTGCAGGGTGTGAACAGTCCCCCCCCACCCCCCCACTTTAATACAAATGAGTTCGGCCCACCAGTCTCACACATCCGAGCAGCTGTGAGCAAGGCAATAAAACATTCACAAGACCCCTCCCCCTCACCCCACTTTTCCAACACAAAAGACCAACTTATCACCCCATCACTTGCTTTGTGGCATCCGAAAGAACAGCATCGCATGGAGTGACGTGTCAATCCATTACGGCTAACTGATGTGGAAAAATAGCCATTTAAGGAACAGAGCACGGCTAACTATTGTACAAGCTAGCATGTCGCTAATCGAGAAATCTTACAATCCTACAGAAGCAGACGATACTCGGCCAGTCAAACGAAGTGCTCTTAGTTCCAATATGTTTCAATCAACGGCACAGCCTTAAACTTTTAATTAATACACACACCGCCGCAAACCCAATCCCAGTTTGAATCGGGCTCCATCATAGTTTGTCACATTTGCACATTGGGTGTCAAGAGGCTAATGAGGTTGCGTCCGCCCCGTGAAGAGGAAATGACCGCAAAGAGTGAAAAGTTGACCTTGCTTAACAGGAAGCTGTCAGACACATCGCCCGGGGGGGTGAACTTAGCATCCACCCGGACATGAATATCCGATGAAAGGGAAAGGCCCCCCGTCATAGTGGGGAAAAAACCCAAATTGTAAATGGATCATTTCAAGCGTTGAATATCAACTAAGGTTACTGTTATGAACTTCAGCTCTTTTATAAGGTTATAAAATTGGGTCTTGGGTGAATATACAGTATGCTGTATTAGTCTATTAATGACATTGACGATCTATTTTATATTCATGGTCGTTCCACAAGTCATCTCATTTTAAGCGTTGAACATGGAAATGCATGACAAAGGAAGTATATTAACACGAGGATAATTTTCAACTGAATTTCTTCAATGTTTTGCAAATAATTTTTTTTTTCATTCTGTATACGCATATTTGTAATTGACATGTTCAAACTGTATTACATGTTCATGTTTTTAAATCTATAAATGTTTGTACCGTTTGACACGTCATAGTTGGCGGCCATTTTATTGGAAATGGCGACCACGAACTACCGTTATAATGCACCGATTCGTTATGTCACGTAAACAAGGTTCGACTACATACATATATACACATGATAAACATTTTGGGGGGAATTTTTTTTGTCTGTTTCTCGTTTCCAGAATCATTTGTTTTTTTCTGAATCACTTTTTTATCCCCATTTTGCCCCGTTTTTTTAATGACATTAACCCCCCTCCCCTCGACCACTAATAAAGTCAGTAAGTACAATACGCTTCCATACCTAACAAAGTGCATAGCTAAATAAATATCTTACGAATACTTCGTCGAGCAAAATACAAATATAAAGAATTTAAAATGTCCAAGAGTGGATTTCGTTTCACCTTTTGTTTACGGAGTCGAGCATTGAACTACATTACCCACAAAGCCCCGCGGCTCTTTGGCCCCGCCCCTCCTCACCACTCCAGCGCGTTCATGCACCTCCGTGGGGCTCCTCAAGTCCGCACAGTGCACCAGCAAGCGCAGAGGAGCGCCGCGCTCGCGACGAAAAAGTTTGAGGCAAAGGAATGGGCAAATGCGAGACGACCGCTTTTCTCTCCCTTTTCGCCATTACGATGACGATAGCACGGAAGAGGATTTAAAAGGATCTACTCGAGCCTGCCAGCATCGCAACATTTGGAGGATTTTTGCACTCTTTTGGGAATTTGTCGAGCGGAGAAAAAAAAAAACTTCTGAGTTGTCTTCCGAGTCGGACGGCGAAAAGTAACAATGTGTTCTTCCGCACAACCGCGCATTTTAGCGGGTTATATGGTGTTTTTCTTGCTGTTTTGGGGTACACATAGCTTGGTTGGCGCGTACACAAGGACGTGTCCCGCTCCGTGCGCTTGTTTTGGGGATCTCGTGGACTGCAGTCGACTGAAAAGGGGACAAATCCCAAAGTCTCTCCCGGAATGGACCGTACAACTGTAAGTCGATTCATTTTACGCATTTTCTTTAAATGAAACTTTAAAAAATTGGATTTACTGTCAACTTGACGCTCAAACGAGCAGCGGACGGCGAGTTTTGGCACGGAGATGATCCACATTCCTCTCCCAGGGAAAAGTGGCTGGCTTGGAAACCACATGAGGAGCAGACTATTTGCAAAGACTGGTGAATTTGCCCCTTTATCGTGTGACTCAGGCTAAACTCTGCACATCTCTGGAAAATTCTCATACGTTTATTTTACGAGGTTTATTTACGGATGGCCCTCACAGCAATAAGCGGGGCCCCTGGGGGCCACATAATTTTTTTTATTTTTTTTTTACACATCAATGCGCCTTTGTGCAAGGGAGAGTAATTGTAAACCAATCTCCTCAGTGCCTGCTGGTTTGTTGTTGTTGTAAAGGAGGTATAGCGGAGAGAGTGTGTCGCGACAGTGTTATTAACAAGTTTATTCACACACTTGGGTTGATTGTTTGTTAAAAATCCAGTTGAGCTGTCAAGCGTCAATACCACAATTAAATCAGATGGACAAAAGATTACAGATAATTCATTTTACTGGACTTTTTTTTTTTTTTTTTTTAACTGATATGCATAAAGCCAGATCATTACAGTGAAACTCCTCTACAACGAAATCATGTTTGCAGCGAGAATTTTTTCACAACAGGGGGTGTTTCACTGTCGCAAATTTGAAACAGGAAAGTGGGAATGGTGTTAATGCATTAAGATTTTTTTTTTCACACTAGGGGTCTATTTTCACCCATGTAGATTTCGTTGTAGAGGAGTTTCACTGTATTTTAACTAGGCCGCATTTGGTTACATTTGATTGGAGGCCTTGTCCAAAAAAGCTCCCCTCCATTTGAATTCTTCAGGTTGAGCAGGCGCAGCTCTGGAAACTTTTACGTTTGCCAGAAAAAACAGAGCGAGGCCGCCTCGTAATCAAGACTGGCCTTCCAAAGGAAAGAAAGAAAAAAGGAGGGTGGGAGGGGGTGAATGTGTGTGTGTGTGTGGGGGGGGGGGGGGGGGGTCCTTTTCACTCTGGCATGCTAATTTACGAGTGGCTCTCCGGCACATCTTAAACCCCTTAAACTGGCGGATCCCCTTTTGTTTTCCAGCACCCCATTATTTCTGCTGAATTAGCAACACCAGAGCCATGGTACTGATTAAGAGGGGCACGCGGGATTAGTTTGCCATAAAAAGGAGGGGGTGGGGTGGGGGGGGGGGGGGGGGGAAGGGAAAGCAGGCAAAGGGAAGAAGAAGAAGATGACGAAGCAGCCATGGAAACGTGGGAGGTTGCATTACATCAGAGTCAAGATGCCCTATTCCCTTTATAGACTTGAAAATGTTATGAAATAAATAAAATAATGAAAATTTATGTTGAGGGGGAAGAAATTTCATCTGTGCTGTATGTTACACATACGTACAGCACATTTGACAATAAAGTTGTATTCAATTAAAAAAAAAAAAAAAAAACACGCCGTTAAATCGCGAGCGGTGGGTGACAGGCAGCGTCATCCTTTCATCGACTTCCGAAACGGGACTGAAAGTCTCAGGAGTGTGGTTGTTTTGCTTCGACTGGTGATTTAACCCCACTTCGGGAATAACAAAAATGCTATATAAGCCTTCCGTAGACTGCTAACTAGTTAGCTCGACAGCGCCCCCGCTGATCAGAGCCAGGTAGTGCGCTCCCAATTTGCCTCAATTGCTTTCCCGGCAGAGCGATCGTTGCGAAATGAGATTTCATTCACTTTTCGGCCAAACCAGCACACCTGTCAAACTCGGCTAATAGCTGCCCTTATAAATGATTACGATTGCCCTTACAAAGCAACAAAAACCCGTACAACAACAAAGGTTTACCGCGCATCATGCTTTATCAATCCGACCGTACGTAGCGATGAAAAGAAATATATACGATTGAGGATTACTTTTGCTGGTTTGCCGTGACTGTAGTAGCGATCGACGACGGCATTGTCGTTGGCTAACAGCAGGTGAGACGATCCGGATTTAAGCCAAAATGGTCTTTGTGAGATCGGTTCACAATTGTTGTTTTTTTTCCCCGTATAAAAGTTGTAATACGCCGATTTGAAATGACAAAAAAAAAAACATAAAATACGGGTAAAGTTGACAAGTATGAACCAGGCATAATTTAGCTTAACTCATTCACTCCCAAAGACGTTTTTGAACGTCTTTTCAGACTCGGTCCAGAATTGGCTGGTATTGAATGAGTTAAAATGTACGATCATTAATGACAACGTAAAAACGCAAATGCGATTTTTATTTTTTTTTGCAACCTGAGCGAACCGGCAGATTTCACCCTGATCCGAGATTCGTCGCCGTCAAGTGCTCGGCGGTATCTCCATCCGACAAACGGTAATGACAGCTCTTTCGACTGAGGTGTAACTCCTTCATTCACTTTTCAGCTCCTGATAAGAGCGCCGAGTCGCGCGTTCTCGCATACGATACAGGCCGCAGCCTGTATATGCTTGTGTTATCTCGCCTCGCCCCCCCGGCCTGCTTTGTGAGGGAAGTAGAAGTGTTGGAACTACTCGGGGGTTTATCTACGCTTCGTGATAGGACACCTTTCCCAATATGGCCTCCAGGACTGGAACTAAAACAACAACAATGCGCAGCTGCGTTCTTTGAAAGGCGAAAGGAGTGGTTCAATTCAAACAGCAAAAAGGTAAACACCAAAACCAGGCGACCCGAAAGTTAAACAAGGGGTGTTCCAAACGTATGCAAGTGTAGCTTTTCCCCGACAGTGTGAATACATTACCAGGCTCCGCCCCCTCCTTGCAGCGTAACTTGATGGATTCCAGATGAGAAAAAAAGGGTCTGGCACCACAGCGTTGATGGTGCGCAGCCGCGTCAATAACTCCACGGCTTTATAGTGCACGAGGCCCCGCGTCGGTTTTGAGGCGCCTCTTCAAAACAACCCCCCCCCCCCCCCCCAAAAAAAAGGAAAAACTTGCTAGGCTGGGACGAATTTGAGCTCCAAAAAGACGTCCCGGCCAAAATCAAGATCTCATGGAACGCCATTTTTTTTTACTCTCTACCAAATGTCTGTTATCCGTTTATATGGTCGAGAAAGAAACATGAGACGAATCGTACCGTCCAAGTCCGAAAATCTCGAATCTGGTTTCGACTTCCACTCGCGAGAGCCAAGTCGTCCCTGAGTAGCAGAGCCCCGTTTGTTGCTTTTTGGGCCAGATGCGGCCTGGCGATGAGGCGAGCTGTCTGGCATGCGCTTTCTCTCTTGTGTCGGAAAGACAGACAGACAGACAGACAGACGGACGGAAAAACATGAGGCAGCGCTCGGCCTTTTTTACTACCTCAAATGTGAACGCGTTTTCGTCGCCAGTTGGGAGTCATTTCTTAAAATACTTTGCTGCTTTTGTGGTATATCGAGTCTACTCTCTTCCCAAGGGGTCGGTTTTGTTATTTCTTCATGGCGGTTTTTCTGAGGAGAGTAGCGAGTACACACATGCATATAAGACGACGCCCACTTTTTCAGTCTTATTTCAATGCAAAAAACACCGTCTTATATTTGGGCCAATACGGTAGTTACTTTACTGATTACTTGACTTAAAAAAAAACTTGAGTACTTGCAACCGATTACTTCAATTGTAAAGTCACGAAGTTAGATGACGTGTTACTTTGCTGGCACCCGCGCTACGCATTAAAATGTCACGCGGTTTTGTCAGTGACGTCTAAAATTTGTTTTTATTTTTTTATAATGGAAAATAAAAAATAAACTTTTTGAGCCAGCATTATTATTTTTATGAAAAAAGGGACTCTTAGGGATTTCATTTTACATTAAAAAAATCAAAATATTTAACGATTACTCATTTGTCAGAAACATTCTTTATAAATACGATTACCGTATTTTCCGCATCATAAGGCGCACCTAAAAGCATTCAATTTTCTCAGTTGTGCCTTAGACATGGATCAATATTCAGATTTTTTTTATGTAGTATTTTAAAACGCTTTGTTGCAGCGGTTGTGAAAGATCTATATCAATAAAGCTGTATTGTATTGTATTCCATTTAGTGCAGCTCCATCTAGTGGCTGCATAACGCAACCGTAGCTTCTATTCGATGCGCCTTATAATGCGGTGCGCCCAACATATGAAAATAGGCCACCCGTTGACGGTGAGCGCCTTATAGCATGGAAAATACGGTACATGTGGGAACTTGCTGCGGTCACGATCTGGCGTGAATTTCTTTTTAAGGTTGAATGCTGCTTCTTATATTTGTCACTGTGTTCTTGAAGCTAAATTTCATTGTGTCGACAGCACAGGGTGTGCAACAAACATTTAATTTTTTATAAGATTTCAATGCACCGGATTTTCAGTTTCTTCTGTGCTCTATATATATCTATACATTTTTTTCCGTGACATTAGTGAGCACTGTCGTGTGGGAACAGGTGGTCCTGTTGTGTTATATATTCATTAACCAGTTTTACAATACGTGCTTGAGGGAGGCGTTGTGGCTGGGACGTATATGCCGTTTATTTCAGTCCCCATCTTTGTTTGCACTGTGAACGCGCAAGCGTAATTACAGTGAAACTCCTCTACAACGAAATCTACATGGGTGAAAATACCCCCTAGTGTGAAAAAATCTTCATGCATTAACACCATTCCCACTTTCCTGTTTCAAATTTGCTACAGTGAAAAACTCCCTGTTGTGAAAAATTTCTTGCTGCAAACATGATTTCGTTGTAGAGGAGTTTCACTGTACTTTTGTGTCGTACGGCCCGTGGCACAACCTAAATTTGTCTTCCCTTCCTAGGGACCTGAGCCATAACAAATTGCAGGTGCTCCACAGCGCTTTGTTTTCCAAGCTGCGACATCTGATTGAAATGTAAGTGCGGCGCATCAGGGAATAAACACTCAAAAGGTTTCTGTCTGTCACCGTCTCCGCCCGTGTCGTGTTTTTAACTGCTTTCCCTTTTTTCGATTTCGCAGTAAGCTGAACCACAATGAACTGGACTTGGTACCTGATTTGGGGCAGTACGCGTCGAACATCACCACGTTGGTTCTGTAAGTAAAACCGTCAATGGTGGATTTTGGTAGCTGACCTGTCACAAGCAGCTTTCATTTTGGAGAGGGTGCCGAGGTTTTTGGCCGACTCGGTTCCCCCAGAGTGGGCAGTCGCAGACATGGCAGCTGGGCCCCAGACAGGTCACGTGGTCATAAAACAAATGCCAATGGAAATGTTTTGTTTCATGGCTCCATTGCTGCCGATGTATTTTTAACCCGCCAAGAAAGATGAGAATCAGTAACTGGCTATTCTGGACTCGACTGTTTTCATTTTAGTGTTAACAGTGAAAGCTTTTCGATTTTTTTGGGGGGGCAGTTCGTGCTCTCTCGACAACAGGCGATTTTATTGCGCGAAACCTCGACCACTCCTCTTTCGCTTTCTTTGGCACGTCTTAGCGAACCAACCAAAGTTATTTGCGAAGAATGTATCCGTCCTCCCGGCTCCATGAGGAACCCGCCTCATCAAGCCCCGACACGAACCCCGGCGGCCGCCGTGGGGCCGTTTCGCTCAGTCGATTTGTTTTCGGCGCGAACTGGTCGCCGCCGAGAGTTGCTTATTGTGCCTGGCAAATGAATCCTGCATTGTCAAATCCGAACCGTTCGCATCTGGCGGCGGCGAAACACATCCAGTGATTCGTTTCAAGTGCGTGACACCCTCTCCTTCTGATTTTTTTTTTCCCCCTCCCTCACTCTCCAGTGGAACGTTTTTTTCGGAATCTCTCTCCCTCCTTCAATTTCTCTGAGCTGGGAGAGTAGTAAAGGGGGGGCCCGGGGCGGGAGACCTCAGGGTATCAAGTACCACCTATTCAAACAGCCAGTCAGACAGAGCGGCAGCTCCGCTCGACATCCTTGACCTCACGGCTTCGTAGGAAAAACAAACGGTGATCGCCCCGCAGCTGGGAGTAATTGAGTCGTGATCATCTTAATTAATTGAACAATTTCCCAAGAATTTATGGGGGTGGGGGGGGGGGGGGGGGGGAGTCCACCTCACCGCCACTAAACCCCCTAAGACCTGGCGATCGGATTAAAAGTTCTGGAGTGTCGCTACTCTTGGCAAAAAGGAAATCGGTCAAGGATAACACTCATCCCCCCCACCCAGACTGGACCTCATTCGCCTCCACACCCGCGTTTTGTTTTTTTTTTCATCCGGCACAATAACGCCGATCCTCCGCTTGGCGTGAGGCGCGCGGCGCAAGGAACGCTTCCACAGCGGGTCCCGGTTTTCATTACAGGCGCCGGCTGTAGCGAGAACGCGTCGTCAGATGACTCCTCAAAACTCGGTTCTCCGTCCAATAGGAAATACCACAAACACACACCCACGCACAAAATCACAGACGGACAGTTTTAGCAACTTAGGTCTGAAAGCGCTCACAGCACTGAAAATTGCGGCCACATGTACAATTGAGAGGCTCTACGGTAGTAGTGTAGGTTTTTTTTTTTGTGTGGGGGGGGGGGGGTTCTGTGTCAAAAAGAGTCCTTCTCGAGGACGCAGATAACCCCCGAGAGAGAAACTGGAAAGACTGGTTCTCGCGAGCCTCCTTCCTTCAGCGGCCAGTCAAAAGGAACGTGAAAAGTGAGCTACAGGTGGTGAGCGGCGCTTTTGTTTAGCCACCCCCCCAGGAGGGGGGGGCGTGTACAGAGCCCTTTGCAAATTTCCCAACAAAGGAGCTGCCTGTGCAAATTTATTGGTGACAAGGATCCTTTTTTTGGGGGGCGGGGGGATTAGGATACGACTTGAGACTTTTGAAATCTTAGCCGCCGGTTTGTATTCACGTGCCGTTACGGTACACGGAATTTGTTACCGGGCCGCACAGAAAGAATAAATAACTTACATTATTTCCATTTGATTTATTTCCGGACTCTGAACGATGTTTTATTTTGAAAAGTTACCGGATCCTCTGTTACATCCGTCTACAGTGTGTCACTCAGGGGAAGGCGGAGCTTCTTGGTCCCGCGATAGGTTACCGCAAAGATAGGCTACCGCTAAAATGAAACCCTGGAGCTAGCAAAACGAGTAAAAAAAACAAATTTACAGTCAAACCTCGGTTTTCGGATGTCTCGGTTCTCGTCCAATTCGGTTTTCAATCAAATGCCTCGGATGACGAACAATTTCGGTTTTTGAACAGCCTTCTGGAACGGATTATGGACGAAAACCGACTTAACTCATTCAGTACCAGCCAAGTCTAGACCAAGTCTGAAAAGACGTTTAAAAATGTCTTTGGGAGTGAATGAGTTAAGAAAAACAAAGCTACATTTAAAAAACAGTATCCGAAGTCCTACCTAAAATCCGGATTGATCTCAACGTGAGATTCCTGCGCACCAAGCGCGTAACATGCGGCGATGGTGAGTCGTATTTTTCATGCACTTTGTATTTGCGGCGTACAGTGAAACTCCTCTACAACGAAACCTACATGGGTGAAAATACCCTCTAATGTGAAAAAAATCATGCATTAACACCATTCCCACTCTCCTGCCCCCCATACAACGAAAAAAAAATCTGCTGCGTTATACGAAATCTTTATGTGTGTGTGTGTTTAGATGTTAGATCAAATTTGCTACCGTGAAAAATTTCTTGCTGCAAACATGATTTCATTGTAGAGGAGTTTCACTCTTATTTTGACCGCTGCTGTAGGTCACCTGATTGAAATATTCCCGCAATTAATACGATCGACACCATATTCCGAATTAAAGCGCCATTATAAAACTGTCCTCACTTTTCTTGCTTCAGGGCGGTGGGGTGGAAATCAGTAAGGTGTACCTGTAAGAGGAAGGGGGGGAGGGCAAAGGGGGGCCCCTGCAAGCCCGCTAATGAATACTGAAAACGAGGCCTGTAGTCTAGTACATCGGAGGGAATTCCTGCCCCGCACCCACCCCACCCGCTTTCGCTCGCTCTGCAAGCAGAGTGCGACGCACAAAGAGGGCACTGTACAGCCTCTGTTTATAACCAAGCCGTCCCCGCACTGCAATTTAGGAGGCGTGCAGCTCAGGAAATTGCCGGCCTCTGCCAAGGCAGGCTTTCACTGAGGGGGAATGGTATTCATCAGCCAAGTAATTGGCAGGTTACTTTTATTTAAATACCTTGTTCGTAATTACCTTATAAACAAAATAACACATCCGTAAACAGGAGGATTGTTGGAATTGATGGCGTGGGGCAGTTTGCCGTAAGTGTCACATTGGTCGGGAAGCCTTCGCGCGCCTGCGACAGCGCGTCGTAGTCGTTCATGAACCCGCCGGCTAATCGCGTACGCGGCAGCGCGAGTCGGGTTCACGCCGCCCGTCAGATAGCGCGGCAATTTTGTCATTTATATGGAGCGTCGGCGTCTGTGTTTTCAGAGCAAACAACAGGTTGTCCAAGATCGCCACGGAGCAGCTCGGGTCTTTCCTCGCCCTGGAAACGCTCGACCTCAGCAACAACCACATCGCGGAAATCAAGGCCGGCTCCTTCCCCGCTTTGCCACTCAAGAACCTGTGAGTGTGTTTTGGTTTTTTTTTAGCTTCAGTCATGTAGCGCATTATAACTGGGGGACTTTCATTTTCAAACTTTGCTGTCTCTGATTTTGGATTTTTTTTTAAACATGTCAACGACTCAATTTCTTTCAACTACAGTGGTACCTCTGCTTATGAAATTAATTGGTTCTGGGAGAAATTTCTTCACGAGAAAAGTTTGTAAGTAGAGACGCGTTTTCCATGTAAATGCCCTAATCCGTTCCAAGCCTCCCCTCAAAATTCAGACAAAAATAAAATGCATGAAAATATGTCACAAAAACAGGGTACAGTTAGATTATTGCGCAATAAATGCGAGTTGTGCATAATATTAAAAAGAACAAATAGAGTAACGAATAAAAATGATGCTCATTTCACTTGTAACTGCGTCCTCATTGTTTTTTTTGCCCTCTTGAGTTCACGTTCTCTCTCAGAAGTGGTTTTTGCCTCGCATTTGGTAAAGAACTGATCCTAGACCTAGTTGTTGCCTTCAGGGAAACCCGGAGCTGCAACGTGCAGGCCTGACTGTATTTTGACCTTCCGCCTCTTGAAATTTCTTTCGTAGCCAAATATTTTCCTGTTGAGACATTTCATACGTTGAACATTTCTTATGAAGAGACGTTTGTAAGTAGAGGTACCACTCAATTTGATTTTGGTTTTTTTTTCCCCCCCCCACTTAGATTCCTCAACAACAATCGCATCGCCTCGCTGGAGCCGGGCTGCTTCACCAACCTGTCCAGCAGTCTTCAGGTTCTCCGACTCAACCGCAACCGTCTCTCCTCCATCCCGGCCAAAATCTTCCAGCTGCCCAACTTGCAACACCTGTAAGATTTAATTATTATTATTTATTTTTTTTTCAAGCGTGACAAATACTCTACATAGAAGCATGCGGGCTCGTGCGTTTCAGCGAGCTGAGCCGGAATCGAGTGCGCAGGGTGGAAGGCTTGACGTTCCACGGGCTGCAGGCCCTTCGCTCTCTGAAGATGCAGAGGAACGGCCTGAGTCGCTTAATGGACGGCGCCTTCTGGGGCCTCGGCAATATGGAAGTCCTGTAAGTGCTTCGACAAATCCATCCGGGTTTTGTTCTGACATTCCATCGAGTGTTATAAAAAAATGTTTGTGGTCCCGCAGGCAGCTGGACCACAACAACCTGACGGAGGTGAGCAAAGGTTGGCTCTACGGCCTGCTGACTCTGCAGCAGCTCCACCTCGGCCACAACGCCATCAGCAGGATCCGACCCGACGCCTGGGAGTTCTGCCAAAAACTCAGCGAGCTGTAAGCCCCCCCCCCCCCTCGCGCCTCACTTTCCATACACTTCGATGAACTCCCAACACTTTTCTGAGTTGGCCTCTCCGACACCCCTGCCTGCCCTTCCTCACACCGTCGTCGCTCCTCCTGACGCCAAGAACCGCGCGCACGCACCAATACACACAAACAAAGCGCCGCCAAAATAAAACATTTTTCAGATTTTTTTTTGTCCTCTAACAGCTTCCCAAACTATGAAGCAATACGAGCAGATTGCATTTTTCCTTGTTGTTTGTTTTTTTACACTGTGGGGTGGTTGTTGTCATCCCCCCCCCCCTCCCTCCCTCTTCCTCTCTTTTCACTCACCGTTATCGCAAAGCAGCAAGTAAACATGCCGCCAGTCGGCCCGGGGAACGGCTATCTGATTTGCTTTCTGCCGACCCGCCTATCAAGAAAACACCGCCGTCGCGAACTTTGATGTGGTCGCGCTCGCGTTAAAAACCGAGCGAGTCAAAGGAAATTGCCTTCATTTGAAATAACAGCACAAATTGGCCACCTGGTCCATGATCGGATTTATTCAAATAAAGTTATACCGTATTGGCCCGAATATAAGACGGTGTTTTTTTGCATTGAAATAAGAGTGAAAAAGTGGGGTGTCCTTCTATTCGGGGTCTAGGCATTATAACCATTCATGACGCTAGATATCATTGAAAAAGTCTTATAATCAGGGCCGTCTTATATTCGGGCCAATACGTTATTTGTCTTTTTTTTTAACTGGCTGGATGACTGTTTTTTTTGTTTTGTTTTTTTATCCCCTCCCCCGCCCCCTCCTGCAGGAACCTCTCTTCCAACCACTTGTCCCGACTGGAAGAATCCAGCTTCATTGGACTCAGCCTGCTCGACGAGCTACGCATCGGGAATAACCGCGTCAGTTTCATCGCCGACGGCGCATTTCGAGGCCTCTCCAGCCTGCAGACACTGTAAGTGAGGCAACGGTTGCGCCGAATGCCCCCCGACCACCCCCACACCTTTCCCGAACTGCCACCATCAATCCCCTGCATGAGTGGAAATATCCTGCCTGATTTGTTTTGTGGATGTGAACAAGATTACCGTGTTGAGGTCTCTCCGTAGACATAAAAACACAACAAAAAAAAACAAAAAAACGACAACAGCACACCCCTCCTTTTTCCTCCACTCAATCCCACATCCCCCCCACACCCCCACAGAGGGACTTCTTAACATTTCGCCTACTTGCGGGTTTTTTTTTTTTTTAACTGGAACCAAATGTGAGCTGCACTGCTGAGGTCACCACAGGGCAGGTGTGCGGCTCGGCGGACACGCACATTTGCTCGGGGTAACCTCTGCGCACTAAAGCGCACATGTCAGACATTATTTGGATTTTTGTTTTTGAACAATGTGGGGTTTTTTTTTGTCTACTGAAAAGGGATCTCCAAAATAATGAAATCTCCTGGACCATAGAAGACATGAACGGGCCCTTTTCGGCGCTGGACAAACTGAAGAAAATGTAAGTTTGGAATCACTTCATTGTGATTGTTTAACTTTGGTGTGGAAATGATAAGAATTTCCCTTTTTTTTTTTTTTTTTTTGCGCAGATTTCTGCAAGGAAACCGAATCCGCTCCGTAACCAAGAAGTCCTTCTCTGGCCTTGATGCATTACAGCACCTGTGAGTCACTTGGCATTGTTCCAAATCCACAAATGAGAAAATTAGTCTATTTTTAGGATCATTTCAAGGTTGCTTTTCTGTATTGATCAGCATGGCGCGGGTCCATACAAAAAACCCCAAAAAAAACAAAACAGCTGTGTTCGTTTGAGAGTTTTTTGTTGGGGGTTTTTTTGAAAGCCATCGCTCCAAGCAGCCAAAAGTTGATTAACACTGCACACTGCTTGCCGAGTTTTAGGGCTCTGGACTCCAGATCTTGATTGAAGCTTAAGCTGCAGTCATGGCTATTCTTTTCCCCTAAATATTACAGTCAAACCTCGGTTTTTGTCCATAATCCGTTCCAGAAGGCTGTTCGAAAACGGAAATTGTTCCAAAACCGAAACCATGTTTCCCATTGGAATCAATGTAAAAAAATTTAGTTCGTTCCAAGTCAAGAAAACAACTTTTTTAAACCACTTTTTTAAATAAAATGTTTACTCAACACGTCTGCTCAATGGTGCAAATGGTGCATTCAAGTGCGCTCAGTTTGTTCGAGAACCGAAATTTGTTCGTCATCCGAGGCATAAAAAACTCAACATTTTTGGTCGAAAACCGAATTGGTCGAGAACCGGGACGTTCGAAAACCGAGGTTTGACGGTATAAGGAAAACCATCTGAACCCGACATGAGCAAGCACGTGGCGACAGAGGCAAAAACCTCTTTAAAAAAATTCCACACTACATTTAAGAGAAATATGACGGAAACAAATACTAATTTAAGTATCCAGGCCGAGCTAGCTAGCTAAAGTAGCATGTTATGTTAGCTAGCTAGCTAGTAGCTTAGCTAAGCTAGTAGCATGTCATGAAAAAATGCTATTGGTCCCATCCAATTCGGTTTGGTCCAAACCAAATTGGACAAGAACCGAGACGTTCGAAAACCGAGGTTTGACTGTATTACTTTTTTTTTGGTACACCTTTGGATTTCTAACCCAACGCTTGTGCTTTTTCCTCGACAGAGACTTAAGCAACAACGCCATCATGTCCATCCAAGCAAACGCTTTCTCCCAGATGAAGAATCTTCAAGAACTGTACGTTTTGTTTTTGGTTTTCCCCATTTAACACATTCAGTACCAACCAATTCTAAACCAAGTCTGAAAAGACGTTTAAAAACATCTTTGGGAGTGAATGAGTCAAGAAACATCAAATCATCGGTCGCAGTTAATTCCACACAACTGAAATGTTTCTGGATCCCCCCCCCCCCCCCCCCTCCTTCCGGCAGGCATCTCAACACCTCCAGCTTGCTGTGCGACTGCCAGCTCAAGTGGCTTCCAGTCTGGGTGGCAGAGCAAACCTTCCTCCCCTGCGTGAATGCCAGCTGCGCCCACCCGCAGATGCTGAAGGGCAGGAGCGTGTTCGCCGTCAGCCCCGAGGAGTTCGTGTGCGGTGAGCGAGGCGTTTACACTGGAGAGAGCAACCTTGCCCACACGCCGTCACGCCTCAAAAACAGCCATTTATACAGCCCCCCCCCCCCACCCCCCTTTTTCCATTTATGAACTGACCCAGATTGCTCAAGATTTCCCCCCGACTCCTGCCGTGAAGGCAACCTGATGGAAATGTACTAACCTTTCCGCTTTGCCGATTACCGTTTTCTCCCAAAGAGAGTCTCATTTGCCTCCGGCTTCGTATTTAAAAAAACAAAAACCAGAGTTAATCCAGCAAATGAAATCCCTCTCGTTCTTCCCCGCAGATGATTTCCCAAAGCCCCAGATCACCATTCAACCGGAGACCCGCTCGGCTCTGAAAGGAGCTAACGTGACCTTCGTGTGCTCGGCGGCGAGCTCCAGCGACTCGCCGATGACGTTCGCCTGGAAGAAAGACAACGAGGTCCTCAACGACGCCGAGATCCACAACCAGGCCCACTTGAGAGTGCCAGGGAGGTTCCGGTGGCGAGACGGAGGTGACGGAGTATACAACCACCCTGCAGCTGCGCGACGTGCAATTCTCCAGCGAGGGGAAATACCAATGCGTCATCTCCAACCACTTTGGATCCTCGTACTCCACCAAGGCCAGACTCACTGTTAATAGTAAGTTACGAACCTCAGCCAGGCCGAAAACTACCGCTTGCTAAGAATCCAAAACGTGTCAATCCAAAGCACGCCAAGAATCTTGATTTCAAATCAACTTCTGTTCGCCAGTGCTTCCTTCCTTCACTAAAATGCCGATGGACCTGAGCATCCGCGCCGGAGCGACGGCCAGGCTGGAATGCGCGGCGGTGGGTCACCCGTCGCCTCAGATCGCCTGGCAGAAGGACGGGGGAACAGACTTCCCGGCCGCCCGCGAACGGCGGATGCACGTGATGCCGGAGGACGACGTGTTCTTCATTGTGGACGTCACGACGGAGGACATCGGGGTGTACAGCTGCACCGCTCAGAACATCGCCGGGGCCATTTCGGCTAATGCTACGCTAACGGTCTTAGGTGAGGACATGGTGGCGGCATTGACGTTTTGAAACGGTCCATCGTCATCACGTTTATTTTCCAATACCTTTTTTTGATAGAAACGCCTTCTTTCCTGCGGCCCCTCATGGATCGCACGGTAGCCAAGGGCGAAACCGCCGTCCTCCAATGCATAGCCGGCGGTAGCCCCGCGCCGAGATTAAACTGGACCAAGGACGACAGCCCCTTGGTGGTGACGGAGCGCCATTTCTTCGCCGCCGCCAATCAGCTCCTCATCATCGTCGACGCCGCCGAGCCCGACGTTGGGAAGTACACCTGCGAGATGTCCAACGCTCTGGGAACCGAAAGGGGGAACATCAGGCTCTCGGTCATACCGAACCCTAACTGTGAATCTGGGGTGCAAGGGGGTATCGGGGTCGGGATCATCGGCGGGGCGGGCTCGGATGATGACGGCTGGACCACGGTGGGCATCGTCATCATCGCCGTGGTGTGCTGCGTAGTTGGCACCTCCCTCGTTTGGGTGGTGATCATCTACCACACCCGTCGGCGGAAACGAGGATTGCAGTGTCACCAACACGGGTGAGTGCCGCGATCCTTCCTCTCAACGCAATCAGATCGACGATCGCTAAAAACAAATACATTGACTCCCGGATCAGACACCAAAATGTCTTGACTTGTGCCGCAGATGAGACCAACCTGCCAGCAGACATCCCGAGCTACCTCTCCTCTCAAGGCACCCTTGCGGACCGCCAGGACGGCTACATCCCGTCTGAGAGCGGGAGCAGCCACCAGTACATGGCGTCGTCCATTAGCGGCTTCTATCTGCAGCCCAAAGACATGAATGGTACGAGACCTTTTTACTTGAAACCCAAAGAGGCTCAAGTGTCCCCCTACGTCCCTGACGTGACTGTCTCCCGTCCAGGTCTTTGTCAGCTGGATACCGGAAGTGAAACCGAGATGGAAGCGGCGTCCATTGACCCTCTTCTTTGCCATTACCAAGGTCCAATAAGCACACTGCTTCGCCGAGATTTGTACCCCACGGATCTGTCCGAGGTCCACACAGGTTTGTGGGGTTTTTCCAATTCCATAACCCGCGCCACGATTATTGGATTCGTCACTGTTTTTTCTTCTTGGGCAGGGTGTTCCGTTGATTTAAGACCAGTTTGCGCCGAGTCCTACAGCGGAAGTCTGAACAGGTCCAAAATACGGGACTACCTCCTCTCGGAGCCATTTGACCTATGCTCTTCGACGATCCTGATGCAGCTCCCCAATGCCAGCCTCCATCTTGGGCCCTCTCACCAGCAGACTGCTCGCCGACCATCCATGGAGGAGGCGGAAGGGGCCAACTACGGCCGACCTCATGAGTGCCCGCCTCCTTACAACAGCTTCATGGGTAAGTCTAAAGCTGAAAAAACGAGACCTTACTCGAGGTGTCCTAACCCGGTATTCATTTTTCTCATCTAGGAACGTTCGGGAAATCCCCCTGGAGGCCTCAACAGGAATCGCACTTGGGATTTGGCCCACCCCCGGCGACGTGTCATGGGAATAGCCTCCACGAAAACCCTTACACCGCCGCCGACGCGGATTCGGCCGGAGAGGAGGACGACTGCAACAAGGACTCTGAATCGGAGCAGAGCCGCAGCGTTTACGAACAGCCGTTTGACAGCAACAGGACTGATGTCGGAACGCGCTGTTAGCCTAGTGACAAAAAGACTTTTTGCGAGAGATGACCATTTTTTAATGTTTTTTTTATTTTTTTATAATACTTCTACCTCACCGAGTCGATACCTTTGGAATGAAAGACTTCCTTGCTGAAATGTGCAACAAGTGAATGTAAAAGAAGGACATTGCGACAAAAAAGTACAAGCCTATTTACGAAAGCTTGCGCTTTTTGGAAACAGCTTCCGTTGAATAAAATAGATGAATATAAACGTTTTATACAAATATTTTATATTTTGTAAATTGTATATAAACAGATTACAATATTTTTCTTTTTCTTGCTTAACATGTCATGTATGGGAATGTTGCAGCCCTGCTAGTTCAGTTATACCAAGTTTTTTGTTTTGCTTTCAATGAAGCAATATTTTGCACATATGTAAACGAAATAAAAAAAATACCTGAATGTGTGCGGGGACATTCACTAAATTGCATTTCTTGGCGTTGCTTGCTGGGTTTTGGGAGACATCGTTTGCCATTTTTCGTGCAGTAGGCTAAATGTTCGTTTTTTGGTTGTTTTTTTTTTTAAATCATAATTTGAAGTGGTTAGGATTTTTGGGTGAATTTCCAGCTTCTGTTCATAATAACCACCCAAAAAAATTACACGTCTCGAATATCTCACTGCCACAGTTACTACAATCTTTACTCACGAAACTCATATTTTGTCGCGAGCCACTTTGCGAGCCACCTTCGGAGGGCCGTTACAAAAGTGAAACAGAATAAATGTATTTTTATGTATATACAGCAAATGGATGGATGACGCTCAATTATTATTGAGAGAAGTGGAACGAGGCTAACAAAATGTCAACGTTATTTATTACACGTGACAATTTAAGATTTTCGGTACAGGTTTTAGCAGTGGTCAGGATTATCATAAAGTGATCTGGCCCCCGAGCCTTGACTTTGACACCTGTGCACTAAACTGTCGTCGGATATTATACAAAAACGAATATTATACAAAAAAACGAATTTTTCATGAGTTTATTGAATGTAAACAACTTTTTGGTGGGGAAAAATACTGTTTTTAGTGCAGCGATTAACTTTGCGTCGAAATCCCATCGACATTCTCACGCTCACCACGCCAAGCTAAGCTAACGCTACTTTTCTGCAACCGTGCTCATTAAGATGCAATTTATAACGAGGCCATTGTGAACAATACTTAATTGGACGCAACCGCCTTTTGTGTCCAAAGCTCGGATTGCAACATCATGGCGCCATTTAGTGTAGCTTAGCCTCAGCTCTACTTTGTTTGGCTAATGACTCATGCCCTTGGCCGCCTCCCACCCTCATCTGCCAGCCTCGCTCTTACTCTGTGGTTTGTTGTTTCAGGCCTCCCTTTTCTCCAACTTGGGTGGTGGGGGGAAGGGGGCTCGCTGTTGAAACTCACTCTTGGAAATGGTCTCTGAGCTCCTTTAGTTTGTAACCGTAGAGGAGAGCTTCATGCTTTGAATCCGGACTCGGGGGTTACTATGTCAAATGCAGTCCAATTTCGTTTGCTAGGTCAGTGTTTGGATTCGGTCGGTTTCGATGGAAATGTGGACAAGATGTTGATGCCGCATGTCTCATTTAGCGCGCCTCCTCATGGTTTTGTTGAAGTACACCTGGCCTTGCTGACTTGGCCGCCTTTACCCCAGTGTCAAAGAATGAGGAGGGGAAGGGGGGTGGGGCGGGGGTTGTTGGAAGTCTTGCCAGGGCTTTGGGGGGAGGCGGCGATTAAGGCAAGATGGTGGGGAAAGCGTACACCCCAACACCTGGGAAACATCTGCTGGCGGAGGAACACTCGAGGAGCGATCCACTTTGGGTCAACAAACTGAACCAAGTTCTACTTGGTGCCAAGTTCCAGGTTCAAGACCAAATAAGACACAAGTGGAAGCCAAGTCAGGGACTCAACCGCTTCGTAAATGTGAAATAATACAAAACAGTACACCCTGATTGATAGGGCGCTTTCACAACAGCTGCAGCTGGAACGAAGCGTTTTGCAAAACAGTTTAGGTAAAATCATAACATTTAAAATACAGTGAAACCCCTCTACAATGAAATCTACATGGGTGAAAATACCCCCTAGTGTGAAAAAATCATGAATTAACACCATTCCCACACCTGTTTCAAATTTGCTACAGTGAAAAACCCCCTGTTGTGAAAAATGTCTTGCTGCAAACATGATTTCGTTGTAGAGGAGTTTCACTGTATAATAATAAAAAATGCAAAGAACATTAAAAATAAATAAAAATAAAAACTAAAATTTAAAAGAAACAAATGCAAACAAAATTACAGATAAAAATTAAATTAAAATAATAAATGCAAACAAAGTTAAAAAATAAAAATAAAATAAAATTTAAAATATAATAAAAAATGCAAAGAACATTAAAAATAAATTTACAAAAAATAAATGCAACAAATTTACAAATAAAAATACAAATTAAACTACAATAATAAATGCAAACAAATTTAAAAAGAAAAAATATAATAAAATAAAATAAAAACAACACAAAATAAAATAAAAACTAAGGCTAATTTGACCCCTAATTCAGAGAAAATGTAGGATCTATTTTGGCCAAAGAGACAGCTGGATAAAGTCATTTCCAGAAAAGGCGCCATAGCAAAGGCACAGTTGAGATAAAGGGGGAAATACGCCACAAGATCGAAAGGGCAGTTCATCGGGAATATCACAGTTAATAAAAAGAAACAAACAACTCCGATTCGGGGCGCTGTCCAAAATGAGTTATGGCGCCATTAAAAAGTCATTTGTGTGGACATGGTCTTGACCGCCGCGCTAACCTAAGCCCCACAATTATGTCATTAAAATTGATTTTCGGCATTTATGTCCTGGCTACTTCTGGTGAATCCACACGACAATGCACGACTGCCTTTACGTTGCGTTGTTTGGACGCGGCAAACCGTGCATGTTACAATTACAAACACTCTCCGTAATGGTCGATTTACGTGTTTAGGAAACTGCTGGAAAAGGAAAAAAAAAATGGAAGGGCGCAAGCTAGCCGATGACGTTCTTTCTCCGTGCACCCAAAGAAGGCAGTGGGAAGTTTGCCGAATTGTTTCCCCTCTTTGATTTTTGCGCCGCGGAGAAACGAGACAGGAAGTTGACCAATGACTGGCAGATGACTGATGGGAGTCCCGGTCACAGATCAGCAACCAATCTGCATGTTTAACAGCGTCCTAGTCGGTTCCCTCGGGCGAGCTTTCCTCTTGTGCATCGGCCAGGACACGAATGCCGCACGCTCTCACGGCCAGACGCTCCAGTTTTGCAGCTAATTTGTCTTTATGACTGCCAGATGTGGTGACACGCAGACAGATGTTTATGATATCAAATAGCTACAGGCGGCTTGCAGAAATGATTATTTCTCAGTTCTGACGCTCAGGAAATCTGCCGGGGGGGGGGGGGGGGGCCGCGTGTCTGACTTTTACGATCTCTGAGCTCTTTACAACATTTGCGAAAACCTTCTCGGCCCCCGAGCTACAGATTTTGAAAAACGAGGTGGCCCCCCGAGCTGTGTCGGAATGCGAGGTCGTTGGTGCTCACTTAAGAGTCAGAGCCGATGACGGATAAATCGGCCAAGATTTGCGTTGTGGCCGCATGACAGTTTGGGTTTTTTTTTTGCCTCGTAGGACACAAAGCATTTCAACTATTCGGAGGTTATCGACGACCACGTGGGAATTACCGAAATAGCTTCACGCTTGGTCCAAACACCAGCTGACTTTCGGTTGAGCTTGGAAGCTCGAAAGTCCCACGGTCATATAATACGTTCACACAAGTTGTCATCTCCGAGGAACTGGCTCCAGAAAAACCCCATTGGACCATCTTTTTTTTTTTCAACCCCTCCCCTCCCCCCCCCCCTCCAGTCCAGCCGCCCGCTCTTTGTATGATTAAAAGCACAGCGAAGGACTTTGCGTCTTGCAGATGTTGTCATAAATCACCAGTTGGCCCCGCCTCCGCGACTGGCTGCCTGACAAACGATCATTCCAGCCCCACCACCCCATTCTTCCAGTAAAGAAGGAAAAAAAAATGGCCGACTCTTTGAGAACTATTGTAAAGTCTCAGTCATGTCAGCACAGGTGGGAAACTAAGAAACCATAAAATTAGAATGAGAGGGAGGTGGGGCGGGGGGGACAACTTTCCCTATTTCCAATAATGTCCGAAGCTCGCTGCTGAAACGGCCGTGGGGGGGAGTTGGGGAGGGGGCGCGCTCCACTGTGACTAATTCCACACAAAATCCGAGGGGGTTAAATCACTTGGGCTGCCTGTGTGTCTGGATGGTGGTAACCAAACATAATGGCTGAGAATGAGTCCAGGCTGTGAATCATAAGAACTCTCAAGGGCACTTGGGGGGGGGGGGGGCTGTCTGTCTACGCTTTCAAAACTCCGGCTCGTTTTCATCCTGCTGTTTTAAAACCTAATAATCAGGAATTAAGAATCCGCAAATGCAGGCGTCGGGGGGGGGGGGGGGGGTTATTGGAATTAACTGCAGGAGCAAGAACAATCAGAACAAGAATAGCACTCGTAAAAAGAAATTCAGGCGCTGAATCTAAAACTTACTTCTCGAGTATGTAAACAACAAGTGTCTCTTGCATTGCCTCAGCTGTCGACATCTGGATTTTGGCCTGTTTTACTGCCACCCCACCCCCTGCCCGCCCGTCACAGAAATATAATCTTTGTCATGAAAACCCTCAAACCTTGCTCAAGAAATTCGGCATTCGTGTTGGATAGGATTGCTTGATCTTATCGAAGCGTGGAGTTTCGTGAAAACGTGTTTGGATTATTTGTTTGTTTCCTTGTTGATGTGTTAGATCAAGATTTTAGATTGCATCTAATGACTGTTCACTGTCAGTTAAGATCCTCTCAGGGAATGTATAAAAAAATCTTTGATTGGAAGATTCATGCGTTAAGTCCCCACCAACTTTGATGGGACCAATAGCATTTTTTTACAACATAGCATGCTACTTTAGCTAGCTAGCTAGCTAACATAACATGCTACTTTAGCTAGCTAGCTAGCTAACATAGCATGCTACTTTAGCTAGGTAGCTAGCTAACATAGCATGCTACTTTAGCTAGGTAGCTAGCTAACATGACATGCTACTTTAGCTAGCTAGCTAGGCCTGGATACTTAAATTAGTATTTGTTTCCGTCATATATCTCTTAAATTTATTGTGGATTTTTAAAAAAGAGGTTTTTGCCTCTGTTGCCAAGTTCTTGTCGTTTCGGGTTCAGATAGTTTTCCTTATACAGTCAAACCTCGGTTTTCGAACGTCTCGGTTTCGACCAAAAATGTCAAGTTTTTTATGCCAAATTTCGGTTCTCGAACAAACTGAGCGTACTTGAATGCACCATTTGACTCCTCTCGCCTTCCTTACACGAGGAAGTGACGCTTCCTCGGGTAGACGAGGAAGTGACGCTTCCTCCTGTTGCTTTCCGTTGTGAGCAGACGTGTTCAGTAAACATTTTTATTTTAAAAAGAGCGTGGTTTCGTTTTTCGAACAATTTCGGTTTTCGAACAGCCTTCTGGAACGGATTATGGACGAAAACCGAGGTTTGACTGTACTGTTAACCGTCAGTGAAGATCCTTCCAGGGAATGTATAAAAATCTTTTCATGCGTTAAGTCACCAACTTTGATGGTAGCATTTTTTTCATAACATGCTACTTTAGCTAGCTAGCTAGCTAGCTAAGATAACATGCTACTTTAGCTAGCTAGCTGGGCCTGGATACTTAAATGTGTATTTGTTTCCGTCATATTTCTCTTAAATTCAGTGTGGAATTTTTTTAAAGAGGTTTTTGCCTTTGTTGTTGGGTTCAGATGGTTTTCCTTATATTATGTTATTAGGAGTTTGGTTCTTGACCTGCTCAACGCCTAAACCGCCTTGAATGAACTTTAGTTGTGAATAACATGTCTTCTCATGCGCGCTATCTTTGGCGGTTTGGCTTGGAGTTGGCATTTCGTGCATTCATTCGCGAGACATTTCTGCGGTGTTGCAAATTTAAGAAAATGTACAAACTGGCTTTATGGGAATAGTGTGCGTGTGTGTGTGTGTGCGAGTATGTTGTAGCTCTGAATGGAACGCAGTCAGCTCTTGAGGTTTTGGGGGCGTGTTTATTTTAGAAGGGTTGGAGCGAGGTGTGTGAGGCCTTGACGTGACGAGATTGAGGATTTACGAGCACGACACTGACAACAAAACACCTGAGGCCCCGCAGGGTGCCTGCACCTGGCACAATTTCACTCTTTCAGCGAGCTTGACTTCATTTCCTTTCAGATGCATCGAACTGAGGATTGGTATTTATGCGACGAAGTCGTACTTGAAATGCCAAGCCAACAAACCACGAGATTCTCCAGATGTTGCCCTTCCTAAATCAAAAATTCCTTACAAGTTCGGAGATGCTAAAATACGAACAGTATACGCATTACACAACCAAATTAACCCTTTCGGAGCTCTCGCGTACGACTTTGCATAACATCCGTAGAAAACATTATTTTATGCATTGTAAAGTTGAGATTTATCCAATGCTATTTATTTTTGTCGTAAAAACAAGCTACAAGAGGAGACAAACGGCTGTGAAAGTGACCTTGGCAGGTTTGGTTTGCGCTCCAGGTGGTTTCCGCTCACTCTGTCAACACCGTCTTACGCTTTGGTCTCGTCACATTCCTCAAGAGAATCGTGACAAAGTGGCTGCGCTGGCCTCCCGCAAAGCCTCCCACTGATTGCTTTCGTGTCTTTGGGCTCGACGACAAGTACGCGGATAAAGAGAGAAGGTACAGTGAAACTCCTCTACAACGAAATCATGTTTGCAGCAAGAAATTTTTCACAACAGGGGGTTTTTCACTGTAGCAAATTTGAAACAGGAAAGTGGGAATGGTGTTACTGCATGAAGATTTTTTCACACTGGGGGGTATTTTCACCCATGTAGATTTCGTTGTAGAGGAGTTTCACTGTACGTGGAGCCAAAATGGATGCTCCAGACGTGTCGGGACTGCATTTCATGTGTAATTGACCTCTCTAACTTTTCTACATAAATTACAGGCAGCGGTATGTCTGCCCATGCCCCGAACCTGCATTGTTACAAACATCTGTACGAAAAATTATTTGGTTGGGCTCACTGCTCTCACAGAGACATTCGGGCCTATACGAAATATATTTTATTTTTGGGGGTGGGGGGAGTTGGGTTTGACTCTTCATGTGCATTGTCTCACACACACAAAAATTAATAATAATAACAATTTAGAATTTCGTGACCGAAAGAGCGAGATCCCGGATACTAGCGGCCGAAATGAGTTTTCTCCGCAGGGTGTCCGGGCTCTCCCTTAGAGATAAGGTGAGAAGCTCGGTCATCCGGGAGGGGCTCAGAGTCGAGCCGTTTCTCCTCCACGTCGAGAGGAGCCAATGAGGTGGCTCGGGCATCTGATTAGGATGCCTCCTGGACACCTCCCTGGTGAGGTGTACCACCAGCAGGAGACCCAGCAGGACGACCCAGGACACGCTGGAGAGACGACGTGAACACTTTGGGATTCTTTCGGAAGATTTGAAAGAAGTGGCTAGGGGAGTCTGGGCTTCCATGCTAAAGCTGCTGCCCACCGCGACCTGACCCGTAAGCGGTCGAAAATGGATGGATGAATTCTGAAGCATTATTTTGTTTTTGCCTTCAATCACAAAACAGCATTTGAGTAGGGGTGTGTACGTCCCACCCCCCCAACCACCACCATTCCTCAGTCAGGATGTGACCCTTGACTCCTCATGGAATCAACATTTAGCTCGTGGGTCACACAAATAGACTTTGCCGATGATTTGACATTTAAGTACATAAATTCAAATAAAAGTGGGGTGAGCTGAACCTAGCAGCGGTTCAAAGTTTTGTTTTGTTTTGAAAGGTCTCAACAGCGCGAGTCCCTCCCTCAATTGTCCGCCACCCACCAAATGCGTCTTTCAAAAAAAGGTGATGCCGTCCGTGGGAATGATGGGAAAAAAAGCCTCGCGTTGACAACAACGCAAAACAAACACAAAAAGGTTTTTAATTTCAGGCCGAGTCGCCTGTCGACAGCTCCGACAAATGAAAGCAGGACGATAGGAATTTGGGGGCGGAGACAGAGAGGAGAAAGACCAACATGACACGGTGCTAATCATGTCGCCCGTCTTTAAAAAAAAAAAATAAGAGGACTATCTTGAGCCTTTTGTTGCTTGCCTGAGAGCTCTTTGTAGAGGCTCAAATCTGATAACAGGGTGTGAGTGTTTTTCTAAGTGAACCTCTCTGCTGTTTGCTCGGATCGGCGAGCCATTAGATGGGCTTTGCGACGCCTGCCGAGCCACGTTAAAGAAGGTCTTATTGCCAAAAAAAAAATACATATTTATCATCGGATTGTTCTGAGAGTTACAGCAATTAACTCTTATTTGTCAAATTAGGAATTGTCATGTAGCGAGGTGGTGGTGGTGGTGGACCCCAAAAAGCAGGCAGGAAGGAGGAGCAGGGGTGTACTTGAAGAATTGTTTTAAAATACAGAAACTAAATCCAGAACAAACAAAGTCACAAAAACAAAAAGAGTCCAAAGTAGTAAACAAAACCGTGACTGAAGCAAAAAACTATCAATAACCGAGACGTGACCAGAACAAACATGACGGTAGCAAACAGCCACAATGACCCGAACAATGAGTGGTCGGGCTGGGAGTCCTTTTAAAGCACTAATTACATAATGACCAACAGGTGTGCAGCTGCAGGGAGAACCCTACAGTGCCGCCTGTTGGTCACAAACAGAATCATCTCTGGTTGCTTGTTGAGATATTTTTGTTTTAGTTGCCCAAGTTGGATAACTAATACAGTGAAACTCCTCTACAACGAAATCATGTTTGCAGCAAGACATTTTTCACAACAGGGGGTTTTTCACTGTAGCAAATTTGAAACAGGAAAGTGGGAATGGTGTTAATGCATGAATATTTTTTTCACACTAGGGGGTATTTTCACCCATGTAGATTTCGCTGTAGAGGAGTTTCACTGTAGTTGTGATTCTGCCTGGCTAAAATTACGCGTTGGATGCATTGTCGTTTCGCATTGAAGCTATTTAAATAGTGTCAATACCAGATATCGATACCGGCCTTATTTTGCAGAATCGGATACTGAATGTGGCTGCCGATATCAGCCACTGATGCTTTGATTTTTTTTTTTGTTGTTGCCTGAAATAAGTATTTGGCGCCATCCTGCGGCATTTTGGCGAATTGTCGTCTTTGTCAGAAAGAAAGGTTATTGTTCAAAATTTCTTGTTATTGTATTAGTGAAATTTGATACATCAAAGGTATCGGTAATTTTTCTCAGTGAGCAGTCAAAGAGTGAATCCTTGTAACTGGTATCGGTTTGAAAAAAACTAACCAAAAGCGATATTGAAAGAAAGAAAGAAATTGTTTTCGGTTCAAGGAATTTTGCTAGTTGTATGAAGCTAATTGCGGATTATTTTGCTAGTTGTATGAAGCTAATTGCGGATTAAGCACTGTTGACAAATAAAGTCTCAACTGATTTGATGATATCAGTTACAGGAAGTTCAGCTCAAGTTTTACGACTCTACATTGAATTTGAGAAGCACTAAAACATTTGGGAAAAGTCCATTTAAAAAAAAAAAAAAAAAAAAGAAACAATGACATTTATCAGATTTTGTGGTCTGGATTTGATTATCTTAAAACAATAAAATGACAAACGACATGATATCAGCAGAGCATTTATCAGAGCAGGAACATAATGGCTGTTTCATAAGCCAATATGTCAGTCCAGCTCCGCGAAAGAAACGACAAAAGTAATCCGCGGCAGATTTTGGCGTACGCGTGTTGGACGGCCCACCCAGAAGAGCCTGTGGCAGCCATTTGCCTTATTCCCTCAACTTCTCTGCGCTGCGCCGTTGCGCTACGAAAGCGCCGCGTGAGAAAATGGAGCCATCTTGCTACAAAAAAAAAAAAAAAAAAGATTTTCCTACGTTTTCCACAAAGGCTGCCAGCAGTTGCCTTGCGGTGACTCTGTCAGCGTCTCGTGTCATGTTGGGAGCGTTAGCGAAAACGTAAACAAGCGCTCCTTTTTCAAATGGTGCGCTCCCCTTTTTGTAGACAGTCGCATGCTCGTCAAATTCAATAAAATCCCCCCTTTTGAAGCCATGCACTATTTTCAGACTTGAAGCACAATATATTTGACGGCAACATGTGCGCCACACGCTCGGAGGGGGGGGGGGGGGGGCTGATTTATGATTCTCATCTGGTTATGTGGGCTTTGAAGGAGACGCTCAAAAGGATTGAAATGAGCATGGGGCGCAAATGGGGGAATACAGTAAGTTTGAAGGCATAGATGGCTAGGAGAAGGAAGAAGGAAGTAAGGAAGGAAGGAAGGAAGGAGCCGAGGCTGCGTGGATCCCAGCCTGAATTACTATCATTATTGTAATGACCCGGTAATGTTTTCTTTCCTGGCCTAGTAATTGTTAGCAAGCCTGCGGTTCACTCGTGCAGGTGGACAAATTGCTGCCCGGGATTACTTTCCATGATGGAGAGGGAAACATAATCATTCCCATCGTTGAGGTGCAGAGGAACACTTTGGGGGGGAGGGGGGAGGGGGGTTGTCAGACAATAATTAGGTTGCATGGTTGACTCAGTGGGCATGCGCAGAATAGGACTCATTTAAGTATGGTTGTGGCGGTTGTTGTGGTTTCGGATTTGTACTATGATTGTGCCGGACTGATTAATGGGCCAATACGAGCGTTTATTTAAAAAAAAAAAAAAAAAAAAAAAAGAAATCTACCAAAAATCTTTTGGGGGTAGATTTTTGAAATATTACTTTTTTTTAATTAATATATTACAAGATGAGACAAAAATCATAATAATCAAAGAGTCCCCCACAAGGCTAAACCCCCCATCCATCCATCCCCCAAAAAGGGTCGCGGGGGGTGCTGGAATCCCAGCTGTCTTCGGGCATTCAGTTGCCAGCCAATCGCAGGGCACACAGAGACGAACAACCATCCACGCCCACACTCACACTCACACCTAGACAATTCAGAGTATCAGCCTGCCATTTTTTTGGAATGTGGGAGGAAACAAATGGAATCGAACCGGGTACCTCTGCACTGTGAAGCCAACGTGCTACAACCGGATTTTAGATATTTTTTTTCAATCGACAACCGGATGTTTTTTTTGTAGATTTTTAAAATATAAGATAAGACAAAGAGCATAATATTCAAAGAGTCTCCACAAGGCTAACCTCCCGCCCCCCCCAAAAAAAATCTGGGGATTTTTTTTTTCAATCGACAACCGGATGTTTTTTTTTTTGTAGATTTTTGAAATATAAGATCAGACAAAGAGTCCCATCAAGACCACCCCCCACAACAGAAAAAAAATCTGGGGGGGAAAAAAATAATAATCGACAACCGGATTTTTTGGGGGAGTAGATTTGTGATTTTTTTTTCTTTTTTTTTTTACAAATTAATACCTGACAAGACAAAGATCATAATATTCAGAGTCCCTAAAAGCACCCCTGCAAAAAATATATAATAAAAGCTGAAATTTTTTTTTTTCACATTTTAAAAAAGCTGACTTTCCAATTGTTTCCCCCTCTGGTGTAAAAAGTTAAACAAATACTAAAAGGATAAAGTCACTTTTTCTGCCAGCAATTCATGTTGTTAATTTTTTGTTGATTTTTTTTGTTTTGTTTTTGCGGGGTTTGATTAATCGGGTATTAGGCCAAATCCAACCAAATTGTCTCTAATTATTTGCCCCTTGTCACGACATGGATTTGACTATACATCACTTCTTTTTTTTTTTTTAAGTGATTAAAAACGTTATTTTTCCATATGACAGGTGAACAAAACATGCCAAAAGAACTCCTCCTCGTCTTTCCAGCTATTGAATTACATCTGGGTGAACGGACACCTTTTTCTTTTTTTTTTTTTTAAACACTCGGCCTTCAAATAAATAACCCGCATGAACGTACCGCCCACTCGCACCTGCGGCAAACTGTCCGTGACAATTCAAACCGGCCAGATGTTCCTTGACGTATGCCGGCGCAATCTCGCGTGGACCCGCTCGACGAATACAAACGAACCCGGCGTCTTTGTTTCAAACCCCAAGCTCGTACGAGCGTTTATGCAATCGAAAAGTCAGACAATCGGCGAAACGAAACGCAAAACTTCACACAAGCTCTCATCATCATTTCCCACAATGCCATTCAAAAGGGGAAAACGCCCGGACTTGTTGCTCTCAGCATTTTTTAATTTTTTTTTTTAGAGCGAGGAGGAGAAAATGGCAACGGTCCCACAAGACAAAACCATTCAGTCAGATTTATGGCCACAGCTGCTCACTCAGGACTCACGCAGATTTTTTTTTTTCCTTCAGCAGGAAAAAAAAAAACTGTCTACAGCTTTTTTCCCCGCCTTTTTTTTATTTATTTTTTTAATCTCCACCAGGGAGTTTTCATCACCCTTTGTTTTTAGTTAGATGACATTACATTTTCCCCTCCTGTCTCACTGAATAATGCATAAAAAATTCCCAGCGGGTCTCAACGTAAAACTGTTTGGCCTTGGCGGAGGTCTACAGTCTTCTGAATGTCACAGACATCAAAAGTTGCAATTTTGGCCGCCTCACTCGACACATCCCGAGGCACATTTTCATCCCATTAACGGAGCTCACGTCCCCCCCCCCGGGTTGCCTCATTTCGGTGGTAAACGGCTTACCGAATGAAGGGGTTGATTATTGACACGTCAGGTCATCAATTCGCAAAAAAAAACGTTATTAGCCTACATTCGGCCAATCGTCTCGGCCAATCGTCTCGGCCAATCGTCTCGGCCAATCGTCGCTCTTTTCATGTCGCAAATCCGCTCGGGACAACTCGATTAAACGGGCCATCAAAATGTCGGATTGCAGCAGGATTTGAAGCCCATTTTTTTTGCAGCAAACTGCATGATCGAAACAACATGACGAGATGAGGATGATGCAAAAAAAAAAAAAAAAAACACTCCGTTCGTTGGGAGGCACACGTGACCAGATGAGGCAATATTTGTGCAAAACTGCTCAACTCGTCTCCAGACTTCATACATGAGAAGTCCTCAAAAGGTTGCGTTGTTGATTCGATCGTCAGACAAAAAGGTTTCAAATTAGTTCTCGAGCCAGATGGCGCTCGGAAAGGCTTCCTGAATAAACATCAAAAGCAGAGAATGGCGCATCTTTTTGAACGTGCGGCGATTACCATGATGAAAGCGGTGCGGCATATGCGTTTTCTTCGTTGTACAAATATGCATCATTAAAATGAACTAAAAATACAGACGTCGATCTATTGAAAGACACGCTAAATGTACAAACCCACCCCAAAAAAAAAATAATTCTGAAAAGAGCTGAGAACGTTGGTGTTTTTCGTGAATTTTAAGCCGATTCATCAGATGTCGTAGCTTAACTCCGATTGTTCAAGTGTGGAGCACAGTCTCCCTCTAGTGGTACAGTAAAGAATCACAGGAACGAAACTGCTTTGTTAGAGGCGCAACATTTTTTTTTTTTGTGAATTTTAAGCCGATTCATCAGATGTCGTAGCTTAACTCCGATTGTTCAAATGTGGAGCACAGTCTCCCTCTAGTGGTACAGTAAAGAATCACGGAACGAAAGTGCTTTGTTAGAGGCGCGACATTTTTTTTTGTGTGAATTTTAAGCCGATTCATCAGGTGTCGTGGCTTAACTCAGATTCTTCAAGTGTGGAGCACAGTCTCCCTCTAGTGCATAGGTGTGGAAAGTCAGATTCAAATGATCAGATCATCAGCAAGCTCTGCGGAAGCCTGACATTGAACCTGCTCACAGTGTGTTGCAACAGAGACTCATGCAGGACAGCGGCCCACGAGGACCTGAGTTTGACACCTATGCTCTAGTGGTACAGTAAAGAATCACGGAACGAAACTGCTTCGTTAGAGGCGCGACATTTTTTTTTTGTGTGAATTTTAAGCCGATTCATCAGGTGTCGTAGCTTAACTCCGATTCTTCAAGTGTGGAGCACAGTCTCCCTCTAGTGGTACAGTAAAGAATCACGGAACGAAACTGCTACGATCGAGGCGCAACATTTTTTGTTTTTAGTCCGGCAGAGTCCATTTGTGAAGTAAAGTTCAGTTGTATTTAACTTTGAAGTACTGTACAATACATTTGTATGATAACTTTTCAAATACAGTCAAACCTCGGTTTTCGAAGGTCTCGGTTCTCGACCAATTCGGTTTTCGACCAAAAATGTCGAGTTTTTTATGCCTCGGATGACGAACACATTTCGGTTCTCGAACAAACTGAGCGCACTTGAATGCACCATTTGACTCCTCTCGCCTTCCTTACACCAGGAAGTGACGCTTCCTCGTGTTGCTTTCCATTGTGAGCAGACGTGTTCAGTAAACATTTTCATTTTAAAAAGAGCGTGGTTTCGGTTTTCGATCAATTTCGGTTTTCGAACAGCCTTCTGGAACGGATTATGGACGAAAACCGAGGTTTGACTGTCCAATATATTTGTATGATAAATAACTTTTTAAATATTTATTTGGTTGCATTTTCTCATGACCGCCCATTTCGGGCACTTGGACAAATTTCAGGGCAGGTTTCTGGCAGCGGTGAAGCTATTAATTAGTCAAGTGGGACGCATACTTTGTCTCCCGGTCTTGATTTTTATCCATGATGACATTTTTTTTCCAAAACGCCTCTCAGTACTGGCATGGATTTGATTATACTATTGTTTTGTTTTTTTTGTTGTTTTTTTGTTTTTGTGAGGCATCATGTGTTACAGTGCCAAGTCGTGCCTATTATCTCTCATTACAAGTTCACCAGCCTCATCGAAGTACATCCATGTGGAACCGCGCCCCCCCCCCCCACCACCCTCTCATGTTAGCGGGTAAACATTTTCAAGAAAGGGGGAAAAAAAAATACGGTTGAACATGATCGACGACGTGTTTACACGTTGACGTCCTACATCTGTCCGTTAGCCAACGCGTAGCTGTCGTTTCCATTTACCCTTTCGGGGACGACGGATTACTACAGTTTATCATGTTATCGTGTGACAGGGTGCATGAAAGGGTTAAAAATGTTTTTTATTATTTTTATATTCAGCAACGGCTCATAAGCAACCTAACATACTTTGCTGAGGTTTGAGGTTGGTGACGTCAATTTCGAAACTTTAACTGCCTTGGAAGAAGAAGCCTTAGAGTGACCTCTACTGGTCAAGACGTGTTTGACTTGACTACCAATTTGATTTGGAGGCAAATATACTTTATATGATTCAATTTGTTCAAGGTCACCCCGACTGCTCCATAAATCAATCCTGTGACCCTGCAGCCACAGGAGAGCAACCCCCACCCCTCAGCCCCCCTTTTCCCAAACACTATTCCACTATGCTGCCTCATCTCTCATCCACCGTTGGTTGGCGTTCAGGACAAATACAGCCGATTGCTCAGACACTAATCTGGACTTGCAAACACAGGAGACGGCGCGAGGGTTCGAGCTCCAGTGACTCACCTCCGGGGGCGATCTGTGGCTCCTCCCCCCTCGGTGGGCGGGAAGTCCCAGAGGCTTTGCCAGTTTGGTCCACACAAAATGGGGCAACGGCGATGGAAAATGTCTCTGACGTCCTTGGAAGTCGAGGAAGGTGACATTTTCATTTTTCATGTTCAGTCTCTAAATCTCTAAGCAGCTATTTTCGTCACATTTAGTTCATTTTAACACCGATTAAGCATTCCCCGTTTGCCCACCTGTGCCCTTTCAACACGGTATCCAGCAAAGGTGGATACTGCCAGAACTGTCTGGGCTTTCGCATAGCAGTCAGATATGACACATGACATTACGTAAAATATTTGTCAGACAGAGCAGATTGCTTTTTTTAAACACAACTTTATGAAAGAAGTTGGCACTTACCCCCTTTCACACAGCCTGGCATTTTCCGCCTTATTTTTCCCATGCCACTGTTTTGTGGAAAAGACACCTACACAAAATGGTGGGATAGAGTCTATTCACAGGAGTACTGAAGTGTACAAGTGTGTGAATTTTAACAGCTGAAACTTACTTGGTGCATCCTGATGTGTGAAAATATTTGCCCCCGACTGACATGTCAAAGCATATACTGTTACGGCAAAATCCAGTTTTGGTTGGTATTCTGGAGGGAAAAAAAAAAGGCAGAGGGGGATGAATGTCAATTTCTGGTCGGATTCTGATTTTGCAGGATCTCTGTATGAAAGAGGTGACGACGTCCAGCAGATAGTGTACAATTGTAAGAGATCGTCATTAAATCCTATTGACGGACTTAAACTGTTGAACTGAACGTGTGTCTGCGGTGGGGCAAACGCAGAGGTTAAAGTTCATGTGCACTTTTCATGTTTTACATTTAAGTTGCCATTTTTTCATGAACCCATGTCTTTATTTGCGGCTCATTTCCTTGAATTGACTTTTGTTGTTGGCTCGTGGTGTTTTTTTTATGCCCGAGTTTACGCAATCCTCACATTTTGTACCTACCCGTGTTTATAACGAGTAATGTGCCTCTTGTGAAGCCGTATGGTTCCATGGTGTAATGGTTAGCACTCTGGACTCTGAATCCAGCGATCCGAGTTCAAATCTCGGTGGAACCTAACTTTTTCTTTTCTGTCCTTAGTTCGAACGCGGTCATTTTTTGGTTTGTTTTTTGGGAATAATCCACCGACAATTTTTAACAAAACATGGAGCATTCTAAAAAATACTCTGACACAGCTTCGGTTCCGCTTATGTCCTTGCCAAACTGTCTACAGAGACTTCTTAAAGTGAGCTGAAAAAAAAAACGTGCTCTTGGGGACTTATTAATGAGCCCAAAAACTCTCTGCTCTTACCTCTGGACATTGTCCAGGAGCAGTTGTTATGCTAATCACATCCGACTCTAATTAATACCACGCATATTATTAGCAAAAGAAATGAAGATTCAAATGCCAGCACACGTTCATTACATTCGTTGAAGGCACCCAACTGCTATTTCAGCGATGGAAGTTACTTACCATCGTGGAATAATGCATTCAATTAAGCACACCTGCACTAAAATGACTTGAAGCTTAAACTCCCTCAAACGCCGTTCAAGTAACTTGACAGCCACACATATTCCACAACCAACATGAAATGATTCCAATAAACAACAAGAGTGTTTTCTTACCGTTTCGTGGTCATTTCTGGGAATTTTTGCGGAAACCAAACTCTTCAACAGCTCTTTTTTTTGGTTTTGTTTGCCAGCCATCACGACACCGTATTAACCGCCATCTTGTGGCGGTATTTTTGTACTACAAGATAGGGCAACAGTATTTTCCTGTACCACTTCCGGGGTCGTTCGTGAACAAACAGGAAACAAACAAAAAACGTGTTTTCTTACCGTTTCGTGGTAATTTCTGAGGAATAATCGAGTGAAACCAAAGTCTTCAACAGACGTGTTCTTTTTTTGTTTGTGCCAGCCACCACGATACGGTATAAATCGCCATCTTGTGGCGGTATCGTTGTACTACAAGATATAGCAACAGCTCCTTCCTCTCCTACTTCCGGGGTTGATCGTGAACGAAGAAAAACAATTCTTGTAATATTCTATATTATGTTACATTAGTTGATAGACTACACCAGTGATTCTCAACCAGCGTCCCGGGGCACTCTAACGGTGTGTCGCGGGAATTTATCTAATTTCACTTAATTGGTAAGAAAATCATTTATAAATAACAAATAACGTATCGCTGTCCATCTATCTATGCCAACAACTTATTGTGACTGAATGAAAAAATAAATGATCTTCTATTTATGCCAAAAAGTACGAAATTGACATGTGTATCCTCTTTTTGTGACCATTTTTTTGGGGGGGTGCGATTTTTCTCACGTAAAAAAATGCCTGTGAATGCATCCTGTGAATTATTCCTGCCGTTGTGTTACTCAAACACATCTGCATTTTCTCACTTTGCAGTACACTGTGAAAATGTTTCCGAAATGACACACAAATGCCCAAAAGACCGTCTCTGCCAACTTTAAACGCCTCCTTAATTAATCCTCAACTGGCACTCATAATTACCTCATTTGCATGCCCGGCCCTCCCATGGTGGGCCCCACGCAGATCTCCCCTGCTGCGGAAGTTAATTGTCAGGTTCGACGGCTTGATTTGGGGCATGCAAATCAAATCCGCCTCCGGAGAATTGGCGCTGTGAATTGTAATGATCTCAATTTTTTTCCCCCCTGCCAGTAAGCATTGCCTGTGAGCACACTAATGAATTAGAGCACTTCACTTAATTGTTGCAGTTGCCTATACCATATGTAAACATGAGCTCTTCAATGATGGCTGAACATCAATTTTGTGCCATCTGTACACATTAATTGAAAGGATATTTTAAGTAATTAGTATGTGGAAATTCAGTGCCAGAAATCTGAAAGATTAATAAAATACTGAAAGGTGCTTAGATGTGAGCCTTGTGGGACACCAAATGTCATACACATGTGAAGGTAAGGATCATTCTTGTCTACATTTCCCAATGTGTCTTTCTTGTCCTCCTCAAGGTTTAGAACAGTCACCCGGACTTCCAAATTGTACTTTCAACCTTGAACGCTGAAGCTGCGACCTCCAAAACAATCTCGTGCTATTTTGACCCGCCTCGAAAGCGTTTTGTCACATCCCCGGTTAAATAATTCAAACATTTCCACACAATTGCCCCAGTGGAGTGGAGACACCTTACAAACTGCACAAAGGCAAGCACGGTGTCCTCACAGTTAAATCTAATTAACGCGATGAATTCATTAGTGGCGTTGTCGTACGGCGGCATTCAGCAATGCCGGCGCATCGTAATTAGATCGCAAAGGGTGCCGCCTGCTTAAATAGGTGGACTAATGAATGTCTCCTCTGTGGCACTTTTTATTACAGCACCTCGTCTCTACTCAAGCAAGACTCGATGAGACAGATTCAATTATGTGTATCAGTTAAAAAAAAAAAAAAAAGGACAGCAATTTGCTTGTCAACTTTGAATAGAAGCAGAATGTTTGGGAGGAGGAAGCTTAGTGGTCCAAAAGTACCCTCTAGAGGACAGAGTAGGAACTACAAGATGTTTGCCAAATAGTGCTGCTCGAATGTGATGCAAAGGGAATCAAGCTTGAATCTAAAACAAAACAACGCATAATGCATGTGAAGTTTGGGGTGCCCGAGTTAAACAAATACGTTTCAAAGCAAGGATTTGATATGTCTGCAATTCCAGTCGTAAATCTGTTGTTTTGCACCATTTGTTTAGTCAACTAATCCAAATCAGAGTATGAGTCACAGTCTGGTCTTTTCGTTTTCTCGAGAAGCTCGTTGTCATCGTCTTGCTAAGCTCCCTTAAATTAAACCTAATCATTTTTTGCCTTGTGTGTACTTTTTCTTTTCTTTTTTTTAATGAGAGCACAACTTGGGAGTCTATTTTTCCGGCGAGTGACAGTGCGATTAGGATGCGGAGGGTGTCGTCTTTGAGATATAAGAAGAAGCGAAGGCTCATGGAGAGGGATTATGAGGCTAATTCCACTAATAACTTTTTTTTTTTTTTCCAGCCCCTCATTACTCCCCTCGCAGAAGGATACGGGATCCTTTGTGGCGCTAATGTCCAATGGACGATTTTCGCCAATGACTTTTTATGGCAAGATTGGAACGAGCACATTGACGGAGAACTCGGACTTGCTTCGTTTTCTACTCAAGTTGGCTGTTAAAGACTTTGAAGAAGTTTGTACTTTAATCCCCGTGGGGTTTTGATTTTGTTGTATTTACAGTAGATTAGTGAAAGTCACTGCAAGAAAAAAAAAAAAGAAAGAAAAATGATATTTGGCTTCCAAAATGACTATGATGATCCCTTTATATAAAACTGAAGTCCAAAACGTGAATATTTCTTGTTCCAAGGACAAGTCCCAGGGGGCATATCGCCTCCCCCGTCCAAAAAAAAAAAAAAATCCATCAAAACTTTGTGCGCCATCCTAAAGATTTGCATAATACCGATTCCTGTTCTCATAATCCCTGTGAGCAAACTTGGCATCCTTCTTGCCGTGCGGGATCCGACCGAAGGGCGCGTGGTCATTGAAACACGTGTCGAAGACCTCGTCCACGATTTTCTCCGCCGCCTGGCGGTTGATTTTCCTCACGGCGAGGATGGAGCGCAGGGCGCGGCCACGGACGCATTCCTGGGCCGAGCAGATGGCACAAGCGTTAGAAAAAGGGAAGGCGCTCTATGGTGTGGATTTGAAATTTTTAAAAACAAACAACAACAAAAAAAGGGCACCTGGTGATGCTGCTTCATGCCAAAGTGAAACCGGGACACCTCGTTGGAAAAGGAGCAATCGCCACTGAGGTTGGCCGCGCGAATCTGATACGACGCAACAAAAAGTGGTCTGATCAATACTTTGCCATATTTTTTTAAACCATTTACACATGTGCATATAAAATCTAAATGTAATCCCTGCCTACACTTTACAAACTAAAGAGAAAACAGTGTGCCTCCTAGCGGATAATCTATGAATTGCATTTTATTAAAAATATTAATTCCGTGTCTTTTCTGCATTTTTTTCATGTTTAAATTATTCTGTCAGGCCTGATCGAACCTCCTTGGGCCGGAGTTTGACGTCCCCGGAGTATACGGTACCCATGAAACTCTCGTCAAAGTAAATGCATCATAGAGTGGATTTGTTACTCTATTTAGAAGATTTGACGGTTATTTTCATTTTTTGCATTTTATTTGAGGTTTACTGGTCATTAATGTGACTTGAAAAGATAGATTTGAAATTCTTTTAAAAATACCGGTTGGATTTCATCTTGTTTCAATTGACTTCTAATTAAAAAAAGGTCAAATTGTACTTTATTTTACCATACAACAATCATAATTAATCAAAAATTATATGTATGACAATGTTATATGAATTAATTGAATTTATCATTCAAAAATTACTTTTAAATTATTTTTCATATGTGAATAAAAGTTGCATTTTATGTTTTAGGAAAAAAATCACGAATTACATATTACAAAAATGAAATGAATGCATTATAGGCAAAATTTGGTATCGACTTTTTTTTTCTTACTAATTCATTTTTTTTCAAAAATATATTGCAAATTGACTGCTGTTTGTCAATATTTTTTATTTTATTGTTTATGTTAAAAAAAACCCATTTAAGTTACGTTTGTTGCTCAGGATTTTTTTTTGAAATTCCAATATTTATTAACAATTCAATCGATTTTTATTTCTTAAATTTAAAATTCAAAAATAAAAGAAATGTGTGGTAAATTACAATTTCTCCGGCTCTCACGTGGGAAGCTAATCTCCCACGTGCTTTAGTTGTTGTTGACGCAGTGGAGAAAAAAAAAAAGAAATCTGAATTCTCCTCGTCTACGGGCACAAGTCAGAACAACACTCACCTCGGAACACGCTAAATGTCTGAAGTTGTTGAACCAGTCTACGTGAGCCCGACAGTGGTCAAAGGCGTGGATGAGCTCATGCGTGACTACTCGGGTCATGTGCGACTGCTGGTGGATGTTGTTCTGACACAAGACAATCTGGAGAAGAAAAAAAATATCATAAATCAGATTACACACAATTTTCTGGTTTCGGAATTCTTAATTTAACCAACAGGTGATCTCACTTGGGACGTCGCTGCGTCAAATCCGCCGCTGACCGTCCCGTCGCAATCTTCGCAGGCAAAATGGCGGTCTTTAAACACTGTACTGGGTCAAACAGAGAACGCATTTCACACTGAGATAAGACAATGTTCCATCATGGTGAGACATATTTGGTGGACAAAAGCATTATACTAATTCATCAAGACGTCATTAGACAAAGGGCTGAAGGATGTTGAAAAACAATCTAAATGTCCTTATATAGAGTTGTTAACTTGCGAAAACGTTTTGCCTCACAGTTTTTTTTAGCATTCACAACAACTCATGACAACTTCTCAAAACACACCAACCAAATGTGGTGTGAACATATTTCAGTATGTCGCAAATCAGGTTACAACAACAACAAAACATGTCGCTTTATCCTTTCATGATGCATGTAGACTGCACTTAAACACTGAATTTAGCCAGAAACAAGATGAATAAATAAATAAAATGCACATACAGGTATGTAAAAAATAAAAAATAAAAAAAAGACTACGGACTGCCAGAAATAAAGAAGTTGTCTTTTCCTCAACAAATTAAAGCCCTTGCAATTTTAACCCTTTCGTGCACAACCAACGATAACTCGTAACCTGATAAATTGACCACTGCATTAGCCGTTGTCCCTGAAAGGGTTAATAATGCACTTTACTCTTCATTTTTATTATCTTGCTTCAATTAAATGTGAATTTCTAACTGTGCCTCAATGCTGCTCTCTATTTTCGTTTGTACTCCAATTATTAATACGAATGTTTATGAATGCAATTTACCATCCAGAGTTCTTCATGGCACCGAGGAGGAGTTTGGCATATGGACCTGAATGAAGCACATCACGTTAAATTGATATATTACAACATTACGAATATACAGTTGAAATGCATACACATTACAGAGGGCTAAGAAATTGGCTGCTAACAGTAGCTTCTATATGACATGATGATTAAAAGCAACACAGTATGCCATTTAAAGGTGTTAGTTGCGCCCTATACTATACGACGTGCGAGTTACTTTGTAAATAGAGTAACGATAGCGTTACTTACTGGTTTCCACGGCTAACTGTAACATGACCTGACATTTGTGGTTGAAAGTTAACAGGCTCTCTGCGAAGGAGCCTTTCTTGTATTTCCCCGCGTTCCTCTCCGGGAATAAATCGTATCCGTATTCTTCTTCTTGCTTCGTCTGCCCCATTTTTTTTTAATGTAGTCGCCCCCCCGTTGCGATATTTGTCAAGTACTCCCGGCTAGCCAGCCTTAGCTAGCAGGAGAGGTCATTGCTGGGTTGTGACGTCATGTAACAGTGCCGGTTCAAAAGGTTAAAATAAAGCAATAATACAATTAAAATATTTTACCAAAGAAAAAAATATATATTTTTAGTAATACTATAAACACAATTTCTTCCATTTATTGCGTAAATAAAATGTAAATAGAAAACGTCGTCCATTGTACTGCGCATGCTCCACAACGTAAAGCATGCTGGGAACCTACTGTCATGGCTCCATGACAACATCATCATCACATGAATTCGCTCCTATTTACGACTACTTCATTACTACTACATTTGAATCGCGCTTGTAAGCCGGAGAAACAAGGAGAAGGTAGTGTCCGACGTTGAACTTGATTGAATCCGGTCGATTACTTCAAAAGTATTTACTATTTAGCATTGTTGTTAGCTCGTGAGCGAAACGAGCATGACTTGAAACTCGGGGTTTCGCTGGAAGTGACATCAAAATAAAAGTAAACATTCTTTATCATTATTCGAAGGGAAATAACCATGGCCGGGCCAAACAAATCACTCGAGTTGCAAATGCAAATGCGGCAGAATGCTGACGACCTCCAAAGCTTCATGAAGGATCTGGCGACCTGGGAGACTGATATGAAGACCAAAGATGAGCAATTGAGAGGCGATCAGGGGATCCCCAAGGTTTGTTGTAGCTACAAATCTCACACGCATGTATAACATAATATCAGATGATATTCGCAGCATTTGTTCCTTCTTTTACAGCCAACCCTTCCTCCCGTGCGCAACAAGGACTACAAAGCAAAAACGAGGGCGAAGAAAAAAATGAAAATGGCCAACGGTGACTCCAAAGCGGAGGAGACGGACACCAAGAAGCCTCCGAGGATCCGATCAAATGATTATCAATCGTGGGACACGTTTGATGTGGTTAGCAATGTCTTGATTAGTATGAAAGAGCAGACGTTTTGTGCTTATTTTGTGTAAGCATTCAAAAAAAAAATGTTTTATGCTAGGCCAAGGCTTTGGAGGAGGTGGATAAGGAGGAGAGTCCCACCGAGTCAGACTCGGAGGAAGCTGATCAGGAGCGAGCTTTAGCAGAGAAGGAAAAGGTAAGAGCCAGCTGAAATATATTGAAATGAAAAAAAAATAAAAATAAAATAACACAGCTTTATCATCAGGGCAACGCTTTTTTCAAAGAGGGCAAATACGACGATGCCATCGAGTGTTACTCCAGAGGGATGGCTGCGGATCCTTACAATCCCGTTCTTCCCACGAATCGAGCCACCGCGTTCTATCGCCTCAAGAAGTAAGCATTCACATTGAAAATGAAAAAAAAAAAAATGTTTTCTTTACTCTGTGCATGTTTGCCCTTTTTTTTTTTTTTTAGGTATGCTGTTGCCGAGTCAGACTGCAACCTGGCCCTCGCTTTGGACGCCAACTACTTTAAAGCCTATGCGCGGCGAGGAGCGGTCCGCGTTGCGCTGAAGAACTACGAGGCCGCTTTAGAAGGCGTGTAACTAGTATGAAATCATTAAAAATAAACATACTGTATGACTCGGTAGATCCTGCAGAACTGAGTTGAAGGCAAATGTTGGAAGGCAGCTCTTGTAATGGCTTCCAGAGAATCTACGTGATTTATTTGTGAAGTCATGTTTCTGCGCAGATTACCAAACCGTTCTCAAGCTTGACCCGGGCAACCTGGAAGCACAAAATGAAGAGAAAAAAATCAAACAGGTGAGTTGGATTCAAAGTCTATCTAGAAAATACTATCAAGAAATTGATGAAAGGGGGGTAAACAATATCTGACCCGTTTTTCTTTGTCAGACGCTTGGACCTCAGGAGCCAAGCGAGGGAACGTCGGCTCAGGGCGATGCCGTCGTAGACCAGGAGCAGCAGAGACGGCAGGAAGCGGTTGTGCAAAAAGACAGAGTAAGATTCATCATTGAAACTTTTTTTTCTTTTTTCCCTGATACATTTTAATAATAATAATACATTTTATTTATAAGCGCCTTTCACAACAAAACACAATGCGGGTTGAGCAGCGGCGGCCAAAACGCGCCAGCGTTCACTCAACCCGGAAGTCAGAAAGAAACCACAAGGGAGGGAGAGGGGGGAGGGAAAAAAAACAAAAAAACACGCTCAAACTATCGATAATTTTCTTGACATCGGGGATTCCTCCAGGGGAACGCTTACTTCAAAGAGGGCAAGTACGACGCGGCCGTGGAGTGCTACAGCCGAGGGATGGAAGCGGACTGCATGAACTTGCTGCTGCCTGCCAACAGAGCCATGGCCTTCCTGAAACTGGAGCGGTAAGAAGCATCACGCCCCGTTTCCGTTTTTTTTACGGCAGAAAAAAAAAAAACACAATCCGTGTGACGTTAGGTTCGAGGAGGCGGAAGAAGATTGCACCGAGGCCATTTCGTTAGACGGCACGTACTCGAAGGCGTTCGCGCGGCGAGCCACCGCCCGAGTGGCTTTGGGGAAGCTGGAGGAAGCCAGGAAAGGTGACAATTCGACTTGATAGGAATCATGAAAATCTCGTGAAATAAAGAATATGATGAAAGAAAAAAAAAAATGTAGATTTTCAGGAGGTTTTGAAGCTGGAACCGGGGAACAAGCAAGCCCAGAGTGAACTTCAGAAACTCCAATTTGTATGTTTTTACCTTCTCTTCCCTTTTTAAAAAAAAAAAATTAATTTTTTAAACTGAAATCTGTTACCTGGATGCTTGCGTTATCAGAACGACGTTTCCACTGGCCTGCTCCAAACGTCCGAAGGCTGCCGGAGGAGAACGGTGCAGCCCGTGGACAAAGCGGATCACCTGCGCTCCACTGTGAGACATCCAGCCGATCTCTTTTCACGCCCGGCGAAAATAAGTTGACTTGTTTTCGCACAGAAACAAACTCCAAAAGTCCACCTGAGAACGAGGAACGGAAAAGCGTGACATGTACAGTATTGAATTTGGGGAGGCTTGTTTTTCAAAATAAAAAAAAGCTAAATCTAAGACTAAAACTAACAAACCTCCCCAGGAAAGTACAGTCATACCTCGGTTTTCGACCATAATCCGTTCCAGAAGGCTGTTCGAAAAACCGAATTGTTCGAAAACCGAAACCACTCTCTTTTTAAAATAAAAATGTTTATTGAACACGTCTGCTCACAATGGAAAGCGACACGAGGAAGCGTCACTTCCTCGTGTAAGGAAGGCGGGAGGAGTCAAATGGTGCATTCAAGTGCGCTCAGTTTATTCGAGAACCGAAATTTGTTCGTCATGCAAAGCATAACAAATTCGAAATTTTTGGCCGAAAACCGAATTGGTCGAGAACCGAGACGTTCGAAAACCGACTAATTCAAACTACATTTCGTCAAGAATAATTCCAAATGCAATAAAAACGAAAATGACAACAACAAAAAAGATTTCTAACCCTGCTCAGAAACCGATGAGGAGGATTGACATCGAGGAGATCAGCGGGAAGGTGACGGTACCTGATGTGGCGAGGGACCACCAGAACCAGTCGCCCTCCGCCAAGAAGATCAACATCCAGAATATGACGGCCTCCCCCTCGCTGCCCGAACAGTCGGTTGAACCATGTTGACGAAAAAATGCTTTAAATCAGAAAGACTTCACATTTCATTTTATTTGCACACAAACATTAAAATGTCCTTTTGTTTTTTTCCACAACAGAGCTTCTACAAGCACACAAGCCAAACCAAAGCGTCCAGAGGAAATCGTTCCTCCCCCTGAATCATCGCACGAAGCCCCTCGATAAAGCTCCCACCCCCACCCGGTAAAAGTTTCCAGCTCGAAGCCGACCTGCGCGCAATTGGAAACCAGCCGGAAGTGGTTTACAGATACTTAAAGGTTGGATTTAGTGAAATGAAAAAAAAAAAACACACACACAATTCAAAGCAAGCAATCAATCACTGTTTGGTCGTTTCTTTCAGCAAATTAAGCCAGAGGCGTACGAGCGTGCATTTTCCAGAGCTCCCTCGAACCTCACATCCTCACTCAGATCCTGCAGACGCTGAGGGATTTTTTCATCCAGTGAGTACATTTAGCGCCATGTGGTGTCGCCGTGTATATTGAATCCATTAAAATGACGACCCAAGTCCATTAGAATCAAAACATTCATTGTCAAAATCGATTTATGTCATTTAAAAAAAAAAATCATCGAGTTGATTTGGGCCGCTGTACGCCAAACCGCCAGCAGGGGGCAGCAGTGCACCATTTTAGATCGCTGTGAGATTTTTTTTTATTTTTTTCTTCCCCAAAATGGTTTAGCTCGACTTTTTGTTTGGTGTGCTATGAGATTCCTCGCAAGTGAAATATGTGCCTCGGCTCAATAAAAGTTGACGAAACGACACCAACGTCCTCGCTTGTGCAGGAACGAATCTGCGGACGTCACAGCGGACATCCTCAAAAGTCTCTCCAGCGTGAGGCGCTTCGACACGGCCGTCATGTTCATGTCTTCGTCGGAGAAAAAAGGTGAGATGATTTCAACTTCGTTATTTCCCGTGAGTTCTTCTTACGTATGTGTTTTTTTTCTCTCGCCACTCAGTGCTGAAAGAAGTGTTCGACTTCCTCCATCAAGCTAATTTGGACGAATCGTCTGTCGCAGCCTTACAGAAGAAATATGGCGTGTGACGTGTTCAATGGAATACAGTTCAAAGTCATGCTTGAATAAAATAAAATAAAAACATAATTTTGAACTTACCCACATTCTTTTGCACACCTATGCAATCTCATGAGAACCAAAAGTTACAGATTGGATGCAAAAAGTCACCATAATATCACATTTATTAAAAAATAAACCGCATACTAACATGTTCCTATGCTTAAAAAAAAAAATTCTCACATTCCGAAAACATCCATGTTGACTCTATAATTTTCATTAGTGTGAATGTTCGTTTGTTGAGATCTGCAACAAGCTGCCTCGCCTGGATTTGTACATTAGTTAAAGTGATGTTTCTCTGGAGTCCTGTGGAGGCCTGAAGGTCAGTATCTCCGTGACAGTGTGTCCTGTGAAGAAAAAAAAAAAAGGAACCGTCACGAGGGTTTGTGTTGACCCGATATTTGCAGGCTCGCTTTTTACGTTTCCACTGGTCGAGCGTCAGGTCCGTGTTGTCCATAGTTTGGTCGTACTGCTGCGCCTCGGTCTCGTCATCCGTGTCGCGGAAATCGGCGAAGAAGGGAAAATCCAGGGCTTCCGAGGCGCTGACCCGCTCCTCGGGGTCGAGGAGCAATATCTTTTCCAACGCGGACACGGCTGCGATGTGGGAAAATCGACGGCGGTGAGAGTGGAATCTTTTTTTGTGGTGGTTCTTTAATGGAATGGAGCTGGTTACGTACTGTGTGAGCTGGCTTTGGAAAAGATGGAATGGAGATCCTTTTTGGGTACTTTTGACAAACCTTTGAGGTAGTTTTTGGCCTGTTCGGGGGTGAAATATGGTGTTACAGATTTAACCCTTTAGACACCCGTCTACTTTATTTTAACTTTAATCTAATTAAAATGTCATTCTAGTTGAATTCTCATTTATTTGAGGACATTGTAATTGGATTTCACGTGAAGTACATATTTTTTTGTCGTGTGATGTAGTTAATGTTAATGTGTTGTTTATTTTTTATTTAATTTGAATGTAATTTTATTTTAATGTAATTGCAGTTTTGATTCGATTTAATTTATTCCAGTTACTGTATTTGGTTTGAATTTAAATCCAGTTCAAGTTTTAATTTGAATTTCGTGCAATATTATTTTGGGAAAGTAATTTAATGTAAAGTAAATTAGTTCATGCTTACGGAAGCTTTTTGTATTCACTGAGAAAAAAAACAACTTTTTGGGCCTTTTTTTGGGGTGTGGGGGGGGGGGGGTCATGAAAAAGAGGGAATTAAACTACCAGTCATAAAGAAAAAAAAATAAACCAAAAACAAATTACTCAGAAAAAAATAAAAAAATTCCCATTTCAAATCAAGGCAATCCTCTTCCGTGAATTCTAATTTAATGTAATTTCATTTTCCCGCAATATAATTGTAATTTTAGTTTGGTGTAATTCCTATTCCAGCAAAAAATATATATATATATATATTTTTTCAATTCTTATTTTTTCCTCAATTTTTGTCACGTAAATTTAACCCTTTCAGGGACAGCGTTTACTATAGTGGACGCCTTATCAGGTTATCATTACAGTGAAACTCCTCTACAACGAAATCATGTTTGCAGCAAGACATTTTTCACAACAGGGGGTTTTTCACTGTAGCAAATTTGAAACCGGAAAGTGGGAATGGTGTTAATGCATGAAGATTTTTTCACACTAGGGGGTATTTTCACCCATGTAGATTTCGTTGTAGAGGAGTTTCACTGTATTGGTGGATGAAAGGGTTAATGTATGATCATTATTTTTAAATGCAATTGAAATGTAACCTTGAGACTGCAGCACAATGTAATTCTAGTTCATTTCAGTTTGATTTTATTTTCGCTTCTTTTTTATGACATCATTATTATTGTGTATTTTTTTTAATTGAAATTCAATTCCTTGTAATAATAAAAATAATCAAGACATATTTATAGTTCTGTGTCTCCAAATTTGCAAGGAAGACACTGCTCTGGCGAAAGGCATGCTCGGATGAGTTTAGTATTTTAAGAACTATTAAGGTTGACACATCATTTGCATATCCGTCACACCAATTACAAAGTGTCCCAATACTTGTGTCCATACAGTGTGTGCGTCGGGTTTCGACACTTACATCTTGGCTTTGTAATTTCGTCACAAAGTCTGCAGCCGGTGTTCCGGTGATCTTCATGATTTCTCGGAGCTGGTCCAGGTCTGGCGCAAGCTTGATGTCAAGGTTCACGTTTTGACTTATTTTTGCTTTCCATCTTAAATAACACTTTTATGTTCATTTCTCCAGGATACGATCGTTGCCCTTGAACAGTGGCTTCCCCAGTAGCATCTCCGCCATAATGCAACCGGCGGACCAGATATCTACTGCGAAAAAAAAGAACAAAAAATAAGATGGAGAAAAAAAAAATAGTTCCACAGGGATCAACTTTGGGACCCTTTCGTTTTTGTCCATTGTATTTGCCGCTCCTGGGTGTTTACTGTTTTTTTTATGCTAGTATTGTCTTCCCATGTACAGCACCTTGTATGCAATGATGGTCGTTTTTCAGGTGCTCCGGAAATAACGTTGAGTTGAACTGAGGGAAAAACCTGTTTGCGTGTAGTGCATCCAGTTGAGAATGACCTCGGGCGCTCGGTACCAGCGCGTCACCACGTAGCCCGTCATCTCCGCATCGGCCTGCCTCGCCAGGCCAAAGTCGAGAATCTGAAGTGGTCGAAATGCCTTATGTCAGCTAATTCCATTTTTTAAGAGCTCTGTGTGTTCAGACGACGTACTGTACCTTTAATTCACAATCCGGATTGATGGCTAGATTTCCTGGCTTCAGGTCCTGAAAGGAGTTTGAACACAAAATGTATTGTTTGGACTGCACCGATTCAACATATTTACTTATTAGGTTCGACTTTATGTGTCAACACACACACACACACACACACACACACACACACACACACACACACACACACATTATGTATTTATCAAGTAGCTCCTTTCCTAAAACTAACATTTAAATCATGTCGTTCTCTTTTGAGGACTGAAAGTCAAACAAAGCTTTGAGTGTGGGAATTTTGGGAAAAGGCTACAGACCCCGCCCCCAAAAAGTGCCCAATCTGAGAGGTCACGCACCCTGTGGATGATCCCCGCGGAGTGAATATACTGAGGAGAGATGAGAAAAAGACATAAATTGTATTTGGGGGAAATTGTGACAACTTTTGACAACTGAATTGAGGCTGAGGCGCTCACCTTGAGTCCTTTCATCATCTGGTAGACGAGGAATTGAACTCTGTCCTCTGATAGCCTCTCCAGCTTCATGAGTTTGCCCAGGTCGGTACCCATGAAGGGCATTACCAAGTAGCTGTCGGATTTAAACAAAATAACTTTTTTTTTTTTTAAAAGGTAAAATGGAATTAGAACTTACAAGTCTCGAAGGCGGTCGAGGGAAATTTCCGCCGCGAAAACATCAAGCAGGCCGATCACCTACGCAAGAGAAACCAAATGGGAAGGAATTATGCTGTGATTGTGTTTTTTTAAGTGATTTAATTCATCTCACGTTTTCGTGCTTCATGTGTTTGAGGAGGCGCAGCTCCCTGTAGGCCCTCTTGGCAAAAAGTTTGGACTGGAAAGGCCGATGGAGCTTTTTGATGGCCACCTGCGAGCTGGTCCGCCGGTCCCACGCTGAACTGAAATGGGAGAGTTAAGCGCCGGCTCCCCTTGTGGTGTGCAAAAGTATCACTGAATTAAACGCAATTGCATAATGTTATGGCGGCTTCGTGTTTTTTTTTTTTTTGTAAGACGTTTTACTGCATTTGTTAAGTTCTGTGTTTAACTTTTAAAGGCAATACAGTGAAACTCCTCTACAACGAAATCATGTTTGTAGCAAGAACTTTTTTCACAACAGGGGGTTTTTCACTGTAGCAAATTTGAAACAGCAAAGTGGGAATGGTGTTAATGCATGAAATTTTTTTCACACTAGGGGGTATTTTCACCCATGTAGATTTCGTTGTAGAGGAGTTTCACTGTACAGACACATTTAATCATGAAAAAGTTTTTTTTTAAAATATTAACCTCAGTCATTTGTGTTAATTCAAACTTTACCCTCCACCCAGACAAGTGCAAATGTCAGCTCTTTGACTTTTAACAACAAAGAGGCCGGGGGGTGCTATTCTCTGGAGACCCCCTTATCCCCACAACACAATGCAAAGTGGGGGTCCTTGTGGAGCCAGCTGTGTCAGAGTAGGGGGACCCAACTTGGCAAAAAGCCTCAAAAGTAGCTGTAATGATCCAACTAGTTTGAAGTAAAATACACCAAAGTTTTTCAGTTTTGTTTTTTTTGCAGTCAAAATTTTAGTGGTGCTCACCAGACAGTTCCATAAGCGCCCGTCCCGACTTGTCTCAGGTCTCGGTACCTTTCCGGGACTTCCCACACGGTTCTGTTGAGCTCCTGCCGGTAGAATCCCGTCCTGGAGCCGCGCAGAGCCATCCCCGAGAAGTTGGAGGTGAGCAGATTAATCCGCTTGGGTTCTGCTGTGTCGGGGAAGCTCATGAGGGAAGAAAATCCAATGCGTCTGCTGATAACTGCAGGGGAAGGAGTGCAGTCTGTCCTGTGGACAAGTTTGCAGGGTAGAATTCCTCCAGGGGTCTTCCTCGACACCCCCCATCACACACACACACGGATCTATTGTGACTCTCGGTCGCCCTGGGCAGTTTATGGGTGTGTCAGTAATGTGAGACAAACATCTGCCCTGGTTATTCTGCTTGACTGCATTTTTAGTGCTAATCTTAGAAATCGATGACGTTAAAAAGATGACTACCTAAGATTACATTGTGCTGGGTGGTAAATTATAAATCTGACTACGGTTATTTAATCAAAGTATAGAAGGAATTATTTTTCACATATGTGCTCAGTTTGTTATTTTGTGCACCATTTGGTAGCATTTTGTTGACAAGAACGCATTTTGAAGTGAGCTGAGGAGTTTCCGGTAGACTAGTGCTGCAATGCCTCCATCTTGTGGCAACTACAGGTAATTACAAGTGTTTTTGGGGGGTGCCACTGTCAATGACCGTATTTTCCACACTTCGGAGTATAAGGCGCACCTTCAATGAATGGCCTATTTTAAAACGGTTTTCATATATACGGCGCACTGCAGTATAAATCGCAATGAATGGACGCCACAATAGTGGCTGCAGTTGCGGTATGCATCCAGTAGATGGAGCTACGCTAAAGGCAATACAATAAAATACAGCTTTATTTATATAGCACTTTCACAACCGCCGCAGCGGTAACAAAGCGCTTTACAGAACATTTAAAATACTACATCCAATAAATCTGAATATTAATCCATATATAAGGCGCATCGGATTTTCAGGTACACTGTCGGCTTTTGAGAAAACGGAATACTTTGAGGTGCGCCTTACAGCGCGGAAAATACGGTACGCGGATTTTTGCAATGCGCAGTAGGGCTCAGGTGAATATCACCGTGTGTGTTTGTGTATATATTATTACATTTTATTTAGCATGTGGACTAGTATTGCCTATAGTACAGCATCGTAAAATATTATATCGTAGTCTAGCTAACATCGTAGTCATAATTACGTGTCATACAAAATCGAAAATTCTGAGCACTGTATCGGAGGCAATTGATAATTCTTGCATAGTATAGTGACAAAAAAAAATGTAAATTCCAAAACTGATGATACGTGCTGCAGTATCCTACACCATCAATTTCCTCATCCAATATACGGTTGCGGTCATCACAAAGACACGGATACAGAACATGATTACGACATAACAGCCTTCATTCAAGATGGTGTCCTAAAAATTGACTCACATTCAAAACATACCTTTGGCCGTACAAAATGTTCATCAGAACAGAAATGCAGAATGGCAAAACGATACCTAAAAAAAACAATTTTTTTTTAATGATGAGGACATTACGGCGGCGGCATGTAAAAAATGAGAACTTCATGGCTCCTCCGCATTGTATCGCATGCCACCGACGATCCTGAAGACACTGTTCAACTGTGACATGACGTACGTACAATTTCAGTAAAACATGATTCTCGTTAAGTAAATTAGCGCAAGGATATTTCTCCATAAACAGACCTTTTGGCATATACTGTATACAACACATTGTTGATTCAAAGCACAGTTGGTATTTACTTCTCTGTAAACTGCAGATGATGAGGTTCGTGCTCATGGGGGGCGGGGAACTGATCGGGAGACGATTCCCCTCCTTCGGCGATGCTGAATGTGTGCTCTTGATGTATGATAGGTTCACCGTTAATAAGCGGGTAAGGTACACTCATGCAAAGCTGCTGTCAGGCATGGCCGCAAAGCCTTTAAAACATGACATGAAAAAGTCTTTTTTTTTTTTTTTTGTCGTCGCAATAATGAGGAACCAGATGGCGCTTGTGTTCTCGTTTTGGAAATCCTAGCGTGCCCTATGTCCTTTCACGTTCCATGCCCCGCTCGCGGAGTCTGTAAACACTTCTGTAAAGTTGCTTTCGTTTATGAAACACCCGTCGGGAGCCGCGTTGTTCCTCTTTCAGTCTCGCAGGAGGAATAAAATACAAAAAAAAAACAAAAAAAAAGGAGGAATCATAACAGGAAGCAACTTTCGCATCGGACATGAAATCTTCCCTGTAATAGTCATTGTGCCGCCTTCCTTGAGTCTGTTTTGGAAGGAACGGAGGCTCACTGTTCCACCTGGAGGCTGCCAGTCTTGCTGACGGACGCTTTGACGCCGTTCACCTCTGTAAACACCAACTCTGTCCGCGCGGGAGAAGAAAAAAAAAAATCCAAAATCGGAAACAATAGGGTGCACGGACACGTTCCTGGCGGAATCTCACCTTTCCATTCATCGAGAGTGCGGTCTTTACTCTCGAGGGTTTGGTCATAAGGCGGCGCCTCGGGCTCGTCATCCGGGTCGTGGTACTGCGAGAAATACGGGTGGGCCAGAGCCTCGCTGGCCGAGATCCTCCCGTCGCAGTCCAGGACGAGCATACGCTTCAGCAGATCGACGGCTATATTAATTAAGCGCGGAAGTCAAAAGATGGCGCCGGAAGAAAGAATAATACTCAGGTACGTGCACGGTAACGAAACGGAGCGCTGACCTAGTGGATTTGCTCCCCGGAAGATCTTCTCCAGGTCTTGCTGAGGCATAAAAGGCAGAGACTGGATGTATTTTTGTGCCTGCGGAAACCAAAATCTTTGTTTTACGTTTCGTTTCCATTTCAAATTCAATTTCGTTTGCGTGATGTCACGTCTCACATGCTCGGAGCAGATCTTCTCCAAGAGGTCAGCGGTCGGCGTCCCGACCATCTCCATGATTCTCTTCAGTTGGTCGATATCTTTAGTTATTTATTTTGAGCAGGAGCAGTTAAAAACAGACTCTAGACAAGATCACTGAATCAAATTGGTTTTAGTACTGCTCCCCCCCGCCCCCCCCCGGACACCAAACACAACAAGCGAGGCTAATTCAAGGCCCTTTTGTGGCGGCCGCTATTCATTCCTCCGGCTCCTTTTCTGTGCTCGCCTTCGGGAAAAGGGATTGTCATGCAAATCCAAAAGACCTCCGTGGATCACTTTGCAAAGATAATGGAGGGGGGGGGGGGGGGGGGGCGACGACTGCGGCCTCTTCCGATGCTGATAAAGGATACAATCAGTGCCGGGAAAAAGGACTTTTCCTTTCAGCAGCTCTCCCATAATGCATCCCACTGACCAAATATCAACTAGTGGTAAAAAAAACACAGATCAATAAATAAACAGTGGGGGAAACGGGAGGGGGGGGGGGGGTACACCTCACCGTTTTGATTGTAGTGCATCCAGTTCAGCATGATTTCCGGCGCCCGATACCAACGAGTCGCCACGTACCCTGTCATCTCGTCGTCCGTTTGGCGGGCCAAGCCAAAGTCGAGGATCTGTCGGGACGGGGCGGATGCGCGAAGGCGTTCGAACAAAAGGCGAGGACGCCAAAACGCCAGCGTGCGAACTTACCCTCAGCTCACAGTCCTCATTCACGGCCACGTTACTTGGCTTGAGATCCTGCGAGAAAATACGGAGTAGTGATTGCGATTATGTGGCGGTGTGAAAGCCGCGCATGCCACCGGAGGAAATTGATGGTCAAAGCGACAGGAAGTGAAGGCACTCACTCTGTGAATCAATCCCGCTGAATGGATGTACTGTTCGGCGCCATGCGTGAGGAGATAAAATGACGAAGACAAGGGTCAACAATGCAGTTGGCCATACGCTCGCGGGCGAACACGCTCGTCTAAGGGGGGGAGGCTGCTTTTGGCCGTTTCCATGGGAACGCGCCAGACTGAACAGCTGGAGCCGTCTATTTTTAGCATGCCTCAGACACAAAGTGGTCAGTCTAACAAGAATTTCTTTGATCCATTTACTTTGCAAAAGTAATGGATTACTTTAAAAAATGATCAAAAATTTCCATACATCGTATATTTAACATTGTTTTATTTATTTAGTCAATAATGGAGAACTTTTTGTTGTTGTAAATAATAAAAATGTTGGCAAAATAAAGTTTGACTTGAGTCCAGAAAATTGGTCCATTTTTAAAAACTCTAAATTATACAATAAAAATAGCCGAGAAAGCATTTTTGATGTAGTTCAACTTTTTTTAACCATCATTTATTGTAAAAACAATTTTGTAAATATTAATAATATATATTTTTCTAAATTCAAGACTTATGTTATTCAATAGATGATTTATTGAGTTTTTCCAAATAAAATGCTCGTAAAATCCTTTACAAATAAGTTTAACGCGTATTATATAAAAAAATAATTATATATATATATATATATTAAAAAATATATATATTTTTTTTAAATAGTTTATTCACTTATTTTATGGCAAACAAAAAAAATGAACTTGTAAAATAAATTTAAATTCTACATTTTGGCTTCTTTTTCCGAAATATTTCAGTTCTTTACTGTACATGAAATACATTTTTAAAAATGTCAAGCAGAAATGTTACTTATGTTAGGAAATAATTGATGATTTTTTTTTTCGGTGCGTACTATAAAAATATCGGACAAAATAAATTTGTGTGCGTTAAAACTGTAACTGTAACTGTTCATTGATTAATATTGATCCCAAGAGTAAAATGAATTTTTTTTTTTTTTTTACATAAATGTAAACTTTTTGGATATAAATTCGAATCTGGACTTGACATCAGAAATGACCCGACCCCCTCTTTGTTTTCAAAATCTAACGTAGCCCTTCAACACCAAACTTTCTCCAGCGCTTCCTTTTTAGCACAGCGACTCACCTTTAGACCGCGCAGGAGCTGATAAATCAAGAACTGCACGTGCTCATCGGACAACCTCTGGAATTTGACAATGTTATTCAGGTCCGCACCCATCAGGTTGGTCACCAGATAGCTGGAGGGAAAAAAAACAAAACATGTGAGTGACAAACATGGTGGCAACGCACTTCCAAATTGAGGTTCAAGATGTACAGTTCATTGAAGTCTTCCAACGCTGCAGCAGGTGTGAAGACATCCAGCAGCCCGATTACCTAAAGCAGACGGAACATTTCAATCAATACGAGCGCAGGCAGGCAGCCGGGCTGCTCAGCTGCTCGCTCGGGGTTTATTTCGCAACGTCAGGATGCGCTCACATTCTCATGTTTCATGTGCTTGAGGAGCCGGAGCTCTCGATACGAGCGGCGACTGTGGACCAGCGACTGGAAGGGCCGCGACAGCTTCTTCACCGCCACCTTCTGTCGCAGGATCACGTCGTAGGCGGAGCTGGAGAGAAATTGAGATTTACTAGGTCAGGCATTGATTCTCAAAGTGGTACACCCAGAGTAAGTATTTACACTCTCTGATGCATATTGCTGGTTTTTAGGTTTTGTCCATCCCACATTGGCCGACTGCGCTGTCCTGTTCCAGGGCCTCCAAGTCACCCCGCTGCCACTCCAGATGCCCCCTTGTCGGATTTCAGCCAATCTTTCCGACACGAAGCTCGCGCATGCCATGTCTCTGCCGTGATGCCATTTTCCATACACGGAGCGTTAGGCTCTCGGGTGTAGCGCAGGCGCATTTATTCGGTTGCGGGATGAGGATGTTGGCGGTTGGATTTCATTTTTATCGATTGACCCTTTCAGGCGCGGCGGCGACGACAGTGGACAGCTTATGCATGAAAGCGTTCATCAATCAAACCCGCGGTTATTTTTGACTAATATTTCACGTCAATGTTTTTTTTTCCACATTCATTGGTTGCCATAAAATATGCATGCATCTTTGATATACGTCCACGCATAATAGCATCGAACCTCTGAACCATTTATTCAATTGCTATCATAAAAAAACATTCTGACGCCGCGGCAAGTAAATGGCACTCAACGGCAAACATCAGAGATGTTTGATTCATCGTCGTGGAAATGAGAGAATAATATATCGCATATTCGCTTGCGCCTGAAGTGGCGCCTGCAGTAAACCAGGAAGAAATGTAAAGTGAAAAATCACAATCTAGGGTGTGTATATCTCTGCCGTGTCACAATGGAGAATAAGCAACAGAGGAAAATTGATGTGAGCCGACCTGATTGGCTGACGCACGAGCTGGGCAGAACAAACTAAGAAGCAATCAACAAACTACCAGGAAACAGTGGAGACATTTGAGCCCAAAAATGGCCTGTTGTCAAAATATGAACTATATTTAAGCAAAAACCGACACGGAACTAACTCACAAGATTGTTGTAACTTGTTAAAGGTGAGGAGATGGTCTTGCGAAAGAGCAGTTGGTATGATTCAACTCCGTTTCACAACAAAGGGGAAGTCTTAATCGTGTCGCACCATCGCAAACAGGATTTGAACTTGTGATATGGAATTTGTCAGGGTTTTCGCAGCAAACATTGCCAACAAAAATATCAAGAAAGATATTGTCATGAGAGTCAAAGTAAATGATTACTTTTCGGACAATGTCACTTTTTAGGTACATTCGGAATCAATTCATGTGCTTTAAAATCAACCGCAATTTTGAACTTGCGTCCCAATTTTCACCTCAAACTGATATCCGCCTTTCTGCTTGCCTCTGAACTTAACTGATGCTGTCAGGACTGGGTATCGTCATAGCAACTATGAGCTCCAACTGGCACTCAAGGGGGTTTCATGCACCATCAAAGAGGAATGCACAGGATTAATTATTAGGACGCCGTATCACAACGTAAACAAAATATTTTCATTTGACACTTTCGTAATAACCTGGATGATGTAATGAATGTTAAGTGAACAAAATAAACAGCTTTATTTTGATGACACAGCCAACATGCATTTTTTGGGGGGCTGCAGCCTCGCCCCTGCACACATACACACTCACACGAATACTTACCACACCGAACCGTACGCTCCGGAGCCAACCGGCGTCAGGTTCTGGTATCGCTCCGGCACCTCCCACACCGTTTTATTCAGCTCCTGTCGGTAGAATCCCGGCCTGGCTGACATCTTTGGTAGCTGACAAGGCAACACAATAATGGGAGGGGAAAGGGAGAATAGAGAAGGGAAAATGAGACCGGGTGTGCGGGTTGCCGATCGTTCGCTGAGCCGAGGTGCTGTGACGACGCACCGGTCACTGGCATCCTCAGTCTCCCCGCCCCCCTTCTTCTCTTTGTCTGACGGTCTTTTTAGCACTTTTCCGCCATCTGGCGGAGGAAAGCAGTGTATCATATTGCAATCACGATAGTAAATAATAATAATACATTAGTACAAAATGTACATCAACAGTTGTGTTACTTTCACTTTATACAAAGAAAAAAAACATTTGAAATGTTCGTAATATAAACACACCCGAAGACAATGAAAGAAAAAAAAAACTACCGAGTAAAATTACTTTGTAAAATGTTCACATTTTCAATACATATACAAAGACACACCAAAAATAGCATTACAGAAACAAACATAAACTTTGTAAAAAGACGTTAGCAACTGGCAAGCTAGCAAAGCAGTTTTAGCCAGAGCTAAATACACCTTTTTTCGATAGCTAACTCGCTAGCTAGCTAGAAGTTGCCAGTTAAAAAGTACTGCTTCAAAAGCAAAATACCTCGTTTATGTAGTTCAGCCCGAGCTAAAATCCTCCTTCATGCATACATAAATTAAAAGAATTGAACTCTTTGCTCGCACTACAAACTAGCTAATTTTTTTTTTAAACAATGACGTCATTCGCGAGGGCAGATAAGAGTTCCGCTGTTTGCTCTGTCTGAATGTATTCTATTTATCTTGTTAAATTTGGTACAGTTTTGGTGTGTATTTAAAATGCTATATAGTTTTCGTATAATCTCAAAAAAGTAAACTAAAAATACAAACACGACAGTCGTCAACAAGAGTTGAGGATTAGGATTGGCACTCTGGCGCCATCTTGATGTCGTATTGTGGAAATTGCAAATGGAGTCCTCCACCTCTCCATAATTAACTGCAGCAGCTCTGACACACCCACTTTGCCACACGCACATCACACCACTCAAATTTCTGGCCTTCTTTCACCCATCCACATTGACAGAACTTGGTCGCCACAGCGAGTTAAGACACCTTGACCATGTTCGACCTGAAGAAGAGGAATAGTTTGACGCTGAACAGCAGCAGCCGCGACGCCGAGGAGTTCCGACGCGTGGCGGTGCGACGCAAGGCGAAAGGCGCTGCCGCGGATTTTCGCACAGGTGAGCTGCACTCCCTTTAAAAATCACCCTTTTAACCAATTTGCGCACGTGAAATACTCTCAAGGAAATAAAAAATACGAAAATACCTCGTGTCATTGTCTTTTGGAGTTATTCGAAGCCAATTAACCACACTGGGTATGAATTAATATAAAATGACGACAGTGAAACTTGAAACTACTGCTTACGTCAATTCATAGTATGTCAGTTTGCGAACAATGACGCCATGTGTTCAATGTATGCATTGTGAATCGTGTTAATTGGTGCCTGTGGGATTATTGAGACAAATCTCTTTCCCCTGCTTCAGCCTGGACTTTGCTCTTTTGCTTTTTGTTTGACATTCTCACACACACAGCAGCAGCAGCATGCACACACAAAGGCTCAGTTGTTCCTCTCCTGAAGGGTTTGTTTTACCCCTCATGTCTAATTCGTGCCCTGATGGTACTGATAGAATTATGGAGTCATCAGTGCCAAGCATCACATCTTCCTATCAGTCTTCATATTAAGTGACGAATGTGTGAATCCTGCGTTAAAATCCCATCCGGAAATTGATTTCAAGTGTTTTCTGCAATGGAAAACGTTACCCTTGAGCCTCTAAAGGGAGGAGCAAAATTAAAGCTACCCCTTCGATATGCTGACAAGAAGTGAGAAAGCAGAAGCGTGACATAGTTGAGACATGGGCTCACTGGCACGACGAGCAGATCAGTTCAACAGAGCCTCGGGAATGAACAGTAAAAGCTTCAATTCATGGAAGTTTGGCCCACGAAGTTATCAGTGCCGTAAAGATGAGCTGAAGGAAGTAGGTTAGTGCGGCTTTGTTTGTGTTTCCATGACTGTATCTTGCTGGTTTTTACCACTATGCTTGTGACTCTTGTCAAAAGAAAATTGACTCACTGCCTCAAATCGATTTTTAAAAAATGTCAATGTGTAGTGTGAGCTACAGTCAGACTTGGGTCAAAGCTTTCAAGATGGTTTCCGAATGTGTGAACATGATTTTTAACGGAACGACGCTATAGGACTAACGGAATGCACAATCCGACGCGTGGTCTAAAACGGTGCGCGTTTATTTCAGTGGTAAGCGGTGGTTCTTGCAACAGCACCTGCGAATCAGCGCCCAATTCCAAACACCAAGACGGAATGAGTCTGTCCAAGAGAACTCCCTGCAAGCCACGAGGTGAGCTCAAGTCTGCTTTGAGCTCAACAGAGTCGATTCTGACATGAGATGCCGTGTTCTTGCAGTGCCTCCAAAGCCTGCGCACCTCCAGACTCCGATCAGGACCGGTCCACCGTCTTCATCTGGGCTCTCCCCGCGGCATTTAAATGAAGACAAGACGCCGACCCAAGCGACTTGCTACCACATGTGCCGTAGTCCTAACAAACCGGGACCGAGTTTTCTCAGCGAGCCACGTTTAAGCCCTACCGGGCTGTCCCCTTCTCAGAAGATCCCCAAACTTGCGAGCAGTCCGGCATTGTTGTCTCCAAGTTCGGGCAAGAGAGGCATCCATAAATGCAGTCCCTTGAGGGAGGGAGGCCACAGTCCGGCTAAGTTGTCCCCGAAAAACCGAAGCCCCCTCTCAGGACTACTGAAAACCCCAAGCCCCATTCAGGGAAAGATGGGCAGCTACACCCCTGCCAGTAACTCAAAATCCTGGCTGGGCTTGAACAGGATCCCAAGCGGGAAGACTGAGGGACAAAAGAAGCACTCGGGGAAGTCTTTGAGTGTGCCGGACCTCATCGTGTACTTGGATGAAAGGTTGGATTTTTGGTTTTATCGAGTCGACTTCTTGACTTTCGTTAACAAAACTTTCATTCGACTCTTAAGTCGCGGTATTTCTTTTGGTCCAGAACTGCCACCGTCCATCACGACAAAAACTGCAAAGTGACCTTGCGATCTGTGATTCAGTTCTTTCTAGCACCGCGACTCAATAACTCCAGGTTCATTTTTCCAGAACTCCATCGGATACGGCAGAAGGTTCTGCCTTGCGCAGTAGACCCACCATCACCGTCAAACCCCCAACGGACCAGAGACTCAATCGTACCGAGCGCGAAGTCACTCCAAATCTACAAACCGATCCCATCCGTGCCGATAAAGGCTCCAAGATCCGCGTGGGATCCCGGTTCTCTTGCAAGTGGACTGAGACTCCACGTGAAGACCAAAACTGCGAGGAGAGAGTTGAGAAGAAGACCGAGGAGCAAAAGGAGGAGAACACTGAGCAGAAACTGTTCAGAATAGTCAGTGAACTCCTTCACACGGAGAGGGCCTACGTTGCCCGCCTTCACCTCCTGGACCAGGTCAATGTCGAGGGGAGGTGGTCTTGAAAGTCTATGGTCTTGAAAGTCTATGATCTTGAAAGTCTGTCTTACAACGGTATCCCCTTTGCAGGTTTTCTGTCTGCGATTAACGGACGAGGCCGGACGGTGGCTCCTTTCCGGCCGACGTGGTCCGAAACATCTTCTCCAACATTTCGTCCATCTACTCCTTCCACAGTCAGTTCCTGCTGCCTGACCTGGAAGACTGCATCGGACACTGGTGGGTCCTGATCCTGTGACAAAAAACCGGAATCCGGTTTTTAAAATGTTTGTCTATCTGGCTTCGCTGTTTGATCTGGTGGCAAGAGTATCTTGAAGTGAGCAGAACATGGGCAGTTCCTTCTGGGTTTTCGCGATTCGTGGTAGGGGTGTAGGTCAACGGGTACTTTATAATTTCATTTTCAGGTTCCTGATGAATTTATGGGGTCACCGGTCACCATAAGATTGAAGTTGTATTTTGTTTTTCTCCCCCATCGAGGCATGAGCGTCCAGGTTTGGGCAACGTCCTCCTGCAGCACGCTCCCTTCCTGAGGATGTACGCCGATTACGTCAGGAACTTCGACCAGGCCATGGAGTTGGTGAGACTCTGGACCGAGCGCTCATCGGCTTTCCGCAATATCATCCAGGACATCCAGGTAGGAATATCAAATCAGTTCTTCGCTGACAGATACAAGAACATTCAAGAGCTCTTATTTTTCTCCATATAGAGTCAGGAAGTGTGCGTCAATCTCACTCTGCAGCATCACATGTTGGAACCGGTCCAGAGAATCCCTCGCTATGAGATGTTGCTCAGGGATTACGTCAAAACTGTACCCTCGAGTAACCCGGACTATGAGTTTGCTCAGCGTGAGTGTCCTCACTCTGCGTCATCTGACTTGATATTCAGCAAATATCACGTTGAACCAGTTTGGACCTTCTTTATCTCCCTTTCTGCACAGAATCCCTGCAGACAATTTCCATGGCTGCCAACCACTCAAACAGCGCCGTCCATCAAGCTGTCAGTCGCCTTGGGCTTCATCTTCATCTTCCGATGCTCAATTTTTTTTAACGATTTTTGGTCTCTCGTAGGAGAGCATCAAAAGGTTGCTGGAGATCTACGAGATGGTCGGCGAGGAGGAAGTGGTGAACCCCACCAACGAGTTCCTCAGGGAGGGGCGTTTGCTCAAGCTCGCCGCGAGGAACATGTCTGCCATGGAGCGCCACCTCTTTCTGGTACAACTATGCATTTTTTTTGTATATAATTTATGATAACCCTCATGGCCAAATTCAATTTACAAACTATTTGCCTTATTTTTTTTTTGTACAGTTTAACAACTTCCTGCTGTGCTGCACGCCAAGTTCAGCCTGGCAGGCCAGCGCTTTACAGGTGCGCTGCCGTATCGGAATGGACGGCATGCAGGTGCAGCGAACCACCAATGAGGACCACCCGTACACCTTCCAGGTGTCGGGGAAGGAGAAAACCCTGGAGCTTCAGACCAGGTATTTTTTAGCGTCCTTTTTTTTAGATTACCCTATTGGCCCGAATATAAGACAGTGTTTTTTGCATTGAAATAAGACTGAAAAAGTGGGGGTCGTCTTATATTCGGGGTCTAAACGTTATACCCATTCATGACACTAGATGGCGCCAGATATCATTGACACAAATGCTGAACTTGACTCCCTAGGCCAAAGCAAACCCTTGTCACGAAGAATAAAAATAAAAATAGCGATTCTGATTACTTGTACGTAAGATCAGACGCCAACATATTGATTTTGATTTTTTTCTAGCTCTGAACAGAACCGAGATGAGTGGATAAAGGTAACGGCATCCCTTTTGTTGACTTAATGACGTTTCAATCAAGGCACCGCTGCGTTTGTTACAATAAGTGTCATGTTACCTGGTGTGGGAAAATATGGACTTCACGTTCGTTCTCCAGGTGATCCGGGACGCCATGGACGTGTTCCAGAAGAAAAACGAAACGTTCAAGTTGGCATCGAAGGAGCTAAACGTGGAGGAGCCGGTAAGTGGCGAGACTACCTGCAATACGGCCGGGCGGCATCCGGGCTGAGGCTCTCGTTTTCCCCGAGGCGGAGGAGCTGGGACGGCGCGCCCCTCGCTGGATCCGCGACAACGAGGTGACCCTGTGCATGAAGTGCCGGGAGCCCTTCAACCCGCTGACCAGACGCCGACATCACTGCCGGGCCTGCGGCTGCGTGGTGTGCTGGAAGTGCTCCGACAACAAGGCGGCGCTGGCGTATGACGGCAACAAGATGAACAAGGTGTGCAAATCCTGCTACTCCATCTTGAGGGCGCAGAGAGGAAGGCGGGCCGAGAGCACCAAGAGGCTAACAGCTGAGGTGAGTGGGTGGGGCCAAGGGGCCGACGAGGTCATTCTTGAAAAAAAAAGTTGATTGTTATTCAGCTTTTCATTCACGCTGTAACATGCTAACATGATAAGCTGTCCACTGTAATGGCCGCTGTGCCTGAAAGGGTTAAAAAAAAAAAAAAAAAAATCATGCTCCTTTTTTAAATGTTAGCATTTCAAATGAATTTATTCTAAATAAAATGTATTAGGTACATTTTCAAAAAAAGTCCACCGTCCGTGCACGTGAAAAAATGGATTTCAAACAACCAACCGAGTTTTATCGACGATTTAATGACAGTAAAAAAAAAAAGCATTAAGTAAATTCTATTTTTGTCATTAAAGAATTTAATTAACCAAAACACATTTTTAAAATTTATTTTAGCAATAAGTAATTTGTATGTGAAGTCAATTTAATAAGCAATTTATCAAGACAATATATTAGTTTCTGTAAAATTAGTTTTTCCTTTCAATTTAATTCAAATAGATTTTACGAAACTTTTAATGCTATGCAAATAAGATATTTACAATGAGCAACTGTGCATAACCAGCCTACTGTGCTCATAAAAATGCAAAAATTTTCATTTTGTATTCGTATTAATTATAATTCTTTTTTGCATTTGATTATAAACGGCTAATTTTAGAAAAAACTGACATATGCACAATATAAGACAGGACTCTTAATAACGTAAAAGATCAGTAGACCTGATTAAAGGGCCAAACTTTGCCCATCCCTGATTTAAATCCACAGTGTGAGTCCAAATGTAGTTTTTTTTCTTTTGTTTTTATTTTCCCCCTCAGGAAAATAAATCAGCGTCCTGCATGATGAGCGGCTTCTTGCAATACAGCGACAATCCCAAAACGTGGCAGCGGGTGTTTGCCGTCATCAACAAAACGCAACCGCTGGTCCTCTCTTTATATGCAGCTGAACAGGTAAGATAGAAAAATTTTTTTTTCCCTTACATACAAAATGATGACTTACCTTTTTATACTTTTTTTTTCTTCCCCCTCTCCACTCAGGATACAAAGCCTCTCTCCTGTATTTCTCTGCTGGGCTGCATAACGGAAGATCCGCCTCAGGAGCTCCATGGACAATCCTGCTTCAATTTAAGACAATCCAAAAGCTGCCACAAGTTCGCCTGCGAAAACGCGGACGTCAAACGAGCCTGGTTGGCCGCTCTCGGGGCGGCCGCGACGGGTTCCGACGACTGCGCCAGCGAATCCAGCGGGGAAGAATTTATTATAGTTTAGGAACAGGCAACTCACAGGCTATTTCCTCACAGGCTGTGGGCCACTTTTTATTTCTGAAATGGTTGACAGTAAAATAAATAAATAGTTTTAACATGAATCGGAGTGTCCCCTTCTGCTAAGAGGTTTGCTTGAGCCCTGTACGATTCGGTCGGGGAGGCTTTACTGGATTGGAATGACCTTTTTAGAAAACACATTCATTTGATCCGGTGTTCGATAGTTATAGCCGCAGGGAAACTACAGTGGTGCCTTGACTTTAGAATGCTCTAACTTGACGTTTTGTTTTGTAAGCAAGAAGAAAAAAAAAAGTGAAAATATGGCTAACTGTTGGGTTTATGGCCACTCAGCTGATATTAGCTGTAAAACTAAACCAAAACACAATTCAGTGTTTCAAAGTGAAACTATACCGGTCACTCATCTTTTAAATCAAATAAAGGAATTTTATTCAAAACGTTTTTTTGGTTCAAGCGCTACGCAGAGTAACCTTGGTCTTTGCTAAAGGTCTGCTAGCTTAATGATAATGCGCATCATAGGAAATATGTAGGGGGGCTAATAAGATAAGATAACTTTATTTGTCCCACATTGGTGAAATTTGCAGTCTACAGCAGCAAAATTGGGGGGGGGGGGGGGTTATGAAATTAGGCATCAATATTGAAGTCGATTTAAATCTTTAAGAAAAAAGCTAGCATGGTAGCATACTGGCCCAAGTCATTTGTAACTTTATGACCTTGCTAAAATTTCAATTTTTTTGTTGATTTCCATTCACGTCAATGGGGCAAGATGATTTAAGATATGAGTGACGCTAAACAAATGACATTCGTAAGTCAAGGTGCCATGACAGCTAGCAGAAAACGACTTCGCTTCCTCCCCAAAGGCCTGCGTTCGTCTTGATTAGTGTTCAAACCCCAACTGGACGTTGGACGCGGAGGCTCAGCTGGCAGCGTGCAAAATAAATCCCGCGTCGATGCCACTTTTAGCCCGATTGAAAAGATTTCAATTTGGTCTCGGCTATGGCTAAGAAGAAAAAAAAAACAAATGCATCCTTCAACGACAGTGTTCACATTTTACAAATGAAATGTTGATTTGTACATAAATGCTTCAACCAGGCCTGCAGGAGGCCCACACGGGAAAGACAAAACAATATTTACAGAACGTCAGGGCTGTGTTCACCGGTCATGCAACACAGTATCCAGATTAGAGTGGGCGTGGGGGGGTTGCTCGACCCACTGGCAGTAGTGGAAGATTCTAAAAAATAAATAAAATAAATGAGGAAGCGGCTATTTGCGGCCGAGAAACCATCCCGAAGGCGGAATCGGCGTCTCAGCTGCAGCAAAGCTGGTCGGACAGCAGCAGCGCGTCAAAACCGTAGATCTCCAGCAGGTGGAGCAGGAAGAGCCGGTCGCCGTGCGGGTCCAGTCCCATGGCCCTCACGCTCTCCGTGGTCAGCGTCGGGTCAGGACTGGCGGCCACCTCGTTCAGGGTTTGGAAAATCCGGTTGTTCTGCTCCAGGAAAAACCTGAAGTCAAAATATACGTTGGAGTATGTGCACGCTTTTCGGATTAAAAAAATGTATACATGAACCCTTTTCGGTGACAGCGGTCACGACAGTGGATAGCTGGTCATGTTATCCGGTTACTCAATGACAAAATGACATTTCCATCCGTCCGCTTCAACAATCAAACGTTTGACCGACCCCTTTTTTTTTTCCCAATTCGTGTGACCTTACAGAATAAAGAGATCCTCTTCACTGGACACGCAGTCGCCATTCTCCTCCTGAGAGTACAGCAGCATTTTCCTGCGACAGTGCCAATCATACAACCGGGATCCAGTATGACTGATATTTTATTTTATTTTGTTACATGACGCACCTTTGCTCAGTGAGCTTGCGATACTTCTCCCGGTCGGCGGTGCTGATGCGGAGCAGTGGCTTGAGACCCTCCCTGTAAGTCTTGACGTTCTGATTGTCCACGTAGACGTCGTAGAGATCCCGCTTCTCCTCGAAGATCTTTTCGGTCGTACCTGCACGTAGTCACCATGAGGGTGTGCAAAATTAGGATTTTTTTTAATGGAGAGAGGGTTCATAATCAATGACAATACAGGTGGACTCATGTAATTCGTGGGTGATAGGGCTGGGCTCGCCAATCGCGAAAATCCGTATATGATGACGGCCACTAAAATGCGATTTGGGGAGGGGGGGGGGCATGTTTCAACACCCCAAAATTCTTCAACTTATGACATGTGTTTTCCAGGAAAAAACGACGAGCAGTTGGGGGGGGGAGGGGGGTTCAGTAGTCCCCCCTGCCCAATAAAAGAACTGAATAAATGTGAATTTTTAAAAAAAATAGTCCTTGTGTTTTGCATGTTATTTATAGAAAATGTTATTCTAATATAGTAAATGTAGCAATTAAAGGTGGATAATTTGAATAATTTTTTTTGTTTTTTTAATGGTTTCAAATATATTAATTCATCCATCTGACCTGATTAATTATACTTTAACTACTTAACTACAAATAATAAAATAAATGTCTCAAATGTATTTATATAAATAGGCTTATTTTCGAATTTATTTTACAGTATTTTTTTTTCAATTTACCAAACATCTAATTTAAATAAAAATGAAGATATAATGTATATGTGCGTTTTTTTGTTATTGAGTGTAAACATATATCATGCTGAATGCACAGACATAATTGCATCATCACAAAATAATAAAACTGCATAAATATTTTGAGTTAGCATTTTATTTTTTTCACTTCATTATTTACAGTAAAAATATTGACCAATTACTAAACATTCAATATAGAGTATTTATTTAAAAATACAATTTTATTGTAAAATTGTATTTATTTAAATATTCATTTAGAATGAATATATTAACAAATCATTCCATCTACAATGGTTTATTTTACTGTTTTTTTTAATGGTTTTGTTGTTGTTTTACAATAGAGTAACCAGTCGACATAATTTTTTCAAATCAGCTTCATTAACCAATTTTACGACCCAACTTAAAATAAAGAGGCTAAATTAATGCACCTAGATTGTAAAGTGTCCTTGGGTGTCTTGAAAGGCGCTTATAAATAAAATGTATTACAGTGATCCCTCGCTATTTCGCGGTTCGTTTATCGAAAAAAGAATTTTTGGGGGGGGTTTTTTAAGTCCGCAAACGGTCCGCCAGAAGCTCGCAGTTGTTTTGCAGCTTCTGGCGGACCGTTTTCGAACATTTTGCGGACTTAAAAAAAAAAATTTTTTTTTTTTACCTGTATATGTTAATTGGTCGCTACTTCACGGATTTTCGTTTATCGCGGGTGGTTTGGGTCCCCATTAACCGTGATAAATGAGGGATTACTGTATTATTATTGTAACTTCGCATGACTTTCTTCAATGTGCCCATCAACTGGATGCTAGCGTGACGTTAGCCGGGTCTCACTCACACGCCACGTAGGAGAGCTCGTTCTCCAGCGCGCTAATGTCGGCCACGTTGACGTAGAAGAAAGGCCTGAACTCGGGCACGGCCACGCCCACTCCCGGGATGGAAATGTTTGCCAGGCAACAGCAGCAGTACACTAAGATGTGGGGGGGGGGGGGGGGACAAGAGCGATAAAACACACGCCAAGTGTCGGTTTTTAGCTGTAAAGATCCAGCTGTTTTTCCGCACCTCGGTAGCAGACCACGCCCACGGGCGGCGGAGAGAAAATGAGGATTCGCCGCCGCAGCAGCGCCAGCTTCCACAGCACCATGATCTGCTCGCCGAAGAAGCGGATGAACTGGGACATGCAGCCTGCCGGGTGGGTGATCTGGCAACAACCTCTTTAAAATAAGACAAGGGGTGGGGGGAAGCAGATCTGGGGGTTGTGGTGGGTTTTTAACCTTCATTTCCGGGTGCATGCTGTGGTTGATGGCGACCCCCCAGGCACTGATAGGGCAAATTGAAACGACGTCATCGCCGCTAGGGAGCAGCAGTGCCCTCTTGTCCTCGTAGAAGGCCTCCAAAGGAGAGTAGTGGCCCGGGGATTGAAGCTGGAGCCTGGCTCCGGAGCAAAAGAAAAAAAAAAAGCACAGTCAGCGGAAAAACAATGACATCCTTGCTGCAGTGAAACATGAACAGGTTTTAGATTTGTGAACCGGAGGGCATCTTGATTGAGCAATAATCGGACAGAGTTTTGTATATGCGTTGATCAGGAGTGTTCATTTTTCACAGAGGATAAAGAATATATGACTGTGTACGAGTCGTTCGTCCTTTCACCATTTAAAAAGCACGGTAATATAAAATGCTATTTAGCGTTAGCATGAAGTTCACGGACTCAAAGTCTAAATTAAAGTGCAACTATAATTTCGGTCTTGCGAGACAAGAAACTTCAACTGGGAGTGAAAAAGAAGCAAAACTAACAAAAAGATTTCACCAGATGGCGCCAAAGTACTTGTTTTGGCAGAGGATAAAGAATATATGACTGTGTACTAGTCGATCGTCCTTTCACCATTTAAAAAGCACGGTAATATAAAATGCTACTTAGTGTTAGCGTGAAGGTCGCGGACTCAAAGTTTATGTGCATTTTTTATTTTTTCCATACACGAAGTGTAACTATAATTTCGGTCTTGCTAGACAAGAAACTTCAACTGGGAGTGAAAAAGAAGCAAAACTAACAAAAAGATTCCACCAGATGGCGCCAAAGTACTTTACTTGTTTTGGCAGAGGATAAAGAATATATGACTGTACTAGTCGATCGTCCTTTCACCATTTAAAAAGCACAGTAATCTAAGATGCTATTTAGCATTAGCATGAAGGTCACGGACTCAAAGTCTATGTGCATTTTTGTTTTTTCCAAACACAAAGTGTAGCTAAAATTTCAAGAGGGAGTGAAAAAGAAGTCAAACTAACAAAAAGATTCCAACAGATGGCGCCAAAGTACTTTTCTTGTTTTGGCAGAGGATAAAGAATATATGACTGTGTAGTAGTCGATCGTCCTTTCACCATTTAAAAAGCACGGTAATAAAATATGCTATTTAGCGTTAGCATGAAGGTCACGGATTCAAAGTCTATGTGCATTTTTGTTTAGCAAAACTAACAAAAATATTGCACCAGATGGCGCCAAAGCACTTTTCTTGTTTTGGCTTGCGCATGGGATGAGAATCAGTGGCAGGTTTTGTTTGAAAGATGTTTGGATTTTTTGCCAGAAGAAAAAAAAAAACGGGAGGAAGGGTGGCTGAGAAAGCATCCACGAGTTGTCAACTATCTTGTGAGCAACAGGGCGCTCTTTGTGAAAAGAGCAGCAGAAGTGAATGAGTCACGCACGAGTGACTGGAGGTCAGATTTGAGGAATCGTCGTGAGGGAAAGTCGAGACGAATTCCAACCTCATCTTTAAAATGAAAAAGAAATCCAAACCCTAAAGGCGTGATTACCTGACTTGGTGCTCCAGGAAGCTCATGTAGCGGTAGAGCAAAGTGTAGGAAGGCGACAGGATGCCCACCGACTTCATCCTGGCGCCGCGCTCCGCCGTGCTCTCCACCGCCATGTTGGCGAAGCAGGCCAGGCCGAAGTAGGAGCCTTTCCGGAAGTAGCTGGGCATGCATGGTGTGTGTGTGTTGGGGGTTGGGGGAGAGAGGGGGGGTGGGGGGGAGATAAAGCCTGTGAATCATGGAAGCAATGGCAGGGCCAGATGGCTGAGCTGCTTTTCTTTCATTTATTTATTTATCTGTTGTTTTTTTTTGGGGGGGGGGGGGGTTGGCAACACATTCTGCTAAGAGGAAGCTAAGAGGAAGTATATTTCCACAAATTGCAAGTTGAATAATATATTCATGTTTGATGTCTTTTTCAATCTGTATTTATTCCATTCAAATGGAATTACCGTATTTTCCGCATACTATAAGGCGCACCCTAAAAGCATTAAATGTGTTTTATAATCCGATGCGTCTTGTATATGGATCAATATTCTGATTTCTTGGATGTAGTATTTTAAATGTTAAGCGAAGCGCTTCGTTACAGTTTCAGAAGTTGTTGAAAGCGCGATACAGTCAAACCTCGGTTTTCGTCCATAATCCGTTCCAGAAGGCTGTTCGAAAACTGAAATTGTTCGAAAACCGAAACCACGCTCTTTTTAAAATAAAAATGTTTACTGAACATGTCTGCTGACAATGGAAAGCAACACGAGGAAGCGTCACTTCCTCGGGTAAGGAAGGCGAGAGGAGTCAAATGGTGCATTCAAGTGCTCTCAGTTTGTTCGAGAACCGAAATTTGTTCATCATCCGAGGCATAAAAAAACTCAAAATTTTTGGTCGAAAACCGAATTGGACGAGAACCGAGACGTTCGAAAACCGAGGTTTGACTGTATAAATAAAGCTGTATTGTATTGTATACCCTTTAGCGTAGGCTCCATCTAGTGGATGCATAATGCAACCGCAGCCACTTTTGTAGCTTCTATTCTGTGCGGCTTATAATGCGGTGCGCCCTACATATGAAAACAGTTTTTAAAATCGGCCATTCATTGAAGGTACGCCTTATAATCCGAAGCGCCTTATAGTGCGGAAAATACGGTATACTAGCAGGAAGATGTAGCATGTCATATTGTTTGGAAAACCTGTAGTATTTTGTTTTAACTGCACGTAGGAATAAATTCTAAATGTACTTCTGGTGAAAGGAATATGCAACATTTCAACTTCTTTGTTTTGTGTTGAATAAAATAAAATATGCTAGCTTCATCAAATAAAATCCGATTTAACTTTCAGTGCATTTATTAATTTATTTTAGTTTTTCTTTTTGAATTATTTCTAAATGTAGCCACGTCAGCATCGCGGTCTGTTCATATGATATCATAAAATAAAACCCCGCCACATTTTCACAACCTACTTGGCTATTTTTAACCCTTCGAGGGACAACGGTTACTACAGTGGACAGCTTATCATGTTATAAGGTTGCGGGGTGAATGGAATTCTGCCAATCGAAAAGCTGCATCATTTTGATCGAATAAAAATCAGACAGCATGCCATATACATACAATAAAATATGAATGAAACTGTGACAAAATGTTGACAATTGTTGATCAAATATTGACATGCAAATCAGGAGCCACTTACATGAAGTCTGTGGTGACTCTGTGGGAGCCGCTGGCGATGGCTTTAAACTCCACTCCTTCCAGGTCCATATCCTTGGGTAGGCACCACTCAAGCATGTTTCCTACCACACACACACACACACACACACACACACAAATCATGTCAACGCAACACGGACATGCGCGTTCGATACCCTGAATGTTATATTTGTTTCCTTTCGCAGTTATTGTAATTAGATGAATCTCCAGCTGACGTAAATAAGTTGAGTAAAATGTTATTACAGTGAAGATGAGGCCTTATTACGCCCACTGCCCTCTGTCAAAAAAAAAAAAAAAAAAGTACAAGCGCCCCAGCCACCATAGTGTCCCATCTGCCTTCTACACAGAATCAGCCGTTTTATTTTTCATTCCTGTGGATCAGTGAGCCAACTTGGCTGCACTGATTCACAAAAAGCCAGAAAACAAAACAGACATCGTCACAGTTTGTAAGATTACGAATTATTTACTGATTTTGTCAATCCAAGGCCAGGTCATAAAACAGGGCCACACCTGTTTGAGACATGCAGACACCGATTTTTCTCCCCATGCATTCGCTGTGATTTGTTTTATAAGGAATGGTAAAAAACTATCAGATTGTTTTGATTGGTAATAATGAAAAGTGAACATAAATGTAGTTTTAACACAAATATGGGGTGAACCCAACGAGGTGTCTGGCCAAACGTCTTGCATATTTCATGTCGCACCTGTTCTCGTGTTGAACGTAACCACAAAAACCGACACGATTTGATCCTTTTCTTCCCACGTCACCATCCGATCTTCCAGCGGCACATCCCCGGGTCCTGAATCCGTGGGATGTTCCAGCGCGTCGGGGCGCCGTATTCCATCCGCGCCCGCCTGAGTGATGGAGGTTGCGGGCGGGGCGCCGCAGCCGTCTGGACCCCCCGGAGCGCCGCTCCACCCAAGCCCCGGCGCGGAGACAGCCGGCGGTCCGTGGCTGTCGGAGGGACTCGGTAGCCGGTCCCTGGAGTCGACACCGGCGGGCTTCTCCGCGGACGGGACCTCTTCCCAGTCCAGCAGAGGGGCTCGGTCCGACCGCTCCCCCATCCCGTCTGCGTCTCGCCGCGGATTGCAACCGACGTCTCAGGCGATAGGCGCCACCAGACGCATCCGTGGACGACGAAGGCTCAAACCCGCATGTTCGAGTTGCTCCAAAAGGCTTTCATTCTGTTGCAGAATTGCAGCTCACAGTGAGGAATGAATATTCATCCCAGGGAGAACATAAAATTTGATGCTGTTGAGAGAGGGGCAACTCCTTCCCTCCGGTTCGAGTTGCGTTCACAAGCAGACTGTTAAAATTCCCTTCCAAACTGTTCAGGTTAAATGCGACACAAAGGCATAACCTCATTCTAATTATTTTCAACTTTAAATTTAAATGACGCACAGAGCTACAACAGTTTGTCATGTTTTTTTTTTGCAGAAGATAAAGAATATATGCCAGAGTATTTTTTTAATTGTCTGTCTACGTGGGTTGCTTCACCATTCATTTTCAAATATCTGTTGCTTAAAGTGTGATTGCTACTTTCGTTAGTCTGCCGATGGAAATTTGATTGAGTTTTCGCATTAAGCTAGCAGATATTGAAATATATTTGACAGCATCATAATTCAAGGTAACACTGGGTGAGTCATTTTTGGGGACAGTGTTAACCATGTCCAAGAGGGACCGTGAACCGATTCTGGTTCTACTCCATTTGCACAGTTACAGGTCACATGTTTGGAAAAAGCCTCTTTTTTAGTGCCCCGCCCACATTCCTAAACCCACCTGAATTTTAGCTTAATATTTGACATGCTGAAGAAATATTATTTGGCAAACAAAAATTATTTAGCAAAACAAAATGTTTTATAATTTAGATCGATCAAGGTAGGCACATTTTGCCTAGATAAAGCGTTGCACGTGTGCGTAGTATATAAATCCAAAAGCAAAGAGGCGTCGAAAAATACATATTGTTTTAGGATTACTCGTTCATTTATGAACCTAAGGCAGTTTATTAAAATACAGTATTAAACATTTCGACGAGATGTGTAGTCCATCGTTTGATACAGATAAACATTGTAAAGATATCCTGCGTTAACAAATGCTTGCAGGCGGTTGTTTACGATTTGGCTTCTTGAACGTGCACCTATAAACATCCAACTTTTTCCGACCAGCGGCACTTTCGACGAAAACGTTTTGTTTTTTTTAATCTTTCTTTATTTTTTTTAAACTTCAAATCTTTTCGATGCTTTATATTTAAATAGTTACCACAAAGTAAAGTATCAATTTTATATACGTCATGATAGGTCACAAAGTGAAAACGCGGAAGGAAGTTTACGGCGAGGGTCGGTGACGTCATCCAATTACACGTCACCACACGGAAGCTTTCAGATCCAACCTGCGAGACGATTCCTTTGGCTCATCAAAAATGGGTGCGTATTCTGAAATACGACCAAATTCACATTTCTCGAATGATTTAACCTTTAAGCTGTTGGAGTTTTCGTAAAAACGCACGAAAGCGTGTGTTTTGTCCTGCTTGTCGACTTCTAAATCGCCCCCTAACTGTGATTTTGCTAAACTGGCTAAAGCTAAAGCCACGTTAGCTCATTGCAATATTTGTCTTTACGTGCAGCGGACAATTCAAATATCACCGATCTAACCATGTTATGCCGAAAACGGCACCCAAGTATTGCACACTTAGCGCAAAGTGACAGCTTGTGTTTTTTATTTAACATAACCGTACCTGGCTAGTGTTGATCAGGCAAACTGTGGCTAACTAGTCAAGCCGGCTGTATCAAAGCTTCCGGAATGTCAAACATTTAAACCAACATGTTATTATTGTCAAATAAAGTCTTCAGTTTCTCAGCTTTTGCATAAATTTAAATTCGCAGTTGTATGATTCGCATGGTTGCTGTTTGGAGAGGGGGTAAAAACACAGCAAAATGGGTGTGTACCTCCAGGTGGCTTCTTCTCCAGTCTCTTCTCGGGCCTGTTTGGAACCAGGGAAATGAGGATTCTCATCCTGGGTTTGGATGGTGCAGGGAAAACCACCATTTTGTACCGGCTGCAGGTTGGGGAGGTGGTCACCACAATCCCAAGTAAGTACCGACACTACATTAGGGAAAATCAACTAGTAATGTGCCACGAGAAGACATCCAATTTCACTTTATCTAAAAAAATTATCAATCACAGCTTTTTTTTAAATATATATACCTGGCACAGTGTGACTGCCAGAAGAATGGAATGCTCGCATAATATCGGAGGACACATTGCAAGCACCACATGATGGTCTGCACTTACGCCGCCTAGAGCAGACAAAAAAGCATCAGTGATGCAATAAATAAAATTAAGAGCTGACTAACAAGCAGAAATAAAGCTGCGTCTGCTTACCTTCAAGGCTGACCAGTTCCTTCCGCACCAAACCGGCTTACCGGGGAGAAAACTCCGGACTAGATTACGATCCGTCACCACACGCGTCTATTTTGACTTGACACCCTTTCCGTTGTCGCTCTCGTGCAGCAATCGGCTTTAACGTGGAGACCGTGACATACAAAAACCTCAAATTCCAGGTGTGGGATCTGGGAGGCCAGACGAGTATCCGGTAAGTATACCGCATTAATTTGTTATGTTTCCGGCTTCTTTTTAAATGTCCGCCCCCCTCTTGTCACAGGCCATACTGGCGGTGCTACTACTCCAACACGGACGCCGTCATCTACGTTGTCGACAGCAGCGACCGTGACCGAATGGGCATCTCCAAGTCTGAGCTTGTGGCTATGTTGGAGGCGAGTCTATACCACGGAGTCATCATAATCTCAAGCGGAATGCAGTTTTTCCTCGTGGTTATTTTTAATTTTTTATTTTTTTGGAATCTAGGAGGAGGAGCTGAAGAAGGCCATCCTTGTCGTGTTTGCAAACAAGCAAGACATGGAACAGGCGATGACACCGGCCGAGGTGGCCAACGCACTGGGCCTCCCCGCCCTCAAAGATCGCAAGTGGCAGATTTTCAAGACCTCGGCGACCAAAGGCACGGGATTGGATGAAGCTATGGAGTGGTACGTTATTTTTATTTTTTTTGAAACGATTAAAACAAATAAAGAAGAGACGAGTGTGTTTACAGCTGTGTTTCTCCGCAGGCTGGTGGATTCGCTGAAGAGTCGGCAGTAGAAGAGAGGGGAGAAAAAAAAGACGACCGCGACGATGACACGTGCCCCCCTTTTTTTTTTTTTTTTTTTTGTAAATATCCTTCTGTATGAAACCTTGTGACTGACCTCGCTTTCCCGCCCGTGTACTCCGGCCAAACCTGGGACTGAAAAGCAGAGGCCTCGTTTTTCTATCGTCTGCGTGAAAAGCATTGTTCAGGGCGCAGCGGTGGGGGTCAAAGGTTACACTTCCTACTTTCAAATCAAACAAAAGTTGGGTGCCTTTGGTCGGGATTCATTCACTCCCATCACCCCCCCTCGGAAGGGTCGATCGTGTCAAACGAGCAAGAAACGCAATGACACTCTGCTCGGAGGCACCGCATTCTTTACACACTACTGGACCACCGAGTGTTATTTAAATCTCTTTTTGTACATGAGTGAATTGATTTGCCTGTCGTCGCACCACCGCTTCATTTCTATTGTCGACAAAATTATTTCCCCTCCCCCCCCCTACCCATGGATTGCAGAGTACAGTTTGCTTCAAATTGAATGGTTGCATATTTATAACTGCTTGTACAGTGCAAATAATTCCCAGTAAAGACTTTTGGTGATTGTAACAATCGTGTGATACTTTTTATATGGATGATTTATAAAATGCTATACAAACCCAAAAAAAAAAAAAAAAAAGGCAGCGCTAGGAAACTCTTCACCCATTGACATGATTCCGCCTTATCTATTGACAAAATGAGTTCCTTGATTGACTCACTGCACCATGGCCAGGTCTTTGAGGGTCTGGCTACGGTGCTTCTTAGCTTTATATCCAGGCCGCAGGAACTCGATCTTGCGCTTTTTGGCCTCGATTTTATTGAGGTGCTTCTTGACTTTCTTCTGAGCGGCGATGTCGGGGTTGGTCACCGCCTGGCAAGACAAAAACCACGACGGTTAACGTGTTCAATTTAGTGACATGAAATTGTTCAATAGTTAAAATGTGTCACATTTGTGTTTGAAGGTGACATTCCCTGGAAATGCAACACCACATTTGAATGTCATTTCTTATTTTTATGAAAAGTAAAATAAAATCTCATTCCTGCAAGGGAAAAAAAAAAAAAATCTGGTGGCTTTACCTGCATGGCTCGTTGTCCGCTTGCGCGCAGCCCGCCTCACTGCGAACTGCCTCTGCACCGCCGAGAAAGCCAGCGAGAAAGTCTCCAGGCCCATCTGTTTCTTCATCAGCTCGATCAACTCCTGAGCCAGGTTCTTCATTGTCGGGTCTGATGACGATGACGTAAGTGAGCTTCAGGTAGGAATGAAAAAAAAAAACGGGTGGTTTACCTTGTTCTGCGTAGGTGCTCTCCAGTTCTCTGTAAAGCGGCCCGATGATGGTGGTCAAATAAGGGCCGAGTCGCTCCTTGCCGAGGTCCATTGCGATTGCTCCCAAGAATTTAAAAACGCAGGTTCTCTGGAAATAACAGATGGGAATGTTACAAAAACTCGGCATGGTAAAGTGTACCTTATTTTTGCTTTAAAAAAAAAAAAAAGTTACTACAGGATGCTAGGAAAGTTGATTTTATATTTCACAACAGCTGCAACAAAGCAAACATTTAGCATAAAATAACAAAACAACAGATTTTTCAATTTACAGACAAATCTCGGTTCTCGACCAATTCGGTTTTTAAACAAAAACTTCGAGTTTTTTATGCCTCGGATGACGAACAAATTTCGGTTCTCGAACAAACTGAGCACACTTGAATGCACCATTTGACTCCTCTCGCCTTCCTTACACGAGGAAGGTGACGCTTCCTCAGGTTGCTTTCTATTGTGAGCAGACGTGTTCAGTAAACATTTTTATTTTAAAAAGAGCGTAGTTTCGGTTTTCGAACAGCCTTCTGGAACGGATTATGGACGAAAACCGAGGTTTGACTGTAATGTCTGTAGAGGTTTCAAAATAGCTTGAGAACATTTTTTTTGACTTTTCAGTTGTCATTAAAAGTCTCACTTGTGGGAGCCGAGCGCCATTTTGTCTCTTCAAAGATTGGGTCTTTTTTATTATTTTTTTTCTACTCAACTTAGTGTGTGATACCGAAAGTGTGGTGCATTGAAACGGACTTCCGGATGCTTCTTTGGTACCTTCAGCGGAACTTTGGGATTATGTGCCGCCTCCCTTTTGGCCATCAGTGACAGCTTTTTGATCAGCCACAGAAGCGACGAAGGTTTGTCGTCCTTCACGTCGTCCACTTCACCCTTCTCCTCCTCCTTCTCCTCCTCCTCCTCTTCAGCCTCCATTTCCTCCTCAGGGGTGATGATGTTCGACTCGGGGGAGAGCTGGTAGATGACCTTGCCCACGAAGAGGAGATTTTTGATCACCTGCTCGCCAGATTCCGTGTCCAAGAATTTGGACTGCAGCTGATGGCACAAGACTAACGCCAGCTCTCTCATCTGCAGAAAAGAATGACGAGAGGATGTGAGAAGAGGATATTGCAACTCTGGGCGGAACTCGAATCAGACTCGACTTGACATTGACCTTTTTGTCCAGATTGCTCGTGATGAAAGCGGCGGCCACATTCGGGGGTGATTTCCCGCCTCCCTGCGCTCTCCACGCCGCAACCAGCTCCTCCGCCTGGTGGGCAGCGAAGAGCTGGCCGAAGAGCTGCGAGGCGGTCAGCCACACCCAGCAATGAGGGTGGCGCAAATGGCCTTCGATGTGGCCTAAAAAAAAACGACAGCGGATTTGAACTCATTCAGTACCAGCCAATTCGAGACCAAGGCTGAAAAGACGTTTCAAAACGTCTTTGGGAGAGGCTGTATCTATTTGAGCTTTATTAGCCTCCTATCAAAATCTTTTTCCATTTTCAAACATTTTTTTAGAAAGCTCCAGGGAGCCACTAGATGTCGCTAAAGAGCCGCATGCGGCTCTGGAGCCGCGTGTTGCCGACCCCCGGGTTCAAGTGATTGGCTTGGCGGCAGCCGCGAAGTGGGCGCCTTACCCCAAATATGGGCGAGGGTGTCACGAGGTTTGCTGAGCTCCAGGAAGCCGCAATGTTTGATCAATTTGGTGACAAGAGTGAGGTAAGTGAACAGGAGCCTGTCCACTGCCCGCTCCTCCTCCTCCTCCTCAATCTGAAACGACATGAAAAGTCATACAAACGGGCTTCCGTTTGACCCCTCTTGACATTGAGGGGTCACATTTTGACCCCGCGTCTCCATTTTAAGGTCGTACGTCTTCGTAGTTGTCGGGGTTGAGCTCCTTCGCCAGCAGCGGCAGCAGGCCGTCGAGGCGTTTGGCAAAGTTCTCCTCCTCCACCTCCACGAACAACCCGCAGAGCTGAGCGCCCAGACGCCTCAGGCTCACCTGCGCACCACAGCGGCCTTAACGACGCGCTCAAATATGACAAAGCGCCATGAGATCAAAAGTCAAGCTCACGTGCCTTCTCTTCATTCAGCCAACCGCTGACGAGCGAGAACAAAGAATTCTGCTGGTTGACGTCCACCTTGGCCAGGAGGTCTTTGATGGCCATGGCGGCCATTTTCCTGCAGCGCGCCGAGTCGTCGTTGACCACCGCCAGGGCCAGCGGTGCGAAGAAGAGGTTGCTGTACCTCAGCAGTAAAGTCTTAAGAGAATCAAATCCGGCATGGCGAAGCGTTAACACAACCTATCAAGATTATTTCGGATTAAAAGGAAAAAGTACCTGAGGGAACGTCTGGAAGATGTAAGCTAGCATCTCCAGCGCAGCCTCCCTGCCCGTGTCGTGTTCATACGCCAGCTGGGCCACAATGAAGTCCAAGTGGTCCTGCAGTTTCTTCCCCAGTGGGTAGTCCAGCAAGTACTTTAAATAGATCTGTCTGCAGTGCACTCGGATCATGGAGTTACTTCCGTTGACCGACAGCTTGGCTACTTTCCTCATCAGCGGCTGCATCTCGGGCACGATGAGCTTCCGCGACAGGATCGCCTGAGACAAGTCGGTGAAATTTTAAATCAAGGCGTTCATTTATCTCAACATTCACGTTTTTTTTGTACTTCAATGTTTGCCGATGATGACGCCAACTATGTTGAAGTGAGTTGAATTTTTCATTGAGGCCAAAAGTAGTGCTTTGACACGGACTACGGGCGCCTGTAACCCTTGAAGGGGGCATCAAGAGCGCACAAATTTTCACTTTTCACACAAACCTTCAGGAGGCCGAAGGCAGTCGCCCGTCGAGACTGGTCATAGATGTCCTCCTCGGCGTATCCCAGCAGGACCTGCAGTTGGAGCTCGGAGATCCGGCTGTCCTTCACATTTTTCACCAGTATGGTGATGGTCTGAAAGAGACAACAAGTATGGCGAAAACGGCACAAAATGCGACGAGTCGTTAAAATTGCCGACCTTGAAGCAATTCTGGACCAGGACGTAGTTCTCCCCGCGGGCGGCTCCGGCCTTGGAGTAGTCTTTAAGCAGGACAAAGAGCTCCTTGGTCAGCTGATCGACATTCTCCGCCACGGCAGGCAGAGGGAACTTCAGCACCCACGTGAAGGCCACCAGAGCCTCCGTGATCACCTGATTAGAGGGCGAAAAAAAAAAAAAAAAGGAATTCGGGAAGTTATTCGATTCTTGAAGCTACATTGGGTCAAAATGTGAGCCGCTCGAACCTTGACGTGCATGGAGGTGAGGCATTCAAGCAGCATCGCCACGAAAGGGTCCAACATCTCGAGGGCCGACTCCATGGATGACGTCACTTTGGCTTTCTTCAGACTCAAATGCAGCAGCTGGAGAACAGGAGTGAGTGATTATGAAGACGACCAAAAGAGGCGGACTATGAGACGGTATGAGTTTTGGTCGTGTCAGCACCGTTTCCCAAACTTTGAGCAAGGCACACATTTCATATATTAAGAAAAAAATATATACAGTCAAACCTCGGTTTTCGAATGTCTGTTCTTGACCAAATCGGTTTTCAACCAAAAATTTAAGTTTTTTGTGCCTCGGATGTCGACCGAATTTCGGTTTGCGGACAAACTGAGCGCACTTGAATGCGTCATTTGACTCCTCTCGCCTTCCTTACACGAGGAAGTGACGCTTCCTCGTGTAGCATTCCATTGTTCAATAAAGATTATTATTTTATTATTTTTTTTAAAGAGCGTGGTTACAGTTTTTGAACAGCCTTCTGGAACGGATTATGGCCAAAAAACGAGGTATGACTGCATATCTCATGTCAGACCTCCAATAAAAATACAGCGATATCGGAAGTAGAATGGGCACCCTGAACCGGTTGCCAGCCAATCGCAGGGCACACAAAAACGAACAACCATCCGCGCTCACACTCGCACCTAGGGATAATTTTTGACTGTTCAATCAGCCTGCCATGCATGTTTTTGAAATGTGGGAGGAAACCGGACTACCCGGAGAAAACACACGCAGGCCCGAGGAGAACATGCAAACTCCACACAGGAAGGCCGGAGCGGGGATTGAACCCACGACCTCTGCACTGTGAGGTCGACGCGCTAACCACTGGACCACTGCGCCGCACACTTGAATTTCATTGAACATTTTTCTGCCTGGCACGATATGTCACTGGCAAAAAAAATTATCCCGACAGCGGTTACTACAGTGGACATCTTACGTGATCAGGTTCCAGGGTGCATGAAAGGCTTTAGTAAAATTGGATCATTTTGTTCTGTGCTCGCTCCTTTACCTTCAGACCCGCATCCACCAGGATGTGCATGTTGGTCCGGCGGCTGACGGGAGCTTTCGCACCGCCCCTCTTTGGCGTGGGTGGCAGGAGTAGGCAGCTAGGAGGGGCCAGTCGGGGGTCAGGTGGAGGCTTTGCTGAAGCTTTCTCCCTAAAAAAAACCCCCCAAAAAACACATCATGAAATAAAATTGAGAAAAAAATCAATCAAAATGCAGACGAGTCACTCCCTGTCATTCGTACTTGTCTTTCTGAGTGAGCAGAGGTAAGCTCTGGCTGATAAGACCGTGGCTCAGCAGGAGGATGTCAGAGGAGCCCATGCCCGTATTTTCCAGCAGACCCAGAACCAGGCGCCGCAGAATGGCCGCCACGCGGTTACACACCTTCAGACTCTTGGAGTTCTCCAGAATCTGCAATGACAGATTGAATAAACAAACCCGCGCAGTGAAAAGAGCAAAAATCCAACCGGACTCCGCCCACCTCCTTCAACGGCAGAACGAGCATGGTGATGCTCTCCTTGCTGCAAAACTGGGCCAGAATCTGGTAGGAGTCCATGCTCTTGCTATGCCGCGCCTCCATCAGTTTCGAGACGATGCCCTTCACGTCTTTCTCCTCGGCGACGACGCCAAACAGCTCGTTGTTGAAGATCTGAGCGGTGCAAGGAAAAGCCAATGAATAAAAACACAACGCGATCATGCGCAAGTACGAAAAAACGAGACTTCTTACGTTGATGAGCATGCTCATGCATGGGTCGAGGTCACCGCTTTTCAGAGTTGGGCTGAGGGCCGAGAGCAGCTGGTAGACTGTAAATGTCAGAACGTGGACCTGGGAGACAAATGCACACAGAGAAGATGAGATGATGGAGTTGCTGCTCTCGTTTGCGTGGAGTCCAGGGGTGGACATTTTTTTTTTTTTTTTACGCTCGTGTTCGATTTATATCACGGATGGCTCATTTCTAAATTATATTTAAAAAGCGCATCAGGTTATGACACTCATTTTTTGTGTGTGTAATTTTGACCAATTAAAAAAATAAAAATCAGAAAAAAGCCACCTGTTGCTGAACCCTAAATTCATAAATATTACATCACATATTATATTATATTAGTAGTGCATCATATTATTAATATTATTAAGAAAACCTAATGCGCCAGAGAAAAAAAAGTGCCCAAAAAAGTGTCGGCCAGTGTCATAATTTAATCAGTTATTGTTTCATGTTTATTTTGCTAAAATGCGTATTGAATTATTCGCAATAAATATATTAAAAAAATATACAGTCAAACCTCGGTTTTAGACCCAAAATTTCAAGTTTTTTATTACCTCGGATGACGAACAAATTTCGGTTCTCGAACAAACTGAGCGCACTTGAATGCACCATTTGACTCCTCTCGCCTTCCTTACACGAGAAAGTGACGCTTCCTCGGGTAGACGAGGAAGTGACGCTTCCTCGTGTTGCTTTCCATTGTGAGCAGACGTGTTCAGTAAACATTTTTATTTTAAAAAGAGCGTGGTTTCGGTTTTCGAACAATTTCGGCTTTCGAACAGCCTTCTGGAACGGATTATGGACGAAAACCGAGGTTTGACTGTATACCGAAAGAAAATCAACTGCAGTGGAGGGACTGATGCCTCCCACAAGTCGCAAAAATCAGCAAGTAACGACACCCCCAAAATGGTTGAGAATTGCCCGCAGATCCCACAAGATGGTGGCAAACCAGCACATGAAGCTCCTAAACTAACCTCAACATAGTTCTATGACAGCAATATACCAGGAGCAAAATGTTGAAATGAGCAGCAGGAGACGCTGTACATCTTAACTAACCCCCCAAAAATGCAACAAATATTACAAGATCAGATAAAAGGACGTAACAAGCGTTGACATGAATTAGTTTAGACCTGGTAGCCTTTCACGAGGATACCCTGCATCTCTTTCAGCAGGTACCGCAGGTAGCGGCAGCCCAGCGTCTCGAGGATTTTCACCAGCGTTCCCCTGGCAACTTCGCGAACCTCCTGGAATCGGTTTCTCAGGACCACGCACACCTTGATCAGGATCCTGGACGACAAACAGAAGGAGACGCATTGACCCTTTCAGAAGAGGACACATTGAAGCAAAGAGCGCAAAAAAATAAAATAAACGGGGATACCCTGGCAGGTTGGCCTCCATGATGTGTGGAGGAAGAGTTTGCATGAGTTTGATCATGGCGAAGGCGATCGGGATGCGCGCCACTTCTTCTTCCTTCACTTCCTTGGACTTGACCGCCTTGTGCTCATCGTCACGTTTCACCTAGAGATTTGCAAATACACACTTTGCTGCCTTTTCCATATTTCCATTGATGGCGATTAAAAAAAACAAAAACAAAACAAAAAATCGTACTTTGGCGTTGAGACATTTTTGAAGGCGAGGCAACACGCTGCTCGTGACGCTCTGCTGGATGGTGCGGATGAGCGACTCCAGCTCCTGTTGACTCTGCGGCAGACCGCAGGAAACCGCCACGGGCGCGGGAGCCGGGGGTTTCTTGGCTTTAGCGGCGGTCGCTTTCTCGGAGGAAACTTGTCCTTCATCGGGCGTTTCCGCGGCGACGGCTTGCAGAGAAGGTTTGCCGTCGATCTCCATGGCCTCCTCGTCGTCACTTGACTCTGATTGTTCGGCCGCGGCCTCTTTCTCGACATCCATCGCAGAACTTGTAGCTTCCCAAAAATAAAATAATAGTTTGAAAAACTGTTAAAGTGAACCCTTACTGTGAAACTCCACAACGAAACCTACATGGGTGAAAATACCCCCTAATGTGAAAAAAAAATGTGTGCATGAAAGCTCCCCCTGTTCCGTTATACGAAATCTTTTTCTCTGCTCTTGCCTCGTGACGAGATTCACTACAGCGAAAACAAGCCTTCCGCAAGTCTACTGCTTCGATCGGAAACAGCAACAGCAACCACCACACTGGTTTACATCGGCGCAGTAGTGCAGGAAGTATTTGAACGTTGCATTGCTAAAATGGCTACAAAACGGACCTTTGGATGTCAAGCAGCTAAGACAAGAGCTCTGACGCTGGAAGAGGGTGTAAAAGTGATCAAAATGAAAGACATTATCCAAGAAATTGAGACGTGTTGGGAAGCAAAAGAGTATAAATGACTTTTTAAAACCAACAGTCGACTGATTAATATAAAACAATTGTATGTTAATGTTAAATAATATCAAATAAGTGATATTTATGATAAGTGAAATAAGTGATATTTATAAGTGAAGTCATATTTATGCACATTATTGGAATAAAAATAAAGAGTACACATATACGTTGTGCGTGTGTGTTTATTTCTGAGATAACATTTGCGACAGTGAAAAACCCCCTGTTGTGAAAAATTTCTTGCTGCAAACATGATTTCGTTGTTGAGGAGTTTTACTGTATTTTTCATGGGGAATACTTCAAAAATCCCACTTAAAAATCCCACTTAAATGTATTATTTTTAAAAATTAAAGGAAAAAAAAACTTTTTTCAACACATTGTACCCCTTTTTAAAAGTTATCACCTTCTCTGGCTTTAGCGGCTTCCATCTCTCGGGCGAGAGTCTCATGGTCAAAGTGAAATGCCTCGAGGACTTTGACGAGCAAACTGGAGGTGACAGGACGACGACAAAATGAGAGGAGTTCAAACGATATATTTAAAATAAGAATTTGTTGAGCGGCCACCCACCTCACAGCCAGCTTCTGCTCGATCTGCGACGTCTGCAGGACGTGTACGAAATGCTTCAGGTAGTACAGGTACTTGGACCAGGTCAGCCGGCGACAAACGGCGGCCACAATGTCCACGCACGCCGTTGTCATGTTCTCGCGCTGCCGTGCACCACCAGGAAAAAATATTAACAGACAAAGTCAACTGCATTGTGAGCGTGACGACGCGAGCGTCACCTGTAGCATTTTCCCGTCCATCAGGGCCGTCAAAGCGTAAGGCATGATGTAATTCTGCAACGAACGTGGCGACAACACCACAGTGCCCTCCGTTAGCTGCTTGGCTAACTTCCTCAGGGCTCGACCGCGACGGTGGATCTAGAGGAAGACACACACACAAACGATAAGAATCTCAAGAGGGAAGCTGGATATAAAAGATTCCATACCTGAATGTGCTTCATGTGCTCGAAGAAGTCCGACTCGAGGTCGTTGTAGTCGGTGAGCTGCACCATGTCGCGGAATTCTTTCTTCGTGGGGAAGGTCTTCACCAGCCAGGCGAGTACGTTGGTGTATTCGTGCTGCACGCTCTAACATAGAGAAGACGGGAGACTTTTATTCAAATGTTCACTCCCCACGACAGATTTGAGGTCTTACAGTATCGAATATTTCAGGGCGTACGTATGAGAAAATCAAATGTAATCCTTATTGGTAATACCGTATTGGCCCGAATATAAGACGGTGTTTTTGGCATTGAAATAAGACTGAAAAAGTGGGGGTCGTCTTATATTCGGGGTCTAGACATTATACCCATTCACAACGCTAGATGGCACCAGATATCATTGAAGCGAATGCTGAACTTGACTCCCTGGGCCAAAGTGAACCCCTGTCACGAAGAATAAAAATAAAAATAGCGGTAGCATGAAGAAGAAAAATAGCGGTAAGAAAGAAAAGAGAAGAAAATAATAGAACAGATAAGAGAAAATGGAGAAACGTAGCGACAATCTGGAGAAAAGCCGAAGATCGGCCAGGTTGACCGGCAGCTGAGGAGAAGTTATGATGTCATTTACATTTCAAAAACCAGAAGCCATTCAGTTACAAATGTGATTGCACTTTAGTTTACATATTTGCTCAGATATTAAGATTTGAGTGAGGCAAAATAACACACTTTTTCTCTCAAATATAATCATTTGTTTCAGATGTACTGTAATGATGTTCTGTATAAAAATTAATGTGGTGTTCAAAAAATCTTTTTTCAAACTTGAGTCTTGAAAAAGAGGGGGTCGTCTTATAATCAGGGCCGTCTTATATTCGGGCCAATACGGTATTTAACGTTAAAAGGAGTATAAAACATTCAGTCGAGATTTATGTTGAGGTTGTTTTTTCCGGCACTAGGCAGCATTAGCGCTTCATGTTTTTAAACGTCTTTTCAGAATTGGTCTAGAATTAGCTGGTACTGAATGAGTTTAATGCTTTTTAGTGACGGAAATCTTGTATTTTGTTAACACAGCCAAATGACCGTTGCTTTTACTATTGCGCCTCCCTCCATTCATTTTCTAATAGTCTACTGTAGACATAATGCAGTATTGGAAACTTGATTACGAAATTCAAAACATTCAAAATGAAATTACCTCCGTCTTGCTCCGGAGCCCCTTATGTATGGCGTCCAAGATGGTGTGTTGGATGACGTCCCGGTAAACCTTCTCCGGTGCGCCGACCGCCGCCAGCTGGGCGATTATTGCGGACAGGCACAAGGTGGCGTTGTCGCCCAGCGACATGTCTCCGATCTGTAAAGACGAAGTCGAGTGTGACGATGGTCAAAGTTATCAAGCTTAGCGTTCGGCTTTTTCCAACAACAATGTCACCTCGTAAGTGTGGAAGCAGTTTTGCATGACGGTGCCGATGTAGTCAAGGTCAAGGGATTTCATCTCTCTTATCCGCCTGGTGGCGTCTTGGAAAGCTGTCAGGCGGACGTCAAAGTAAACCTCATCCAGGTGGCGACTGTCGAAGGCGTTGAGCTGGGGGAGGAGTGGTTACACACGTCAGGTATGAGAGAACTATGTTTTGATTGACATTGGGATATCCCAAGTGCTCAAAGCTACCTTCGTGGTCATGTCAGTGATGTATTTGAGCGAAGGATCCATGTCTGACAGCGTCTAAACGTAAAAGGAGAATACGACAGTGAATCAGAAACTTGAGCACCTGAAAAAAAAAACTCAGCACTCCAAGTACCACCACGAGGATGTACCTGAAAGACGCTGGTGAGAGCCTTCCTGGGCAGCCTGTTGTGAATGACGGAGAAGAGTTTGCTGAGCGGCTGCAGAAAAGCAGAGGGCTGCATGCACTGCTGCAGCAAGTTCTGTATGGTAGCCAGGATGTCCAGTTCTGTCTCCTGAAATAAAGGCAGTCCAAGTCATTCACCGGCTATTAACTCATTCAGTACCAGCCAATTCTGGACCAAGTCCGAAAAGACGGTTAAAAACGTCTTTGGGAGTGTATGAGTTAAAAAAAAAAAAAAAAACACTACCTCAGAGTTTTTGCCTTTCAATAGATAAGGCAGTAAAAGCCGAATCAGCGTTGAACTCTGCTCTTTGTCGCTAACAAACCGACTGATCCTGGGAGATTAATAAGAACAAAACAGACATAAATAAAGAATCAGACACTGTTTAAAAAAAAAACAAAAAAAAACACGAGTGATAAGGCGATAACTTGCTTGGACAGGATGTTGAGTTCCTTGGACACCTGTGGGCGGAATTTCTTCTTTTTCAGCCTATCGGTGTTTCGGACCACGCCGCTGAGGTAGTGCAGCACGGTGGTGATGTGAGGCAGTAAGAGCCTGGAGCCCTGCGTCAATGAGTCTGGAAAAAAAATATGTGCATGTTGAGATTTGTCCGACAGTTCTGTTAGTCGGAGAAAATCTCCTGCAAAACCAATAAATGTAGTGATTGGGCGCCATCTGGTGGAATCTTGGTCTTGTTCTGAAGTGGAATTCTTTGGCAGCTTTTCAGACATCCTGTTTGGTTGGCGGCCCTCGAACGCACCTCAAGTGCAGTCAAAATATTTGGCTAATTTGTTTGCCCATGTGTTGATTAGTGAATACAGACAATGATGTAACATAGACTCATGATTGTGGACATTTTAGATGCATGGCGTTTTATGACGGTCTTCTCCGTTTTTAATGCTTAGCTGGCATCTTTGCTCCTTGGCATCAATTAATCTATAGGTAGGTCTCGGTCAGTCGACAAGCCGTTAGGAAAACAGTTGAATGCTAAATTGGTCCGCTAACCTGCAGCAAGCGTGCCTCCGGCGGGCTGCGGGAACACGCTGCCGCCCACACTCAGCTCTGCCTCCGTCTCCGTGGCGACAAAGTCCTGCGTGGTTGCCAGGGTCTCGGCTACGTCCATGACGACGGCGATGGTGGCCGGGGAGATGTTCTTGGCGGACAGGAGGGCAAACACGTTCAGGAGAACGTCGCACTCCGGGTGGCCCGGCCGCTGCTTGGACAGAAGTGGGAAGTACCTGGAACATAATCGGGGGGGTGAAAAAGCCGATTTAGGAAAACTCTACGTGGATTTTATTGAATAAGAACAATGACGGAAATATGACATCGGAACCTGGCGTGTTTGCACCACACGTGGATGAGTTTCAGGAGCGGTGTGGGCGAGTATGGACTTTCAGTCGGGAGGCGACGAACCTGGGGAGGGGGAAAAAAAAAGTGAAATTGCGACTAAGCGCACTCATTTTGAAAGCAACGGGAGCAAAGTTACGTTTCCACCACTCACCTGAGGCCACACAACAGCCATGAAGACGCCATCCAGCTGATCGGTGCTGAAGCTGAAGCTGTCAAAGTTCTCGAAAAAGTCCTGGATTCTCAGGATGCCGAGACGCCGCAGGTTCTTCAGAGGATTGATGCAACCTGGCCGCAGCTACGGATGAAAAATGGAGATACAGTTACAGTCCTTCTGTAGGATGAGGTGAAGTAAAAAAACGATAAAAGAGACTAACATCTCATTTTCAATCAAGGAGATGGCCTACCTGTTCCCTGATCTCCAGCATGGCCGACACGGAGGCGGTGACGCACAGAAGAATCTGCAGCACTTTGGGCAGGTAGACTTCGATGAGGTGGCCCAGCTTCTGGATGACCACGTTGATGATGTTCAGGAGGCTGTGCTGGCGACCCAGCGGCAGCACGGCGCCAATATCCGTGCCGGCCGCCGCTCTCTCCACAGCGTCCCGACAGGAACCTGAAGAGACAAAAGGACCAAGTTTGTATTTCAGGTTATGGAACATGAGAAGTTTTTTGGCATCATTTTTTTTGTAAAATAAATGATGCATGTTAGTGAATGCTAACAATCCCAAGTGGACCACAAATAGTTTTACTTTCTCTCAATTAACATTAATAGTGTTTAAAAAAAACAAACAAACATTTTTTCCTAATAAGGTTAAGGTAAATGGAACCCTCCAGCTTCATGAATTTTTTAATACAGATTAATTCAATGTGAGTGAGGTAACCATTTTTTGGGGGGGACCGTTTTGAACTGAAATTTGGCTTTAATAGCTGGATGAAGACCGTTTCTGAAATGTCAAGCTCGGTCACCGTCGCTGTGATGGGAGACGGGCTCCAGCAGGAGATCGACGAACATGCCCAGCTCCACCTCCTGACATCCAGCCAGAAAACGCAGGATGATGGAGGAACGCGTCGAGGCGCTGGCCTTGCTCTGGAAGCGGCTGCTGCCTTTACTGCGCAGGCGGCCGAACAGGACCCTTTGCGACGAAAACAACACAAAAACCCAGAAACGTGAGCTACTGCAATGACAGTGCGGCACAAAACAGAAGAACAATTTTTTTTTTTTTAAAGATACCTCATGAGTAATGGAATGAGGCCAGCTCTGTGTGAAGCATCCACAACTCCCGTCTCCTCTGAGATGTTAAAATGGACGATTTCTTCTTTAAAATGCTTGTCATCTAACAGCTTCTCCAGATTCTCCCTGAAACAATACGTAACATTTACTAAAGGTAAAAAAAACAAAAAACACAAACACTTCATTTAGGCGAATGAACGATATAGCTAGCAGAATACACATTTTCGCTATCAGCGGCTATATCTCAACAGTCCCCGTGTCCAATACAAGAGAGTCACAAGTTGCTTACTTGTACGGGACTGCGTAGGGGTCTTTGTACGTATGAATACACTGGAGGGCCACTCGCTGGATTTGCTGGTCCTGGTGGCAGAGGAGCTGAGAAGACAAACACAGGAGGAAATTAGTAGTTATTAAAAACAAACAAACAAAAACAGATGAGAAATTTTTAGGATTACTTGGTTGTAGAGCTCTCTCAGGCTGCTCTCCATGTAAAGCGAGCGAGGGTTGGCGAATTTGGCAAAAACATTCAGGTGGGCGATTAGCTGTCTGGAGGGGGGGGGGAAAGTCACAAATTACATAAATATAATACACATTTAAGATAATCATACATCATATTTAACACCTTCTTTCTTTTTAGATTTATTAACGGAGAATCTACCCCCCCAAACAAAAAAACATTCAGTTGTCATCATTTTGTTAACAGGCTAAACGCTACATGCTTGCTAGCTGACCAAACGGAAATATCAATTAGGCATTAGCATAGTCACAGTTTGATAAATGATCAAGTATTTCAAGAAATGGTCATCATAGAAACCATTTTGTTCCAGTTTTGGTGACAAAATGATTGAAATAAAACTCCAAACCTCACCTCATACGCTTGTTTGTCGTATTTCTTTTCAACAGGCTAAATGTCGACTTGCTAACCGAACTGTGAGACTATACTCTTGTCAAAGTCATTGTTTTCCAAATATTTGATTTTATAAAGCTATTTTTTGGTAGAACGTTTTCTGGTGTCACTTAAAGGCAACCAAATGATTAAAAAAATTCAAATTGATTCGGCCTTTTCTCATTCGACTGTCTTCAGCATTAGCTTGCAGGTCAACTACTTGCAAGATAGCCACTGTATTTTTCCACTCTCGATGATCAAATAGAAATGTTTTAAGAGTGTATTTCTCATAAGACAACAAAAATAACTGAAGACAACAGAATACTGAAAATTCGCAATAATAAAAACAGTTATTACATTAAAAAGAGAATATAACAGTACTTTTTGTGTATTAAAAATAAGCAGGAATGCTAACTTTCAGCTACACATTTATCATTCATTATTTAGCTAGAAATCTTTTTAAATATACGTTTGAAATTTTAAATTAAATGCATAAATTGAATATAATTTAATGTTTTTTATTCTAAAATATATATATTTTTAAAAATAAAACAGCATTTTCAAAATAAAAGTTGGTTTAAATATTGAACGCTGTTGTAATTTCTGCACTTTCAGGATCGTTCAAATGTATCTGAATTCACACAGGCATCTGTTCAAAGTGCACCATTACTTTGAAGCCTCTCGCCGTGGCGGCGCTTTCTTCTGCCGTTTGTCCCTCTCCTCCTCTTCTGATTCCTCCTGCTCTTCCCCCTCCTCCTCAGTCATCGTGGACGCCTCGAGCGCAGTAGCTTTCTTTTTCCTCAGGTCCTGAGTCGGTGCCACCAGCATGTCAGCTGGGTAAAACTCGTTCCTGTTTCCGATTAGTCAGAAAGTGAGGATATTTGTGATCGGGTTGAATCAAGGGTTGGGTCTACTGAACACTCACCTGATGAACCTCAGCAGCAGGGGGCTGAGCTCCCGACTACGGGGCTCCACCCTGTCTGGAAACTGGGCCATGGCGCGCCACATCAGGCTGCGGAAGTTGGAGAAGTCCGTCCTCTCGTTGGGGTTTGAGCTCGACCTGAGCTGCTGGAGAAACAGCACCCCCAAGTCGCCACTTTCGATGACGTCGCAACCGGGCCCAGCCTGGACCTCCGTGTCTTCCATTTCATCATCGCTGTCATCATCACCACCCTCCTGAAGTTGTTCTTCTACAATACGGAGAAGGAGGAGAGGTGAACAACACTTGGTGACAGGAGCTTAAAGTACACCGCCAGAGTTGCGAAACCTACCAGCTAATACTGCCACCTTCTCGAGATGTTCATGATACACCACCCAGAAGTCTTTGTTGTCCATCCCCTTGGCGTGGCTCCTGCACAAAACAGAGACTCAATGTTGATTTTGCACAAATAGTGGACAGCGTGTTCACTCTTTTTAAAATAGACAGCGTCAGACGCCTACTTTTACATTTAAAAACTAGATACTAACCCAAGTAGCTCAATGACAGTATCCCACAGTGGCTTGAAGTTGACAAACAGCATAGCTAAGAGGTAACGCAGAGGGACCTGGAAAAGCAAAAAAAGTGAAGAGCAATGACAATTTCGGCTTGTATTTCTCAACTGGGAGAAAGCAAATGAAGATTAGCGTTTTAAAAGGTGAATTTTTTATACTCCAAACGCAGTGTGTGCGATATGTAAAGGAGTGTCGGCTTTTACTAAATCATGCGCTATATTTATCGTAATTTCATCGTAAAGGCGCAATTGGGACTTAGTTTGGGCTCAGTGCAGGGGTAAGCAAAAAATAAAATAAAATTATGTATGATGCTAATTATGTAGCGTAATTTTGTGGAGGCTTCATGTTTTGTTTTTTGTTTTTAAAACTTGGCCCGTTTAAAAAAAAAACAAAGGCCATCATCCCACGACGACGGTTTTCTCAGCAACAAAGTAAAATCAACTGATTTCGTCACTGTGCTTCAAATTTCCTGGGGGATTTTGATGATCTCATCCCGTACCTGCTGGAAGGTGCCGTGTGGCCCCTGGGGCAAGCTGCGCTGGACTAGGTCATGCCGCAGCTTGCGCAGGTACAGCAGTTTTTCCCGGTAGTCCTGCAGGGAGGCGGGCACCAGTTCCGCCTGCAGGCACATGGCGAACACCGGCTGCGCCTCCATGCTCTCATCAGGCTGGACGGAAGAAAAGCCGTTGGACGCGTTATCAACGGCGTCTATTGAGAATGAATTGAACTTAAAATGTGAGAGTTATACCTCATCTGGGGTAGGAAGCTTTGGCTCAAAGTGCGAAAGGATCCTCAGGGTCAGCAAACGCATCTAGAAAATAAGAAGTCATTATAGTAAAAGTATGTTCACATAATTACCGTATTTTCCGCACTATAAGGCGCACCCATGAGCATTGAATTTTCTAAAAAGCCGACAGTGCGCCCCAAAAATCCAATGCGCCTTATATATGGTGTTAGTTAGTCTCTTTATACAGTCAAACCTCGGTTTTCGAACGTCTCGTTTCTCGACCAATTCGGTTTTCGACCAAAGATTGAGTTTTTTATGCCTCGGATGACGAACAAATGTCGGTTCTCGAACAAACTGAGCGCATTTGAATGCACCATTTGACTCCTCTCGCCTTCCTTACACGCTTCCTCGGGTAGACGAGGGAGTGACGCTTCCTCGTGTTGCTTTCCATTGTGAGCAGACGTGTTCAGTAAACATATTTATTTTAAAAAGAGCGTGGTTTCGGTTTTCGAACAATTTCGGTTTTCAAACAGCCTTCTGGAACGGATTATGGACGAAAACCGAGGTTTGACTGTATTGTACTGTAATCCAATTAGCGTAGCTCCCTCTAGTGGATGCAGAGCGCAACCGCAGCCCTAATGTGGCTTCTATTTTATGCGCCTTATTCGGCCATTCATTGAAGGTGCGCCTTATAATCCGAAGTGCCTTATGATGCAAAAAATACGGTCCATGATGCACCAATGTAAGTCTTTAGATGCACCTTGGATATGTTAGAGGACACGTTGCTGTGCAGAATCTGGTAAACGTCTAAAAGTGCATCGTGAGATAGGTGCTCGGAAGCACCGCTCAAGGACAGGCGGGTGTAATAGAGGTCTCCGAAAAGCAGGGCTGACAGCTCTGTGGGGAACTTCCTAAAAAAAGGAAAACAACACAAAAGCCTCGTTATCGAAGGCCTACTCCTTAGTGTTGCATTATTTTGTCACATATACCATAGGATGGCGGTGACTTTGTCCACAGGGACCAAAGAGAGCGGCTCAGCCGAGCTGTCCAGAGTGAGGAGGCAGCTTAGGGCTTGTGTGGCGACAAACAAACCAGCTGGAGAGACGGAAATGTAAACAAAAATGCAGTAATTAAAAATCAAATATGAATTGTTGAATTGCAAGGGGGGTGGAAAATAATACCTTTTGACAGTTTCTCCATCTCAATTTCACACAGTAGGTGGTTTAAAAAGGCAGTGACTGCGGGGAAGACATTAGCTGGAACAAGAGGCCTACATAAGACAAAAAAAACAAACAAAAACACAACAATAAACATAGTATATTTGTCAAAAATAGCATAATTGTTTTTGTGAAAGCAACATGATACAAATGCAGATAAATAATTTTCGCCATTAACTTAAGTTTGTCAGGACAATTTTTTATTTTTTTAATTAATTTTAATTGGCCTTTTTTAATTAAAAAATGTAATTTTATTGTTGAATACTTAAAAAGGCAATTTATTTAGAATTATCTTTTCATGTTTTCATTAGAAACATTTTCCCCTTATTTTCATATGTGTCAAGAGAATGTATTTGTATTATGTGGCTGCGAAATTGGATGCAAGTTTAGGAAAAAAAATTCTTAAAACTCCGGAAAATATTGGGTAAGGAAATCCCAGATGGTGAAAAAAAACAAACAACAAAATTTGTTTTGAATAACATCATAGGCGTTTGCTTTTTCGATAACCGAAAAAAGAGGAGGGGGTTCGAAAAAATCTATTAAAATCGGATTTGTATGAACAAAAAAAAACTTTTTACGCCCCTGACGTGTTACCTGAGGTGAGGCAGCAGCACCAGTGCGCTCCAAGGTAGCGACAGATCTGCAATGGGCCCGTTTTGCTGCTCAGGTAATGCGATGAGTGACAGCACCAGCTCAGGCACTGCTCTCTGCTCTGGTTTCCCTTGGTGACTGAACAGGCTGACAAGAAAAACAACATTGAAGAAAAAAAAAATCAGTAAAGCTTCGTTAAATTGATACATAGAGGTACCTTGAGTTTATTGAGATACCAGGCGTTGCTTGGGTCGATTTTTTGCTTTCTGTTTTGAGCCGAAAATTGAACTGAGCAATTAAGATATTTTAATGTACTCAGGATGCCACAAGATGGCGCCAAAGCATTATTCCTTTTGACACGGCTTGAACGTGTACCTCACACAGAACAACTTAAAACTCCCAAGTCACCCGGTGGTCTGTCCCGTGAAGAGCAGCGGGTAGGTCTCAAACGCCATGGCGCCGTCCGTGGGCGGCGGCGCTTTGGCCAGGATCAAGTTGACCAGCACCTCGAGGGCACGGTGGCGGGACACGGGATCGCCGCAGGCAAACAAGCCGGCGGTGAAGCGCAGGAGGGTGGGGAGGAAGAGCTGGAGTCGGCAAGAGCGAGGGCGTTATTGCAAAAAAGCTAAAAAAAAAAAAAAGAATTAAAAAAAGACAATAATGCAAACTCACCTGCTCAAACTGATTCATGGGAAACATCTCCTTGGTGAACTCCAGGATGAGGTCTTCTCCCATTGAGCTGGCAAACACCTGCAGGATGAGGAGGAGCATTTGCGCAGTATCAGTGATACCCCAACTTAGCAACTTGAATTCGTTCCAAGACCAAACTCGATGCCCCGCCCACCCCTCCCCCACACACACACAAATCAATCGGGCATACCTTGTGGACTATCTCCTGGACGAGAGCATCGGGGAGTCCGACGTTCTCCCCGAGCAGCAGGGAGGAAAAGATTTGGAGGAGGAGCCGTGAACAGGGCGCGGAAAGCGTCGCGCTCTGCACGAGGCGCAACGCGGTCTACGAGACAAAAATGACACTTGGTGACAATTAGAACTTGAACCGGCTTCGAAGGAGATGACGACGGTGCTCCGCTTGTACCTGGCAGACGGCCTCCGGCTTTGTGATCTTCGCGCCGTCCTTGTGAGACACCAAGGTGTGGAGGACAAACAGCAGCCTTTCCAGCTGCTCGCCTGCGGGGCCAGCCTCCTCTCCCTTGGCCTCCAAAATACTAAAAACTTCGTCCACACCACCCTGTGATTTTGAGCATAGGTGACATAGGAAATCATTGACATGATTTATCATTAATTATTGTTTGGAACACCATTCAAGGTAATTGGAGCCATTTTGTGAGGTCCGAAGTGTGCACCAAACCGGTAGCTCTTCACAATCAATACCCAGAAAAAGTGTTCACCAGTCGGGCAATCACTCAATATGCCGACTGCCCGATTGGACATTTTCAAAGGATTGCTAAAAGCCGACAAAAGCAAACGTCCTTGGATGAGTTCTTTACAAAACGCCAGGCAAAAACCACTTCTGAGAGAGAACGTGAACTAAAGAGGGCCAAAAATGAGGAGGACGCAGTTAAAAGTTATATGACCATCATTTTTATTCTTTTTTTTTTTTACATTATGCACAACTCTCATTTATTGTGCAATAATCTAATTGTAACATGTATTTGTCACATCACTTGATGCATTTTTATGCTTTAGAAAACTATGTCTGAATTTTGGGGGGTCTTGGAACGGATTAGGGCATTTACATGGAAAACGTGTCTCAACTTACAAATTTTCTAGTTAAGAAATTTCCAACTCATTTTGTAAGTAGAGGTACCACTGTATCCAGACTGTCCGATTGGATTTGTGCCTTGAAGGGGGATGGCCAATTGAGTGATGGCAGGAGCTGGAGTCCGACAGTCTGCACGTGTCCCAAAAAGTCCGGCCACACAAACAAAAATGCATATTTCTTACCTGGAGGGACTCCCAAAAAACCAAGAGGTGCTCTTTGTCCACATGATTGGCTGCAGCCTGAGCTGTCTGATCCAACGCATCTCGCACCAGGTCCCACGGTAAAGGGGCTCCCTGGTTGGTTGCAGCTCCCATCTTCCGTAGCGCAGCAGCAAGTGCCTAGAGGAGCGGTTAAGACAAAAGTCAGGATGTAATGAGAAGCCTGGGGTCAAAAACTCAAACTGAAACCACCATTTTACATCATTTGACGACAAAAATGGTCTCTTACGGTTGCCGCACAGGAGTGAAACATGTGCCGGACACCTTTGCACATCTCAAACAACAGCTGGCCGGCGCCTTCTGCCTTGTCAGGACTCTGCTGCAGGTCGGAGAACACGAGAGACAGCAGGGCGTCCAGATCGGGAACCTACGGGATAGGACAACAATGAAGACTTGTACACTTGTATCAAACCATAAAAATGGATTCTAGGCCATTCAAGACCTACTTTTCTCATCAGAAATGCAAAACTCTCTGCGGCAAAGTTGCGGATGTGCTCCTTCTTGTGCTCCAGTAATTTGCTGTACAAGCTGACAGGAGGAAATATCGAAATTTCAATCCACCGATATGACCACAATCTTCATCCCATTTCACTGAAAAGACAACGGTAGTCTTCTTCACCTGTAGATGTTGTCCATGTCTTTCACCATGAGTCTCCACAAATACTTGTACAGGTAGGAGAGGCATGTAAAAACCCATTCCAGCACCTCCGTGTCTTTGGTGTCCAGCATTGCGGTGATCAGCGTGAAGAAGTCCGGGAAGTGAGGGTAGAAGTCGGTTTGCAGGTCTCGGGCCAACCGCACCACCAGACTGGGAATAATTTATCAGGCAGGTCAGGTTTAGCCAAACAAAATCTGCAGCTCAGTCATATGATACTTTTAATCATATTACTCTAGTAGAGGTTGGTAGGCCAGACTGCTGGTGACCGCCAGATGTGTTTTCAGACTCTCCACGATAGACTTTTGATGGAAAACCAGCATGTTGAATGACTGACACTTGTTGGAGACCTCCTTCAAAAATGTAGCTGAAGAAGAAGAAGAGGTGATGAGTCAGAACGAAATTACAAACAACGCGGCAATTGTTCTACTTTGGACATACTGAAGTTTTCGGTCGCGTTGAGGTCTTTCCATTTTGTCAACCCTTCAAAGAAATGGGTTTCGACTTCCTGCATTCCAAAAAGACGTTATGAGTGAGTTACCTCAGTAAATTAAAATGCTTCCATGATCTGAAGGGCATACCTCTGCATAGGATCCAGTTCTGTCAATCCGGTGGATGACGTTGATCTTGACATTGGAAAGCCTCTCAGCAAAAGTAAGAAACTGCAAAGTGTATTTCCAACATAATAAGTTGTGTAAAAAAAAATGCATTAGTATAACTGAACAGTATTGTCTGAATCATATAAAAGGCGTTTGTAAGTACGCACAAAAAGTCGACTATGGGCTAGTTTGCACGGTGCAGTCCATTAGCTTGAATATAAAGACGTTACGTGTAAAATTAAAAAAGGTTGTTTAAAAAGGTATGAAGCTACTTCCACACGTGTACACAACACAGTTTATACTTTCAGTGTTCTTACCCTGTAGGTGTTCTCGGATCTGTGATGCGCAGACTTGGATTTGATCTTCATCTCGGCTTCGTCGTTTGTCTTCAAATGTAGTCGGAGGCCGCCGCACGCTCAAAATGATTCATTTAAATCGTTTCTTCGTTAATTCTAAAAGCTACATTTGCGAGTGTTTACACGCGTGCCGGACAGCAGAGCGCAGCCATGATGAACACAAGGCATCATGGGAAATGTAAGATCTTACGCGTCGGAACGTGTGGCGGGGAGACTGATTAAGATGATTCACTGTCGTTCACTTCCGCTTTTGTTTCCGAGCGCTCTGCCCTGTGCTTCCGGTTTCGTTTGCACAGAGGGCGAGTCCCCTAAGTATTCATAAATAAAGAAACGTTCGACTCTGTAACATCAAATAAAGTAGATGTAATAGATATGAGATATGAATTGCAACAATTTTAAGATGGATGGTAATTTAAAAATGTAAAAGTCTCAATGATTAGCTCAGACTTTAGCTAAAACTATGCTAATGTAATATTCATATTTCTGTTTGTAAAACATTATATCGGAAAATACATAACACTTGACTGAATCTAATCATTTCTATTACAATGTCAGTGGCCCCTGTGGTTGGGGGCCTCTTTTGCGGCTGCGGAGCCTACTACACCTGGACAGACCCCGGCACTGAGGCTCAAGGCTCTGTGCGTCTTCTTGTCCCTGACAGTCACCATCATGTCAGCCATGCTAGTGCTGTCCAACCGTGTGACCCGTCTGCTGTGAACCCTTCTCTACATTGTGCGGACCGTCAGAACCCACTCAAAAAACAAAACAAAAATAAACAAAACAGCAAACAAGTTCAATAGTTTGAAGGAGGCAGTCCTGAAATACACAGCTAACTGAAGAAACACTGGCAGCAATTGTTTTTATCCATCTCAGGGGGCAGCCATTTTGTCTTGTAGTGTCACTTGCTGTCAACTTAAAATGACATCACAGTGCCGAAGGGCTCAGGTAACGACTGTCACGGCTCACCTGTTTGGGTTTGGTCGGGTGACGTTGACCAGTTGATTCCTTTGGAACAATTTTTTGTTTGTATTTTACGATGACTTTTTTTTTTTTCATTAAAACAACTCATTGCATTTATTAGGAATAATATTTATTTTTTTTAATTGCAAAAGAAACAATTTGGTGCATTAATTTTTTTTTAACAGTTTTTCTTCTGAAAATGCAAAACTTGGCCGTGAAATAACTTACGGGTGTTTGAATGTTGGTGCCCTTCAGCATCTTTGGAATCATTGGGGGGTCTTTAATGGGGGTTCTTTTACAAGATAAAATCTGTCAGGGCTGTTGTCTGTCAGGTCTCGCCGTGTCGCTTCGCATGGGCGACAGGACCCAGATAAATCCCCGCCTTCCCATTTGAGTCAACAATGAACGGCGATGAAGGCAATCCAATTACGCGAGACCTTTATGTTTCATTCCCATTTATTTGGTTGTACTTACGACATAGATTGGATTGACTGTACATACATTTACATTCATTTGTCACAAATTCCCCTTGAATCCATAGAACGTCATCGTCATGTTACAGTTGTGTAATTATGGCTCCATTGGTTATGTACTCAACGTGCACAAACGACTTCTACAATAGTTCAAAACCAAGTAGCATTTTCCAATGTTAACTTTTGATTCTGTGTTCAAGAGTGGTTGTGTGAAACAAAAAAAGCTGAATTATCTTACATTTAAAATATCATGACAATTGGACCGAGCCAGTCTTCACGATAGTCCAGGCTACGATTTCATCATAATGCTTACATCCTTGATAGAATTATGTTTCCGGGTCATAGTACCTCTTCTTCATGGCTCTGTATTTCTTGAGGAAGTAGAGTGCTTCCAGCTCCTTGATGACAAACTCTCCTCGTCCCACAAGCTTTTTGATGTGCTCGGGGTCTGTCACATCTTTATTTTTCATGAAGGCCGACTTGAGGCGCTCTCGGAAAAAGGCCGATCCCTCCGGGTAGTCCCGACCGAGATAGAGCAGCTTTTGGAGAGGACATTGAGACATCAGAGCACCACATACAAAACATAAAATGGAAATAAAGCAGAGCAAATTGGTTCGATTAAGTCAAATTCTACCTGGTTGTTATTTATTTATTTACAAAATCAGTTAGCGTTGTTAGCTAACAGTTTAGCTATCAAATGAAGTGATTTATTGACAAGTTGCAAACATTTGAACCTAAACATGTGCATTCAGGCTACAAATATTGTACCTATACTTTATTACACAAAATGAGAAAAGGGATTTCTTTCCAAGATCAAAATATTTATTGATGAAAAACAGGAGATTTTTTAAAAAATATATTGTTTAATGTAAAAGGTGAACCAAATTAATTCTGGGCTAAAACCAGGGTGGGAATATGTTTCAGCTTGTCTTGTTTAATGGGAAATAAAGTAAATCCCTCAGTCTGAATGAATGACACCAAAAGTTCACTTACGTTTTTATAAAGTCGAATAACTTCACCGCGTAGTGGGTTGGCCATGTGGGAAGTGGGGCGAGACCCCTAAACCGAAAAGGATGCATAAAAAAAATATATCAGAAACTTGAATGTTGCAAAAAGAAAATAATGGACGACTGACGAGTACTATGGAATAGCTTTAGCTAAACAATAACACATAAGCTAACTGTTTTAAATCCCATAGCAACTATTCTAGCGAATATTAGAACAATGTTAAGCAGATACATACACACGTTGATTTTTTTTGTCGATTTTATAGCTGTATACAGTCAAATTAAGTCAGTGTATTCACGTTATCCTTGTGGTAGAGGTTGTGGAGCAGCCTGCCGTATCTTGTCATTCATGTCGTAAATCACAACACTGGCGTAAAGAAGTTTTGGCTGCCGCAAGTACTGCGTTTTTAAATTCTGTTGTTACATTATACAATACAGTATTTTGGTTGTTTCATTGTACTAAAAATGTGGTCCAACGAAGAATATTGGTTACATTTCTTATTTAGTGAGATTTTTTGAACGAAAATAAAATGTAAAGGTTCACGTTTTATTTAGGATATACTGTATATTTTAATCATACTTTTTTTTTTTTTTAACGAATGACGAAATATATTAAAAGTCTCTTTGCACAATTTCGGTGACGACATAGCCACGATATCAACGCACGGGTAAAAATGGTTATGCGCCGCTGCGTTCGGCGTTACGGTAATTTTTTGCTTGTATCGGTTGCCGTGGAGATCAGACGTCGCCCGGAAATGTTGAAGTCACATACGAACGAGAAAGATGAGAAGCTGTTTTATTGCATTTTATTTGCATTTTATTGCCCAAAGTGAATGACTCAACACCCACTCTCATCTCCGTTACTATTTGGTTCCTTAACTATTTACTTTCCATTTTCAGTTCCTTAAAAAACGGGCCACACTGAGTCGTCATGGTGAGTTTTATACCGCTAACAATTCATCCACCTCTGTATTGCACATTCTAATATTTCTTTCTCATCTTTGAATTGCATGGTTTGTGATTCCTCTTTCAAAAAAAATTTGTTCTATCTCCTGTGATTGACTGAAAGCCTCCCAAGAAAAAGGTAATATCAACAGTGTCATTTGTTTTGCCTTTATTTTAGACTAATTATGCATGAATGCCTCTTCTGTCACTCGAACACAGTTGCATAACCACCATCTTAATATGCTTGAATGTTATTTTGCTGTATTCCAGGGTAAAAAGGGTCCCAAACTGACCAAAGCTGAAAAGGCGAGGCTGAAGCTTGAGGAGGAGCAGCGGAGGTTGCGAGAGGAAGGTTGTCAAATATCTCCAAATGTATTAATAAACGCATTCAACTGCCCGTGTGTCATAAACTGTTTTGGTGGACAGAGGAAGCCCGGATTCAAGCCGAGCGAGAAGAACAGGAAAGGTTGGAAAGGCAAAGAAGACAGGAAATATTGGATATGCTTGAGGCGAAGGTACCCTAATAACATAGCAATGCATACTTGGCAAAATAACATCCTGTGTTGTTTTTGCTTAAAGGACAGCAAACGCAGGGGCGCTGAGGTGGGAGAACTACGCTCCCTTCTGGCAAAGAATTATTTGGCTGTCATGAAATATAAAAGTGAGGCGGCACAAATGTCCACGGTACAGTGAGAAGAAAAACAAACAACAACAAAAGTCTACACACCCCAGTTCCATTTTCAGTTTTATTGGACTCAAATGTCTACACCATTCAAAGTTTGACTCATTCGAGTCATTTGTGTTCATACAGTGGGAAAAATACATGCAATGTAGCGACACCCCGGACCCGGCAGTGCAGCAGGATATCAACACGTTTATCAGCTTGTGGAGTGATGACCCGGAGTGCAGCATAAAGACCGTGTTCCAGCAGTGTAACGTCGCCCTACAGGTCTGCATTTCTTTCCAATCCGTACAACAAGTCTGCCTTTTTATTTCGAGCGCTTATCGTGTCCTTGGCAGCTGATCGAGGAGCTGGAGATGCTGCTCAGGGAGGTGACCGACGCGAATTACATCCCCAAATACCAGGAAACACTCTTTCATCTTCAGGACATAGTCTATGCCAAGATTCTCAACATCAGCAGGGACATCCTCAAGGTGCACCGTGGCACTCAAGTTATGCCTTATTCTAATATATATATATATACATATATATATATATATATATATATAATAATGTTTAGTTTTGAAGTGTATTTCATTCATGTTTAATGACATAATAACAATCGTCAGTGATGTGGACATGCCTAACGCCGAAGGCAGTTGGGTATGAATGCGTATTTGTACGCGATATAAACAGTCCAAAATTAGACGAAGATGTCAGGAAAAGCCGACAAGAATATAAAAAAAAAATTCTAAAAAAAATAAAAATACAAATTTGGGTTAACCCGAGGCTTTGAATGTGATTAGTTAACACAGCCATATTCACACTTGTAAGAGGGTGTGCACACTTATGTAATCACATCATTGATTAATTTTCACTTCCCCTCTTGAAGCTTTTTTTTTTTCAGTTGAGTTCCGACAGGTTGTTGTTACAAGTTGGAAGTTGTATTAATGGTGGAAATGATTGCTCTTGTGACAAAAAGGTGGCATTAGAACAGGGGTGTGTAGACTTTTTATATCCATTACTAACTGTATTGCATGCATGTTTGATTGCTGGTTTGTTTGTTTGGATGATGGGTGGACAGATGGAAAGATAAATTGATAGGTACATACATTCCAGTGTGCTGCAGTGGGCTTTATATTGTTCCATGGGGCATCCCTGTGATCCCAAATCATAAATCATGATTCGGTTGCGAAAGTGTACCGAATAAAGTTTGTCTGGTCTATGTTTAGGGAGCCAGCAATTGCATTGACACGGAGACAGGCAACATGCAGGCGGTGATTAAAGACAAAAACACCACGGTGTGTGTGTGGGCCAACCTCATGAGGAAGTCAAGGTATTGAGTGGAAGGTCATTAAGGAAGGACAATTACATGTGGAGTCCTCATCGGTTTGTGTGACATTTCAGGTTTAAATGTTTGACCTTCGAGAAGGTGGGCATGGGCTTTGAGCTGACCAAGCAGCTCGCGATGAGCAACATTGCCGTGCGGGTCCTTCACACCAGCTATGACCACTTGTCCACGGTGTCCAGGATGACACACATGGAAATAACCGTCGCCCCACCCAGGTCTGTCACCCCCGCCCACGAACCCGCCCCATGACTCTGTAGAATTGTTATATCCATGCCCTGCCGTGTGATACAGGTTGCTTACCACATTCGATGAGCTTCCGAGTGAGATACCGGAGCAGGAAGAAGAACCGAAGGAGACACAGGAGGAGATGGAGGAGGAGCAGGAAGAGGAGCCCGCCCAAGAGCAGGAGTCGGAGCAAATTGTGGAAGAGGAAGAGCCACCGGCCCGAGAGTCTGAAGAGGCCAAGGTTAGGCCACGCCCCACCACAGAACATTCTAAAAAAAGCCAAAACCTTGAATAATTTCAATTCAAGCATGTTGGATTTAGTATCAGTCAATATCACAAAATCAGCGATGTTCTAATATATATATTATATATACAGTGAAACTCCTCTACAACGAAATCATGTTTGCAGCAAGAAATTTTTCACAACAGGGGTTTTTTCACTGTAGCAAATTTGAAACAGGAAAGTGGGAATGGTGTTAATGCATGAAGATTTTTTTCACACAAGGGGGTATTTTCACCCATGTAGATTTCGTTGTAGAGGAGTTTCACAGTATATAAAAGAATACATACACACACTTTACATTATTTTTTTCGTGGAGCCTTCAGAAAGTCAACTGTCAGGCGCCAGTGTCCATGCAGAGGACGACGAAAACCAGATCGTAACGCAGATGGAGGTCCTTGCAGGTAAGCCGGATCCACTTCAGATCCCAAATCACATCGTCCAAAAAAAAAAAAAACTGTGGCAGTCCATTTGTGATGTACCCGACGGGATTCATAATAGAACCCCAAGACACAAATGGTGGGTATACAAAAAACTGCCATGTTAAATTTAAATTGCACGTTGGTAACATGAAACTGTGACTTGTGAGCAAAACAATGAGAACTCGGCTGTTGAAAAGACCCTCCAATTATCTTGAGCAACTCTAAAATGCCACACAATCAAAATTGGCTTTCACCATCGCTATGTTCTTTTAAATTCGAGACGAACAGGTAGAAGGGTTCTTAAGTGGTATTGTCTGCCATCTAGTGGTGAAATGTGTTATTACAGCTTCAAACTGATCAGGTGTGCTTGGCCATCCCTGACCTAGACAGTACGCTGAAGTACCATATTTGCCTTCAAACGGTACAAATTATAAGGGTCCCAATACGCACCCTTGAGGGGACTGCCCGAATGACAAACCATTGGACCTTGAAGATGCTTTTTTTTTCGCCCCTGGAAGTGTAAACTAACAAATGCTAAAACATTTAAGTCACGACAAAGCTGCGTTCTCTCACCTTCCGTCCAGCCGAGGTGACCCCTCCGCCACCAGAGGAAGACATGACGTTTTACGCTGAGGGCGTCGAGGTTGTGGACCTGAGGAAGTACACGCCTCTGGGTGGAGTCTTCTACTACGAATTGTTCCACCTTCCGCCGCAATCTCATCACATCAAGGGCTGGGAAATTCGAAAGGTGGATCAAAATCCACACATCAGTTGAAATTTCCGGATGATTATTTCTATCGATCATGACTTGAAAGTGTTTTTGTAGATATCGGAAGCCAGGTTGAAACCTTTCCAGTATATTCCCGAGAAATCAAACCAAACAGAAGATGAGGAAGCCACTTGTCCACTTGTCGGTTTGTCTGTGAGGCTCCCTGACACGGTGGTCTTCCTGGAAACCCCTCGAGTGGGCCGCTGGGATGCAGAAGGTAGGGAATTAAAAATTGGAGCTAATTACCGGTTTTATTTGAGTGATTTGAAAGAAATATTTCCCAAATACAGTTCAGTTGGAGTTAATTTTCAAGTTCCAGCAGTGGCAGTTCTAGGGGGTAGCACAGGGGGGGCTCAACTTTGTGCCGCACCAAGTACCGTATTGACCCGAATATAAGACGCTGTTTTTTGCATTGAAATAAGACTGAAAAAGTGGAGGTCGTCTTATATTCGGGGTCTAGACATAATATACCCATTCACAACGCTAGATGGCGCCAGATATCATTGAAGCGAATGCTGAACTTGACTCCCCAGGCCAAAGCGAACCCGTCACGAAGAATAAAAATAACGGTTGCACGAAGAAGAAAAATAAATAGCGGTAAGAAAGAAAAGAGAAGAAAATAAGAAAATGGAGAAACAGAGCGACTATCTGGAGAAAAGTGGGTCGAAGATCGGCCAGGTTAACCGGCAGCTGAGGAGAAATTATGGTATCAACTTCAAAATGCCTTTTCTCTCAAATATATTGTTATAATCATTTGTTTCAGATGTACTGCAATTATTTTCTGTATAGAAATTAATTTGGTGTTCAAAAAGTATTTTTTCAAACTTGAGTCTTGAAAAAGAGGGGGTCGTCTTATAATCAGGGCCGTCTTATATTCAGGCCAATACGGTAAATAGTGAGTACCATTGCCAAGAGTGTATGTAAATGCTAAAGATCGAAACAATTATGAAATAATTACGAACTGTACTTAAATTTAATTCAGTAATTCTCTGATTTTAGGCAAGTATTGGCGGATGGACGGTATCAGCGACTTCTCTGTACAAGAGCATGCGCAAAATGAGGAAGGGGAAGAAGAGGAAGGGGGAGAGGTGGCGGAGGTGGAGGAGGAGGCGGTCGGGGTGGCAAAGGTGTCCTTCAAGATGGACTCTTTCTACCCATTTGTACTGATGCAGCACATCTACGCCAACTTTCCCTTCCGGAGTTGGGAGCTGCGCCCGCTGGGCAAAGACTCGGCTCTCTTCAGCATCCAGGGGGCGCTCATTGACCTCAGCATAACCATCCAGGTGGGCATCAAAGAAAGCAGAGGAGGACACAGAGGGTAATTTGTGACAGTTTTTTTTTTTTTTTTGGTCTGTTTTCCAGGGGAATCAGTGCATGCTGCAAACAGACCGAGAGGTGGCCCTCACCAACCTTTTTGGCAAGTGGATGAGCGCGCCCGACCTGCAGCAGGCCATGGTCAAGGCGGGGATCAACGTCTTCGTCAACGAACACACCGAGAAATTTGTCACTTCCTGCCGCAAGGTCGCCATCGAACGCCATCGCCTACAGCAAAAAAGTCTTGAACACAATTAGATTAATATAGTTAAAAAAAAAAGGACAACCATATTCTGTATCGTCGTCATATTCATACCAATTCAGGATGAGATAGCGTCCACTTTTTCCCCCCCTCAAAGTTGGTTAAGTCATTTTTTAAAAAAACTACAAAAGAAAAATGGAAAAATATTTTGCATGGTTAAAAACAAATCGACTCATACAATTTTCAATAACTGGTCAATTATTGTAAATAGATAATAGTAAACCATTTAACATTGAACTTGTTTTAATCCATTCAATAGTTGATCGTTATTAATGATCGATAAACATTCATTTAAAATTCTTCAGATATAGATATATAGATATCAGTTTTTCAGTCATATTTCTGCACTTGATTTCCTAATAAATGTCATTAAATCATTCAGATAGAACTAACATTTAAAATATTTATTGAATTACATTTTTAAAAAATGGTTTATTGACGTATTGTGAATAAAATGTCAAGTCATTTACATTGCATACGTTCAACATTGAAAACAATGGCTAATTTATCAACTGCAAATAATTAAAATATCACTCGTTCTATGGACATCATAAACTAGACCGTATTCGTCCAATAGAAAACATACAAATTGAACATTTTTGATTGCCAATTAAAAAGAAAATACGACTTACCCTTTAAAATATTAAAACGACTATTATGAAATGATTTCAAAATAAGATTTTCTCCTAAAATAAATGATTTATTTTAACCCCCCAACCTCGTGGCACAGAGCACAAGTTTTGCTCATCAGTAAACCAATTTATTTTGTATTCATGTTGCTCGTTTTGTCTAAAAGGACCCACTTAGGGAACACGTTGCCTATGAACAGATGGCCCTGTTCGCATCGGTCTGCGCCTTCTCATGGAGCAAATGGAACGCCCAATGTGGTCCGGAACATCTTGTCATTAAGGTCGGGTCCGCATTCCATATGTCCATTTTGTCTTAACGACCTCTGTGGACATTTTAACCGAACCCAATTTCGCCGTGTCAGGTCTGTGAGCACCAAGGCCTCGACCCGCCACCCGAAGACTTGTGGAGTCTCTACCTGGTGGCGGCTCAGAGATTCCAAAAATTGGAGATGACGGAAACGAGTGAGGTTTTTTGCGCCGACCACCATCCCGACAGCGAGTTTCACTCCACCTTCATCCACATGCTGCAGGACAACATGAGCCCCGAAGGGATAAGTCGAACCCGAGAGGCTCACTTCCTCTTCGTGGACACTGTTCAGAGTCTGTTCTGCGCCACCAGGCCGCTCATGTTTTGCTAAACCCTGTGCGGGATAAAAAAAACACGTTACATTCCATTGTAGGACTGGCTACTTTATTTATGCAAAGTTTCAACCATCTTTGGAACATACAAAAAGTTGAAAAGGGTGACAACCACAGCAAAAAAAATAAAATGCAAAGTTAAATTCACATATCACTTCAAAAGTAGTCACAAATATAGTTTTAAAAACACTTAATGTTTTATTACCAGTGTTGATCAACTTGAAAAAGTTATAAAATGTCTGCCGGGGGACATGAAATAAAAGAGCAGTTACCTTCAAGTGCATGACGTGGGGTTTATAAAGCTGTCCGTGAACGATGCGCACTCGGCAACAACATGATCGGACAACATGCAAGTTTGGTTCAAAAGCGACCGTGTCGCGCAGCCGCGGCGGGTCGTCTGCGCCACAGCTTCTTTTGGAACGCAGGCATCCACGCGGAGATTCAGACTAGTTTGGCAAACGTGATGGGTTACGATTCACCGTCCCCCGCCAAGCCCCCCGGTAGAGGAATCGTCAGTCGCCGTCCGACCGTTTTACTCAGTGCGTCACATGATCCTCAACATCGGCAAGTGCACGGGCAAATCTGGAGAAGGCCATAGCACCGTCTACCCGAGGTCCAAAAGTGAGGTGAGGGAACTAAACTGGGGGCTGTCCGTTGTGTCGCAGGCCCGTGTAAGGCCAGAGCAGCTGCTGGATGGTCATCCAGGAGTCCCCGGTGCCCACGGGGGCTGCGTCGACGACGGGCTGCATCACCAGGCTGGCCAACAGGGCCAGGAGACCTAAGGAGGAGACGGCATTAGCGCTACGCACTGATCACTTTCAATACACCACGGCTAAAAGCAGCTGGGTCAGCATAACCTAATTGGGTTTCATTTTCATCCAATTACTGGGGGTTCAAAAGGGGACAGACCACCGCACTGGGGTCAATTTGACCCGCGCCAAGACTTGGCATCTGATTTGACCCAAGAATTGAGAAAATTTGACCCAAAAACATAATACCCAACACATCATAGGAATTGGGTTGACGTCAGAATGTAGTATGGTCCAGCTACGTTCACAAACTTTTTATGCAAAATACAACCCCCACCCCCCAACCCCCCACAAAAATAATGGGGTCGCCAAGTACCACTATAATGACCAACATGTAGGGGCTTAGTTGATCTTAATATCTATCAAAAGATTCAAGTTCAAATTTGCCACAAAACAAACCCTAAAATTATGTTACGAGAAAGAAAATGTATAAAAGAAATTTGGCATATTTTGGGGAAAACACCAAGGATTATAGGAATAACTGAATACTACCCCAAAAATTATGACACACAATAAACGTGTAAAAATAACATTTGTAATTTTAGAACAAACTAAAATCTTAAAAGGGAAAAAAAATATGTTGCTCAAAACAGGTAATTAAAATTGTTCCAAAACAAAAGATTCAAAGCAGCCATAACTATTACCGTATTTTCCACACTAAAAGGTGCACTGGATTATGAGGCGCACAATGAATGGCCCATCTTGTAATTTTTTTCATACATTGGGGGCATAGCCGCATTATAAGACGCAATCTACAATCCCTCCACTAGATGGAGCTACGCTCAAGGAAACACCAACAGAACGATCAGATGTTAGTAAAACTTATTAAATAAAGCAGCGACACAGTTCACTTAATCAACAGCAAGTTATAACATTGTTATAACATTGTTATATCATTAACGTTGAACTCTCTCGCCGCTGCTCTATTTCCGTGTTCAACTGCGTAACCGATAGCCTTAAATTTGAGCTCTGCGTTGTCAGCATGTCTCGAGCAAGGAGCCATTTTGGGGGGGTTCGAAATATTACCGTAATCACCATACACAAGGCGCATCGGATTTTAAGGCGCGCTGTGAGCTTTTAAGAAAATGGAAGGCTTTTAAGTGCGGAAAATACGGTACCACATTTTTAGAAACAACTTGAAGAGAGCCTACCTACGAGGACGAGCACCATGGCCAACCAAAGCCAGAGGCCCCTGCTGCCTCGGGCCACCGCGGCTGCCGTCGCCCGGGTGGATGTCAAGCTGTGGGCCAGAGACTGGGATAGTCCTTGGTCAGAAGACGCCGGACTGGATGAGGAGCTGGCACTGGATGGGGCGGGCAGAAGTGGTGTCGAGTCAGTGAAGAAAGAACATATCAGAATGGCGAGATGAGGAACGACGACATGGTTGGCAGAAAGGCGTTGCTGCATGCTAATCGGATGAAGTTAAACAGCTTGGGTGAGAAAGATGTTAATTAAAAAAAAAACACAAAACGAACTCATCAGCATAAAAATCGCAAAACACTCAGCAGCGGAATCAAGTGGACAGGAAGCGGGAGAAAACGCTGGCGGGGTTTGGCGAGTGATGCTTCAAAAACACTTCATTATGAGTCAGGATTGCGAGTGGCAGACATGAATTTGCATGCATTTCAGCCCACTTTGTCTTTCCTTTGGCCACACTGTACACTTACAGCATGACAAAGAGCTCATCCTGACTTCTGAATGACGTGAAAGGGGGGGAAGAGGAGGAAAAAAACAGTTGAGATTTGCTCGGGGGGGGGGGGGGATAAAAACACTTCGATCAACGTTAGAAGATCTTGGCGGACAGAACGCAAACAGATGCCACTTGAGATTCATGCACGACAAAGTCTCCTCAACGACCGAAGTAGCAGAAAATATGCACAAATAGCAAGTTCAGAACAGCCTGGAAGATTTTCATCACTTCGGAGCTGACTTGACACCAGCCTCGATTCCTGAATCGCCCCCAATTTGGATCGCTCCGAAGAATTGAAACGAATCTCCCACGGCCTTCAATTAGCTTGCGTAAAACGGCGCCGCGTAAGCCGCAGAGCTGCGCGCGGAGATGCACTAACGTCTTGAGGGGTAGAAAAAGCGAGGTGAGTTTGCTGCCCAGCTCACTGAGACTGGACCTCCTCCTCTCCGGCACGACTTCCTCCAGCTCGTCCGCCGGCTGGGGGTCGGAGTGACTGCGCGCCGCCGTCCTGTGGGGCACGCCGGGCCGGTCAGGCATTCACGCGCACACCGATTGCAAATGACAGCGATGCCAGTAGACAAGAGGACTTTCTAGTATTGCGCAACACCAAACATGCAACACGGGACTCGCGGACAAACACTTCACTCGGGGCGGCCGGACGGCATGCAAAATGGCGGCGTCACCGTCACGCTCGGATCGACTCCCGACAGCCGTCGTCATACGCGAGCGCCACGAGCGAGACCTTTCTTACCCCTTCATCACGACGGAAGGCTCTTCCGTGTCAACCCAGGCGGCAGAGCTAACAAAGCGCTTAAGTGGGGGGCGCGCCATGTTCTTTCCCGCCACATTCTTTCCCGCCACATTCCTGAAAACCACCATTATCAACATGGAGGGAGGGAAAGGGGATGGGGGGGGGGGCATCAAAAAATGGTTTTGTGGCTCTGGCGTGCGAGGCAAGTCATTGGAAGTGTTTTTTTTTCATGGCTTCATGTAAGAAATCGAAGTGGCATAATTCTCGCTGGAGGAACGAAGAAATGAACTTGGACAGCTTACCATGGGGATCTCCTGGTGAGTCTTTCGGCTTCACTTTCCGCACCATCCTGTTGTTTGGTCTGTATCGGGGATGACAAAGGGTCAAGAACTGTCACCGTAGTAATAAGCAAACAATTTCTAGGAGAAATACACTACTCACAACAATCTAGGGATATTTATGTCCAACTATTGATTTTTTTTGTCCATGTGTGGGCTAAGGCTGGACAATCAAAAAAAAACCTGGCCAACAATTCTTAATTTTTATTTTTGGAGTGTCTGGGGAAATGTGGGCCACCAAGTCCAAATATCACATCAATCATATGCTATTTATTCTGTTGTTTTAATCCGGCCTTCCTGTGTGGAGTTGATATGTTCTCCCCAGGCCTGTGTGGGTTTTCTCCGGGTACTCCGGTTTCCTCCCACATTCCAAAAAACATCCATGGCAGGCTGATTGAACACTCTAAATTGTCGTTAGGTGCGAGTGTGAGCGCGAATGATTGTTCGTCTCTGTGTGCCCTGCGATTGGCTGGCAACCGGTTCAGGGTGTCCCCCGCCTACTGCCCGAAGACGGCTGGGATAGGCTCCAGCACGCCCCGCGACCCTTGTGAGAATAAAGCGGTTCAGAAAATAGATGCTTTTTAAAAAAAAATAATAAACACAAGCAGTACATGAATTTATATTACAATAAAGAATATAAGCTTTATTTATAGATGAATATGTTGATCTTACTATAAAACGAAGGCAAAGAAACCATGAATAATCTAAATGTTTATTTCTGTATTTCAATTCGAGTTGTTAACTTACTCAACTCTTTGCCTTAAGTTTTTTTTACATTCAATCCTTCCACACAAGTGTGGCGTCAACACGAGTCAGTTAGCATAAATCGGATTAAAATGATAACGCAAACAAGACTGTCTTGACTTCCCTTTATATAATATAAGTATCCTAATTAGATACTCAATAAAATATAAATACAGATATTAAAAAATAAACCCAACCAAACAAAAAAAAATTTTCTCTGAACTCGCAATGTCAATTTGAATATGTTTAATTACTCAGCTCAAGTGTGCACTGTATGCATTAGCGACCCCCCACCTTTTGTGAGTCGCGTACATTTTACCCCAAACGTTTTTATTCGATAGCGGTGAGGAGAGATGATCGACGCAAGGTGGTGTGGTGACAACGAGCAAAGCATCGACAGCGTCCTCACCATGTCATAGTGCATGTTGCCTCCGCCAGAACGAGGTATTGCTGCTATGCTAACCCGCCGGGCTGATGACTGAATGGGTACATGGAGGGGAGGGGATGAAGTAATCACAACTTTATAAACGTACAAAGGAGACATTAGACAAACGTGAGGGAATGATGCCATGGTGTGCGCTGGTACCTTGTAGTATTGTGACGTCGGTGGCTTCTTGCCACGGAATTCATCTGGATAAAAACGCACAGCCCGGTCAGCGGATGGCTCCGGTTCATCGTCATCAAGTGAACTCATTCAACTCCCAAAGACGTTTTGAAAACGTCTTTTCAGACTTTGTCCAGAATTGGCTGGTACCGAATGAGTTAACGGAGTCTACCTCTGTCGGAGTGCGATCCGAAGGACCTCTCGCTCTGCATGAGCGTCTGCCGTAGCTCCAGCAGCTCGGCGTGCTCCTTGGTGTACACCCGCCTTAGGTTCTCCACGTGTTGAATCATCACCTCCACTGCCTTGCCGATGCGACTCTCCTGGCATGGGCCAATGATCAGGTTAAAAAAAAAAAAAAAAATGGTACCGTGCATGTTTAGATATACACACACATACCTGATGGATGGCTCCGAGCATCTCGGAGCGACTTGAAACTCTGCTCATGGACTGGATGAGGATGTCCAGGTTCTTCTGGAGCCTGTGGATGATCTCCATTGACTGGTTGTCATCCTCGCATAGAGGAGTCAGAGCCTGGAAGGAACAGGGCACGTTGGACATGAATGTGGATGCATTGACACGCTCTAACATGGGGATCTCCAAACTTTTACTTTTGGAGATCCCCAAAAGTAAACATTCTTCACCTTTGATTTAACCAGTCAAAATAAATTCATCAGTGAGTAGAGATATGCTAGGCAATGCTAAATTGTATATTATCATAAGGAAACTGATGAAAATCTGAATTTTTAAAGAAATATGACCTGAATAGTCACACGTTACAAGCATCTTAGTTGTTGCTTTAAAAATCAAAGAAAGTGAAAAATGGCGATCGTGCACCAAAATATGAAAAGGCGAACGATTAACTCGTTAGCTAGTCCAATTTTATTTATTTTTTTGTAAATGCCATTTATCATTAACTCATTCACTCCCAAAGACGTTTTTAAACGTCTTTTCAGAGTTGGTCTAGAATTGGCTGGTCCTGAATGAAAAAAACATAGGCCACAAACGGCCCCCCGTTCCGTAGTTTGGACATCTTTGATCCATTAGGAGTGAAAATATTTGAACATCCGCTGACCTGCAGCAAGCCCTGGCAGCTGGACACCTCCCTGCGGACGTTCTCCTCGGCCAGATCACGCGAGCGCTCCTCCAGCCGGAGTCTCTTCTCTAAGGTAAACATGTCGCACTTGAAGCCCAGAGCTAAACGCTGGAACTCGGACTGTAAAAGAGGATGCGTGCATTTTCACGGCTCGACTCCAAGTTTGCGCGCCGGAGAATTATTACAATGTGCGCTGGCGTTAACGGCGATTGATAACATGGCTCGAACACACCTCGATTTCCTTGTCATTGGCAGACAGGCTGCTGGAAAGGAAAACATGACTAATTATTCGGATAAGCGTATGCGCAAAGCATATTGATGGATGGAAACATGTCTTACCTGTTTTTATCCTCTTTGGATGAATCAGTGTGGTCAGAGATGGTTGACAAGACACCTAGAGCGGAAATAAGCAGAATTATTGCCCTCCCCTCCCAAAAAAAACACGTACAGTCAAACCTCGGTTTTCGAACGTCCCTGTCCCATGGTTCCCACTCTTCCAATTGCTTTTTATTTATGGACCTTTTAAGGACTTGAAAAAAAAAAATCGAATTTATTCTCAAAGTGCACTAAGAGCAATTTAAATTTAGACAATATAAAACTTCCATTCATTTTCGAATAAAAATGAATTTTTAAAAATTGATTTTAGAAGCTTTCCTTGAAAATTAAGGACAATTAAGAACATAATTTTTTATGGATTTTTATTAACTTTAAGGACCTGTGGGAACTCTGTATTCTCGACCACATCGGTTTTCGACCAAAATTTGAGGGTTTCATGCCTCGGATGACGACTGAAATTCGGTTCTCAAACAAACTGAGCGCACTTGAATGCACCACTTGACACCTCTCGCCTTCCTCGTGTAGTGTTCCATTACTGAGCAGACGTGTTTAATAAAGATTTTATTTATTAATTTTTTTATTTTTTTAAAGAGCGTGGTTTCGGTTTTCGAACAGCCGGGACGGATTATGGTCAAAAACCAAGGTATAACTGTATTTGTCTTTTTGATAATATGATTTATCATGTTATCAGGTTACAGGGTGCATGAAAGGGTTAATACGACACGTACCTTCTTTCTCAGTGGTTGCAGACGTTTCATGTTTGGCCTGCTCCACCTTTGCGGCTTCTGCGGCGTCCCGGTCTTGCGCCTCCTGAAAGTCCAGGACAACCAATTGCCGTTTTTACTCTCTTTTTCAGCAAATTGCGCTATTTATTGCCATACTGTTAATTTATTTACTTAAAAATATTGCTCGTGTTTGTTTAAAAAAAATAAAAAATAGATTCATCACATTAAATTATAAAGTATTTTTTTCTTTTTTGGCAATTTATTTAGGGGGGGAAAAAAAGGTGCAAATCTTACCAGTTCTCTCTTATGTTTCCCCTTTTTGTCTTCCGATCTACTTGAACCTGAGGTCGCGCCGCTCTCTGATTGGTCGTTCTGTACCGAGGACACGCTCGACTGCCGACCGTCAGTTGGGGCGTTTGCGCTGGTGAGCTGCTCAGTCCCTTGAGGAAGAAATGTGTGGGTGGCGATACTCTCGTTCAGCTGCGAAAAAACCATCGACGAGACGCCTTCCGCACCGTCCGGTGGATTCGGCTTCCTACCTGCCATGCCGGCCTCCGCGGTTGGAGCTGCGGCGTTGCCCTCCCGCACGCTCTCCTCTTCTTCAACCAACACGGGAAGCGGACTTGCGCTGAGAACCAAAGTGTCAGCATTAGCACCGCAAATCAAAAATACATAAAAATAAATACAGATGTGAGGAGGTTGATGGCACTTACGTGTCCCCCGCTGCCGGCCTAGGCGCAGTCTGGTTCAGGATCGGGCTCTGAAGAAGTTACGAGACGTGTTACGTTCTAATTCCGCCGTACAGTTGGCAATACGGAGCACACCTGTCCCATTGCAGTGCGGCACCGTTTGAGCTCCACAGTGTGTGGAAAGAGACATTTGGCTGAATTCTTACATAATGTGCCGTTTCATGGAGAGCTCTGCAGCTGCGCGTGTGCGCGCGCGTGTGTGTGCGTTCGCTAGCACGGTGCTAAGTGGTGGAGGTGGACCGCCCGCATCCACGCTTTGTGTGAACATTCGCACGATGGAGTAAGGTGAGCGTTTTGACTCTCAGCCACACAACAGGATATTGTGTAATACTATAACTGCACATAATGCCCAATTTTTGACACGGCTGAAACCGAACGTCGCCAACGATCAAAGGAGTGAATAGAAGCCGAAATAAAGTTCAAGAGAAATCAAATACTTGCCTCTTCTGGCAGCATATTTCTGATAAGCAGATGGCAGCCAAGACAGTTCTTTCATTTTTCTAATCTCCGCAGTGCAAAGTGAAAGGACTTTTCAACGCAGCACCTCAAAGTGAAAACAATTTCCCGGATCCCATCACCTCCCGACAAAGCACACACGCCCCCCCCTGGATCAGAGTTAAGTCGCGGAATGAGAACAGAGGAAGTGGCGCGCTGCAGGGGGAAAAAAAAAACAAAAAAAAAAGGAAGCCGTTCACTTTCACATTTAAACACTTCCTCTACGGGACTGACCGTTGCGCTGCTCGCGTCGCCCTCGTCGTCACGCCCCTCGTGGCCCTCGTCGGACGGCTGGACGCTATGCACAGAAGCGTCCATTTCAGTAACTTTGAAGTGAACCCATTCTTGTGTTTACACAACATTTCTGACGGGGCACAGCTTGCATTTCTTGTGTCGGCGGGCTGATGCTATGCAAAGCATGGCAGCGGAGGAACTCTCGAGCCGGCGCAACTCCTCCCACAGACAGGAAAACAGCTTTTGACTAGCAAATGATCACGTCATAGGGAAATGATGAAACGCGGTCAAAATAGTGATGTCAGATGAGACTACACCGGCGGTGATGAGAGTAAACTGGACTGCGGAATGATATCTGATGCTGACAATCATTTGTAATTAATTCAGATGAGTGGTATGAATTTTTCCAGATTGTTTCTGAACTCACCTCTCATTCGGAGGAGTGACCTCATCTGGTTCATTGTTGGTTGTCGGAGGCGTCTTTGTTGGGTCCGGATCAGACAAGGTGCTCATATTTTGAGTGGCGTCTTCAGACTGAGCCAATCGAGTCTCTAGGAAGAAAAGCCAAAATAAGATGAGAGCGAGGGAGGGGGAAAAAAATTGGTTCCAGGGTTAATATTTTGAGATTTTTCATTAATGTTAGTTTTTATTTTGTTTGGTTTGTTTTAATCAGTTTTTAGAGCAGATTTAATAGGTGTTTTTTTCCTGAAAATGTTTACTTCTTCCTACTCCTTTGAACATATAATTGTGATGACTATTTTCTTTTCCTTTTTTTATATCTTACTTGCCTTCACTTTTTGCCAATTTATTACTGGATTGTATATTTTATATGTTCAATAAACAAACAAAATACTTCATTTATTTGAATATTAGTTTTAGTATTAGTTTTTTAAAAATAATTATTAATATTTGTGAAGTCAAACTATTGTGTATTAAAGTAAACTACAATCCCCCAAAAAACTGCCCAGTCTTCTTTCTTCTGTAAGGCCACACAGTGACCGCAGATACAAAAATAAATTGAATACATTGACAAAAGACAAAAACATTTTCGCTCTAATAGTTTCGTTTTATGAACATGAAATGTAGTTTACCGTGTCATTTTTTTTAAAGCACTCTCATTTTGATACGATGCTAACCAAAAATCTACTTTTACTTATGTTAATTTTCTCCACACAGGAAGCTAAACGTAAAACTCTTCGTCAGACTTTTTAACCAGTCGAATACCAAACTGTCCTTGTTGATGTCAGAGACGGCGTTAATTTCTCGCATGAAATAAAAGCTCACTTATGTAAAAAAATAAATAGCAACATTCCATGAGGCACCATTCTATTTCCTTCAGAAACCGCAAGCAAGTGACTCAGGATATGACTCACTTGTTCAAAGTGTGAAGTGTTTAACGGACGACTTAATGTGCATATCTGCGTGGAGATTGAACAAAAGCGAGAGGAGGAGGCGGCGGCGGCGGCGGGAGGTCTTACCGCGGCTCTCTGAGTGGGACGGATCAGGCAGGGCATCCGCCGCTGGCTGCTCGGAGTTGACAGCTTGTGAGGGGGCGTCCGGCGGTACTGCTGCCTCGTCCTGAAAAACCACAACATTGTATTCGGAAATAGAAGACAAGGGGGGTGAAAACGTTTGAATATGCAACGGACTTCAGGCAACACACTCCGGAAATAGAAACACTTGTGCGAGAAGACGATATGTTACAAAAGAGAGGAGACGTGACAACGCATCCAAAGCCTTCAGTGAGGGCTTGCTGAAAAGCATTGCGATTCTTCAACGTGAAGTCAGTTAAAAAGATAAAAAAATGCGAGCACTTCATTTCTTGTTGTGGTATTGTTATTTTATGCTTGATTGTTACAGTGAAACTCCTCTACAACGAAACCTACATGGGCGAAAATACCCCCTAGTGTGAAAAAAATCTTCATCCCACTTTCCTGCCCCTCATACAATGAAAAAAAACCCTGTTGCGCTATACGAAATGTTTTTCTCTGCTCTTGCCTCGAGACGAGATTCACTAGAACGAAGTCTAATCCAACAGCAACCTCCACTGCTTTGTTCGGAAACAGTAACATCAACCACCACACTGGTTTACACATGCGCTGTAGTCCAGGAAGTATTTGTTATTGTTAGTTTCAGACGCAGCAAGAACATTGCAACGAAACCTCCATGGGCGAAAATACCCCCTCATGTGAAAAAAGGGTCATGCATGAAAGCTCCCCCTACAACGAAAAATCCCCCTGTTCCGTTATACGAAATCTTTTTCTCTGCTCTTGCCTTGCGACGAGATTCACTACAACGAAAACAAGCCTTCCGCAAAAGTCTAATCCAACAGCGACCTCTACGGTTTCCCCCGGAAACGGCAACAGCAACCACCACACTGGTTTACACATGCGCAGTAGTCCAGGAAGTATTGGTTATTGTTAGGTTCAGACGCAGCAAGAACATTGCATTGCTAAAACGGCTACAAAACCGACATTGGATGTCAAGCAGCTAAAACAAGAAGAGCTCTGACGCTGGAAGAGAGGGTAAAAGTGATCAAAATGAACGACGGAGGAAGCAAAATAAGACATTATCCAAGAAATTGATGTCGGTGAAAGTGAATGCTGATCGTAAATTTCGCAATTTCTTTCCCTTTTTTTTCTTTCTACACTGACTATATGAAGTGTCAAATAAGTGTATGCTCATACTTATGCACTATTGTATTAAAAATAAAGGGTACGTTTGTGTGTGTGTGTGTGTTACGTCTGAGATCAAATTTGCTACAGTGAAAAACCCCCTGTTGTGAAAAATTTATTGCTGCAACTATGATTTCGTTGTCGAGGAGTTTCACTGTATTAACATGAATATCCCGCATTTTATTTGTTGGTCTTGTGTTATGCGCCAGCATGTCACATGGTTTCAATAGTGCGGCATTGCTGGTGGGGGTAAAAAAAAAATAAAAATTCTGAAAAGCAAAGCAATTTCAGAATTCATTTTACCTGCAAACAATGATGGTTCGCTCTCGGCTCTGGAGTTTCTGTGACAACACAATGAAAAAAGAGCACATGAGCGGAAATTGAACATTTGTCCAATTTGTCCAGAGGTAACCCCGCCTACTTCCGTATAAGGTCGCACAAGGGTTTGAAAAAGAGAACCCGCACAGAAGGAGGGGCAGAGGGGTCCGAATTTCATCCACGGCCAAAGTGGCATTAGTGACCACATTCGCATACACTTTTTTTTTTTTTTGGGTCTCTCTGCCTGCCAGCCACTCATGCAAGAGAGGAATGGAAGGGATTACCGCTCACTCCGTGGACTGCTTTTCACCTGGCCATAGAAGGGCCTTGAGGAAGACGCTTTGACACGCACGTTCCCCTCCACACACACAAGCCCCGAGAATCGAACCACCATAGAAGGGCAGGGGTCTTCTTCCGCGGACTCCCTAAGCTTCTTGTGTGTGTGTGGATGTGAACCGTGCTCGTGCTTCGAGGTTGGCTGAGTGTCCTTTGACTCGTGGATTACGGACATGTTATCTAATCTCGCTGGGAGTTAATTTGTTGACTGACCAAGAGTTCGATACTCTTGGGGGGCTATTTCGGTTGAAGATGATGCTCTGCTTGAGTTCAAATTCGCCACATATTACACAAAATAAATAAATAAATAAAATACAAAATTTGGTACCTGCCAGACACTGTCCATCAGGGGAAGCTTCGAGCTTGGCAGACACAGGAGTGGACGAGTGCCCCACTTCTCCTTCGCCATTCACCACCGTCCACCTCTCGTCCCCGTCCTCCATCTGCCCGCTGTCCGTTCCCCCATCCCGCGCTTGACCGTTGCTCCCTGCCATGTCCTTTTTCAGGAAATCTTGAAGGGCGTATTCCTCATCCCATTCCAGGTCATCCCCAGTCTTAAAGAACGCATACAAAGACACCATTCGGCTCACGGGACGGTATTAGAAACCCTGCCGCGATGAATCAGCACCAAGCTTGTATTTGTGGCACTATGATGCAAATGTTTTGAGTGGATGTCGGAGCAATTTGATGAGGAGCCATGTGTGTGTGGGCGACTGCAGTCCTCAGAAGCCAACTTGCAAGCCAAGCACACAATCCTCATGTCGAACATAAATCAGTCTATCGTAATGGTAATAATTTGATCCTGGCAAAGCCAAAGCAATACAATCAAACGATAAGAGAGATGCTGTCGAGCTATTCTTTTTTTTTTAATTAATTTATTTTTTTAACTGACCTCATCTTCTGGTGCAGGTGTTTGGCACGAGGCTTCTCTGCTATCTTGAGAAGTCTTGAGCTGCTCCAGTTCCTCACCGAGCTGCCGCTTCTGGTTCTCCTGATCCTGCACCCTGCACGGCAACACACATCATCATCATCATCATCAATCACGGGAAAGTCACTGTGAACCTGTGAAGTCGTGAAAGCATTTCCAAGTATCCAAAAAGAGATGGAAGGAGTTCCGATAAAAGCAGTACAGTGGACATACTGTACCCAATCCGCAGGCCCATGCAGTGTCCCATTTTGTTTCCCAGGGTGACCAACGCCAGTTCGCCAACTGGCCCAGTGCACGTCTGTCACTTGGTTAGTATTTTTTTTAACTACAAAGCTACAAAACTGATAATCTGAGATAGCCGATTTTTGAGATGCCAATTTTTTTTTTCTTCAAAATACTACGTATAAAAGAAAAAAAGCCCAGTGAAAGATACTGTGCATGGGGAGGTAATCTAGGGATGGGGAATATGCCCTTTTTTATTTAAAGTTTGGGAGCACCAGTCTGACCCTCTCTGGGCTGGGACTGAGCCACAGTGACTCTCTTATATAGCTGTGCACTCACATGAATGCACACGCGCACACGCACACACAATTACACTACCAGGCATTTTAACCCACTTAACGGTCTGAACTCAGTTTTTAGGATTTTCAAAAGTGGATTTTTTTTTGTGTGTGTGTGTCTAATTGGACATTTTTGTGTCTTTTCCGGGGGTCGGCAACACGCGGCTCCAGAGCCGCATTCAGCGACATCTAGTGGCTCCCTGGAGCTTTATAAAAAAATGTATGAAAATGGAAAAAGATTTTGATAGTAGGCTAATATAGCTCAAATAGATATCGATACATGTTGCAGCTCCGAAAAAGGAGTTTTGTTTTTTTTAAAACCTACACTTCATTTATGCTTTTAACACTCTCGACAAACACAGACACGTCTGCGTCCGACTCCGTGCCTTCTCTCTTCTCGTTGACTCGAGAAGCTTTCAAAGACAGCCTCAGAAAAATGGAAATTCATGATCACTTCACTGATACTAAGAAAAGCGAAAATAATGCACCAAAACAAAAAAAAATCAAGCGAGGAAATTACAAAATAAATTCTATGGGGGCGTTTGTGAACACACAACAAAGGAATGAATAACAATTCAGAGACAGTCCAGTCTCCTACAGCACGTGTTTCCTTCATTGTAAATTTTATAGAATGCTTTTATTTTTTTGCGACTCCAGACATATTTGTTTGTTTGTTTGTTTTTTTTTGTCCTATGTGGCTCTTTCAACATTTTGGGTTGCCGAACCCCGGTCTATACCATGAAAAGTAACTAAACGATACACATGCACTCATTCAGGGAAGCTAACTTATCCAAACATAGTCATACTGAAGCCCGGGATTGTTGGCTCCGGCCCAACCATAGTGAGGCGGGCCTCTTTGAGGTCATCACGACAAACAGAAAATGAAAGTTACCTGACTGAAAGGTGCAGGATCTCCGTTCGTGACCTCCTCATATTACTGGCCATTTTGACCAGCTCCTTCTCGATGGAGTCTGTGTACTGCGCCAGCTGGTCCAGGCTTAAGGCCCAGTCTTCTCTTGTCGCATCAAGCGCGACCTGTACCGCCTGGTGAAAGACAAGAACCAGACTGGTTGAAAGACTCTCTCGGGCCGGGGTGTTCACCTCACACCTAACTGTGACAGATTATTTCAAGGGCTGTCAGCTGACTCCTCTGAGGAGCCTTCACTTTTACTGGCACTCGACTAATGATGCCCTTCCCATTTGCGGGTTTACCGCTCTATGGCCGAACGTGCCTAATGAATGCAGTTTGGCAACAAAGCTGGAGGAGGAGGGCGGGGGCCAAAAGAGGAGGTTCGTCAAGAGCGAGCGAGAAGGGGAGCGGGCTGTGTTCACGCTACAACAAACAGCTTTGGATGGGACTGGCGAGAGCGTTATATAAGAGAAGCGTGTGAAAATGTGTGGGGAAACAGAACTATGAAGTGATGGAGATTTAAAAAAAAAAAAAAAAAGTCCAACAGGTGGACGCCGACAAAGACAACGCCGCAAAATTGCCCTGAGTCATGAAGCAGCGAGCGAGCCGAGACATAAGAAGGGACAAAGTACCGAAAGTCACCTCAAGACTGGCGTCTGTGATGCCCCCTGGGTTTGAGCGGTCACTTAGTAATGCTTTCAGCGTGGACACGACGGTGTTGGTGTCTTGTCTGAAATCGGTTTTCTGCAGGACACAGATACAAAGAATGACAATTCAAAGCGATTAAATAATTCTGAGCTATGCAAATTCATATGCGCCGAAGTCATTTTTGGAAAAATTGCACTGTGTGTATGAATGGTTGAAATGCCCTTGGGTTACCAAGAGCTCATTCCAGCCGATTACCAGTCTGTTCAGCAGTTCCTGGAACTCCAGAGCCATGATATCGGGGCTGGGTCCGTGCATCATCAGCAGCACCTCTTTGTCCAGGGTCTCATCCAATGGCGAGGCAAAGCACACATTGGTGGGCAAATGGTCAAAGCCATAGACAGACTAAAATCAAGAGTCCCACGTTCACGTAAGACGATTTGAATTTCTAAGTGCAACACTGGCAATGGACGCCGTATGTGAAGTGCTGACCTCCAGTGGTGACTGAGCCAAAGCCAGCTCTGTCTGCAGGGATCCTGACGCGCTCTGGTTCAGCCTGTAGGCTGCCGAAAGAGAGACTCCATTGCTGTTGAGAGTAAGACATTGATAGAATTGATCAGGCAATCGAAAAGAATTGGAATCAGTAAATACGCTGTCATTGCTTCTTGACCATCTTGCAAACAGTAAACAATATGGGCAGTTAAATGTGGCGTTCCCCAGGGATCAATTCCCAAACGAGTATCATTTAGTTAGCATATACTGTGTAAATGATATCTGTCAGGTATCAGTTCCTCAAATGTGTACTTTTTGCTGGTGACACCACTCCGCCTTGTTCTTGGAGTGATTTAAGTGAGCTGTGTCTTGTCCAGGGAACCCAAGACAATGAAAGTCTTTGCACAACGATCAGATTCATTTCAGCTACATTGATGGAGAAACACCATCGACAGATCTGTGATGGAGCGACTCCCCAAGCGGTGGTAGTTCTGCCCCTTTTATACAATTTTTTTTCCCTTCTCAGGAGGCATTAAAGCTTGTCATACAGAAAAATTACAACCTAGCATAGCAACGAACTTGCATGGCAACACTGACGGACAGCAGGATGAAGTCTGACGCACACCCTTGCACAGCAACCAACTTTGCATAGCAACACTTGACAAATAGCATGATCAGCGGATACAACGATACAAGTTCACTGTTAATCGTAACAGTTAATGTTGAGTGTCAAATTCCCACTACAGCTGCCGAATAAAGTACGGGCAGAATTTAACACTTTGAAACGATAGTTTGAAATCAATATATTAGCTTTTAAATATAAATGAAACAAATGTATATTATTTGCATAATGTCAGACTCAAACAAATCGCGATCAATAATATCAAGTTAGAAATAGTATAGTGACATTTTTTGGGGGTGTTATTTTTTTATTATAACCCTTGCTGGAAGCCACATTTGCGCAATGACAGGTAAAGTCGATTGGGCGGGCTGCACTGGAATTCAGCATCAACATCTGCGCTGACTTCAGGTTGCGCCAAGGCTTCAAATGAAAAAGTATGACGCTTAACAATCTGAAGTTGGATAAAACTTGTCATCCTCCGAAGCCTCCACTGAATCAAGCTTCCCTTAACGCCATGCCCATGTCTTGCCTCGGTTTTGCACTCACGCCTAATCCGATAGCAACAAGGCCTTAACCTGTGTGGTTTGCCCAAAACCTTGGGAACCTTGCCATGAAAACCTAAAACTCACCTCAAAAGGTCTTGATGCATCATCTGCATGTGGCTCTCCAGTTTGCTCTTGTCGGCTCTTAGTAACTGAAACAAAATAGTCCCCCCCAAAAATTTTTTGCGGAAAAAGCAAAAAAATGATCGGAATACTTCATAGATATTAAAACACTGACCTCCGTGATGGAGGAGTATTCCTCGACTGCCGCCTTGAGCTCGTCTATCTGTCTGCTCTTCTGTGTAGACACAAAAATATTGAGTGAGAAAAAAAAAACCACAAAAAAAAAAAAAAAAAAAAAAAAAAAGGAGGCAAGACCTCAAATAGGTAAGCAGCAAAATAAATCAAACTGAATAGGGCTCTGACCTCTTGGATAAGAGATTCCTTTTCAGTGATAACCGTATCGAAAGAGTGAATCTGCACCTACGAGCGAGGACATAACCGTTATACAACCAAGCAGCATTTATTGAGTCACACGATTTTTTTTAAAAAAAGCAAAAGATAAATAGGAGTATGAATGCAGAGCAACATACTGCGCAAAAAAATATATAAAAATAAAAAGATTGTGCTAACCTGAAGGTCAGCGTTAATGTCACACAGCTCCGCGATTCTCTTCTGCAGCTCGTCCATCTCCAAGCTGACCTTGAAGTTCTGAGAAGCCATTAGAAGAGTGTCAGGGCATCGCAGACTTGCTCTCATCTGCAAGCAGATCTGAAAAAATCTTACCTCGTCCTGGAGTAAAGCAATATTTGCTATAAGATCTTGGTTTTCTCTTTCCTGGAACAAGGAAGCAGCTTCATTTTTGTCATCCCGGCGGCTTAATAAAGGCATTTTTTTCACAGTCGTGCGGGTATGAGAGCTGTCAATTTGGTCTGACCACGTGCTTGCTGCGCGCGGAGGCGCGAGCTCTGCCTTCCTCCGTGCAGCTCAAAGTGGCCTTCATCTCCTCCACTTCGTTGTGGAGCATCTTCTCTTTGTGAATCAGCTGCTGGTGACTGCCAGAAGAGGGAGGGAGGGAGGAGGACAAAAATAAAAATGTTGCAGCAGGAAGCAAGCTCGTATTGTGGCACCCTGTGAGGACATCTCACGCTCTGGTCTGGTTGCGGAGCTCCTCGTTCTCATCCGCTAGCTTTTGGTTGCTCTCCTCCATCCCCTCCACCGCCTGTTTCAGCTTCTTCACCTCCTCCTGGAGCTTCTGGTTGCTCATCTGGACGTCGGCAAGGCAGTAGACGAGCTCTGATGTTTCACTGTAGAGGAGAGAAGCCAATTATTTCAAAACCACTGATTAAGTCTTGAGCTCCTCCCTCTTGATGGCCAACTTGCAGTGGATTTCAAATGTCGGGAGATAAAACGTGTTCGAAGTCAGGTTTTGGATACAATTTCTCGATTTTAATCCTGAAAACATTTTGTTTTTGACGACAGATATTTTAAATAATAGTAATGATTATGTTGAGCGACTGAAATCATATTAGCCATCAAGAGGGAAAGGAAAAAGTGACTCAGCAGAAATGACACGCTAATTTCTCTGGATAGGCTAGAACATCTCTCCTGTTTTTCTTTTCAGCTGTAATCATGTCAAATCAACACAACTGGTCAGCAAAAAAAAAAATTCTTTAAAAAAAAAAAAGAAGAAATCTTATTTAATTGTCATGGCTTTTTTTCCCCGCAATATTTTGAAACATATTTTTGAGGGTGTCTGCATTTCTGCACCAGGGTCTTCTATAGGACACCCTCTCATAAAAGTGCACTGTTGATGTTTGAGCCTGACAAATCAAATTCGATGATGGTTTATCACCTGTTTCTCCAAAACCTAAAATCTAAAATAAATGGCGAGTTTGTGGACAAATGTCAGTCCCTAAAATTGTCCTCATGACCCAATTCTGGGTCTCTAATTCGGGGTAGGTCACGGTGAATGACTAGTTAGCGCGTCGGCCTCACAGTGCAGAGGTACCGGGTTCGATTCCAGCTCCGGCCTCCCTGTGTGGAGTTTGCATGTTCTTCCCGTGCCTGCGTGGCTTTTCTCCGGGTACTCCAGTTTCCTCCCACATTCCAAAAACATGCATGGCAGGCTAATAGAACCCCCTAAATTGTCCTTAGGTGTGAGCGTGAGCGCGGTTGATTGCTCGTCTATGTGTGCCCTGCGATTGCGACCAATTCAGGGTGGCCCCCGCCTAGTGCCCGAAGACAGCTTGGATAGGCTCCAGCACCCCCCGCGACCCTTGTGAGGATAAAGCGGATCGGAAAATGGATGGATGGACCCATACAACTCTGCTCTTGACGCATCCCCTCCAAAGCCCTCCAAGCTTCCAGAGGTCATATTGAGCAGCATGGACCTCCTGGCTACAATAATGGACAACACAAAGGACACCATCAGTGTTGAGCACGTTGAGGAATAACAGACACACACACGCACACAAATCATCTTATGAGACAAATACCCACCAGAAATGCTGTCTCTTGTTCTAGCGGAGTCCTCGGCGGGATCTTCTAATGGTCCTTCACTATAGGATGCAACAGAGGAGCCAAAGTGAAACAGAGGAACTTTTAACGGGCACAGTGAATTGTCCTCATTCCTTTACCCGTTGTTGCGGCAGTCGTCAATCCACTCCCTCATGACAGCGTGATACGTGTCCAGGTCGATGGAAACGTCTCTGCGTTCGGGATCGAGCATGTTGCAGAGATCCTCCAGGCCTTTGTCCCCTGAGGTGCGGCTGGTGGTGTGCCGCAAGAAGTCCACAATGTGAGACACGTACACCTTACCTAGAAGTAGTATTTGATAGAAAAAAAAAATCTTAAAACGACAGATGGTCAAGTACCAATACCAGGTGTCGTATCGGGCGGAAATGAGGTGTTGTATCGGGCCGATACCCGATATGTTACCAGGACTTATTTTCAGGAATCGGGTACTTGAGGCTGCTGATACTAGCCACTGATAATTCAGGTTGAAAAAAATAATAATAATCTGACATTGAGTAAGTCCTCCTCGGAAGTAGCTGCCGCTAATACTGCGGCGGATTGATACACCGACGAATCATCATCAGAAATTAAGGTCAAAGGTCACAATTTTTGTAATTGTGTTAAATGAAATTTTACACGGGGCGGCACGGTGGTCCATTGGTTAGCGCGTCGCCCTCACAGGGCAGAGGTACCGGGTTCAATTCCCGGTCCGGCCTCCCTGTGTGGAGTTTGCATGTTCTCCCCGGGCCTGCGTGGGTTTTCTCCGGGTACTCCGGTTTCCTCCCACATTCCAAAAAAATGCATGGCAGGCTGATCGAACACTCCAAATAGTCCCTAGGTGCGAGTGTGAGGGCGGATAGTTGTTTGTCTCTGTGTGCCATGCGATTGGCTGGCAACTGGTTCAGGGTGTCCCCCCGCCTACTGCCCCAAGTCAGCTGGGATAGGCTCCAGCACGCCCCGCGACCCTTGTGAGGATGATCGGAAAATGGACGGATATAATAGTGAATGCTCCTGTGAAGAAAGGCAGTCAACGCTCATCGGAGAGACAGATAGAAAACACGGCTGCTTAGTAAAGCAGCCGGAAACAATCCTCCCCGACCAGGGGTCCTCCATTGAAGCTTGGGGCACCTTGCTGGGTATGCTGCATTTGTGTCGACGTTACCTCGTCGTTGCGTGTCACAAGCATGGAAGATGGTGTCGAGGAGATTCTCCTCGCAGATGAGGCTGACTTCTGCCATGTTTTTGCTCTCAGAGGCCGCCGTGTTTCCTAAGCATGAGCAAAGACGAGCACATGATGTGCAATATTGCACCTCGGGGCTCCAGTGACGACAGCCGTGAACGTCATATTCTGTGAAATTGTGCTGCGTTATGTAAGATCAACCACGTTGTACTTGGTTGCCTTCGAATATCCCCCCCCGCCCCCCGTTCGCATTTGCTCAACATGTTTGTAATCAGGCTCACTTTAGTCAGCTTCCTCATTATGACGTTGCTTTTTAGAGAATTGTCTCACACTCGGTGGTTGTTTCCCCATGTACAGTATATCGGTTTACTTGTGCACGTTTACGGAGTGAACTAACAAGCAGTTGGATTCTGTACATTGTTTTCCTTTACAAAGTTGATTTGTTGAAGAACTGACAACGTTCATGAAATCACGCTGCAATAAACGGTATCAGATTCATTACACATAAATGTTTTGAGCTTTTATTTTAGGCTCACGCTAAAACTAAAGTTTATTTACATGAGGATAAGTATGGGAAAACATTTAGAATTTAGTTTCTTTTTTTTTCCCCAATTGGAAGTTTAAAATACACTGCCAATCAATTTGTTATTGAATTTCAGGAATATAGGCAGACAATCTTAAAAAGAACAATCAAAAATAATTTAATGTAGTTTCCGAGCTGGTTGGTTATCAGATCTAAAATGCGTTCCTGCTTACCTCCATCTCCCAGCGACAGTTTTCTGACAACCAGAGCCGGGTAGGACAGCTCGCCCTCCATGGAGCTCCCCGTGTCGGCAGGGCTGAAATTAAGGTCATAAGAGACGGTGCTGTGAATTGGGGTGAAGGTGCGAGAGAGAGCGGGCTCGCCGCTTCCGCTCTCGGCCTGTGCCGAGTGGGGTCCGTCTCGGGTCACCGTGAAGTACGGGGAGTCTTTGTCCTGTCCTGTGGGAGTGGAGCAATACTTCTGCCAGGTCCTGAATGGTTTTATTGCACTTCTATCAACACCTTTGCTCTCCCCAAGGGTACTTGTGATGGTGTATGTGATGTTAGAAGAGGTGTTGCCTGTTGGTGTGGAAGGAGTGAATGATGGGAAGTTGCTCTTGTGGGATGGCGCAGAGTTCAGCATTTCGTCACTTTTCTCCTTGCTCCCGTGCATCCCTTTCCTCAAGATGGCCTCCAGGTTGCGCCTGAGGCCGCACTGGGGGCTATCGTAGCTGCTGGAAGACAGCTTGGGGATTTGGAAGGGGCTATTGGGCTCTCGGTCACGGCGCCACTGGTTGGTCAGAAGTTTGCGGCAGATGCTGTCCACCGGGTTGTGGCGTCGGGTTGACTGGGGCGGGTAGTAGTCCATGATCAATTGAGGTTGGAATCTGGGGAAAGACAAGTAGGGTGGTCAAATACCTTTATGAATGCGGAACAAATGGAAAAACTATGCAAGTTTAATTATGGTGGGTCGTGTTGAACTTTTTCAATGAAAGAATAAACCTTGAGGTTCTCCACCTGGTCAACACAAACCCACACCAGGACTTGAAATCTCAACCTAGGCTAAAAACCTTTAAAAAAAAAAAAACTATGATGAATTGACTTGACTAGAACATAAAAGGTAAAGAATATATATAAGGTCTTGAAATGTACATAAAAACGTTTGAATTGCATTACCTTGAATCACGATTAAATGGAGTTTTCAGAATGTAAAGTTATTTTAATCGTTTATACGCCACGTCTGTACAATAGCGAAATAGATAGAAACATGATACAATGATGAACGACGTTTAAAAAAAAAAAAGCCTTTAGGTACCAGGTGCGGATAATTAAAATTAATTCAGTTGACGCTCTAAAATAAAATTAATCATATCGCTACCATAAGAGACATTATTAAAGCATATCGCTCATATAGGACATTATTCGTTTACACAATTAACGACGTAACTGCTGTATTTGCCATTTAAAGTGACACGTGACGTTGGTGCGAAAAGTCAAGGGAGACATAAGTAATTTTTCTAAGTTACCCACGCGGTTTATCAACGCAAAGAAATACAAATACAAACCTGAAAACGATTCCACACACAAAAAACGTATCTTAAACATCTTTAAAAGACAAATATACACAAGGTGTCTTCACCTGAACGAGCTCGATTGGTTAACAACCGTCTCACGTTTCGCGCATGCGCATTCAAAGTTCGTGACCACCCGGCAGGACTCGAAAAATAAGAAAGCTAACAGCGCCACTCTGTGTTCGGAAGCGGTAACGACAACACATTTATTTATTAAGAAGAATAATAACAAAATACAGAGGATTAAAAAAAGCAGTAAATAAATAGTGATTGTAATAATCAGTACAAATAAAATACCAAAAAAAAAGAACATCTACAACTGCGGATGAATCGCGGAAACCAACAAACGTGACAGAAATTCTAGTCAAGCAGCAAAACGTACATATGTACAGAACCTGAGGGCTCCGTACATATGTACGTTTGTACGGAGCCTCGCTCCTTAAACATGTCATCTAAAGACAAATATTTGCCCGTGCTTATGTTAATATTTCCCCCCCAGAAAATTGCACCTGAAGTTCAAAAGTCTTGCCTAACAAATTATTTTGTGCTTATCCAATCCAGACGTCTCCTGTTTTGTGGGTAAGTTTTATCACTCAAAACCGTTATGATCAAATACTTGGGATGAATAATATCAAATGGTGATCAGATCGTGAAGAGCATCTCGATAGATGATTCACAATATAATTTAATGACTACGATGGTTTTTAATTCATGTGTTAATCTGACCACCCCTTCCCTCAATACGTGTTTATTTTTGGGGGAATTGGGAATATTGTTTTGCCACAATGAATAATTTCCCTTTGAACTTTACTGGCTTCACAGTAGAACTCCAATACAATATCAGTATGATGAAACAGAATTGACAAAAGTTTCTTACTTTGAATCTAACTTTTCTTCTTTTTTGTTTTTGTTTGGCACTTAGTGTAAAAAAGTTTGAAAACCACTAGTTAGCATTTGTTGAACAATTAGTGACATAAAATCCATATTTGACCATTTTTACAGTGTTCTGTCATCATGGACGCTTCAACAATGAAGGGCGACTGCAGCGTTCCAAGCTTCAAGGTACTTAAATGTTTTATAGTGGACAAATATAGTTCATCACCTACCCCCAGTTGGAGCATCTTGATGATTCACGTCCCAAAAAATCCCCACAGTGGCTCCTTGTCGAGGATGAAGAATCTAAAATATCAATAAATGCCTTGAAAGCATCATCCAGCTGTTTTATTTTGAAGTAAATCCATCAGAATCGGACGAGATCCTCATTGTTGAGCAAAATTTAGGTGGTCTGGTCCTCCTCTCACTAGAATCCATTGCCCCCGGCAACCACACGAGGCTTTCAGGTCGAGATTAGGTCACTCACACACCCACATACACACACCCGCATTTATTTTCATTTTGTGTGAAGTGTGTGCCAACTTTGTGGGGCGTCGTGTGGTTTGCTCGGAGACAACCCAACAGATAGTTCTAATCCCAGAGTAGTACAAAAGGCTCAGTGGGCCTTATCTACTTTCACCGCTCGCTCTCCTCCACACACACACACACACACACACACACTGGAAGAGAGACAGCATGCTCATACAGTATTTATAGCCATTTAAGCACCTGACAGCACAGTGTGTGAACGGAGGGATGCAGGTAACAAGTGAGGAAGGATTATGACGCATGCTAAAACGGCTCCTCGTGTGTCATATTGTTCATGATGAGCAGACAACAACATAATAAAAGGGGAAAAAAATAGAGGGAACACAGACACAATTTCATGGAATAAAATCTACACAAAAAAAAAAGTGCAGCGCTATGGGTCACTCATCAATTTATAATCCGGGATTAGGTTTGGAGTACCCTGTATGAGGAGGAGGGTCATAAGGGTTATGTTTAATCCACGTTCTGTGAGAAATGTGTCCGACATTATGGGGACACAAGTGGCATGATTCACATTCAATATCTTGAATCAGTAATTGCCAACGTGTTGGCTCCCTCTTGTGGTGCCTTGAAACAATACACTGAATTCACTGAGCTAAATGCATCACCTCAGTGGTCTTCATGTTTTTACTTTTTAATCCAGCTCAGTACATTCATTAAGTACAGTTGTGTTGCACTGAATTTTTAAGTACAATACGTTCCATGGAATCTTTTAGAATTGTTTGTATTCAGGTCATTTTTTTATTTGCACTACATTATTAGTTTATAATTAATATTATAATTATCCTGCTGGATTTTAGCACTGCTTTTGATACAGCACACCATTCATAGACTAAAATATCTGTCTCTCCTCTCTGTGCACAAATTGGTTTTAATCTCTCTCTCCAAGATAGGTTTTATGGTAAGTTTAGAAATATGCTCCCTGAAAGTATATGAAGTCATGTGGTGTGCCTCAAGGTTCAATTTTAGGTCCTTTGTTGTTTCAATTATATATTGTTGTCTTGTGGGGAGAAAAAAAAACAGGTGTCCATTTTTGCATGTTTTGGACATCACATTAAAAAAAATAAAATTAAAAAGGACAAACATGGACAGAGTGAATTTCCACAGCTATATTGACAACCTGCATGGATGTAATCTATTTGTCTCCTGATGACACCAGTCAAATGGAAACTTTTTTTTAGCTGTATCGTGGACAGCAAATTCTAGATGGCAGAGAACTGTCTTCATCTTAACCCAACAAGGCTGAAGGCTGAAAATCTTTATTTTGCTTTACATTGTATGAAAATGCAGTTGTAATGTTCAATAAGTGTCTTATATGAATCAAGAAATTCAAGAATCACCATATCGATGATGTTTGCATCCAAACTGAGGTGACATCTTGCATGTCTTTAGGCAGCAGAGCTTGATATCAAGCTATCCACGGATCCGGTGACCCATCATGACGTGTTCACCTTCGGGACAGTCTTCACAAACCACATGCTGACCATTGAGTGGGACGCTTCTGAGGGCTGGCAGAGGCCCATGATTCGGCCTTTCGAGAACCTGACGCTTCACCCGGCCTGCTCGTCGCTGCACTATGGCGTTCAGGTGAAGCGCAATGAGCCTGGCGTGGACTTTAAAACGCTCCCAGTCAAATCTGATCTTCTTCTCCACAGCTGTTTGAAGGTCTGAAGGCTTACCGTGGGGATGATAATCGGCTGCGTCTCTTCAGGCCAATGCTCAATATGGAGCGCATGATCAGGTCGGCAAAAAGAGCTTGTCTACCAGTAAGTTACATTGCGAAATGAAATGTTCTTATACAAATATAAATATGTGTGTGTGTGTGTGTGTGCGCGCGCGCTAGCCGTGGCCTCGGGTTAAATGATTAAAACTCAACACTTGTCTGTCTTAGTAAAGATATAGTTGTCTGCCATCTACTATTTGATGCAATTCATTCAGTACCAGCCAATTCTGGACCAAGTCTGAAAAGACGTTTAAATACGTCTTTGGGAGTGAATGAGTTAAAAAGAGCGTCCATCGGGCTAGCATCATCAGGAAACGTAAAAATGTACAACTGTGTGTTAATAACGTAGCTGTGGAAATTCACACCGTGCCTCCAAGATGGAGCATATATTAAACATTCAAGTACTTAAAATGGAACCTTGAGGCACACCACATTTTACTTCACAGACTTTCAAGGTACATGTATTTCCTCTTTCAGATATTTGAGCCATCAGAGTTGCTGGAGTGCATCAGGAAACTTGTGGAAGTCGACCAGGACTGGATTCCACGCTCAGACACAGCCAGTCTGTACATAAGACCCACATTGATCAGCACAGAGGTAAAAAGTACAGTATTCACAGGTTTTCAATCAATATTAAATGATATTTGTTTGTCCTCTAGCCAATCCTGGGTGTACGAAAACCTGGCCGAGCCTTGCTTTTTGTCATCATGAGCCTAGCGGGTGCTGTCTTTAAGGCGACGCCAAAAGCCCTCTCCTTGTGGGCCGACGCAAAGTACACACGGGCCTGGAAAGGAGGAACCGGAGATTGCAAGATGGGAGGGTGGGAAGCCTGCACAGTCGATAATTAGTGTAAATTCTAATCACACAAATAACTGTGGTGTTATTTTTTTGTCAGGAACTATGGTGGCAGCCTGGTTGCACAGTCTGAGGCAGAGGACAGTGGATGTCAACAGGTTCTGTGGCTGTACGGCGAGGACCATCAAATCACTGAAGCGGGAACCATGAATATCTTTGTCCACTGGATCAATGAGGACGGAGGTCAGCCCATCCTGACAGACACAATCATATGTATCATATTTTCCTGGACATTTATGCTTGCAATTATTTTTGCGTGTGCTCAAAATATGCTCACGGTGTGTTGGAATAAAATTGACCTTTGACCTCCAATTTGTAGAAGAAGAGCTTGCGACGCCACCCCTGAACGGCATCATCCTCGCAGGCGTTAATCGACGGAGCATCCTGGAACTCACCAGACAATGGGTAACACAAGCACATGTTTAACCCCCATGCAGTAATTATCCCAAAATTGGACATTTCGGACACTTTGGACGATTTTGGACTGTTGGACAAATGGACACCAAAGACAAAACAGTGAACAATAACTCCACAAAGCTGGAATTTTGCATAGGATGTATATCTATGTCTTGGCCAATTCCCACTGAACATTTTGAGGGGTTGATAGTGAAAAAAAATTTAAAGTGAAAAAAGTTGTTGCACATTGGAAGAGGGACATTTTTGTATACCCTTCATGCAGCCGCTTAAAAATACTGCATGAGGGTTAACCCTTTCACGCACAAATAATGATAACCTGGAGCCTGATAACCTGTCCATTGTAGTAACCGCCGTCCCTGAAAGGTTTCATTCGAACATACTGCCCTTCACCTTCTCTTTTCCACTCCAACATAAAGGGAGAGTTTAAAGTCACAGAGCGCTACTTGAACATGGCCCAGTTGTGTGGCGCTCTCAAGCAGGGCCGCGTCAAGCAGGTGTTCGGTTCCGGCACGGCCTGCATGATCTGCTCAGTGGGAGAAATCTTATACATGGGAGAGGTGATCAAAAATCTATCCACACGATTCATGAATATAAATAACTGAAAAACTACTCTGTACTTCCCATATATATGACGGTCTTTATTTGAATATTCACAATATGTCTGACTATGAATTTTTCACACATTTTAAAATACAAACCTAGCTCAATAGTACAGGTATTTATATTTTTGTCTCTATGTTATTTTTTTTTTGGAGCACTTGCACATCCCCTGTCAGGACAAGAGGACGCAGCTGAGCGCTCGTATCCTGAAACAACTCACAGATATTCAGGTTGGTGCACCACAGGTTTAGAATAATTTTAGAATGAATTAAAAAAAAAATATATATATATATATATATATATCTATATATATATATATAGGGGGGGTAGAAAGAAAAACAAATATTGCATGCACAAATAAATGTTCCAGAAGAAAAATAGTAAAAATAGTGTATATATATATATATATATATATATATATATATATATATATATATATATATATATATATATAATTAATTAAATTATTATTATATATATATAGATTATTCATTCTAAAACTATTGTAATTCTCAAATATTTTGGGTTTTTGATGTTCTTTATTTTGTTTTGACTTTTTTAAAAAATTCAGTTGCAAATAGGTTTTCGAAAAAGTTTGGTAGTTTTTGTTTTTATTTGATTGTATAAGTTTTCGTTTTTTTAAATATATAGAGTGATTTTCGAGTGCAAGATAAAATAAAATAAAAAAGACATTAAGTATTGTCTGATTGGTAAAGTTAGCCATGACCACTCCCAAAGCGGCGCAGCACTCCCTCTCGCAGATCCCCCATGCCTGCGCTCGTCTGAGCAATTACCAACATCAACATACTTTTTAATTGCATTTCGAGATCCACGTAGTAACTGAATTGTTTTTTTTCCTCCTCCCTGGACTCAGCTGAAGAATGTCAACCAAACAAAAATACGAACGTAGAATATTTCGAAAAAACAGTTTCAGAAGTGAACTAAATATGTTTATTCTTCTAATCACTGCGAGGCAGGAGATGAAGCGCTCCATCTATCAATGCAGGCCTCACGAGGGATAAGCGTGGTGCTCGGGTGCCTTGTGAATGCCCCCCCCCGCCGCCCCCCACCCCACTTGCACAATGTGCTTTGTGGCTTCAACCAGAGATAGAGGCCCGAGTGGCAAACTCTTGCGTTCTCTCATTAAGCCCGCTGTAATTGCACAAACCCAATTATTGCCTCAGCAATTTTATTATTTTTTTTTGTGATCTTCAAAAAGCCGAGATGCTGCAAAAGCCTCGGACAAGCGTGGGGAGGCTTAATGAACAATAAAATCGACCAAAACAGCGCGGCGCCTTTAAATCTGTTGACATTTCATTTTGGAGGCGAGCGGCAACATTGTGCAACAAACAAACGAGTGGTCCGAGGCTGCGGATGAAAGATGGGTTTGCTAAGTCGCCCTTCCTGTTCCTTTTTTCAAGTTAATTAGAAATCACATCCTTTTGTTTCCCCTTCGCATGCGTTTATTTACTTTCTCACTTGGACCATTAGAACAAATTTGCAGAATGAGAGGCAAATAATTGGATTTGTCTCCGCAGCTGTCACGGATTGGGGGGAACATTTTGTCGTGATTGTTATTATTCCTTCTCTCTGTTGTTGTCGCCTCGGTGGCCGAGTTGGCACATTTGCTCAAGGGTGTTTAATTTCATTTTTTTTTTTCTCCCTAATTTGTGATTTGTTCGCAATTAAGAGGCACTGGGCGACGGGAACTTTATTGCTTAGTGACAGGAGTTTTGTTTGGACCCTGGAGGAAGGGGGGAAAGTTTCATCTCGCCAATTTTTTTGGGAGACTTAATTTGTCTTACAGTATGGACGCACGCCCAGTGACTGGACATTCCTGGTCTAACTGTCATCGGGAAGCCCCCGGAATGTGTGCAGTGACCAAGACGAACAGCTTTTAAAATAAATATGTCCAAAGTGCTTTCATGAAAAAAAAAAAATGGCTGTTATCTCATGCAATAATGCTTCATAAATTACATTCGTCCAACAACATGACTTCCTTTTTGTGTGTGTGTGTGTGTGTGTTGAGAGCATCAAATCTGCTTTATGATTTTACTGAGTTGTTATGCCGCACTTGTCTGCACTCAACATAAAATGAACCAAGTGGAGTTAGCCCACTCCAGTTCTCAAAAAGTGTAACTTCGCTTTTTTTAATTTTTTTATTTTTTTAATCATTTGTGAATCAGCTCACATTTTTTTCCCACAATTTACTCAATGATTAGCCAATTGAGTCATTTGTTGAAAAAGTAGGATTTAAGTTAGTTTTAACAACTTCCTACTCCTTTTCGGACTAGCAATATGCAACTTTTTGGTTGGGATGTTTATATTGTCGCCTTTATTTTATTTATTTTTTTTCGTACCGCATTCGAAATGAAATCAATCAATCAAAAGCTGGGCAACTGTTAAAAATAAAATAAAAATATTACTAAATTAAAAAAGTGAATATATACATTCATTTATGCTTTCACATCATTAATTCATTGGTTAATTAATTTTAGCTAAATTGACCAGAAATAAAATATTAATTTAATTAAAAAAAAAAAAAAAAAAAAAAAAATATATATATATATATATATATTTATATATATATATATATATATATACCCCTCCGTGAGTCGTCACCTTACCGTGGTGGAGGGGTTTGTGTGTCCCAATGATCCTAGGAGCTAAGTTGCCTGGGGCTTTATGCCCCTGGCAGGGTCACCCATGGCAAACAGGTCCTAGGTGAGGGACCAGACAAAGCACGGCTCACCAAACCCCTTATGATGACAAAATTAATTGGAACCCAGTTTCCCTTGCCCGGACGTGGGTCACCGGGGCCCCCCTCTGGAGCCAGGCCTGGGGGTGGGGCCGGTTGGCGAGCGCCTGGTGGCCGGGCCTGCTCCCATGGGGCCCGGCCGGGCTCAGCCCGAAGAGGCAACGTGGGTCCCCCTTCTCATGAGCTCACCACCCATGGGAGGGGCCAAAGGGGTCGGGTGCAATGTGAGCTGGGCAGCAGCCAAAGGCGGGGACCCTGGCGGTCCGATCCTCGGCTGCAGAAGCTAGCTCTAGGGACATGGAATGTCACCTCTCTTACAGGGAAGGAACCCGAGCTGGTGTGCGAGGTAGAAAAGTTCCGACTGGATATAGTCGGACTTACCTCCACACACAGCCTGGGTTCTGGTACCAGCTCTCTCGAGAGGGGTTGGACTCTCTTCCACTCTGGAGTTGCCCACGGGGAGAGGCGCAGAGCAGGTGTGGGCATACTCATTGCCCCCCGGCTCAGTGCCTGTGCATTGGGGTTCACACCGGTAGACGAGAGGGTTGCCTCCCTCCGCCTTCAAGTGGGTGGACGGGTCCTGACTGTTGTTTGTGCGTACGCACCCAACAGCAGTTCAGCGTACCCACCCTTTTTGGAGTCCTTGGAGGGTGTGCTGGAGAGTACTCCTGCTGGGGACTCCCTTGTTCTGCTGGGGGACTTCAATGCACACGTGGGCAACGACAGTGAGACCTGGAGGGGCGTGATTGGGAGGAACGGCCCCCCTGATCTGAACTCGAGTGGTGTTTCGTTATTGGACTTCTGTGCTCGTCACGGATTGTCCATAACGAACACCTTGTTCAAACATAAGGGTGTCCATATGTGCACTTGGCACCAGGACACCCTTGGCCGCAGTTCGATGATTGACTTTGTGGTTGTATCATCGGATTTGCGGCCGCATGTCTTGGACACTCGGGCGAAGAGAGGGGCGGAGCTGTCAACTGATCACCACCTGGTGGTGAGTCGACTCCGATGGTGGGGGAAGCTGCCGGTCCGACCTGGCAGACCCAAACGTATTGTGAGGGTTTGTTGGGAGCGTCTGGCGGAATCCCCTGTCAGAAGGAGTTTCAACTCCCACCTCCGACAGAGCTTTTCCCATGTCCTGGGGGAGGCGGGGGACATTGAGTCCGAATGGACCATGTTCCGTGCCTCTATTGTTGAGGCGGCCAATCTGAGTTGTGGCCGTAAGGTGGTTGGTGCCTGTCGTGGCGGCAACCCCCGTACTCGCTGGTGGACACCAGCAGTAAGGGATGCCGTCAAGCTGAAGAAGGAGTCCTATCGGGCCTTTATGGCCTGTGGGACACCAGAGGCAGCTGACAGGTATCGACTGGCCAAGCGGAATGCAGCTTCGGTGGTCGCCGAAGCAAAAACTCGGGCATGGGAAGAGTTCGGTGAGGCCATGGAAGCCGACTTCCGGACGGCTTCGAGGAAATTCTGGTCCACCATCCGACGTCTCAGGAGGGGGAAGCAGTGCACCACTAACACTGTGTACAGTGGGGATGGGGCACTGTTGACCTCGACTCGGGACGTTGTGAGCCGGTGGGCGGAGTACTTCGAAGACCTCCTCAACTCCACCAGCACGCCTTCCTTGGAGGAAGCAGAGTCTGGGGACTCTGAGGTGGGCTCTCCTATCTCTGTGGTTGAAGTCACCGATGTGGTTAAAAAGCTCCTCGGTGGCAAGGCCCCAGGGGTGGATGAGATCCGCCCGGAGTTCCTCAAGGCTCTGGATGTTGTGGGGCTGTCCTGGTTGACACGCCTCTGCAACATCGCGTGGTCAGCGGGGAGAGTGCCTCTGGATTGGCAGACCGGGGTGGTGGTCCCTCTTTTTAAAAAGGGGGACCGGAGGGTGTGTTCCAACTACAGAGGGATCACACTCCTCAGCCTCCCTGGTAAGGTCTATTCAGGGGTGCTGGAGAGGAGGGTCCGTCAGGAAGTCGAGCCTCAGATTGAGGAGGAGCAGTGTGGTTTTCGTCCCGGCCGTGGAACAGTGGACCAGCTCTACACCCTTAGCAGGGTCCTCGAGGGTATGTGGGAATTCGCCCAACCGGTCTACATGTGTTTTGTGGACTTGGAGAAGGCGTTTGACCGTGTCCCTCGGGGAGTTCTGTGGGGGGTGCTTCGGGAGTATGGGGTACCGAGCCCATTGATACGGGCTGTTCGGTCCCTATACTGCCGAGGTCAGAGTTTGGTTCGCATTGCCGGCAATAAGTCGGAATCGTTTCCAGTGAGGGTTGGACTCCGCCAAGGCTGCCCTTTGTCGCCGATTCTGTTCATTACCTTTATGGACAGAATTTCTAGGCGCAGCCGAAGCGTTGAGGGGGTCTGTTTTGGTAGCCTCAGTATTGCATCTCTGCTTTTTGCAGATGATGTGGTACTGTTGGCTCCTTCAAACAGGGCTCTCCAACTCTCACTGGAGCGTTTCGCAGCCGAGTGTGAAGCGGTTGGGATGAAAATTAGCACCTCCAAATCTGAAACCATGGTCCTCAGTCGGAAAAGGGTGGAGTGCCCACTCCGGGTCGGGGAGGAGATCTTGCCCCAAGTGGAGGAGTTTAAGTATCTTGGGGTCTTGTTCACGAATGAGGGCAGGAGGGAGCGAGAGATCGACAGGCGGATCGGTGCAGCGTCTGCTGTGATGCGGACGTTGCATCGGTCTGTCGTGGTAAAGAAGGAGCTGAGCCAAAGGGCGAAGCTCTCAATTTACCGGTCGATCTACGTTCCAACCCTCATCTATGGTCACGAGCTATGGGTCGTGACCGAAAGAACGAGATCCCGGATACAAGCGGCCGAAATGAGTTTTCTCCGCAGGGTGTCCGGGCTCTCCCTTAGAGATAAGGTGAGAAGCTCGGTCATCCGGGAGGGGCTCAGAGTCGACCCGCTTCTCCTCCACATCGAGAGGAGCCAGATGAGGTGGCTTGGGCATCTGATTCGGATGCCTCCTGAACGCCTCCCTGGTGAGGTGTTCCGGGCATGTCCCACCGGGAGGAGACCCCGAGGACGACCCAGGACACGCTGGAGAGACTATGTCACCCAGCTGGCCTGGGAACGCCTCGGTATCCCCCGGGGAGAGCTGGAAGAAGTAGCTAGGGAGAGGGAAGTCTGGGCTTCCCTGCTAAAGCTGCTGCCCCCGCGACCCGGCCCCGGATAAGCGGTAGAAGATGGATGGATGGATGGATATATATATATATATATATATATATATATATATATACACACACACACATTTTATACAATTTTTACCAGGCCCATTTTAAAGTTCCAAATCAAACATGGCCCCTGAGCACAAAGGTTTACACCCCCCCGCATGAGATCAGGCAGTTGTTGCATGATAAAAACCAAGCACTTCATTTTGAGCATCGCAGTTTGCTTCATGTAAATCGATGTAGTTCTGTCTCTCGTGTTTATGATAAAAAAAAAAAACAATAAGAAAAAAACAGGACCCCCCCATTTGTCCCCCAAAACTCGTGACGATGCCCTGTCACTTCTTGTTAAGGCATCTGTGACATTCACGCAAGGGCACAAGGGAGGCGTCGGGGTGTAATTCGAGGCAAAGGAGCGAGTGAGAGAGCCAGGGAAGAAGGAACAGGGAGAAGAGCGAGAGGAAAGATGGCACCCATACAGCTCCAAAGAGCGATGTTTGGCTCTGAGCATGTGCGGCCGCCCTTTCCTCCCTCTGGCCGGGGGGGGCTTGATGTGATTTGACAAGAACTACGCTGTCATCTTGAGTTAGTCCAATTTGAAAGTCTAATTAATGAACTCGGCGCCACTTTGTGTCGTCGTCGTTGTCTTCGTTTCCTCTTCTCGGGCCTGTTTGTCTCCTATTTGCCTTTTCTTTACCCTTTGCTTCCCTTTGAGCATTGACTTGATATTTTTGAGACTCATTTTAAGGACCATGTACTTTTTTTTTGCCCTAAGACTAGCGCAGTAGTACAGCAGCTTGGGTGTAATTAGCAGAATGATAGTCTTACTAAGAATGCTTTTTTTGTTTACTACTACAGTGAAACTCCTTGACAACGAAATCATGTTTGCAGCAAGAAATCTTTCACAACAGGGGGTTTTTCACTGTAGCAAATTTGAAACAAGAAAGTGGGAATGGTGTTAATGCATGAAGATTTTTTCACACTAGGGGGTATTTTCACCCATGTAGATTTCATTGTAAAGGAGTTTCACTGTAGTACACATAACCAAACCGTTTTCTGTATTTACACTTTGCGCACTACTGTGTGACGACACACATCACTGGGTTTCAGACATCGTCACTCACCAGGTTAGAACTTACCGTTTAAAGGCACACACATTCAAATCCGGAGACATAGGAGTGTAGAACAAGACGAGGACGTCGACCCCAAGTGGACAAAATTCTGATCTGGGCCTCAAACAATTCAGGCTTCAGCACACTATAGAAAGACGAGGGCACATTAGTCAAGTGGAACAACTGCAATTTTTTTTCCACGACTGCGTGACATTCCTTTGGCATGCTAGTAGTAGCACAACTCCCATGTTACTAGTGAGGAAAAACTGCACTGGTTTATGTCTGTGTGCTATTAGTGCTAAGTTGAAGTGCTTGGTGTTAACTAGCACAAAATCACAAGCGCATAGCACGAGTAACATGTAGTGGGCAAAAGCAAAAGGTACACTTTTTACATGATATTTCATTGGTATATTAGTAGTGAACATGTAAAGTATCTCAAAAATATTCTCGAACAAATCCTTGACAATTAAATAAAGTTATATTTGATCTGAATACAAATTTGGTGTTAGTGTTCCACTAATTACAGTAACGGGGTAGCGAATAAGAGCTAATGTTTGAGTTTTTGCTTAAGGTACATGCTAGCCATGTTAGCTGCTATGCTCACAAGTCAACAACAAAGTTAGCTATATAATTGAAATAAAAAGTTTAATTTTAGTGTGGTTTGTGGTAATACAGGGTTAGGGTTAGGGTTAGGGTTAGGTTTATGAGAGTTACACTCAACATTGCAGTGACGACGACTAAAAAAAAAAAGTAGAAGCGAGAATTTACCCTCAATGGTCAGATTAGCAATTAGCAAACAGCTATGTCATTTCTGCTTAGTCGTGTAGCTCGCTTGTTTTTCTCTTCCATATATTTTAAGAGACACGACTTCAGATTCACTGCTAGATTTTAAGATGCGTGTGATATGTTTTCATCACAATTAAGATGGAAACCAAATCACGCCAAGAATTCAGATTTAAAACTTTGAAGAGCAATTTGGTATTTTGAATGATATTTAGGTATCATCTTTACATGACCGCTAACATTTTATCTCAGGGTGACTATCATTAACACAACCAGGGCTTGTTTCTGTATTTTGTGCGTGTATTATTTGGAATTTAAATTCAGGAATAGCCTTAAATTTAATAGTGACTCTGGATGACCGCTTTTAATCGCCATGTCTGTGTTTACCAGAGGATGGCGCTAGCAGCAAACAAACCTGCAGCCACCCTAAAAAAGAGAACGTGGCGTGCACCTTTGGAGTCCTGCCACTCATGATAGAAACTCAACGCAGAATTAATAAGAATAAGAATAAGAATAAGAAAACCTTTATTTGTCCCGCACTGGGGAAATTTGCAGTCTTCAGCAGCAGAATTGGAGGGGGAAGGGGGGTGGGGTAAAAAGAAAAACAAAGTATTGCATGCACAAATAAATGTTCCAGAACAAAATAGAGCTGTACACAGTACAGAATGCAAGATAAAAAAAATACAAAATACAAAATATAAGGTGGCTGTGCTATTTACAATGTATGGATGGGTTGAGTCCGTTTTTTTCTTTCATGTGTGTTTATTGAGCAGCCTGACAGCAGTCGGTAAGAATGAGCGGCGATATCGCTCCTTCTTGCAGCGCGGGTGTAGTAGTCTCTGGCTGAAGGAGCTGCCCAGTGCTGTCAGGGTGGGCTGGAGGGGGTGGGAGGGACTGCCCATCATAGCTTTTAGTTTTGATAGCATCCTCCTGCTGCCCACCTCCTCCACAGTGTCCAGGGAGCAGCCCAGGACAGAACTGGCCCTCCTGACCAGTCGCTCCAGTCTGTTTCTGTCCCGGGCCGAGATGCTGCCTGACCAGCAGACAATGCCATAGTGGATGGCCGAGGCCACCACAGAGTCATAGAAGGTCTTAAGGAGAGACCCCTGAACCCCAAAAGACCTTAGTTTCCTGAGTAGGAAGAGGCGGCTCTGTCCCTTCCTGATCAGGGCGTCTGAGTTGGTTGACCAGTCAAGTTTATTGTTGAGATGAACACCCAGGTACTTGTAGGAGGTCACCCTCTCTATGTCCGTACCCTTGATGTTCATCGGTGCAGGTGATGACTGTTTCCTGCAGAAATCCACCACCAGCTCCTTAGTTTTTCCAGGATTGATCTGGAGGTGATTCTGCTGGCACCAGTCCACGAAGTCCCCCGTCAGTCTCTTGTACTCCCGATCATCTCCCTCTGTAATGAGGCCGACAATCGCAGAGTCGTCAGAGAACTTTTGAAGGTGGCAGGTTGAAGTGGTGTATCTGAAGTCCGAGGTGTAGAGGGTGAACAGGAATGGAGCCAGGACAGTCCCCTGCGGCGCCCCAGTGCTGCAGAGAAGCCTGTCCGACTCACAGCCCTGTGCCCTCACATACTGTGGTCGGTTTGTGAGGTAATCCGTAATCCATGATGTGAGGTGGTGCTCCACTCCGGCGTGCTGCAGTTTATCCTCCAGTAGGTTGGGCTGGATGGTGTTGAAGGCACTGGAGAAATCAAAGAACATGATCCTCACAGTGCCCCCAGCATTCTCCAGGTGTAACAGCGCCGAGTGGAGGAGATAGATGATGGCGTCCTCCACACCGATGCCGGGCTGGTAGGCAAACTGCAGTGGGTCCAGTGATGAGCTCACCAGCGGTCGCAGGTAGTCGAGGACAAGTCTCTCCAGCGTCTTCATCAGGTGAGACGTCAGCGCCACCGGTCTGTAGCTGTTGAGCTCCTTCGGATGGGGGGTCTTGGGCACTGGGACCAGGCACGAAGTTTTCCACAGCTGTGGAACTCTGCCCAGCTTCAGGCTCAGGTTGAACATGAGCTGGACAATGTCACACAACTGGTCAGAGCAGGTCCTGAGGAGCCGGGAACTGATGTTGTCCGGACCTGCTGCCTTCCTCACCTTTATCCTCCTCAGTTGGTTCCTCACCTGCGCTGTCGTAAAAGACAGGCATGAACCAGGAGACAGACTTGGGTTTGGGGGTGTAGTGTCGGTTGAGAGGCCAGGTGATCGTTGTTGGAAGCTGGTCGTAGGAGGAGGGGAGGGAGGTGAAGTCCACAGTGGGAGTGGGTGCAGCTGCAGGGGGTGGTGGTGGGGGGGAGGGACAGACGTCTGGTCAAACCGGTTGAAAAACCGGTTTAGATCATCCGCCCAATCCTTGTCCCTCACAGTCTCTGTCCTTGGGCTTTTGTGGCCTGAGATGGTTTTCAGGCCCCTCCAGACACCAGTAACATTACTGGCCTGTAGCTGATCCTCCATTTTTAACCTGTAGGCCTTTTTCCCCTCCCTGATGCTTCTCCTCAGTTGGATCTGCACGGCCTTCAGCTCCTCTCTGTTTCTCGACACAAAAGCCCTCTTCTTCTCCTTCAGAAGGGCCTTTATGTCGGGAGTAATCCATGGTTTGTTGTTCGAAAAACACCGTACAGTCCTGGTTGGTACGGTGTTTTGCTCACAAAAGTTAATATAGTCCGTGATGGCGTCAGTAAGTGAATCAATATCTTCCCCATGAATCTCACTGAAGAGCTCCCACCTGGTTGAGTCGAAGCAGTCCCTCAGAGCCTCTTCGGCCTCTGTGGACCATCTCCTGACCATGCGGGTCACAGCTGGCTGCCTGTGCACCAGGGGTTTGTACACAGGCTGGAGATACACCATGTTGTGGTCCGCTCTTCCAAGAGGGGGCAGGGGATAGGGTGTGTATGCCTCCTTGGTGTTGGCAAAAAACAAGTCCAAAATCTTATTGTCTCTGGTGGTGCAGGATACGTACTGAGTGAAGGTTGGTAGGGAGGACGACAGAGAGACATGGTTGAAGTCCCCAGAGATGATCAGCAGGGCGTTGGGGGACTGTGTTTGCAGCCTGTTCACGACAGTCATCAGGGCATCACATGCTGCATCACCATTGGCCGACGGGGGGATGTACACCGTCACAGCTATGACGTGTGAAAATTCCCGTGGGAGATAGTAGGGCCTGAGGCTAATGGCTAGCAGCTCAATGTCCCGACTGCAGAGTTTCTCTTTGATGGTGATGTGCCCAGGATTGCACCATTTGTCATTAACAAAAACAGCAAGTCCCCCTCCTTTCCTCTTACCACTCCCCGCGTTTCTATCCGCACGTACGAGTTGGAAGCCTTCCAACTCGGCGAGTGTGTCCGGAGTGATCGTTGTTAGCCACGACTCCGTGAGTAGCAGCAGACTCGCCTCGCGGTACTCCCTTTGATGTCGCGTTAGCGCCGCTAGCTCGTCCATCTTATTAGGGAGCGATCTTACATTCCCCATGATGACGGACGGGAGGACATGTCTGTATCTTCTCCTCCTTCTGCGGCGCTCCTTCCCGGCCCGACATCCTCGTTTCCTCCTCTTTAACTCGCGGGGGACGTCCGGTTTGTCGCCGGCCAGTAGCCCGCTGTTAGCCCGCAATGCTAAAAGCTGGTCCCTACTGTAAACAATGGGATCGCGTGTGCGATCCCCGTTCACAGGATATGTGAAAAAATACGAGAAAATAAGGGAGATGAGCAGAAATGAAGGTGCCCATCTCCCCGCCGTAGTTTTGGGGAACAAAACCACACAAACCAAAATGGGAAAAGATAATAAATAAAATAACGAGACGAAAAGAAACTCAAACGGGGATATGCGCTGCTGGAGAGGCAGCCACTCGCGCGGCGCCATCGTAAAAAAAAAAAAAAAAAAAAAAAAAAAAAAAATTAAATCTATTTCCATGCTCGTGTTAATCCACAACACATTGATGGCATCATTTAATCACCAAATCATCATCACCGTTATCACCATCTTACTGTCCTCCATTCTCGGATGCATTAATGAAAAATTAGTTTTTTTGGAGGGGGGGGGGGGTAAATAAGAGCTGGTGATTAAAAGAAGATTAACGCATGCTTTCACAGAGACAGAGAGAGAGAGACAGTGGTGTGATGGGTTTTGTTAACACGAGAGGAACACTGGGCGGCGGTTGTGTTGCGGCTGACATGACATCAACGTTATCCTCCCCGCCGCTCATGTTATCTCTCTTGGCTTAGAGTTTTAGGAGACTTTTTAACAGCAGCGCTGCTTAAGAGCTTAGAGTAAATGGATGGACGGTTCGATGGATGGATGGAGATCAGACGCGGGCGCGCACACACTCACAGAGAGATCAGTGTCACTCACGCGGCTTCAGCACCAAAGCCTGATTTGCTTTGTGGTTAAAAAGCTGTTTTAGTTCTCATCAGGGTTGTAATGGAGAAGCGCCGCTGTCACACACACATGAAGACACACTCTTATTTTTTCCCCATTCACACAAAGTTTCATGCTCAAGAGCCACTTTTGATGTTTAAAACTGACAGGACAGATGCGCCAGGACATTCGGAGATGAGGTTCACAAAAAATGCTAAAATGTGTAAAACATGGAAAATAATAATTTTATTTTAACCCCCATGCAGTAATAATCCCAAAATTGGACATTTCGGACACTTTGGACGATTTTGGACTGTTGGACAAATGGACACCACAGACAAAACAGTGATGAATAACTCCGCGAAGCTGAAATTTTGCATAGGATGTATATCTATGTCTTGGCCAATTCCCACTGAACATTTTGAGGGGTTGTGAAAAAAGTTGTTGCACATTGGAAGAGGGACATTTTTGGGACGTAATACCCTTCATGCAGCCGCTTAAAAATACTGCATGAGGGTTAAATACATTCCTCAAATTTATAGAGCACCCATCATACCACAAACAAGATGTAGTCCTCAGTGCCCTCTATTTTTCTTGCCCCTTTAAACGGCTTAGTGTTTTGCACCGTGGTCTCAGGTGGGTACACACACCGCCATTTATGAATTATTCAGTGGTATGCCGAATATTTGTGTACACGTGTATCAAAAGGCAGAGATGTTAGTTCTGACTAATGCTCTCCAGGCCTGGCAGCTGGCACCGCGCTGTCTCCCTGCAGGTGGGAGTGACTCACACACACACACACACACACACACACACACACACACACACACACACACACACACACACACACACACACACGAGTAACCCATTGCATGCTGACCACCTCAGCAACGTGCCAGCTTAGACAGGAAGCACGGCAGCCAACTGGCCGATGAACAACTTCTGCCTGTCCCGTCGAATAAAATGGGACGTACAGTGAAACTCCTCTACAATGAAATCATGTTTGCAGCAAGAATTTTTTCACAACAGGGTTTTTTTTTTTCACAAAGCAGTACAGGTCGCTGTTGGATTAAACGTCGTTGTAGTGAATCTCTCGCGAGGCAAGAGCAGAGAAAAAGATTTCGTATAACGCAACAGGGTTTTTTTTTCGTCAGGAGAATGGGAATGGTGTTAATGCATGAAGATTTTTTTCACATTAGGGGGTATTTTCGCTCATGTAGGTTTCGTTCTAGAGGAGTTTCACTGGAGCATGACCCACATATCTGTCTGATCAATTTTATGTAAAATGCATGTTCAATAAGCCATTCACATATTGATTTGTCTATGATTTAAGAATGTATATACGGTATCAAATTCGGCATGTTTACTGTAATGCAAAAAAAATAAAATTTATTAATCCATGATGTGCTCATCATAACTCGGCCATTGACAAGTAGAGTGACAAAAGTGGAGTTAGCCCACTTTCATTCTTAGTGGCTCACCTTGTTGGCCTCGTTGAAATATGTAATCATAGTGAACCATATTTTACCTTTTACACACTGTTCGGGTCAAATTTGACCAACAAAAATCCAATGGAATGCTTTCATCCTGAAGTTTGATGACTTTTTTTTCCCTAAAGTGAACCAAAATAACACAAAAAATGAACATGCTATATGTTTAAAAAAAACAACAAAAAACGGTGGCGACGTACTTACTAAACTTGAGGAACACAAGTCATACTGGGGTCAGAGGCTGCCATGGCGCTGGTCAAATGGAAAATGAAGAGAATGTCAGGTTTACACACTGAAAAAAAAAAAGAAAGTGATTTAGAGCGGGGTTAGTAGCCCTTTACTCTCAGCTGGGTTTGTGTTCCCGTGGGAGAGAACAGGCGTCAATGGAGTAACATTCACACACACATGGACCCACGCAGATGCTATTTTAACCCTTCCATGCACCCTGTAACCTGCTAACATGATAAGCTGTCCACTGTAGTCACCGCTGTCCCTCAAAAGGTTAAGGCTTGATCACAATGTGTCCACAGTTAAATCTTATCCGCCGCCCATTGTATGACAAGCTTGCTTCAATGCTAGCAACACGCGCTATTTTGCTAACCACAAAATGGGCGCACACACCAGGGAGTTGAACATGTGTTTTTTTTCCCCTGACGTATGAATGTAAAGTACATAACTTCTCCCGCTCACTGAAACAACACAGCCGTTAGCCGGCTGCCCAAAGTATGAACGCGGGGTGCGGAGAGAGACATAAATGACCCGATTGTAACACAGTGCATATGTGTTTGCCTTTGCCTGTGTCTTATGAATGTTCGTTTATGTGTGCTCGTTCGCATTGAGCCTGTACAAACGCCCAGTTTTTGCTTTTGAATGAATAAGAAAAGTATGGACATTAATGTATATTGTGGTTTTACCTTGCCGCCCCCCCCCCCCGCCAAGTCCCCCTCGTTTTAATCACCAGTTAAGGAATAAAGAGTTTTTTCTCCTGGGGCGAAAAAACAAACAAACAGTGCATAAAGGATCCTTTGACAAGTAGGTGTCTATGTATGTGTGCTTTGGACCCTCTGAACTCCCCTTTGCAGTGACCCGGTGCGAGTGGGGCTCGACAATACCTCATGTTTGTACGTAAAGACAACATTACCCTGTTGCCTTTACCAGAATCCAAACACTCCAAAACCCCGATGCTATTGCACTTCTGGCTTGCACTTTTGTGACACATTGGTGGAATTGTGTGGATAGAAACTTGAGTTATTTAAAAAAAATAAAGATATCAAAATCGTTAGTTGATTTCATCGTGTGACCGCCATGTTCTTGGTGTCAACCAATCAGCTTCTTGCTAAACGGTCACGTGCAACTCATCGCCTTACGTCTTTCTTCTTCAATTTGTTTTGTCCACCCGAGTTCCATTGACGAAGAGGTATGAATGTTTGAAATAAATGAGCGATAAAAACGTTTGGAACTCCCTTAGAGATGAATGAATAAAGAAATAAAAATCGTGAGTTGATTTTATCGTGTCTGCCATTTTCTTGGTGTCAGCCAATCAGCTCCTTGCTAAGTGGTCACATGCAACTCATCGCCTCACGCCGTTCTTCTTCAATTTGTTTTGTCCACCCGAGTTCCATCGACGCAGAGGTATAAATGTTTGAAATATATCAGCGATGAAAACGTTTGGAACTCCCTTAGAAATTCATAAAGAAAGAAATAAAAATCGTTAGTTGATTTTTATCGTGTGTCCTCCATGTTTTTGTTGTCCGCCAATCAGCTCCGTGCTAAACGGTCACATGCAACTCATCGCCTTACGCCGTTCTTCTTCAATTTGTTTTGTCCACCCGAGTTCCATCGACGTAGAGGTATAAATGTTTGAAATAAATTAGCGATAAAGGCGTTTGGAACTCCCGTAGAGATTCAGAAATAAAGAAATAAAATTCGTTAGTTGATTTTATCGTGTGTCCGCCATGTTCTTGGTGTCAGCCAATCGGCTCCTTGCTAAGCGGTCACATGCAAGTCATCGCCTAACGCCGTTCTTCAATTTGTTTTGTCCACCCGAGTTCCATCGACGTAGAGGTATAAATGTTTGAAATAAATGAGCGATAAAAACGTTTGGAACTCCCTAAGAGATTAAAAAAAAAGAAAGAAATAAAAATCGTGAGTTGATTTTATCGAGCTTACGATTTATTTATGAACATTAATAAAAACCTAATTGAATTTCAGGTCCAACGTCCTGCGCAATCACATTGCATTTTGTTCTCTCACGTCATTGACATTGAAATTTTCCCAGTGTTTCAAAAAGTATTTTCTTCTTTGCGTGAGCATGTCGGGCTCTTTTTATCGCTCCAAAGGTTTGCATCGGTGTCACCACCTTATCAAGTTTTTTTTTCCTTTTTTGCATTCATCCGCATCATCCACAACAGCACCTATCAAAAGGTGAAAGCGCCACTTTGCTAAATGTAATGATTAGCAAGGAGGCAGACATAGTGACGGAAGGGCAAATAATAGGGCGACGTTTTCCGCGCAGCTCTGAGAGGAACCCCGCACTAACAGTGGCACAAGGGGATTATTTGGAGTGGGGGTGTGCGGTGATGGTGGTGGGTGGGTGGGTGGGGGGCGAGATTCAAGGGCATTTGTTCCACGGGGGCGCCCGCGGCCTCTGAACGTCGACGATTCAGGCTAATGTCAGTGTGAAAGCATCAATCTGTCAACAAAACCTCACTTGCTGGGTCAAAAGGCTTTCAGTGTTGCGGCGAAAGACAAAAAAAAATAAAAAAATATTTCGCATTTTCCAAATGAGTAAGAAAGAGGCCCTCGGGTGAGAGTGAAAGCAGCAAATTGTGACCATTACCTTTGAGAAGCAAAGGAGGGAGGCGATATAGGAAGTGAACGTATTATCAGCATTGATTGTCGCTGTAATTTTGCGGGAGACACTTTTGAAAAAAAAAAAAAAAATCTCACACATGAAAACTGCGGCGCTGAATTCTCGCATTGGGGAAAGCGTGAGCTGATTTTGGTTTATCTCGCAAAAATGACGCCATTACGTTCATTTTAGTCAAAACCCAAAGCAAAACAAATGCTTCATAAATAGTAAACCGAGAAATATATCACATTTTGCCAATTTTGTCTTCTAACAAGGCATCGTGGCTGGCTCAAGTTTTGAAAAGTGAAATTGCTCGGAGGTTTACGACGTACAATGGACAAAAAAAGTTTACAAATCACAAATGCTTGTTTTGGTGGATATTTATATTTTAAAAAAATGAAAACAAAAGAAATCATTTCATAAATTTCCCCACGACTGACATGACCTCTAACCTCTACAACTCAACGAGGGAAAAAAAAAAAAGTGTTTTTGAAATTGCATAAGTACGCACACCCTCTCGTGGCTGGGTTCAGAATGAACCAATCATATTCACACACTTTCCACAATTTCAAGTGTCTCTCGTTAAGCCCAAATAAAGTTCAGCTGTTCAACAAGCCTCTTTAAAAAAAATTGAGCAATACAGTGAAACTTCTCTACATGGGTGAAAATACCCCCTAGTGTGAAAAAATCTTTATGCATTAACACCATTCCCACTTTCTTGTTTCAATTTTGCTACAGTGAAAAACCCCCTGTTGTGAAAAATTTCTTGCTGCAAACATGATTTCGTTGTAGAGGAGTTTCACTGTACAATTTATATGTCATGTTAATGTTAAAATTAAAGGCCGCACTTGTGTATGCCGCAATCCATAATATTTGTTTGCGGTGAACTGGAAGTTTAACAACAAGCCGTCACACGCCTCTCTGCCCCTCCCCCTCGGGGGTTTTACTATCAGAAACAGGAAGTCCCGCGTCGGCGGCTGAAACAATGAGCGTTGTCGTGGAGCAGACAGGCCCATGACATCACCTCCATGTTGCAAGCTGGCGATAATAAACCGTCTACTTTTCGAATGGGCCGAGCGGCGACGGATTTACAAGGTGATGGCGCCGAATTCATCAATGCAATACCAGCACGGTCTATTCGTTGTAATCTTTCAGTGTACAGCACCCCAGGCGTCACCCTTGATTTTCAATCGGGTTTAGGTCTAGGCTCTGGCGAGGTCATCTGAAGTCATTCCTGGGATGATATGAATGTTAGCGTGTGGCTGTTTTGCTTATAAGGTGAAATAGCGCTTTACCCACAATTCATTATGATGAAACTAAAGTGATTTTTAATACCGAAATTGAATTGTGATTAATTGATAACTTTTTGAATGGCGGCAGACACATATTGGAACGATGAAATTGTTGTTTTTAATTTTTTTTGCATCATTTCTCTTATTCACACTTCAGAACAAATATCTGAAAAGTGACGTGTGTTGGGGGAGGGGGGGGTCATGTATGGGGTATACGGGATAATATATGCTAGGCTTGAGGGGTGGGAGAATGTTATCCTCCTGTCAGAGAAAATGTGTCAGATTTGGTCGCCTTTGTTGCGCGCGGTTGTCACCGTGTGTGCGTGTTTGCGCGCGTGTGTGACTGCCATCCCTGTCGGTTTTAGTTATTAGTCACTGGCTCTGTTGAGAGTCCTTTTTAAAAAAAAATTTTTTTTTAAACAAAATAGTTTTTTTTTTTGAACTCATAAATCCATAAGCAGACAGATGTAAGCTGGTGACCAAATACAGACGTATATTAGGCATTCCCCTGGATCTAGCAAGCGGCTTGATGGGACATAAATGCAATCATATCCTTTTCTCACAAATCCCTCAGAGCTTTTTGCACCCCCCCTTTCCCCCCCCCCCCCACCCCGTTACTCCCCCCCTGCGCACTACCCTCCACCCTCACCACAGCTGATAGACTGTTAAAATACAGATGCTATTGGCGCTAAATCTGTCGAGATCATTCTTATGTTCACCATATGCCTTCCCTTTTAAATTTGGTTGCGCTCGCAGGTTCTCTAAAGTGCTGATAACAGGATTGTGTGGGAAGCGGTATAAAAACGCAATAAAAGATAAATAAAAAAAAGACAAACTGAGTGTCTATATTTTTTAAATGTTTTCTTTTTGTATGGAATCCCCCTGGTGTGTGTACGTGAGGAATTAAAAGCCACCCAAAATGTAACCCTTTTGAAGTCATTCATTACAGTCCAATTACTGTAATTGAGTTTTGACAATTCCAACCCTCAATAATACCAGATTATCGGCATTCATCATGATATGCTCAAATAATGCCGGCCAGATGCTGCCGTTTTGTCCGGCCTGCATCGGAATTTAAATCCAAAGCGGACATCTGACAATTGTGTGGACTTCAATAACCCCTCCTCAATAACCTTGACTTTTACATTGTGGTCATGTAAAATGACTGATATAAAAAAAAAATAAAAAAAAAATAAGAGTAGAAGAGTAATCTCTATATTTTTATTTTGAAAAGGAGCCAAACGCAACGATGCAATATGAACGAACGACAGGAATTTTGGCTGCCTTTCAACAGGAAGCGCCGCCTTGACCCCCTGCTTCCTCCATTGCGCCTTGTTTATGTTCCAACGACTTCCTGCGCTTCCCTCTTACTCCTTCTTTCTTGGGAATAGCGCGGCGGCGGGTTTATGTGATGAAACGGCAACGGAAGAAAAAAATGGAAGCGCGGATGATTCGTGGGGATTGTAATGTGTGCTTCCGGCCACCAGAGGGCGTTTAAGCCTGAGCTATGTGGGACGAGTTGTGAAGTTGAAACTGACCGTTTCATTCGGACTCCCGGGAAATACATATCGAGCAAATATGTGGAATTAATATTTAGAACAGTACAAAAAGGAAATAGTAATACAGAAAGAGGCAGTATAAATGACACCTTTTAGGTTTTATGTAGCTTTCAGGTCCTTTATTGTTGTTTTGTCTTTTTTTTTTGTGGTCAAATCTTTCATACGCCATATTGGAAATGGTTCAGTAGCTCACCACTTGCATTATGTTTTAATAAAATTTTTTTGTATACAGGCATTAAAAAACAACAACAACAAATTATATTAATAGCGTGAAAATAAATGTATTGTTGTTATTTTGTTCCGTTATATTTCTCTCTGATATTCTCATACATAATTTATGTTTTTACCGCCATTAACCAACTCAGGACTCATTTGTGCATGTAAACGTATCATTTAGTCTTTTTATTCTCAATCATGAGCACTTTTTAAACATTTATTTTTAGCTCTAAGTGCTGGTTTCAGGGGGTTTGCCCGAGTGTTTTGGCCAGACTCTCGAGCCTCAGGCAGCAGGGGTCCGGGGGGCACGGCGCCAAATTTTGTGAAGCTAGCTTCGACCACGAGGAATACCTGCTGCTTTTGCGCGTTTGTACACGCGCCTAGGCTTTAATTCAATAATGTCGCAGATTGACAGCATTCGGCCCTCCTTTTGTACGTACATGCCAAATGAAAAGGGGAAAAAAAAATCATGGGCAAATTGTGAAACAGGCAGCGATGGGGTTTGTATTACATGAACATTCGAAATAAGAATGAAAAATGCAGAACATCATCCCCTGATTAAGATATAGATAAGTAACAATAAGTCTATTCTGAGTCCACGCAATGCAATTTATGCTCGGTTGTGGCTCAGAATTCCCCCCCGCCCTCCAACACAACAGTAATGAACGAAACCTTGAGAGTGTTTCGCATGATTTTGATTTGACGGACCTTTACAGAAACCGTGGCTCGATGACTTCGCCGAAAGAGTCTGACATAACATTCGGAGAAAATGTTTGTTGGCGGGTTACACAAGAATGAGAAGATTAAATAATTCTGATAAATGGATTCTCCAAGGCTTGAATAATAACTGTCTTGGTGCTATAATGGCCGTTTGTATACATCTGGCTTTTTTTTAAAATTATTTTTTTGAACCAGCTTTGCTTTTTTTTTTTTGTAATGACAACACTTTTTACACCATGGTACCTTTTAGCGAATTAAAATTTGGGTTAACTTGGGTTGAACGGTTTTCATTCCAGACCACACGGTTTAAAAAAGTTTTTAAAAATGTTTTGTTGATCAATTTTGGGTCAGCGGCGCAATGACATGTAATATTTTTAGTTTCCGTAAGAGGCGTCAATGGATTATTGCACTCCGATAGAGCAAAAAAAAAAAAAAATCATGCAGTTTGGACTTGATGAAAATGAAACATGAAAATACAGTCAAACTTCGGTTTTCGAACGTCTCGTTTCCTGTCCAATTCGGTTTTCGACCCAAAATTTTGAGTTTTTTATGCCTCGGATGACAAACACATTTCGGTTCTCGAACTAACTGAGCGCACTTGAATGCACCATTTGACTCCTCTCGCCTTCCTTACACGAGGAAGTGATGCTTCCTCGGGTTGACGAGGAAGTGACGCTTCCTCGTGTTGCTTTCCATTGTGAGCAGACGTGTTCAGTAAACATTTTTATTTTAAAAAGAGCGTGGTTTCCGTTTTCGAACATTTTCGGTTTTCGAACAGCCTTCTGGAACGGATTATGGACGAAAACTGAGGTTTGACTGTATTTGGTATGGAAAATAGATGAAAATTTCAGTTTTGAGGTCATTCCCCAACTTGCACGTTGTACAAACTAAGTGTAAACACAAATAAATTAATGGATATTTAACTTTTAAATTTCAGTTTTGAGGTCATTCCCCAACTTGCACGTTGTACAAACTAAGTGTAAACACAAATAAATTAATGGATATTTAACTTTTAAAATGTATGCAGGAAAAGAAACAAAAAAACAGTTGGTAGGGTGCTAAAAAAACAAAAAAAAACCCCAAAACAACAACAAAAAAAAAAAAAAAAACAAAACTTGAGGATAAGAAAGCCTTAAGAAAAAACACTGGATGCTTATTTTTTGTATGTTGATGCTTATTTTTTGTTTTGATTGACCGTCATCATTAAAAAAAATACGATCGATGTGTATTATCCAAGTACGGCTGTGCTTAGACTGTAAATGACTAACAATGTGTGTCATACCTGACCGACGTGGTCACTCTTCAGACGCTCCCTTTTGTTGCGGCGCAGAGCTAACTTTAGAACCAAGACATAACGCCAGCGTCTCCCCCTTTTGTTTTCCGCCGCTTTAGCCGAACCGGCGAACTGTGAAAGTGAATTGGACAGGGATCAGCCATATTATAACGTTTTTGTCAGCCTCTGAAGCCCATCCAGTCGGCCCCCGCACATTCGCTGATTGCCCCTGAGCCCTTTTCCCCCCTCCTCTGCTCAGGCACACTGTGGCATTTACAAGGTACAGTGGGCAGCAAAATGCACATTAGAATAAGGAAGCGTACAAACAGCGGCGAGGTACAGTGAAGGCACGGGATGAATCACTAGGTTTCGCTGGAGTGAAATTGCTCATGCTCTACATAAGTTACTCGATAAACACTTGCGCGGAGCGTTTTATTCAGCGCTGAATGATTTGAATGTATGGGGCGAATGTCTGTTTTGAAAATACAGTGAAACTCCTCTACAACGAAATCATGTTTGCAGCAAGACATTTTTCACAACAGGGGTTTTTTCGCTGTAGCAAATTTGAAACAGGAAAGTGGGAATGGTGTGAATGCATGCAGATTTTTTCACACTAGGGGGTATTTTCACCCATGTAGATTTCGTTGTAGAGGAGTTTCACTGTAGCACAATAATTTTAAGCCTCCATACATTGTATCGTCGTGGTACCTTGACGTCCGGGTTGTTTGGCGCAATTTGTTGGGTGCAAGACACAACTACCAAACCAGTAGTACACAGGCGTCAAACTCAAGGCCCGGGGGCCAGATCTGGCCCGCCACATCATTTTATGTGGCCCGCAAAAGCAGATCATGTGTGTGTCAACTTCCATGATCCGTTCTATAATCTGTACCGAAATTTCAAATTATCATGTGTGTTAAATAACGTAGAGATTTTGCAAGAATTTTCTGACACTGTTTCACTTGAACAATAAGTGAACAAACAAATAGTTGACTGATTTCAAAACTAGTAATGATGATTAAACATGAATTCGGCCCGACAAGGGAAGACGTAACTCCAAAGTGGCTCGCGACAAAAATTAGTTTGACACCCCTGATCTAAGTGGTGGACTGAGTGGAGCTCAAATGAACTCAAAGCTAGCTCGTAATGCTAAAAAATGGTAACTTTTTATTTATACATTTATTTTGGAAGTTTATACAAAGACTGCATATAACGCAGAATATTTTTGTATTTGGATATCCTGAGGCGGCCCGGTAGCCCAGTGGTTAGCACGTCGGCTTCACAGTGCAGAGGTACCGGGTTCGATCCCAGCTCCGGCCTCCCTGTGTGGAGTTTGCATGTTCTCCCCGGGCTTGCGTGGGTTTTCTCCGGGTGCTCCGGTTTCCTCCCACATTCCAAAAACATGCATGGCAGGCTGATTGTGCACTCTAAATTGTCCCTAGGTATGAGTGTGAGCGTGGATGGTTGTTCGTCTCTGTGTGCCCTGCGATTGGCTGGCAACCAATTCATGGTGTCCCCCGCCTACTGCCCGAAGACTGCTGGGATAGGCTCCAGCACCCCCCGCGACCCTAGTGAGGATGAAGCGGTTCGGAAAATGGATGGATGGATGGATATCCTGAAAATTCTATCAAATACAGTAAACATTCCCATCCCCGGAATTCTATGAAAAGGAATATCCTTCACCCGTAATAAAAACCTATGCATTAACATTTTGACTACGATATTACATGTTACCGGAACTACGTAAGCGGAAATTCCACTATCCGTAACCCGGATGGAGACGTCATGCGGCGGGAGTTTAAATACACGCAACGCTCCACCCGATACGCGGAAACACACCAACGGAGACACCTTTTCACTTCGCATTTTTTGATAATCAGATTCGAAACGACGACGTGTAAGTGAGTTTTTATTGGCGTGCGTTTTACTGTAATTGCGAACGATTTCTAACTTTATTCACTTACGTCCTGTTGATCGCGGCACTAGCGTAAAAAGCTACGCCCACTCAACACAACTGGAGAAGATGGAAGAAACGTGTTTGCTTCGCCGTTTATGTCATCGAATTCGAAACGACTATGTGTCAGTGACTTTTTATTGGCGTGCGTTTTACTGTAATTGCGAACGATTTTAACTTTATTTACTTCGTCCTGTAGATCATGGCATAGAAAACGAGGAAGAACCCAGCAAAACAAAACAACCCAAAATAGACTCATTTTTTCCCAAGACTGAAAAAAATCAACATTAAAATACTGTACATACTATACTGTGTTGTGGTTTTATAAATCTACACCTGTACTGTATACCGTACTGCTGTTTTTGTTATATAAACAGTTTTTGGACAGTATATTTTTGCATTTTATTGCTTGTGTTGTTACACATGCAGTTTTCAACATACTTGCAGGTTCATAAAGGACATGTACCATGCTCATTTCCCAAAAGAGGAATTTCTGTTATAAGGACAGATTGGACAGCGCAAACATGAGTCCGTACTAGAGAATATTTTTACTGTAATCGAATTTTCGAATAGAACAAAAAAAAAACCCAGACATATTTCTTGCTTGGTTAAAAAACAGTTATTAATACATAAGATTAAAAAAACTTGGTTTACTTTTCTGCTTACCAACATTTTTCAAAATTTAAGATGGGCGTAGCAGCAAACAATATTTTCTTCTGGAGAAAGGATGATTTTGGGCTATGGGACAAAGTGACGTCATAACCACAGTAGTGATTTTGCTATTTAAGAAAATTTTAGTAAGCTCGTTTTGTTGAAAATTGTTTAGGAGGAACTGAAACTGTCAGGCCGTCAGCATCAAAATGTCTTTTTCTGTCGTTTGTTTTCTTCTTGCTAGTCAACTCGTTTAGCGGCTAGCTGCTAGTGCTAGCCACTAGCCGCTAACGCTGGGGAGCAAGCGCTAGAACGTCAGCGTAATTGGTTCTTTTTATTTTAGCGTCCTAAATAAACTGGTGGAAACAGTTTGTGATGGCAATTTAAACTTCAACCGGGTTCCGACTTCTCGTCGGGAACAACTTCAACGTAAAAGCGTTGTTGAAAACTAAGCTAATTTTTTACTTTCAATTTGTTCTTGAAGACAGAGACGAAGCTAAAGACGATTTCAAGCTCTCGTCAGACCCATTTGAGATAAATGGCCCCCCTGCTTGTTCCAGTTAACGGCTACCAACGTTTTAAGCACCGACACTTAAAAAGGAATTATCCATCCATTTCCTAGACTGCTTGGTTTTTGCCTTGAGAGTGAGCTGGGAGCCGACATTATTAGCTCACTTTGGGCCAGAACAGGGGTCGGCAACCCAAAATGTTGAAAGAGCCATTTTGGACAAAAACCCCCCAAAAACAAATATGTCTGGAGCCGCAAAAAAATAAAAGTCTTCTATAAAATCTACAATGAAGGAAGCACATGCTGTATGTATGTAGGAGACTCGACTGTCTCAGAATTGTTTGTAATTCATTCCTTTGTTGTGTGTTCCCAAACGCCCCCATAGAATTTATTTTGTAATTTCCTTACTTGATTTTTTTGTTTTGGTGCATTATTTTCGCTTTTCTGAGTGTCAGTGAAGTGATCATTAATTTCCGTTTTTCTGAGGCTGTCTTTGAACGCCTCTCGAGTCGAACGAGAAGAGAGAAGGCACGGAGTCGGACGCAGACGTGTCTGTTTGTCGAGACTGTTAAAAGCATAAATAAAGTGTACGTTTTAAAAAACAGCAACATGTATCTATATCTATTGGAGCTATATTAGCCTACTATCGTAATCTTTTTCCATTTTCAAACATTTTCATAAAGCTCCAGGGAGCCACTAGATGTCGCTAAAGAGTCGCATGCAGCTCTGGAGCCGCATGTTGCCGACCCCCGGGCCTGAAGAACTGGGCCAATAACTACCCAATAACAATAACAAACACTCAACTGATTTGGTGTGTTTAAAACCAGTTTTGAAAGGTAAGATTTTGGTTATCTTGTCTGTCTGATGCCTCAGCTCCGCTGCGCAGCTTGTGCCTTTGTTATTTTGTGCATGCACACGTGTGTGAAGGGAGCGAGTGCAATGAAAAGTGGTGAGGAGAGGGAGAAGAGAGAGAGAGAGATGGAGGAGTGACACCGATCAATGCGAGTGCTCCAAGCACCTTCACCGGGAGCAGTGGCAGCCGATCACCTTCCCTGCCGTTGCCTCGCCGACACGAGCATCTCGGCTTCCGACGCAGCCTCCAGTAAGTCAATGCCTCCCACTTTGCATATTGCGGAGTCTCTCAAAGGTGGATGTGTGGTACGGTCTGTTCACCATTCATATTTTCGGAACCTGCAGGGGGAGGGGGGTGGGGGGGGGTCGGGATTGGATGGAAGGGAGGGGAGATTTTTTCCCCCACCAATCACAACTCCGACTGCAGGAATGTGGCAACGTCGGAAGAGGGCAATGGAAAGCAAGTTCACACAAATTTGAACTGTTCAGCCCCCCCCCCCCCACCTCAATTCAGACACTTAATTTACTGCAAACCTTGAATGAGAACCCGATTTAACTCAATGTAACCATACCTCAATTTCAATTGGAATGATGATCATTTTAAAACATTTTTTTTATCGTTTTGTTGATTTTAGGTCCCCACAAATGACTTTTCAGGAATTTACTTTCCTCAGTCTTCCGAATGTCCAAAACAGCGGTATGCGTCGTGCGTATGACTTTTGCTGTTGGGTCATTTTGATAATTTCAATATTGCTGACTCTTAACGCTCATTCAGTGCCGACCAATTTCAGACCCTTCTTTACCCTACCGAGTGATTTTATTTTATTTTTTTAGTACATAGGGACGTACCTGGGATTGAAAGAGACAGAAGAGCACATAAAAGCCACACATGGCTTGTTCTGTGCTAGTGTGTGTGTCTTCCGGTGAGTGTGTCCCGAGGCCCTACAAGCGAGCAAGAAACATTTTTAGACGCACGTATGAGTCAGATGGTGAGAGACATCTGTCAGACCCTCAACAATATTCTCCCAATGCACCTGATGAGGTACCTTCTTTCTTAGGGCTCAGCTGACAAAAAAAAAAAAGTGCCAGTACTTTAATGGGGTGTTGTAAACAAAGTCCCAGACTCGAGCGGCGGCTTGCTGGAGCACTTCCCTCTCTTCTTCTGCCGCCATCTGTTAGACGAAGAAGGCAGGTGGAGTAGCATGGTCAGCAGCATCTCGGATAGTTATATACACATGGATACAATTGCAGGTCGTTGAAATCGTCTGTAGAGTAATTTCACAAAAGATTCTGGGGAAAATCTAGCTGGTCTTTGGTTATGTTCAACGGCTGCTTTAGCTCCACAGTGTGTGTTAAATCTGCACAGTATGCAGTGTTCGAAAGATTGGTGTCAGCCATGTTCTGGGGCTGCTTTGCTCCATCCGACATGAATCTACAGGGCACAATGAGATCTGAAGACGATGGAGGCTTTCTCGAATGTAATGTCCTGTCCTTCATCCGGGAAAATTTGCCTTTTTGTTTGGTTCTGGGGCTGTTCGAAAGATTGGTGTCAGTCATGTTTTGGGGCTGCTTTGCTCCATCCGACATGAATCTACAGGGCACAATGAGATCTGAAGACGATGGAGGCTTTCTCGAATGTAATGTCCTGTCCTTCATCAGGGAAATTTGGCCTTTTTGTTTGGTTCTGGGGCTGTTCGAAAGATTGGTGTCAGTCATGTTTTGGGGCTGCTTTGCTCCATCCGACATGAATCAACAGGGCACAATGAGATCTGAAGACGATGGAGGCTTTCCCGAACGTAATGTCCTGTCCTTCATCAGGGAAATTTTCCCTTTTTGTTTGGTTCTGGGGCTGTTCGAAAGATTGGTGTCGGTCATATTTTGGGGCTGCTTTGCTCCATCCGGCATGAATTTCCAGGGCACAATGAGATCTGAAGACGATGTAGGCTTTCCCGAACGTAATGTCCTGTCCTTCATCTGGGAAAAATTGCCTTTTTGTTTTGGTTCTGGGGCTGCTTTGCTCCATCCAGCATCGGGTATCTTGAATCTGAGTTGGGTCAAATGAAATCTCAAAACAATCAAGGCATTCTGCCGAGAGGTTACAATGACCAAAATCTTAATCCCATTGCTAAAAACACTCAAGAATGGCTAAGACCAACATTTTGGACTATTAGCAAGAACCCTGATCCATACCCTATTGAACATCTATGAATGGGTTTCACTAAATCAGATGATATTCTCACCGACCATATCTGTCCTTTGCTGTGTGTGAGAATGGCAGAGCGTATGAACACGTGAAGTGAGTACTGTACTCCTATTATCTCTGAAAGAATACAGAAATACATCTTTGCCTATGCTTTCTTTACAGCTAAATTGCCAACCACAACACTAAGTGTTTGATCACCGGCAGTCTATAATGATACGACGACTGAACATCCTCGTGCCATTCTTCCACACCTGTAAGACGTAATTGACTTTCGACGTACACCGCGTGCAACTTCAGGGTCGCACGTACTGTAGCGCGACATTCACTGCTCTAAAAATACAGACGTTTTTCGAGGGATATAGATGAGCTGATTGCTTACTTAGTGCTGCACTGCCACTGAGGTGAGTGGTGAAGTTACACAACTCCATGAAAGAGCCTCAGCCCACTAGCATAACTCTTTTTGTACGAGACCAGCGGTGTCAAACAATTTTTGTCGCGGGCCACATTGCAGTTTTGAACCCAAATAAATGCGATGGACTCATAAATTTATGCAACAAATTGATAAATACGTTTTTTTTTTTAAATCACAGGCAATTAAAAAACTCTTTGTTCAAATTCATTTTAAATGAGGGATTATATCTCAACTTTTTGGAAAGTAAAAAAATGTACAATTTTGATATTTTAGCAAGAAACATGAAATTGATAATCATATATTTTCACGGACCACATAAAATGATGTGGGGGGCCGGATCTGGCCCCCGGGCTTTGAGTTTGACACTAGTGGGCTAGACCTAGGTGTGAAATGTGTATTTTAATTTTGTTTCCGAACTCTTTATAACTTCAGCTACATATTCGAGGTTAGCGTAGGTTAGAGTCTTTTACTTTTTTACCGTATTTTCCGAAGACACCATTTTTTTTCATAGTTTGGTCAGTATGTGCGAAATTATGAACACATTATAATGTCATTTTACGTTATTTTCACATTAAACCGCATTTGGTGCGATTTATACTCCGGAGCAATTTATAATCCGGAAAATACGGTAGTTGAGGACAATTTCCCATTTCAAACTATATCAATGCAAAAAAAAAGATGCAAATTAGTTTCGTCCGAGTAAAACCTCCTTAACCTCTCTCGAGCCTCCCCTAATGCACTGGAGTGGGCAACGTTTCCCGAACTTTGCAAAATTATAATAAGCTTCCTTGTGGATCAAACGGCAAACCTCATTGTGCCGATATAAGCGAGAGCGGGAGAGTTACCTTATTATTGTTATCAAAGGCGGTCTTTTGGGACGGCACTCACTCTCTGCTCATAGACACATGGGAAATCTAAACAACGGCCCTATACTGTACACAACCCGCGCTTTCTGAGAACACACACACCGACACACGCACGGTCTTGTCTGGTGCACGTGGTTTTATTTGTGAAATTAGTCCATTCTCTCTGACCCTGTCTTTTCATCAGCAACGGCGGTGCATATTTTAGTCCCTTTCCCCTTGTGCTTGTTTGACTAATTGGTGGCTATACTTTGCCTAACACCGATAGGCTTTGATCATCTCGGATCATTACGTTTACCTCATTAATCTGCATCGTGTGATTTTTAGCCTCCTTTCCTCGCCCCTCCCCCCCAAAAAACCCAAACAAACAAACCCCCCCCCCCCCAGACACAAAAATTATGGATTCACGTGAAATTGGATTAATAATACATCATATGAGCCAAGAGACAACATGATACACTCTATTGTTCCTTCCCGTTTTTTTTTTTTTTTTAAACTTGCTTTATTTAACGAATGCCGCATTGTCTTGCGGTGAGACGGCCGCCTTTGGAGGATTAGTTCAACACATTTGCGAATTATGTCTTATGTAGCGGGAATATAAATATGCAGCTGGATCATCACATGTCTATTTTGTTATGACCCATTGAACTTTCTGGCCAGCCAGATGCTTTGGGTGTTCGGTTAAAAAGTCAGGAAACATCCAAAGTTTATTTAGGGTCAGTCAGAGGCCCATTAAATAGTTCCTGGCATCGGTTGACTCGATAGGGTCATTCTGAACAGAAATACGTCAGCAGTTATAAGAGGGTGTGCACACTTATGCAACCACACGATCGCCATTGTTTGGAAAACATATGGGTTAAAAAGTCAGGAAAAGCCTACGAGAACATCTGAAGTTCATTTTGATTCAGCCAGAGGCCCTTTAAATAGTTCATAGCATGGGCTGACTCAGTTACACGTTCATTCTGAACATTGCTACATCGCCATTTCTAAGAGGGTGTGCACACTTGTGCAGCCACATGATTGCAATTGTTTGGAAAACATATTGGTTAAAAAGTCAGAAAAAAGCATACTAGAACACCGGACGTTTATTTAGGGTGAGTCAGAGGCCCATTAGATAGTTCCTGGCAAAGGCTGACTCAATCGGTTCATTCTGTCGCCAGTTATAAGAGGGTGTGCACACTTGTGCAACCACATGATTGCAATTGTTTGGAAAACATATGGGTTAAAAAGTCAGAAAAAGCATACTAGAACATCGGAAGTTTATTTAGGGTGAGTCAGAGGCCCATTCGATAGTTCCTGGCATAGGCTCACTCGATAGGTTCATTCTGAACATAAATACGTCACCAGTTATAAGAGGGTGTGCACACTTATGCAACCACACGATCGCCATTGTTTGGAAAACATATGGGTTAAAAAGTCAGGAAAAGCCTACTAGAACATCTGAAGTTCATTTTGATTCAGCCAGAGGCCCTTTAAATAGTTCATAGCATGGGCTGACTCAGTTACACGTTCATTCTGAACATTGCTACATCGCCATTTCTAAGAGGGTGTGCACACTTGTGCAACCACATGATTGCAATTGTTTGGAAAACATATTGGTTAAAAAGTCAGAAAAAAGCATACTAGAACACCGGACGTTTATTTAGGGTGAGTCAGAGGCCCATTAGATAGTTCCTGGCAAAGGCTGACTCAATCGGTTCATTCTGTCGCCAGTTATAAGAGGGTGTGCACACTTGTGCAACCACATGATTGCAATTGTTTGGAAAACATATGGGTTAAAAAGTCAGAAAAAGCATACTAGAACATCGGAAGTTTATTTAGGGTGAGTCAGAGGCCCATTCGATAGTTCCTGGCATAGGCTCACTCGATAGGTTCATTCTGAACATAAATACGTCACCAGTTATAAGAGGGTGTGCACACTTATGCAACCACACGATCGCAATTGTTTGGAAAACATATGGGTTAAAAAGTCAGGAAAAGCCTACTAGAACATCTGAAGTTCATTTCGGTTCAGTCAGAGGCACTTTAAATAGTTCATAGCATGGGCTGACTCAGTTACAGGTACATCGCCAGTTCTAAGAGGGTATGCACACTTGTGCAACCACATGATTGCAATTGTTTGGAAAACATATTGGTTAAAAAGTCAGAAAAAAGCATACTCGAACATCGGAAGTTTATTTAGGGTGATTCAGAGGCCCATTAGATAGTTCCTGGCAAAGGCTGACTCAATCGGTTCATTCTGTCGCCAGTTATAAGAGGGTATGCACACTTGTGCAACCACATGATTGCAATTGTTTGGAAAACATATGGGTTAAAAAGTCAGAAAAAGCATACTAGAACATCGGAAGTTTATTTAGGGTGAGTCAGAGGCCCATTAGATAGTTCCTGGCAAAGGCTGACTCAATCGGTTCATTCTGTCGCCAGTTATAAGAGGGTGTGCACACTTGTGCAACCACATGATTGCAATTGTTTGGAAAACATATAGGTTAAAAAGTCAGGAAAAGCCTACTAGAACATTTGAACTTCTTTCAGAGGCCCATTAGGTTGTTCCTGACAAAGGCTGACTCGATAGTTTCGTTCTGTCGCCAGTTATCAGAGGGTGTGCACACTTGTGCAACCACATGATTGCAATTGTTTGGAAAACATGTGGGTTAAAAAGTCAGAAAAAGCATACTAGAACATCTGAACTTCTTTCAGAGGCCCATTAGATAGTTCCTGGCAAAGGCTGACTCGATAGGTTCGTTCTGTCGCCAGTTATCAGAGGGTGTGCACACTTGTGCAACCACCCGATCGCAATCGTCATCTCATCTTTTTTTTCTTCTGATGGTCATTCAATGTATTCTCGTGCACCGATTAAAACAATAGCTCTCAGTTTTGCGCTCAGTGACTATCACGGGGTGGTTTACCAGCTGTAACTCGAGCCGCTTTTGTAAACAAAAGCACAGTTGGAGTCATTGTTCAGTGAAAGACCAAAGTAAAAAAAAAAAAAAAAATAGGGTCCGACTTTGCCTGACCCCTTATCGGAAATGAAGCACGCACATGATTGTTGACTCATTTACGAAGTGGAACTCAACGCTGCCGAGTGAAGCTAAGCGCTAACGCCGCAGTGACGAGGCAATGAACGAAACACTTGGCCCCTCCACGGGCCCCTAAAAGGCCCGCTAAGGGCGACGATATCCGACAAGCTGCGCTCGTTTGAAAGCGCAGCCTCCCTTTTGAGCAAACGAGGCATTATGTTTTAATGACGCCGCTTTTTTTTTTTACAAGAGCTCATTTGTAAACATTCTCCTCTGTCGCCCCGGTCACATTCTTTCCAACGCGCGTGAAGATTTCACAGCGACCTTGTAATTCATCCGCACTAAGCTCCACTTTCACTGACATTGTTTTTTTTTCCTCCGGTTGTTTCATCCGCCCCCTTTTCAGCATCTAAGATATCGTCCCCTAAACAATAGCTTGTTTGTCTTTTGCTTTGTTGCCGACAAGCTTCGCTGTCGATCCGACTCGGGAGTGCGTCGCGCGCGGGCAACGACGGCGCGCTCTTTTCTTCCGCCTCGCCCGCTTGTTGTCGTCGGAGCAGATTATATCTCATGTCACTCTGTCTGCAGGCGCCGCTCGGCATTGTCAGGCGCTGCGCTCTTGTTGTCGCGACGAGACTCGGCGCGCCTCCTATTATCGAATCGAGAAGTGAACGGTCGTGGCGAAGACGGGGAAAACGCGCCTCTGATGCGGTGTTATACGCACGCGGTAAAAATGGGCTCGTCTGCCACTCAAAAAGTCGCTTTCATAAACAGCCGCTTATAAACTGACGTTTACTTGGTCCGTTTGTCTCGAAAAAAAAATGTGTTTGCTGTCACTTTGCTTTGTCATTGAAAATGCAGAAAATATACACGGTGTCCAAAGACGTCCGTTATTGTTGAACTAATTTGAATACGAAAAACAAATTGTCATTATTGATGTCGTGTTGTTGCGACGGCTGTTTTTGTGCCTATTGTTCGCTCGCCCCTACCGAGGCTGTATGTAATTGCGAGTGTGTTCGAACATACTTGTAGGCTAAATGCTACAGACATAGCATTTTTCTAACGACTTTCGCATATGCGACTAAAACAATATTTTTAGTATTTGGTCTAAATTATACCATTATACATTTTTCATTTTCATTTTCGTCAGCAACGCATTTTTATTTCCTATCAAGTAACATTTCCAATAATGTCATGTAGTTATTGACTTTGCATGCGGAAAACCGCATGGCATTTGGGAAAAATATCGCACATATTCGGAAACAGCAGACATAAGACAACCATAAAATAATGAATAAGCAATAAATTATTTTCAAACGTACTCGCAAGCATGTTATACATTATGCTTGCGAGTACGTTTGAACGTATATAATTGTCCGTTCAAAGGTACTTGCGAGTATATTTGAACGTACTTGAATACGTTCGAACTTACTCGTATGTTTATTATATACACTCAAACGTAGTTACAAGTCTGTTCCAACATACTTGCGAGTACGTTTGAACGTATTTGATTATACGTTCAAACGTAGTTGCGAGTACATTTGAACGTATTTGAATACGTTCGAACGTACTTGTGAATCTGCATATTTGCCAAATACATACAGTCAAACCTCGGTTTTCGAACATCTCGGTTTTCGACCAAAATTTTGAGTTTTTTATACCTCGGATGACGAACAAATTTCGGTTCTCGAACAAACTGAGCGCACTTGAAAGCACCATTTGACTCCTCTCGCCTTCCTTACACGAGGAAGTGACGCTTCCTCGGGTAGACGAGGAAGTGACGCTTCCTCGTGTTGCTTTCCATTGTGAGCAGACGTGTTCAGGAAACATTTTTATTTTAAAAAGATCGTGGTTTCGGTTTTTGAACAGCCTTCTGGAACGGATTATGGACGAGAACCGAGTTTTGACTCTACTTGCGAGTACGTTCGAACGTACTCGCGAGTATGTTCTGACATACCTCCGAGTCCATTTGAACGTATTTAATTATATGTTCAAGAGGAGTTGTGAGTACATTTAAACACACTTGAATACGCTCGAATGTATGCGTGAGTACATAGTTAAGAATACATTTGAACGTATTTGAATACGTTTGAACGTAGTTGTGAGTACTTTTGAACGTATTTAAATACGTACGAAGGTGCTTGCGAGTACGTTCGAACGTATTCAAATACGTTCAAATGCACTCGCAACTACGTCGCCAGTCCAAATATTTTTACTCCGCATTGGCGGCTCCACGCTTTTCTGATGCGACATTTTTTTAAACATTTTTTTATACTTAAATCCGTTTTTTTTTTCCCATTCACACAGGCCAACTCACAAACCATCGCGTTGCTAACTCCACCTCCGTGGCTCAAGTGTTTAATATCTGCTTTTAGCGCCACTCAACCCCAGTTGCCTCCACTTTCGTAAACACCAATTAACATTGCTAATAAAACAAAATCGGTTTGTCGATTTTACGCGGGGCGATGATACGTTTTTGAAATGAAGTGTTGTAGCGAGATTTGAGGAACGTGGAAAATCCTCAATAACTTGCAACAAGCAGAACGTGCGACAACCATAAAAAAAGTGATTTGTTTTGTTTCAAACACGAGCCGATCTGTTTTTCCCGACGTCTTGAAATATCCACTTTCCCATTTTTCTGAATGGCGGCGAGCCAACTGTAATTGCATTCTTTGAGCGGCTTTCTACGTTGACATTTGCGAGGCCGTTAATCGTAAGGCGGTTGTCGAAAATCAACCGTGTGTGTGTGTGTGTGTGAGGCGGCGCCATAAAAGGTGACAATCTGGGTCCTATTCACATTTCCAAACCATATAAAATATTAAAAGCATGTTGACTGCCTTTTGACTAAGAAAGGGCAGGAAAAAAAAAAAAAAAGAGTCATTTACTTAATGTTGACATGATAATGTGCACGGTTGAAAGAGGGAATAATGGCCCAGTTGGGGGCCGTTTAACTTGTCCCCGCGTTCGTGATTACGCTCCCTTGTGCGTCGTCTCCTCCGGCTGCCGACTTCCGCGGGCTCTTTATTGAATGTTCGCATTGTTAGCGGGTATCCCTAGCGGGGCCGCGGCGGTGTTAACGTGGAAAACGTCGCGTGGAAGGCGCAGCTTTCTTCTGATCCAGCGCACACACACACACACACACACACACACACACACACAAACACGCTTTCTTTTCCTCCTCCGTGCGTTCTTCCACTTTCAACATCCTTCTCTTTCTTATGGAAAAGAGCCAATTAGACTCGAGACTGTTTGTTTTAAACAAAATGGCTTTTAATTAGCGCGATCAAAAAAAAAAAAAAAAAAAGCATCTTTCCGCCGGGCTCGGGATCCACTTTGTAGTTTCCCCTCCACATCGAACGCGGGGTTTTGATGCCACCTGATAGGACGCCAAGACAGTCAGGGGCCACTTTTATAATGAATACAGACAACAAACACACACGCAGAGAGCAGCGCTTTGTCTAGAACCGTCGCTTGTTCTTTTCGCGTCTCTGCTTTATTGTTCTCATGACCGTTCCCTTCTGTTGCAAGCATCCCACTTTAATTCTTGTGCTGTTGCGCTTTTCTTCATTTATTTTTTATTTTTTTGTCTCTCCACTGTCTGATCTGCGAGGTTTTGATGATTCGGCCCCAGCGTGTCTCCACTGCTGGATCCAAACGAGTGTCCTCCATGTTTATTTGTATCAGCTTCCATGCTTTTTGGTTGACCAATATTTTCGGCCTGGAAGTGGGGCGTTTTCAAAGGTGGTTCAAGTACTCACACTTTGCACTTCAGTCGTAGACAGGAAGCAACAAGGCAAGAACGTAGAAGAACCGATTCAGGGGCAAAAGTAAAACAGTCCAGACTTAACATGTACCAAAGTAAATTCATTCAAAAAAAAAAAAAAAACCAAAAACATTGTCCATAATGTGTACTTGAATCAATGGAAAAAAGAAAATGGTGACACGTTGCATGTTGTTGGTTGAGAGCTAGCTAGCTGGCTAGCTAGTGACATGAGGAGCTAAAATTGCTGATTGGCTAATAATAACAAACAGAAAAATCCCCCTAATGGAAAAAAGAAAATTATGACATGTTGCATGTTGTTGGTTGAGAGCTAGCTAGCTGGCTAGCTAACACGAGGAGCTAAAACTGCTGACTTGGCTAATGATAAGAAACAAAAAAATCCACCTCATGGAAAAAAGAAAATGGTGACATGTTGCATGTTGTTGGTTGAGAGCTAGCTAGCTGGCTAGCTAGTGACATGAGGAGCTAAAACTGATGACTTGGCTAATAATAACAAACAAAAAAATCCCCCTAATGGAAAAAAGAAAATGGTGACATGTTGCATGTTGTTGGTTGAGAGCTAGCCAACTAGCTAGCTAATGAACTGAGGAGCTAAAACTGCTGATTGGCTAATAATAACAAACAGAAAAATCCCCCTAATGGAAAAAAGAAAATGGTGACATGTTGCATGTTGTTGGTTGAGAGCTAGCTAGCTGGCTAGCTAGTGACATGAGGAGCTAAAACTGCTGACTTGGCTAATAATAACAACAACAAAAAAAAAACACTTGTTTGTCTTTTTTTGTTTAGTTTTTTTCCCATCATATGTCAGGAGTAAAGTGAGTAAAACTTCTTCAGGAAAATCAACTCTGAGGTTGAAAAATCGACATAAGTACAATGAAGTCTGTACTAGCAATGGCCGTTGATGCGTATGATTTTTTTTTGTGCCTTTGTCAGTACGTATTTGTTACGTCTTTGGTGGCTTTCTGACATTGGCCGCAGGGAGTAAACGCGTCGCAATCCGCTCAAGAACCGCTCGGCTCGCCGCGGCTCCTAATTGGCATGTTTGAAGGACGCTTGTCTTTGAAATGACTGACAGCTGTCACGTCTTTTTTGGCACACACGCGCAGAAGAAGCACACCTCGCAGATCGCTGACTAATATCAAAACTGTCACAACATTATTGCTGCTTTTGACATGCTGTGACCCTACTTCGGTTTTTCAGGCGGAAGAGTCACAGTTTCAGTGCATCGATCAAGTGTTTCGACAAAATCGAGTTGTAATCCCAGATTTAGCCACTTGAGGTTTGGACCACCAAAAAAACTTTATTAATCTTCTGGTCAAGTCATTTTTTGGTGTTTTGGACCAAAAATTAAGTGCTGTTTAGAATAATTAGTCATGCACATTCCAAGGCTGAATAATGTGCAGTGTTGTTTTCATGCCAAATCAAAATTTTGGAATCAAGGCCCAAAAGTTGAAAAAAAAAAAAAATTGAATCAAAATATAAATAAATAAATATTTTCCCACATGCCTGTCTTGGATGCTTTCCTTCCCTTTTCTCGTGCCACTTCCTTTATGGTCAAAACAATGAAGAATATGGGATATTGTCGTCACATGTAGTATCGGTTCTTGCCAGAAATTCCTGCAAGTCCATTAACATTGCCGCGGGGGCTTTTGGCAGCTCGGCACAGTTTTCTTCTTGTCTTTTTTTTTTTCTAAACAACTCAAAGCGGTTTCTATTTGCCGCATGATCTGCACGTGTTTCTGACGGCCTGCTCTGTAGACCATGGCACGATGCTACCATGGTAACAATAGCTTTTTATCATGATTTTTTTTGTAGCTACTGGCGCAAAAAAAAAGTTTTTGGTCAACAACTGATTTGTTTTTTTAAAATCTTAAACTAATCAAAGATGTCAGACGCGTATTCCTGTTATTATTCAGTGATCCCTCGCTCTAACGCGGTTCACTTTCCGCGGCTTCACTGTTTCACAGATTTTTTTTGGTGCAGTTTTTTTAATGCTTTTAACCCTTTAAATCAGAACGCGTCAACAGTACAGTATTTCCAAAAACTATTGTAGTTATTTGTTGAAAACGTTTGTTTTTTTTTGTAATTGGGCCTGAAAACAGGGTTTGGTCTTTGATTTCATTGTATATACAGTGAAACTCCTCTACAACGAAATCATGTTTGCAGCAAGACATTTTTTCACAACAGAGGGGTTTTCACTGTAGCAAATTTGAAACAGGATAGTAGGAATAGTGTTAATGCATGATTTTTTCACACTAGGGGGTATTTTCACCCAGATTTCATTGTAGAGGAGTTTCACTGTATAGTTAATTATTGTGTAATAACTGTAAAAAAAAAAATAAAGCTCACTACTTCACGGATTTCACTTATCACTGGTTCTTTTTGGAACGTAACCCCCGCGATAAACGAGGGATTACTGTATTCTCCAAGCTTTTTTTTGTGTGTGTGTGTGAGGCATGGATCACATCCGGAAATGCTTCCTGATAAAAGGAAACTCCCAAAAAAAAGAAAAAGAAGTCAATCACCCTGACGCTCGTCCTTTAAAAACATGAACGCACATCATTTGTCAGCTATTAGTCGAAGGAGACTCTGTTGCTCCAACTTAGATGACAATCCGAACCAAATTTTTTTTTTTGGCGGGGTGTAGGGGCAATTTTGTGCAGGAATCCGGAAAATTCCAAAAGGGTTTGCTTGAGGTGAGATGTCATGCGCGTCTGTTTTCAAATGTTCGAAAAGGCGCTTTGAAATTGGAAGCAGGATAGAGATACAGCTTTTGTATTTTGATTTTTTTCAAATTTTTTTTGCATCGTCTTTAATAACCCTCATGCAGTATTTTTAAGCGGCTGCATGAAGGGTATTACGTCCCAAAAATGTCCCTCTTCCGAATGTGCAACAACTTTTTTCACTTTGAATTTTTTTTCCACTTTCAACCCCTCAAAATGTTCAGTGGGAATTGGCCAAGACATAGATATACATCCAATGCAAAATTTCAGCTTCGTGGAGTTATTTTTCACTGTTTTGTCTGTGGAGTCCATTTGTCCAACAGTCCAAAATCGTCCAAAGTGTCCGAAATGTCCAATTTTGGGATAATTACTGCATGGGGGTTAATGTTCTTCTATCTCGGAGCATACACACGCACTCATACACACACACCTGTAGTTTAAACAACACTGCTCTCATACGACAGCTGCATCAAGGGTAATGCGCCGCATTCGAGTGAACAGGACCTTTTCGTCTGAACGGCGTTCCCCCTTCAGAGGGAGCCCTCCAGGCAAGTGAGCGCATGGGAGGTTTGGTCTGGTAGAGACAGGGCCAGTAGTTAAGTGCATATTAGCCTGCCTCCTTTGACACTTACACGAAGACTTTTGCTCTCCAAGCTGCCAGGTGGGGTGTGGGTGGGGTGCGCCGAGAAGGGGGTAAACGATGCCATTCAGGCCTTTCTTTCTCGTTCCCGTGTGCCCCCCCCCCCACCTATCGCTAATGTCTTGAAGGAGGAGCGTTTTGGGAGTGAAGGGGTGGGTGGTTGGGGGAGAATAAGCGTTTTCGTCTCCTTTAAACGGCTGGCAGATGACAGAAAAATTAGAGGCATTTTTTTTGCTCCTGACAGGTTGTTGTGTGCGCGCGTTTTTTTGGTTTTTTTTCTGCTTCAAATGTTTTGTCAGTTTGTTTTCAAGGCAAGCTGTTTCAGCAGCACAATAAAAGCAACCGGTGCGTGTACACACACACGCATGTACACACACACACACAGACGGGCGGACGTAAAAAGAAAAGTGCGTCCAAATAGGAGACAGATCTGATTTTTTTGTGTTCCCCGACGGGAGGAAAGACGTCTTCCCTTAATTATTGAGATGAGCTGTGATTGCCTGTTTGGAAACACTTTCTCCCAACAGCTGTAAATGATAATGATTAGCTGCACATTCCGTGTTCCGATAAAGGTGTAGTTTGCGTAATGCATTCGATGTATTCAAGTGGGGGAGCAGAAATGTTAAGATGTTTATTTTGGAAGCATTTTTGGGGGGGGGGTAGGGGTGCACGAATCCACAAAAAAAGACAAGTTGGTTCAATACAATGGGAAAATCCATTCATGAAGTCTTTGTGTGTTCGGTCTGGCCATTAATGATTAAAACCGGATTTTCTGCAGTATAAGGCGCTTCGGATTATAATGTGCATCTTCAACGAATGGCCTATTTTAAAACTGTTTTCGTACACAGGCCACACTGCATTATAAGGCGCATAGAATAGAAGCTACAAGAGTGGCTGCGGTCGCGCTGTGCATCCACTAGATGGAGCTACGCTAAAGGGAATACAATACAATACAATACAGCTTTCGAGCCTTCCCAACCGCTGCAGCTGGAACAAAGAGCTTTACAAAACTTTTAAAATACTACAGTGAAACTCCTCTACAATGAAACCCCCTAGTGTGAAAAAATCTTCATGCATGAACACCATTCCCACTCTCCTGCCGCCACATACAATGAAAAAAAACCCCTGTTGCGTTATACAAAATCTTGCCTCGCGACGAGATTCACTACAATGAAGTCTAATCCAACAGCGACCTCTACTGCTTTGTTCGGAAACAGCAATGGCAACCACCACACTGGTTTACACATGCGCAGTAGTCCAGGAAGTATTTTTTATTGTTAGTTTCAGACGCAGCAAGAACATTGCAACGAAACCTACATGGGCGAAAACATTTCATGCATGAAAGCTCCCCCTACGACGGAAAATCCATGTCCACAGCAGAGAAAATCTGCTGTTGCCTTGCGACGAGATTCACTACAACGAAAACAAGCCTTCTGCAAAAGTCTAATCCAACAGCGACCTCTACTGCTTCCTTCGGAAACGGCAACAGCAACCACCACACTGGTTTACACATGTGCAGTAGTCCAGGAAGTATTGGTTATTGTTAGTTTCAGACGCAGCAAGAACGTTGCATTGCTAAAATGGCTACCAAACGGACCTTTCGATGTCAAGCAGCTACACTGACTATATGAAGTGTCAAATAAGTGTATGCTCATACTTATGCACTATTGGAATAAAAATAAAGAGTACACATACGTTTGTGTGTGCGTGTACACATACGTGTTTGTGTGTGTGTGTGTGTGCGTGTTTACATCTGAGATCAAATTTGCTACAGTGAAAAACCCCCTGTTGTGAAAAATTTCTTGCTGCAAACATGATTTCATTGTAGAGGAGTTTCACTGTACATCCAAGAAATCCGAATATTGATCCATATGTAGCTCCCTCAGGATGTAGCATGAAGCACGAGAGACAAAGTCCATAAAAATACGGGGTTTATTCCTTGGCAAGCCGCGGGGCTAAATATCCTTAGAGGTTTTGCTTGTCTCCTTCTTCCTTCATTTAGTCAGTAGTTAACTCTTTTGCTTTTGGTATTGTCTTCGCTTCATAATGGTTGCGCAAAGCTCACAAAGTAGTTGTCTGTTTGAGGATTTGTCGGACAGAACCCTTTTTACGTAACAATTGGTTCCCGCTAATAATCACCACTAGATGGCATCGGAACGCTAACAGGGAAACAACTCAATAAAGAGACTGTAACGAACACCATATATAAGGCACATCGGATTATAGGGCACACGGTCGGCTTTTGGGAAACTGGAATGCTTTGCGCCTTATCGTGCGGAAAATACGGTAATTTGAACGGCTTCCCATTCCATTTGTTTTTCAGTCTATTTGGTTCTCTGCACTCAAATGTGTCAATAAGGCGTTGATAACCTTTTACTGAAGCATCACGTGGCAATATTTTATAGATATGCTAATGACTGTCCCTGTTAGATGAGGAAGTAGCTAACGGCTAACACACAACGCGGTTTCCATTCAGAGTGTATAATCTAACCAGAGTCATTATAAAACAGCGTTTGAATATTTCCATCCCAAACGTGAGACTTTGCAGAGCTCTTTAATGTTTTCCCCGGCAGCTTTACGGCCCTTGGATCCGTCATTCAAAAACGGCAAATACAAGTTACGCGCGCGCGCGCTTCGACGGTATTAGTCTTTTGAAACGCCAACATGTGTTCCACCTGGGATTATGGAGATGTTTGTGAGATCAAATGTTGTCCACCACCCACCAACCACCGAGCCCATCCTCCCTTTCCCTATTATGTGGGGGAATAATCCTCTGGTGGAATTAATCTCCTTTAAATAGCATTTGTTACCATGCGAGATAGAATTATTGCTCTTGTTCCACTCCGGGATATGATAATGTACTAAATCTACTCGCGCATGTGTGTGTGCGTGTGTGTGTATGTGTGTCTGAATGCCCGTGAGAAAGCTGATGAGAGGAAAATCCAGGATATGCAAACTGTTGGAAATGCAGGCAAAATGTACGGGGTCAAGGTTATATCCCCCCCCCCCCCCCCCGCCCCAAAACCCCCCTCCCCTTCCCACAGGCCATGTTATAATTGAAGTTTGGTCCGTCACCTTAAAGCAGGGGTGTCAAACTCATTCTAGATGGGGCCAATTTGGAGTTACGTCTTCCCTCGGAGGGCCGTTATGACAGTGAAACCACAAAAATGATTACTTGTACGCAACAAATTAATAGACGACTAGCTATGAAATCAGTCAAGTCGATTATAATCGTTTGTTCAAATTATTGTTCAAGTGTAAACAGGGTCGCAAAATCTCAACGTTATTCACACACATGATTTGCTTTCGCGGGCCACGTAAAATGACCTGGTGGGGCAGGATCTGGCCCCCGGGCCTTGACTTTGACACCTGTGAAGTAAGTGTAAACAGGTTGGCAAAATCTCAACGTTATTGATTACAAATGATGATTTGACATTTCGGGACATATTTTAGCAAGTTCACACCCATGATTTGTTTTTTTTGGGCCAAGTAAAATGACCTGGCGGGCCAGATTTGGCCCCCGGGCCTTGACTTTGGCACCTGTGAAGTAAGTGTAACTACGTTGGCAAAATCTCAACGTTATTGATTGCAAATAACGATTTGACACTTCGGGACAGATTTGAGCAAGTTGACACACATGATTTGCTTTCGCGGGCCACGTAAAATGACCTGGTGGGGCAGGATCTGGCCCCCGGGCCTTGACTTTGACACCTGTGAAGTAAGTGTAAACAGGTTGGCAAAATCTCAACATTATTTACTACACATGACAATTTGACATTTTCGGGACAGATTTTAGCAAACTTGACACACATGATTTGTTTTCGCGGGCCACGTAAAATGACCTGGTGGAGCAGGATCTGGCTTTGACACCAGTGCCTTAATGGTACATGGAGGTAGCGGGGGCGGGGTGTGGGTGGGGGGGTGACAACTTGCCAAATCCACCTGTCGTTTGGGTATCTCCCAACACGGTAGGCGGGAGAGACCCCCCCCCCCCCCAAAAAAAAAAGGACACGGAGAGCTATAATTTGGCTGACGGGCGGCGGAAGTAAGGTCTCTCGAGGGGGTGCGAGTGTGACAGTTTAAGTGAATAGAGACATCAGCGAGCCTGTTCTTTCTTTTTTTTTATGTTGTTGTTGTAGACATGAGGAGATACCGCTTGTTATAACTGGAACCTGTCAAATCCAAGACAAGAGAGCGTGCGTGCGTTTTTTTTATTTTTTATTCTATCCCTTTCGTCTTTTCTCCTCCCTGTCACAGCTGTCTGTGAATTCCCGCTGCTCCAAGCGAGATGCTCAACAGGTAGAGTGGTCTGTAGCGCATTACTTTGAGTCGTCCTGTTTCCCTTTTGAATGCAAATCACTTGCTACTCTGGGGTTTGATTTTTGTATTGATAATTGTCTGGGATGCATTTGAATATAGGCAAAGGGGGCGTGGCCAGATATTTTTCAGGTGGGGTGGCAAGCTTGTAAAGGATCCAAAAAATAGTCATTGTGCAAGATTGGGATATGCGTGAGTGTTTTACGTCACGAAAAGAACGCTTTTGAGTCACGTTGACTGTAAGAAAGAAATATTCTTAACCAAAGATGGATTGTTTTCCAGTTTGCATACTCAATGGGAAAATAATGTGACTCTGGTAATGCTAACGTTTTCCCTTTTGAGGCTTTCACAAAGCTTTTTTCTGTTTCGCAATGTGACTGTATTCAGAGAACGAGGGTCACAAGACAATTGGTATTTTTCTGCAGCAGTTTTTAAGTCCCTTTTCTCCGGAATAGGCATGTTAGTAAAATCACATTTTGACCCTCGTTTTCAATGGCTCCCTTTGTGACAATGATCCTTTTTTTTAGCTTCCCATTTTGCTACAAATTGCGTTTTTTTTCTGATAATGTTCTCGCAGTAATTACTGCTTTGGACATTTTTTTTGTGTCTGTCTATGCTACATTTTCTCACAGTCGATCATGGAATTTTGAAAATCATACAAACACTTGCTCGCCTCAATTTTAAACCCTAAACCGGTTGTGTCGAACTCATTTTTGTCGCGGACCACATTGTAGTCGCAGTTTCCCTCGGAGGGCCACGATGACTCGTATTACACAATTAATAGAAAACTCATTTCGAAATCAAAAATCAAGGAAAGTCGTTTGGTCCGCTGTTGTTCAATTTTCTGTAATAACGTAAAACAAGAAAATGCTTGCAATAGCTGAACATGACTACCAGATTGGCCCGAATATAAGACGCTGTTTTATGCATTGAAATAAGACTGAAAAAGTGGGGGTCGTCTTATATTCGGGGTCTAGACGTGATACCCATTCACGACGCTAGATGGCGCCAGATATCATTGAAGCGAATGCTGAACTTGAGTCCCCAGGCCAAAGCGAACCCCTGTCACGAAGAATAAAAATAAAAATAGCGGTAGCACGAAGAAGAAAAATAAAAAATAGCGGTAAGAAGGAAAATATAAGAAAATAATACAGTGAAACTCCTCTACAACGAAACCTACATGGGCGAAAATACCCCTTAGTGTGAAAAAAAATCATACATACGTTTGTGTGCGTGTGTGTGAGTGTTTACATCTGAGATCAAATTTGCTACAGTGAAAAGTCCCCTGTTGTGAAAAATGTCTTGCTGCAAACATGATTTCGTTGTAGAGGAGTGTCACTGTAGATTTCGTATAATGGAACAGTGGGACTTTTCGTCATAGAGGGAGCAGAAAAGTGAGAATGGCTTTCTGCATGAACAGTTTTTCACACTAGGGGGTATTTTCGCCCATGTAGGTTTCGTTGTAGAGGCGTTTCACTGTATAAAAATTAATTTGGTTTTCAAAAAGTCTTTTCAAACTTGAGTCTTGAAAAAGAGGGCGTAGTCTTATAATCAGGGCCGTCTTATATTCGGGCCAATACGGTATTTATCCATACGGACAAATTTGAAAATTTTGGTACAGATTTTAGCAAACGTCACGGAAGTAGACCTGGATAATTTTCTTTCGCGGGCCGCCGCATAAAATGATGTGGGGGGGGGGGGAGCAGATCTGGGCCCCGGGCCTTGAGTTGGACACCTGCCTGGATCTCACACATTAATCTATCCAGCTTGTTCCGATTAGCCGGCTGACTCAGACCATTGGGATGAATCAGCTGTTCGGCAAACGGGAGTGATGGACCCCTCCACACGCGCTCACCATGACCATCTCCTGCCGAAAGAAAGGTGGGGGCGGATCCAAAACAGGAAGTGAGGAAGAGATCAAATGCACCAATCAGATTTGCGGCGAGGGAAGACTAAACATCATCACCCGACAGGAAGTAGCTGGAATGACATAGACTTGAGTGTGTGTGTGTGTGTGTGTGTGTGTGTGTGTGTGTGTGTGAGCGCACGTGTAATTTACACAGTTTATATCCAATGCCCAAATATTTACCTCTGTGCAACTGCCACCCTGGAACACAAAGCGTCTATTATGCAAACGGAAGTGTGTATTGTGTGTCCGTTAGGCATCCTACAAGCATTGTGTATATTTGAGCCGCTCTGTGTGTGTGTGTGTGTGTGTGTGTGTATGCACTGTACGTTTTAGGGGTGGGACTAGCGGTCCAATCGGGACCACCTTTGTGAACAATGACTCTTTTATTCCGCGGCGAGTATTTGACTGGCCTAACACACGACACCCCAGCAGACAGGAAACACGCATATCCTCGCAGACATTGGACCGTGCATTAACGGTAACTCCAGTGAGGGGAGGTGTTGGGGGACTGGGGGTGGGGGTGGGGGCGGGGGTCACTTTTCTCCCCAAAACAAGACTTGAGTGTGTGTCTGCGTGTGTGGAAGTATTGTCAGCCCAATGGTGTTCCACTTCAGACACTGAGGAATGTGTTCGCTGTGGTTGGTTACACGTTTGGTTTTGTTTGGTGGGAGCAGGGCAAAAAAACAACAACAAAAAAAAACAACGAGGCTAGCGGTGGCAATGATGTCATCAAAGAGAATTCGAGCCCAAAAACAGCAATTGTTCATCCGGGCAAAACAATGGTGACTATTTCGAACTTAACCACAAGCTTGCTAAAATGAATGATTTGAAAAACCCTAGCAGCCCCGAGATACTACCATGCAGAACCCCTCCAACCAAGATATTAAAATGTGAACAACAAAATGAAGTGCATTGTTTAAATTCCATCCATCTATCCATTTTCTAATCTGCTTATCCTCCTGGGGGTCGCCTATCGCAGCTGTCTTCGGGCAGTCGGCAGGGAACAACCTGAAATGGTTGCCAGCCAATCGCAGGGCACACAAACAAGCTCACGCTCACACCGAGGGACAATTTAGAGTGTTCCATTAACCTCTCACGGAATGTAGGGAGGAAACCCGAGTACCCGGAGAAAACCCACACAGGCACGGGGGAGATCATCCAAATTCCACAAAGGAAGGCCCTGAGCTGGGATCGAACAATGGACATCTGCGCTGTAAGGCAGACGTGCTAACCAGTCATCCACCGTGCTGCCCTGTTTAAATCCCAACCAGGAAATGTACTGGTCCATTCAAGAAGGTCAAACTAAGTTCATCAAAATATTATATATATTGTAATCTAACAACATGATAAGCTGTCCCTCAAAGGGTTAAATTGGATGGCAGTAAAAATTATGTTCTTATCTAGAAGCAAAGCTAAATCCGTTTTCTTAAAGATATCCAGTAACTGTAATGTAATTTTGAATGATCAACATCAAAAGTCAGGACTCTATTGTGAAACAAACAAACAACATTATTGACATTACAAATACTTCATACTATATTAATATACTTTTCAGGTTACAGGCCACTCGTCCTGGCTGACAGCGGTTCTGTTTAGCGAGTATGATTCTCTCTCCAGAATCCAGATGCTGCTTAATTTGCTTGCTATTTTGACTGTTCAAAGTTTGATGCTCTCCTCTTTAACGTGATAACACTTCATTCCCGTGTCTCACAATCGATCAATCTTGGGTTAGCTTAGCAATTAGCATAGCTTCTGATTCCGGAGCAACTCCGTAACGTGTCTCGCCGCAGCACTAGCTAGCTAAAACATGTTGCTAGCTAGCCGCTTACACTTAACAGCTTCCAGCTTCTTACTTATTACATTCTCGTCTGATTCGCAATGACTTGAACAATGCTACAACAGAAACGTTCTATCTGTGTGTTTAAAAAAAAAAAAAAAAGCTTTGAACTTGATTGTCACGCCGTCATTGTCAGCCCCCTTCTGTTCCCTGAAACAGATAATGACAGCTAGGTTCGCCATCTGCATCTGTCCCAATCTCTCTTCTTCATTAACATTGAGCCCCCGCGCGACCAGATGTTTCATCGCACCATCGCAGCATTAGAAGTGAGCTTTAATAGGCAGATGTGTACGTCTCTCTGTTTCTCTCTCTTTCTCGCAGATTGTTGTCATGATGGAGAACGGTCCTGCTTACCATCTCTGATTAGGCCAATGGGCCGCTAATCCTCGCGCACGGGGGTGGGGGTGGGGTGGGGGTGGGGGTGTTCGCATCCAGTTTGACAATGTGGAGAAAAACACGTTATGCAACCGGTAAGCACACATATCAACCCCGGGGCTAGTTAACCCTTTCGGGTACAGCGGTCACTACAGTGGACGGCTTATTGCGTTATCATATTACAGGGTGCGTGAAAGGGTTAAAACAATACACGGGATTGATGACATTTGGTGTTCACGCGCTTATCAATACGAAAAGTGACTCAAATTTCGACCCCGACACACAACACGGAGGTCTGATGTCAGGGTTTTATAAAGTTAGCTTGCGCCCTCATCCCAAATGTCATGTTTAACTGATCCCCTTTTAAAGACCCCGCGACAATGGAACAGATGGGACCGCCTTTTGTCCTGCACGCACACACACACTCACACACAAACGGACACACACACACACACACACACACACACCGTAGGCTCTCACTGGGACGATGGGAGTTGGGTTTAAGGTTGTGTGATTGTGTTTAGCCAAGCAGAGTGATTGTGCTCTACAGGGGAGCCAGCCTGCTCTCACCACGCCAGACGGACAACATACACACACACACACACACACGTACATAGACGGACGCACAAACACAGCCCGTTGCCACTCTTGCACAATATTTTTTTTTTTTTTAGATATCCCTTGCTGGTTTTGTTGTTCTAAAAGATTAACCGAGGATGAATGTTTTCATTTCACGAGTCAATATTTTGAGATTTTGGCGCCTTAGCGTCCTCACAGAAATGCTCCGTTCTGACTAATTAATCGGCGGGATTATTGATCGCATCAGTGGAACCATTTTCCGATTGTATTAGATCATATTTTTGAGGGTTAGTCAGTTATTTGAATGCTGCGAGAAATTTTTGAGCAATGCCATGACATCATTCTGATAGTGTTGCTTTCTGTCAATTTATTATAGTTGACTACAGCGAATGAAATAAGAAAAACTAGAAATGAAAAAATATTTTTGCCCATGAAGTTAAATAAAAGCTAAAATACATCTTATAAAATTCACAAAAACTCACAGGTAAAATGTCCATTTTTGGTGTTTGTCAATTAATATCACGTGAATTTTTAGGGGGTTATTTGAAAAATTTATTTATTCGTCCGTACAGGAGAAAGGTCAGAGAGTGGTTGGATTTTTTAATTTAATTTAGTTAAATTTATTTAGTATTATTTTTTTTGTGAACAGTTTTTTCCCCGTTGTTAGTATTTATCCCTTTCAGGGACAGCGGTTACTACAGTGGACATTTTATCATGTTATCAGGTTATAGGTTATCATTATTGATGCACGAAAGGGTTAACAAACCCTCCATCATATTTAACGACTAAAGCTAAAACTAAAACTAATACTAAAACTAATTAAAACGAAATAAAAATGCAGTATTTTTGAAGCGTTTCAGAAAAGAAAAATCGTTAATCTGCTCTAAAAATGAATTAAAGTCAACTGAAAAAAAAACCAACAAGTGAAAAGGAAATAAAAACTAACAATAACGAAAAATCCAAAACAACTACAGTGAAACTCCCCTACGACGAAATCATGTTTGCAGCAAGACATTTTTCACAACAGGGTTTTTTTCACTGTAGCAAATTTGAAACAGGAAAGTGGGAATGGTGTTAATGCATGACGATTTTTTCACACTAGGGGGTATTTTCCACCCATGTAGATTTCGTTGTAGAGGAGTTTCACTGTCCAACCAAAGCTCTAGTCCGGGGGTTGGCAACACGCAGCTCCAGAGCCGCATGCGGCTCTTTAGTGACATCTAGTGGCTCCCTGGAGATTTATATTAAAATGTTTGAAAATCAAAAACGATTTTGATAGTAGGCTAATATTGCTCAAATAGATATAGATACATGTTGCAGCTCCGAAAAAGGTATACACTTTACTTATGCTTTTAACAGTCTCTATCACAACAATTATACAGTACCTGTTAAAAAAAAAAAAATCTGAAGTACAACGTGTGGTGCTGTGTTCTTTACTCGTACAACGGGGCGCTCTACCGGCTACGTTTCAAGTTATTTGCGTCTGACTCGTGACACGTCGCGCTGAAGTGGCCATTGTTGCAAGAGGGCGACCAGCGATCGGCATCAATCCACCCGTCCCGCTCAATGGCTCCCACCAGCCAGTCTGCCTGCCAGCCTCTGCTCCGCATGCACCTGGCGTCCCCTCACACGCCACGCCGCCATTATTAATTGCTAATCCATATTTATGCGGTGCAAATTTGCCATTTACTTATGCAAAAAAAATAAATAAATCGCGGATGGAGCTGGGGCGCCGAGCCAGGGAAAACGGTGACCTTTTTAAAGAGTAATAACTGGGATTGTATTCATGTGTGTTTTTTTGTTTGTCTCTCATATTTATTTATTTTTTTCTTTGGGGGGGTTTTTGGTCAGAAGCGCTTTAGCAGCCGGCAGTGGCAGGAAGTCAACATTGGGCTGCCAATGAGATCGTCTGATGTGGATACAGTAGCTCCTCTAATTTGTTTTTCCCCCCCAACAATGATTGTCTTCAAGCGGGCAGCCTAGTGGATCACGACGATCACTTTCTGCCTCGATGTGCGCTTAGGTGATGATTCCGAATGGTCCTTTTAGCGATTTGTCTCCAGGGATTAGTCGGTGCCCAAAGTCAGCTAGAATAAGACCCTGGTCAATGGTGACCACCCGCTGAGGACAGGTTTGCTGAACAACCAACCAACTACAGTGAAACTCCTCTACAACTAAATCTACATGGGTGAACATACCCCCTAGTGTGAAAAAATCTTCATGCATTAACGCCATTCCCACTTTCCTGTTTCAAATTTGCTACAGTGAAAAACCCCCTGTTGTGAAAAATTTCTTGTTGCAAACATGATTTTGTTGTAGAGGAGTTTCACTGTATTCCAAATATTTTTCCTCCCACATTTCCACATTTTAAGCCACCAGGTGCTCCCCCCCTCCACCCCCCAAGTATCCCTCTCCAGATATACCGCACAGTGCGTCTGCACGCCGGTCACCGCTATCATCGGGGCACAGGCTATTTCCCGGAGTGTGAAGTACAACTGAATCGCCCTTGTTTTTTTTTTTCAAACTGTATTTTCTGCGGCGGAGAGAAGGCATCCCTCAGGGGACCCTTGTAGGTCAGCTGCTATTTCTGTTCCTCACGCGCGCGCACAAACATACTCGACGCTCATCGCAAAACAAGATGGCGGCTTGCATCTCTTGTTCTTTTGTCAATCGATTGTTTACAAGGTCAAATGCATAGCCCAATTCCGGTCAATCGTTAGGCCACAGGTGTCAAACTCAAGGCCCGGGGGCCAGATCTGGCCCGCCACATCACTCTATGTGGCCCGCCAAAGCAAATGCATCAAATGTCATGTTTCTTGCCAAATACCAACAATGCAAATGGTCTTCACTCTTAAAAATGTTGAGATACTGCAAGAATTTTCCAAAACCTCTTTTAAAATCAATTTAATTTACGAAAACATTTTCAAATGAATATAACATGATTACCGGTGGGCCAGTGGTTAGCGCGTCAACCTCACAGGGCAGAGGTACCGGGTTCAATTCCAGCTCCGGCTCCCTGTTTGGGTTGCATGTTCCCTTGGGCCTGCGTGGGTTTTCTCCGGGTACTCCGGTTTTAATAAATCGGCACGATATATTAATAACGTCACACGTTTGACGGCCGAGGCGTACGACGGCTTCAAGTTAGCGATGTGAGTCGAGCGACAGGAGCGCCGACAGTCCCCCCCCTCCGGTAAACACGAGGTGTGAGTTAATGGCCGTGTAGCGGGAACATATGGCTCCTGACAGGCCAGAATCTCAGCGGCGAAGGATCCTCGAGGACAGACGAGTAGAGCAAAGACCCACATACCATCTGGGCACGGGACAACAAAACACGAAGGATAGAATTAGTCATGTCAGGGCAAGTATCGCATCGGAACAATGCCGCGCCAGAAGACTGACCTCATACATACGTGTAATTTTAGACACAGTGACCGACATGGCCCCGCCCTCAACTTGCGTTGGCATTATCTGGTGGGTTTGGCTCCACTGCGCCAATTTTTCACAACAGGGGGTTTTTCACTGTAGCAAATTTGAAACAGGAAACAAGACCAAAGACCCAGAATGGAGCCCCTGAGTTTTGCCCGTTTCGGTCACGTTAGCTTTGACACGTCAAAGGAGGGAGAAACTGGGCTATTGGCTTTGATATCGGGGTCATCAAACCCCAGAGCCGGCTCAGTTATGGGTCAGCGCGGAACCGTGTGTTGCTGCGTGACGATGATATCGGCATCCAGACATTGGTTGTGTTATTTAAAAAAAAAAAAGTACCCCGGGAGGGGTCCTGCTTTGAGGTCAACTTACACAAACGGCAAACCAGGCGCCGGATGCGATTTATCTGATCATCCAAACACCCGTTTTTGTCGATTCAAAAGTCACTCCGTCAACACAGGTTATTCTAAATTCGTGATCATTCCAAACAGGAGCGAGGTCACAACCTGGGTGATGTCTGCTTAACAATGAGTCCGCAATTGGGCGCGGGTCCTTTTTTTTATGCGGGTGAATAGCGAAGGTTTATCTACATCCTGCACGGGAGCCCGACGCGGTTGCCTGTGACATGCTGACACGGTTCTGCAAAGCGTGATTGCGAAATGATCGCAGCGGTTACATGTGAGCGTCTCAGGACGTGTGTTGAAATTGGCCGACAAAAGACTCAATTTACCGTCGGACCCCCCCTACCGCCCCCACCGACCTCATTCTTTTCACGCCATGACGCAATAAATATTCTCCGCTCTCCAACTGAACAAAAATTTCAAGCGAACTCCGATCCAAAAGTACAGTGAGATTCGAGATTGAAGAAATGTGCCTCATTGTTTCCAAAACTTGTTCGTAGGCCGCATTCATCGCGCGCTCGGGCTCGGTATTTCCGCGCGACCACAGTGGGTGGCTTGTTTACAGACGCGTGGGTGCCGAGGAGCTGATGGCTTCAATAGATAAGGCCGTGATGTAAGATGTGCACTTCTTTTGTTTGCGTTGAAGAGATAAATGGTCCAAATACACCCGTTTGTTCATACACACATCCCCGCATCCACTTTGTTGTGTGTATACATGCCAGGCATCGTTTTTTTTTTTCTAAGTGCTCGGTAACAAAGGGCAAGGATCCACTATAAATACATTATGAGTAATACTCCAAAGAATGGCCCTGCAGTCCCTGAAGCGATGCACAGCAAAGCGAAATAAAGGCTTACTAGATTTCTTTTGGTCTATTTGGGAAAAAAAATAAATAAAAAAAGGTTTCGCATTGGGATGTAGCCTATTGTGAAAGTTAATTATGGTGAGTGTTATTCAAACTAGAAAAAAAAAATAAAAATCACATAAACAAAACAAAAAAAAATGTACGAAGGAGGCTAGCTCCATATTTTCCGGACTACAAGTCAGAGTTTTTTTTTTTTAAGTTTGGCCAGGGGTGCAACTTATACTCTGGAGCGATTTATGTGTGAAATTATTGACAAATTATTATATCATGTTATTTTCACATTAAAACGCCGCAACTTCTACCTTCGGAGTTGGTGGAGTTGTTTGAAAGTGACCCCGAAAATGACGATTTCGTTGGATTTTGTGATTTGAAGTGACACTGGTGGTTTGCTAAACATGTTAGCATGCTATCGTTATCGGAATCACTCATATGTTACGTACCAGGCGCGTTCTCAGTTCGTTGTTTATGTGCCATGTAATATTAGCATATCGTACACTTAATTAGCCTGTTTTCGATTTTATTTTAATTTTAAATTGCCTTTCAAGATGACATGTCTGTTCTTGCTGTGGGTATTACCAAACAAATTTCCCCCCAAAATGCGACTTATATTACAGTGCGATTTAGGTACAGTCAAACCTCGGTTTTCGAACGTCTCTGTTCTCGACCAAATCGTTTTTCGACCAGAAAATTGGAGATTTTTACGCCTCGGATTACGGCCGAAAACCGTTTTTCGACTAAACTGAGCAAACCCGAATACGCCACTTGACTCCTCTCGGCTTGCTTACAGCATTCATTATGAGCAGACGTGTTTGTTGCAATTTACGCAAATCTGACTGTTTTTATGTTATTTCTGCATTGTGTATTAGTCCCTAATCATGGGCTAACAAAATAGTTTCGGATTTCGATCAAATCGCTTTTCAAACAGCCTTCTGGAACGGATTATGGTTGAAAACCGAGGTATGACTGTGTATATTTTTTTCTTCTTTATTATGCATTTTATGGCTGGAGCAACCCATACTCCGGAGCGATTTATAATCCGGAAAATACGGTGTGTGTGTGTACGCATATATATATACGTACACACACACACACACACACCGTATTTTCCTGATTATAAGTATATATATATATATATATACGTACAAACACACACACACACACACACACACACACACACACACACACACACACACACACACACACACTATACATCGCAGCAGTGGGAGCATCATCTGTTACCAAGGGCCCAGGCATAGGGGCAACAGATTGTCCCAGTGCTGTCCCTTTAGGTCCCTCTCCAATTTACACACACACACACACACACACACACACACACACACACAGACAATATGTTCGTTGACATACATGTATGGCTAGCTTTACGCATCATCACCCATGCCTTTTTATTTATTTATTTATTTTATTTTATTTTTTTTCAATCACTGGGATTCCATTCCGGACAAGATCAATAACATTTGCCCCACAAGTATTGTTATGCTTTAAATTAAACCCCATGCAGAGATGAAATGGGGGGGGGGGAAAGCACTGCGAATAAATAACACATCAATGCGGGCCCGTAGGATAGTGGGGAGATCAGAAGTGTCGCCGCATTTAACCGCCACATCAATTAAAGATCAAGCGCGCCCATTCTATAGATAATCAAGGGTCTTTTTAGTATCAAAGTACTGCTCGGGCCTTTCAAAGATCATCATCCATAAACATTATCGAGCGTGCAGGGGAAACAATAAAGATGAACTTCCTTTTCCCAGAGCTTTTTCCTCATGCTCCAAATTCACCTTTCTCTTGTTTGCATGAGCAAAGAGCTGCGGGCCCCCTAGACTCCCTTTTTTAATGTGCATTTTGTCTCTCTGTGGAATTCTTTCTCCGAACAGGAAGAGAGAAGGAACGAGCGAGCAGGTATTTTCATTACCCTCCTTCCTGATTTCTCCTGATGCCTAGGGTACGGCCAATTAGGCCTATTAGCAACAACAAAACACAACAAAACCCGGTTGGCGAGCGGACAGGCAGGTAGTTAACGGTGGGAGGAATTGTAATCTCTCCCACCGACAAGAACAAAGAAGACGCTCTCCCGAGAAAGAATTTCGACCTCCCGGTGTTCTCAATTCTACAATTAAACTCTTTACCGCAATTTCCAGGTGCTTTGCGGCTCCTGAGGGAGCTCGCGATGCACCGCGGCGATCATAACACCTGCAAGACGGCGTGTTATGTAATTAACCAAGTTTGGAACAATTGCTCACGAGCGCACGCACTTTGCGCCGATTAAAGCAAACCGCTCAGCTCGGTGAGTGCACGCAGTCATGCTGTACTCATTTCATTAATCGGCTCCAACTGGGAGGTCTTCAACGGCAGATCGCTTTGGGAAAAAGAAAATAAAACGTGAAACATAAAGGTGTCGCCAAATCCGGTTTGCATTGCAGCGTTGGAATGCATTTATGGCACTCGCTCCCTCTGTTCATTAAATTCAACTAACAATGCTTATATTTGCCCACCTACACACTATATCCTCTATATTCACTCCGACACAGCCAGGTACCGCTCCGCACACACAACACTTACGTATTTGTCTCTCACAGCCCACATGTGCACCTCAAACTGCAAATGGCTGATGAATACGCCGCGTGAGCGCAATCTTGTACAACTTCATTGGTCCACTGTGACTGTGACACTGTGGTAATTTCATTCATCAGATGGGACGAGGCTATGGGTAAATCTATGGACGGCTTTAAGCGTTGTTAAAAATTCAGAAATGAAGAGAGAAAGAGAGAGACAGACAGATCGATCGATATATTAATATCGATATTGATACATGTAGGTCTAGGTCTATATCGATAGCTAGCTAGCTAGTCAGAGCTATCTAGATACATAGCTATCTAGCTAGCTAGCTAGCTATTGATATACAGTAGACCTAGCTAGCTAGCTAGCTAGATTGATAGAGAGCTAGCTAGCTAGCTATTGATATAGACCTAGCTAGCTAGCTAGATTGATAGAGAGCTAGCTAGCTAGCTATCTAGCTAGATAATAATAATAATAATAATAATAATAATACATAGATAGATCGATATTGACCTAGCTAGCTAGATGGATAGAGCGAGAATTACACCCATACAGGTGTGGCGATGCGACTGCGGTTTTAACACGCCTCCGATTGTTCCAGCAAGTGCAAGAGGTTTTAACACGCCTCCGATTGTTCCAGCAAGTGCCCTAACAAGACAGACGGTACATTAATCACCTCCTCCAAATCTCCTTCTCTCCGTGATCTGTACCGCACGTGAAATCCATTAACTGCGCATGCACACAATCCAGAGGATGCCGATTGTGCGAGCAGGAGACCTAATCAAGTGGGAGCGCTGTGAAACAACGAACGGGGCTAAATGGAAGCGGAGATGCAAGGGGTCAGGGCAGGGACATAAACCAAATGTGACATCTCATATTTGACTCTTCACTTCCCATTTAGCTGACACGTCCAGGATAAGTGGAGGAGAGATTGTCGGGTCATTTTGTGGGACAAAAGGCATGTGTGTCTTTCAATTCTATGGCCCTTTAATATATCAATGATTACACCACGCACACAACACATTCTCTTTCCCTTTTCCCACCTGGAAGCAATATCATACAAAACTGATATACTGATATATAGCACATGGTGACGCCCCAGCTTCTCAGTCAGCCACAATATTATAAGTCGTTCATCAAAGAGGATAAAGAATAGATGCATTGTTGATGCATTGAATAGATTGTTATATGATCTTTCTCCACGTGTTGGTCCACCGTGTATGTTGACATATTCGTTGCTTCAAGGTTTCGGCGAGTTTATCAGCCCTTATTTGGTGTTTTGCAGTGTTTGCTAGCAATAGGCTAAACTGACTTTTTTAAGGAAAAGATGCAACATGTACCTGGAAGTCTCTTTGTGCGATGTTTCGTCGGACCGTAGACTTCAACTGGTCATGGTGAAGTGAGTTCAGCGACTTTCACTTTCTCGTGATGTTGACATCATAGATTGCCAAACGGTGAAGAAAAGCTGTCAAATAGAAGAAAAATATGAATAATAATTGACCTTACATCACTCTTTCAATGCCTCATGGTTAAAAAAAACTTTTTCGAAATAAATATGATGGTAAACCCGCACCAAATTGTTGAACACCAGCCAACCGCAGCTTCAAAGAAGACCTTTCAGGCCTTACGTATCGTCGATGAATCAATTTACACTCGGCAAAACCTTAAAAAATTTGATGAACATCATATGACTAATACTAATCGAAATCACGCAGCGCTATTTACTCCGAAACTAGCGTTACCCTGCATGAAAAAGGAGTCATATTGAAGTGTGAGAGAGAGTCCACTCGCGCGAATAAGAGCGGCGGCTGTTCTCGTCACCTCAAATTACACACCGGGAACACCTCTACTGTGTGTGTGTGTGTGTGTGTGTGTGTGTGTGCGTGCGGCACATTTCTGCAACCTTTGTGTGTGCTACCGTATTTGTACGTACATACTGTGTGTGTCTGTATCCTCTGCGAGGCCCTGGGGTCACAAGCAGCTTGGTGACAGTGCAGATGGGATAACATATGACATGTGAGTGACTGAGTGAGTGTATGTGCGTCTGTGTGTGTGTGTGTGTGTGTGTGTGTGTGTATAGGTCTCGGCCCATCTGGGCTCCCCGATGATGGGCCAGGGCTCCCTCTGCTCTCCCGTTTTCTCTCGGTGTCCCCACAGGGGAGCCGACGGGATGAGGAAGAAGGAGCTTTGCTTACCTTCGTCACCCCCACCAACCCCACGATTGTTCCAGCGCGTATTCTCTAATGTGTCCTCGCGTGGATCAGAAATGAGTTTTAGATGTATTTATTTTTCAGTGGAGTTGGTTTTGCTTTCATTTTGGTTTTTGTTTGGTAAATTCGGTCAGTTTGCTCGTTTATATATTTTCAAAAACGGCTTCATATTAGTTGTTACCGTATTTTCCGCACTATAAGGCGCTTTGGAGTATAAGGCGCACAGTATAAGGCGCACCTTCGACGAATGGCGTATTTAAAAACTTTTCATATATAAGGCGCACAGACAGAAGCTACAATAGCGGCTCCGGGTTGTGTTATGCATCCACTAGATGGCGCTCTTACAGTGGGAATACAATACAATACATCTTTATTCATATAGAGCTTTCTCAACCGCTGCAAATGTAACAAAGCGCTTTACAGAGCATTTCAAATACTACGTCCAAGAAATCAGAATACTGATCCGCATATTAGGCGCACCGGATTATAAGGCGCACGGTCGGCTTTTGAGAAAACGGAATGCTTTTAGGTGCGCCTTATAGTGCGGAAAATACGGTACTTTTAGGATTAGATTGACAAATTATTAGTCAATAGATCTGTCGATTGCAAGATTTAAAAAAGAATAAATAAGGTTACTAAATATTGTGGAAAAACGCAAACTACAATTCTCAAATAAAAGATTTTTTTGTTACGGATGCAGAACAATACCGAAATAAATACTTTTGAAATCAACCCCCGAAAGCGAATGTATGATACGAATGGACAAAAACTAAAACAGAGGATTTTTTTTCAATAATTAGTTATGACTTAATTAGACAGTGGTCACTACAGTGGACAGCTTATCATGTTATCAACTTACCGGGTGCACGAAAGGATTAAATTGATTATTTTTGTTATTTCATGACAGTTTTCGTTAGATCGAATCCCCCTGATGCGGTTTGGATCTCCAAATACGCGTTGAAGTGCCGCACACTTTTCGCCTCACTGCAGATAAATTGAAAATGAAACCTCCACAAACTGAGAAATGTACAAGTTCAAAAACATGATCCTTTGCCTGACTCAAATCCCCGGTTGTATGACAATATGCGCCGCACTGTCGAATAAACGGGCTCCCCGCCACGTCTTAATTAGCTTACGCTGTTGGGGTGTATTTGTGCCAATCCGTGATAGACAATGAAATATATATTTGTCAAGTATTCAGGCTGAAGCTAACATGCTTAGATGCCAGCGTGTTTGACCTATTTTCCCTCCAGCTTGGCGAGGAAAGCATAATTAATTTCCATGTATATGTCGGAGGCGAGTCGTTGCGCTCGGTTCAAAAATTGGGAAGGGGAGGGAAGAATGTTGGCTCCGTGTTTCGAAAAAAGTACGCTGAAAGTCGTGGCCAACATCCACTGGCAGGACGGATTTCCTCCAAAATAGAACATTTGGTAAGAAATTCAAAAGAAAGCATAGGTGGAGGGTGGCCCGCTTTCATTTTAGACAATAAACTCATTAACTCATTCACTCCCAAAGACGTTTTTAAACGTCATTTCAGACTTGGTTCAGAATTGGCTGGTACTGAATGAGTTAAAAAAAAAAACTATTTTAAAATTGCCCATAGTGTAAAAAACAGTTCAGTAATGTGATTACTAGTAATCAGAATCAATATCTAATGACATTATTGATATCATATATCAGGTGAGGGCAACTTAAATGATGGAGGCAACATTTATTTTTTATCAGTGGTAAAGCCACTCAAAATTCTACCAAAAATGGTGATAAACCTTCAATATATATTTTACATTAAAAATGTGGGTTTCCTCCCCCCAAAATTACATGAAACATATCTAGAAAAAAATAAATAAATAAATCAGCGAATAATTAAGGCAGTGCCATGAGTATTTGGTGGGCCAATGCAGTCCAGAAAACATGTTAAAAATTCCACGCCAAATTCTTTTTTGGGGGGTCGTTGGGAGAATCCATCCATCCATCCATTTTCTGAGCCGTCTATCCTTACAAGGGTCATGGGGGGGGGGGTGCTGGAGCCCATCCCAGCTGTCTTCGGGCAGTAGGCGGGGGACACCCTGAACCGGTTGCCAGCCAATCGCTGGGCACGTAGAGACGAACAACCATTCGCGCTCACACCTAGCGACAATTTAGAGGGTTGAATCAGCCTGCCATGGATGTTTTTTGGAATGTGGGAGGAAACCGGAATACCCGGAGAAAACCCACGCAGGCCCGGGGAGAACCTGCCAACTCCACACAGGGAGGCCGGAGCTGGAATTGAACCTGGTATGCACTATGAGGTCGGCGCGCTAACCACTGGACCACCAGGCCGCCCGGGGGGTAATTATTCGTATTCTTATTATTAATATGAAAATGAATCAGGGGGCCACTCAGAGTGTGACCACCAGTTGCCGACCTGCCAGATGTCATTTTTATTTTTTCATTCCTTCACCTCATCAAAAATCATTTTAAAAAAAACAACAAAAAAGTCCTATCATGGAATCGGAGCGGCGAAATTCTTATCATGATGCGCACGGTGATATTTAGTTGGATTTGACATCCATAAAAGGGATCCCTTCTCCAAACCTGGGCCCCATCTGACATTACCTGCGGGAAGTCACTCCATCCGTGTCATTAGTGGTTTGGACAAGATTACGTTCATGTACGTACATGCGGTGTGTACAGTATCCTTTCTCAAGTTTAATTGGGTCATTTTTTGTGTCCGATCCAACTCCCCTCGCATCCCTGGCATTGGTTTCCTGTTACCACGCCAACGTTTTATTTTTATTTTTGGGAGCACTACCAACATAGGGGCCAGACTCCCAAAAAAAAAAATGTACAGGGCACAGTGTGTTTCTGACATTGTGCATTTTGGCCCCCGTGAGATTTGTCGTTGGCGGGATCCAGGTCGCCGGCGTTTTCATGCGGCTGGCCCGGGGACCGAGTGGCGTTGAAGGGGAAAGGCTGCGGGGATTTGGCCTCAGAAACGCGATGGGACGGAGGATGCGTGTGTGTAGTCGGGATGAGAGTGAGACAGCAGGGAGCTGGGCAGTGGGTTTGTTCCCGTTCCATCCGCGGGACGGGGGCCAGAGCTTGGCCGGTGACTGACGGAGAGAGGAGGGAGAAGGAGTCTGAGGATTGTTCATTTACGAGTCGGCTCAGCGGAGCTCTGACCTCCGAGCAATTATTCGCCGCTGACCTTTTTGACAGAACTGAACGCTGCGAGACTGTCAAACGGACGCTGCGATTTAAGCGAAGTCGGATACAGTAATTGGATGCGCGGTGATAAGGGACAATGACTTTCAACCCAAAGTGGCGCAGGTCGTGAATCTCTGGTACAGGAAAAAAAGGGTAGTGTCGGGGTTCATTTTTGTTCTCCAACATACAATTTTTTGTGGGGTGGCCGGTCACAATTGACCCCAACGGTCAACAAGTGTCAGGTCTAGAGTATGTGAATACCCTTTGAAGGACAGTTTAGTACAGTCAAACCTCGGTTTTCGAACGTCTCGGTTCTCGACCAATTCGGTTTTCGACCAAAAATTTCGAGTTTTTTATGCCACGGATGACGAACAAATTTCGGTTCTCGAACAAACTGAGCGCACTTGAATGCACCATTTGACTCCTCTCGACTTCCTTACACAAGGAAGTGATGCTTCTTCGTGTAACCGAGGAAGTGACGCTTCCTGTGTTGCTTTCCTTTGTGAGCAGACGTGTTCAGTAAACATTTTTATTTTAAAAAGAGCGTGGTTTCGGCTTTCGAACAATTTCAGTTTTTCGAACAGCCTTCTGGAACGGATTGTGGACGAAAACCGAGGTTTGACTGTTCTAGTAATCCAGACCAGGGATGGGCCACTGAATGCATTTCAAACGAACTGTCAACGGTTCTTGTGAAAAACCCCCCAACACTTTTGGTTTGCAGCAAAAATTGCAAGACTCCCTATATGTCGGGCATATAAGGCGCACATCCCGTGTACCGTTGAGGGTAGTGTCGCAGTAACAAGCCGTTGGACCTTTGAGGGTGCAAATTTTGCTTTTTTACGACAGTGTACGATTGGATTGGAAAGTGGCAAATTTGCAACTTATCGTATTTTGAAATAAAAAACAAACATATAAGTCGCAGAGAAGTATAAGGCGCATTTTTGCGGGAAATTTATTTGATAAAATCCAACACCAAGGACATGTCATCTTGAATAAAATCGAGAACAGGGTAAATAAGTGTACGATATGCTAACGATATGCTAACGTTACATGACGCATCAACAACAACCTGAGAACGCGCCTGGTACGTAACATATTCAGAGTTATTCCGATAAAGATAGCATAAAGAACATGCTAACAAATTTAGCGGACCATCAGTGTCACTTCAAATCACTAAATGCGATGAAATATTCACCCTCAGTATCACTTTTAAACAACTTCGCCAACTCCGGAGGGAGAAGATACGTCGCTTCCTCTTCTACGTCGCTTACGTCAGACTTATCGTCAATTTATCGACACAGGCCTGGAGCCCCCTCTTGCGGTTTAATGTGAAAATAACTTGAATAAATTCAAGAACAGGGTAAATAAGCTTACGATATGCTAACGATATGCTAACGTTACATGACGCATCAACAACAAACCGAGAACGCGGCTCGTACATAACTTATTCAGAGTTATTCCGATAAAGATAGCATAAAGAACATGCTAACAAATTTAGCGGGCCATCAGTGCCACTCCAAATCACTAAATGCGATGAAATATTCACCCTCAGTATCACTTGAAACAACTTCGCCAACTCCGGAGGGAGAAGATACGTCGCTTCGTCTTCTACGTCGCTTACGTCAGACTTATCGTCAATTTATCGACACAAGCCGGGAGCGCCCTCTTGCGGTTTAATGTGAAAATAACTTGAATAAATTCAATAACAGGGTAAATAAGCTTACGATATGCTAACGATATGCTAACGTTACATGATGCATCAACAACTAACTGAGAACGCGCCTGGTACGTAACATATTAAGGGTTATTCCGATAAAGATAGCATATAGAACATGCTAACAAATTTAGCGGACCATCAGTGTCACTCCAAATCACTAAATGCGATGAAATATTCGCCCTCAGTGTCACTTTTAAACAACTTCGCCAACTACAGAGGGAGAAGATACGTCGCTTCGTCTTCTACGTCGCTTACGTCAGACTTATCGTCAATTTATCGACACAGGCCGAGAGCGCCCTCTTGCGGTTTAATGTGAAAATAACGTGAAATGATAAAATAATATTCTATATCGTTCCCGTGTATAAGTCGCAACCCCAAACTATGAAAAAAACTGCGACTTATAATCCGGAAAATACGGTACCTAGCTAGCGAACCGGAAAGAGACAGTGCGAAAGGGGCTCATGGCCTGCTATGTACAGCTAGCTGTCATCCCTTTTTTTCAAATCCTCATCTTCGTTCCCACCGAGCGAATGTACCTTGCTCTCGCCACTTGCCTGAAGCGAGACGGCATGTGGCCCTGCTTGATATTAATGGATGACATTATTTGGAGGTGTTTGCAAGAGCGAGGGGCGTACAGGAGGACTTGATTGAATGCGCGCGAGCGTGTGTGGATGTGTGCGGATGGTGGGTGGTGGTGGGGGGGCGTATTACAGGGTGTACATTTGAGCGTCATTACCATATCAAAGACGCGCTCGGCTTTTCTGTCCTAATGGTAATTACACCGGCCACAATTGGCGCTCACTGCTCCGATCACAACAAGATGGGGCGGGGGTGGGGGTGGGGGGTGGAAATGGAAGGAGGGATGCGGACGAGGGGTATTTGAAGGGAGGTGTGTGTGCGCCGGGTACGACTGGCTGGGGGCTTTCAGGTTATGTTAATATTGCTCATCTATTTAATTAGACGCTGGCTTTGTTTACATCTTTTGGCCCCCTTCTAGGATAGACAGACAGCAAGAGAGAGAGAGAGAGAGCGATTGAACGAGTATCAGAACAGAGCACCGGAGAGACCGGCGGAGGAAGGATAGCAAGGCGCTTTCCCGCCGGCGGGTGCCGGGGATGGCTGAAGTGAGGTGCGACTGTACCTTTTAAAGCCTTAATGAGGTCCGCTGTGGATGGGACTTTGATGAGCATCCATTAGCTCCGCCCTCCTCGTACGGCGGCCCTGGCCTTGGCGAAGGACCGCAGCCAGATTGAAACGTGGTTTTGTGGTTTGACACAAAAGTGCCAGTAGATGGTCTAAAACAGGGGTGTCAAACTCTTTTGTGGGCCACAAACGGCCTCGGGAGATGTCAAGTGGGCCGGATCATTAAAATTATACCATACTCTGCTGTAAATAACCAAAATTTTATGTCTTTCCTTTGTTTTGGTATAGTGAAGCACAAGAACATTCGGAAAATGTTGAAATTTAATGAAAATATCTTTTATAAAACATTTCATGAAACAGCTTAGATTTCCTTCGACAAATGTGCAATTTACTTTTATCATTCACATACAGTCAAACCTCGGTTTTCGAATGTCTTGGTTCTCGACCAATTCGGTTTTTGACCAAAAATTTCGAGTTTTTTTATGCCTTGGATGACGAACAAATTTCGGTTCTCGAACAAACTGAGCGCACTTGAATGCACCATTTGACTCCGCTCGCCTTCCTTACATGAGGAAGTGACGCTACCTCGGATAGACGAGGAAGTGACGCTTCCTCGTGTCGCTTTCCATTGTGAGCAGACGTGTTCAGTCAACATTTTAATTTTAAACAGAGCGTGGTTTCGGTTTTCGAACAATTTCGGTTTTTCGAACAGCCTTCTGGAACGGATTATGGACAAAAACCGAGGTTTGACTGTATATGCATTGCAACTGATCCCACTGAAAACTTTAATTAGTATTGAAAAATATCGTCATGCATTTTAAGATTAAACGAGATTTATAAAGAAATTAATTTTTTAAACCATTTACACATGTGCATATAAAATCTAAATTTCATCCCTGCCTACACTTTACAAACTAAAGAGAAAACAGTGTGCCCCCTAGCGGACAATACACAAATTGCATCTTATTAAAAATATTAATTCCGTGTCTTTTATGCATTTTTTTTCTCACATTTATTTTAAATTATTTACATTTATTTTATTTTAAATTATCCTGCGGGCCTAATCAAACGTCCTCGGAGGGCCAGTTCTGGCCCCCGAGCCACATGTTTGACACCACTGGTCTAAAATATCGTTTAAAGAGCGCGCCACTATAGTGGACAATTTATCATGTTATCAGGTTACGGGGGTGCATGAAAGGGTTACACCACAAATTTTATTTATTTATTTTTGCATCAAGCTCCTGTTTGATTGGCTTGGCATCCGATTAACCGATGAGCTCAGGTAATTGGGATTTCGCAAACCCCTTGCGTGCGTTTGCATCACCTTTGTGTGATGGCTGTCGTCATGGCAAACGCGGTCAACACTGAAAACATGAGGTCGGCTTTCGCTCGGGGGGGGGGTGCGCATTGCCGTCACGCGACAATTACGGCGCGCGTGTGTTTACTTCCAATCCGAGGTACGTGTCTGTGTCTTCTTCAAGGACAAGAAAAAGAAAAAAAAAGCTTTAAAGTACACTTATAATTGAAGACTGGATAAAGGGTGAGGATGTCAGACTCAAAGCAAGAATGTGATTTCTTGTCAGGTTGAGGTTCATAAAAGATGACAAGAAAAGATATCGTGGGAGGTAGAGGACGGCACGGGTCTGAGTTCGCCGGCGAATCCGGCGCAAAGTAACCGTGGAGCGAGAGGGTAGCGGCGGAGCGGGCGGATTCATTTCAAGAAGGCAAAGGAGTGCGAAGAAACAGGGTGAAAAGAGGGAACAGCCCACATGCTATCACACTGTTTTTAATAACGGTGTAGCGGCGACCCGAGGCCTCCACGTTCCACGCAACGGCTGTGCGATGTCTGCTCGGCGTCTGTGCCGCGCACAAAAAAGGGGCGCCCGTCCAAAAAGTCAAGGCGCTCGGCAATGTCTGTCGGCTACAGGCTGCGGGGTGGGGGGGGGGGACGCACCGGCGGAGACCTCGGGCCTGATGAAATGACACCGACGGCCCCCTGAACCGTTCCCCATTCAGACTATTTTTACGATCAAGTCGATCCGTAAACTTTTCCGCGGAGGGTAGTCCTACCTGTCCACTTTTCGGATCGCCAACTTGTATAAACTACCCAAAAAATCCTTATAAAGAGCAAAAAATCCTTATAACATACCAAAGCGTTTTATATGTCAAAATAACGGCAGAAAAAAACCCACGGAATTTTCGATGATATTTATTGTCGATCTCCATAATACATATAATCTGGTTAATGTCTAATCATCATTCTACTTAGTGGCATTACTGTGTTCAGAGTTGTATTCCTGCGTTACTTTTTTCACCAACTCCAAATGCTGACCCATCGGCAAAAAAAAAACAAAACAAAACAAAAAAAACGGAAATTTTCAGAATCCGTATGATTTGTGCGATACGGCCATATACGTAAGATTCACCACAAAATCCGTATGAACTATGGCTAAACCGTATGAGTTGACAGGTATGGGTAGTTCTGTCTATTTGACACAATATACTGAACACATCACCCACTGAGCGTAATCGTACATTCTGGAAATGGAAAGATAGTCACACATACAAAATGATTTTTCCGTTTCAACCCGCCTAAGAAACATGGGAGGGAAGACGAGTCACCAGGCGGCATCCTGATTTTCTTACATGAAAGGAGGAGGGGGAATAAAAGCAAGTCCCAAACTACGCTTCTATAAATGAGGGTGGGGGGCACAGTGTGGGATGTAGACATATTATGACAGTGAAGATTTTTATTTATTTTTTTTACCCCTGGTTGCTGGTTATACTGTAATTTAGGACATACTTGCTGTGATAGTGGCCAAGTCCAGTATACCTTATTTTCCGAAATCCTCATAGGGTCGCGGGGGGTGCTGGAGCCTATCCCAGCAGTCTTCGGGCAGTAGGCGGGGGACACCCTTTTTGCCAACCAATCGCAGGGCACACAGAGACGAACAATCATCCACGCTCACACTCATACCTAGTTTTTGCCATGCATGTTTTTGGAATGTGGAAGGAAACCGGAGCACCCGGAGAAACCCACGCAAGCCCGGGAGAACATGCAAACTTGGGATTTCTGCACTGTGAAGCCGACGTGCTAACCACTAAGTCCAATATACCTTACAAATATTTTTTTGTTTTTTTGTTTTATTTTATTTTATTTTTTTATGTGTATAAAATCTCCAACAGCAATTGCAGTGGATGTCAAAAGTCAAATTGGAATCTCAGTTTATTTTTTGGGCTTTTTAAAAAAAAAAAAAAATTTTTTTTTGATGGCATGATAACATGAAACATGAATGGCAAAAATGAAAATAAGTAAAGAAAGAAAAAACAAACAAACAAAGAATGTGCATTATCCCTGTAAAATTACATCTTTACTCAATCTGGAAAAAGGAATGATTAAAAAATTGGTTTCATGAAAAATCTTATAAAAAAAGAAAATAAATACCTGTATATAAATACCGTGAGCTTCAAACATTTTGAGCAGATAAATAAATCAATATGTGAATAAGCTTTAAACAGTCTGGTCGAAAAATAGTGTCAAAGTGTTTAAAATACATTTAGAATCATGATCAAAAATAAAATACATGAATAAGCTTTTAGTGAAAGGCTGTTCAAAGAAATGTTGATATTTCATCCAAAAATAAAATATTAATTAAAATAAATATATACGCTTTGAATAATCAGGAGAACCAAGTAAAAAAAAATGTTTTCAATGTGAGCAAAAAATGGAATAAGATAAAAATGAAAGAAGAACCAAAATTAGCTTCAAACAATCAGGAAAAACAACTGTTAAAAAATATATTTAAAAAAATAAAAACAAAATTCATATCAAACTAAATTAAATAAGAATGACTTTATCTGAGTTGCAGTTGCAGTTCACGTTAGCGGTAGAAAAAGTTTTGAAAAGATTGATCTTGATCTCATTTTTTTCTTATCTCACCCCCCAAAAAAACCCTCAAAAACCCCCAGCATAAAACAGGGGTGTGTAGACTTTTCTTCTATCTTTTTTTTTTTTTTTTTCCTCTGTACTTTTGCGATTGAGAGTAATGGAGTGTGGACTTTGCCTATCAATACGATGTTACAGCTGTCAATTTCGTCTTTTATTTTGTTTTAGCTTTGCCAATTTGTTGGGGTATTATTAATTATTATTATTATTATTATTATTATTTTGAACACGTCTATTCCGCGGCTGAAGAAGGTCCAGCAGGAGGCGTCGTCAGCACAAACTGCTCGGCAATGCCCCCTCTCTCCCCCGCCCCCCTTTCTGTCTCTCTCTCACACACACACACACACACACACACACACACACACACACACACACACACACACACACTTCTTCTTCCTCTCTTCACAGTATATCAAGTGCATCATCCTCTCGCACCTCACTTTGCCCTCGAGAACAGCGGCCCGCTCTCACACACACACACACACACACACACACACACACACACACACACACACACACACACACGAGCATGACAGCACCCTCATAAGTGAGATAAGGAACTGGCGACACCAAAGGGTCCGGCTTCTGTCACCCTGCTACCTCGCCCCGGAGCACATGTCCTCGACGAGAGGAGTGGGAACAGGAGTGGGAGGGGAGGAAAAAGAAGAAGGAGAAGAAAAAAAAAAAGGGTGACTTTTTGGAAGGGGTGGAACAAACAAGGAAATGTGAGAAAGATGCAGAAGATGAAGGCAGGCACAGATGGAGCCCGCGAGAGAAAAAGAGCCGAGTCGTCGGGGAGGACAAAAAAAAAAAAGAAAAGAAAAAGCCTGTTGTTTTTTTTCGCTACATGTTGTCGGCTGGCTCGCCACCAGCTCGTGCCAGGCGGCTGCGACTGGGAGCGCTTGGTAATTATCGCAATGAACCTCCCTTGCGCGCACATGTGCTTTTTTTTTCCGCTTCGCAATCCTCCCATAAATTTAACGTGGTTAGATGAGTTTGGAAAAAAAGTTTGAATCGTGGCATCCAACCCAAATCAACTCATGCCAACGCCTTTCTTAAACTTGACTCGCGTGTCTTATCAGCCCTGCGCTCTTTTTTTTTTTCTTCTTTTTTTTTTGGAACAGGTGTTTGCAGACTCTTCTGCAAAGGCCCGATAAGCTTCTGCAGTCACGACTGGGATCGAATCTGCCTCTACCTGCAGTCATCTCCTTCAGCCAAGTGACAGAAGTGGCACAGATTTGACATCTCCATAAATTGTGTCTCTCTCTACGTTGACTTGGAATCACTTGGCACATATTTGCACTTGAAACGGTCTCGACCGAGGTGGTAAAAGTATCCACAATGCATACCTGTGCAAAGTCTTTCATGGTCTAAAGTACCTGAATGAGATCATTTAAACTATCGTACAAAAAAACCCAAAAAAACTTTGGTATGAGTGAGTCATTGTGTAAAACTTTACTCGAGCAAAAGTCGCACAGTAAATGTAGTAAAGTAATAAAAGTACCCAAAAGCAGGACAAGATTGATATACAGTGAAACTCCTTTACAATGAAATCATGTTTGCAGCAAGAATTTTTTTCACAACAGGGGGTTTTTCACTGTAGCAAATTTGATCTCAGATGTAAACACACACACACAAACCTAAGTGTACTCTTTATTGGCAGGAGAGTGGGAATGGTGTTAATGCATGAAGATTTTTTCACACTAGGGGGTATTTTCGCCCATGTAGGTTTCGTTGTAGAGGAGTTTCACTGTATACATAAAAAAGGAAAAAAAAAAGCAAACAAGATAGTTGCGAGAAAAGAAACACTAAATTAACATTAAAAAAAAAACAGTTAAAAAAAATCAGTTTTATATCCGATCACTTGGCTAATCATTACAATCACAGATTCTAAATATATTCGACTGTTGCAGTCCCGCTAGAGTTCAAGATTTGCACATTGGCTAATGAGCGATATTAGCTTACACGCGTTAACTTGCCCGTCACGTGAACTGAACAAGCTCATCAAAACTAAAAGAAGGCGGATGTTTTAACTTCACAATATATTAATAATTACAAAGAAAACTACAAATAACTTTTGGAAAATAAAATACGAACACAATCCCTATATGGGTCGATGGTTTAGCTTCGCTGCTTTTTCCATTTTATCCCATTTTGGCTAATGAGTGATACTAGCTAACACACATTAGCGTGCCTGTCACGTGAACTAAAACTAAAAAAATTACTTCCTGATATGTCAATATTAACTCAGAAAACTCAGAATAACTTTTGGAATAAAATAGGAACACAATTCCTATGTGGGTCAATGATGTAGCTTAGCTACTTTTTCCATTTTATCCCATTTTAGCTAATGAGTGATACTCGCTAACACACATTAGCCTGCCCGTCACGTGAACTAAAACTAAAAAAACAAAACTTTCCGATATGTCAATAATGACTCAGAAAACTCAGAATAACTTTTGGAATAAAATACGAACACAATTCCTATGTGGGTTGATGATGTAGCTTAGCTACTTTTTCCATTTTATCCCTTTTTGGCTAATGAGTGACACTAGCAAACACACATTAGCCTGCCCGTCACATGAACTAAAACTAAAAACATTACTTACCGATATGTAAATAATGACTCAGAATAACTTTTGGAATAAAATACAAACACAATTCCTATGTGGGTCGATGATGTAGCTTAGCTACTTTTTCCATTTTGTCATAGCTTAGCTTGCTTCGTTTCTCTGGTTGATATCGCAAGTGTAGTGAAGCTTCATTTAATGGAGAATAACGTGTAGCTCGGTGCGTCTAAAAATATCAACGGTCCACACGTACAAAGTAATAAACACTTCATAAATCGAACAATATGGCGCTAATATACGAAAAGAAATAAATGCTAACACTTGGAGCAAAAAGTACCCAGCTTATTTAGGCCTTTTGAGGAACGTTAGGCGTTCAAAATAAAAAAACGTCAGACAAATAATAAAGTCCACATTCTCTCACATCCTCCAGCACTAAGTCCAACTCGAAGCGAATTTTGTCAGGCTGTTACATAAACCGCGAAAAACAAACATCGCCTTGTACAACGCAACTTGCACGTGACAGAATGTAAGGCTAAAAAACAACCACAGGGCAATTTCTTTTGGTCAAGCCTGTCGTATGACGTATGAAACAGCAGGTTTTTACCATCACATGTCCGTACAATCATCAAATGCCCTCAGGACAAACTGCAACAATGAAATGTTTGACTTTTTTGAGGCCAAACTGTCATCATTAATTGCTAAGGGCTACAACTTGTACCGGAAAACCACCTTGTATTATTATCTTAGCATGACAACATTTTTACAGATTAAAAAAAAAAAACATTCAAACTCGATATATTTTCTTTTATCAAGAATCATTTTGAAAAATTGCACTAGCTCTTTATGAACGCAGTGTGTCGGGGCCGCTAAAAGTGGCGTTTGCTTCACACCCTCATGTAAAATTCTCTCGAGCGCTTGAAAGAGGGCGAGAAACGTTGAAGATTTAGCTTGCCATTGTCTGGCCGTATTTCAATATCAAAGTGCAGAAGGACAACAAGATGTCTGCTTGCGCAACCTTGGTCACTCTGATCTCCTGCGCGCCTTGTTGCGCCCTCGCTAAATGCGCCCATTGTTCTCTTCGTACCCTTTGATTGAAATCGGACATCTGCTGTGCTTTTGATTGGCTGTCTGATAAGGCAGACATCAAAAATATGATGGAGGGCGTGTTGGAATAATATCATGTTTGGTGTCTTTTGGTGTTCTGATCATTAAAAAAAAAAAAAAAGAGAAAAAAAATCAAATATGAAGAATTTTCAAGTTGCCAGGAAGTTAAGTGGTTCGTTTTTTTACAGAGTAACCCCAAAATGTTAAAAAATTTCGACAAATAATTTAAAAATATTTATTTTTTATTTCTTATTTATTCATTTTATTTAATTTCGTGTTTTTTTTTTTAAATCTACTAATTTCCTCCTTGGAGCAAAGATTACATGTAAATTTTTTTTCTTAAGTTTTACCGTCACATTTTTTTGGGTCTGTTTTTTTTCACCATTTTTTTCATTCTTGTAAAAAAAAAGCATTTTCCCATTACTATCAGAACCTGCGTTTTGTGTAAAAAAAGCACTTTATTTAAAATACTTTATATAACAGGATGGAAAAGGCTGACATATTAATTGAATTATTTATTTTTTTAGACGATTTATTGCCTCGTACTTTTTATACGAAATGCTAATATCTGTATGTGATCACTGGTTGGAATCCATTTCCATTCATTCTGTCAAAATACGATCGTTGCATGCATCAAATGACACGCCAGTAACTTCAATTCTTATTTATCCATCCCAACTCCAAGTTAAAAATGTGTTTCGCAAGAGAGCGAATCTTTAAAATCTCCTCAGCAAGCAACATCCTCCAAATCTGCGCTTGTACATGATGAGAAAGTTATTGACTTCTCCACATGTGTCTGTTCCCAGATTGTGTCACATGAAGCAGCTGTTGGTCAAAAATGAACATGTCATGACGCACACGCCCTTAATTGTGTCCACTCATGTTCCCCCCTGTTGGGCAGCGTGACCCCCCCCCCCCCCTTGTAAGTACCAAGTAATCCCGCTGTCGAACTAATACCATGCAGGTCAACGCTGGCTTTCCCGTCGCAAACACGTCTTGTGAGACAGTCAACTGCCCCCCCCCCCCCCCCCCCCCCCCCCCCCCCCCCCGCCTCCTTCAAGTCAAGCACATGGAGTCCTGTTCTACTCCTGAGAACGAAATCACTGCGCTCGCTCACGCCGGCTTAACAATGTCACGGGTCTTTTAAGCCGGAGTGGACAACTTGATCCATCCGAGTACAACTAACTGGTTCTCATTACGCGAGCCTCGCACTTCTCGGTGTTGTCTTTCAAGCGCATAAATAGGTCAGATATGTGCAGCTACATGCACTGAAACGCAGGTTTGCACCTGATCTTGCAGGGAAACTGATTAGAGACTGTGGCCTCCTTCGTCAGGATTGCTGACGATGCATTAAATATGCACTAGTAGAGAAACAATGCAGGTGGAAAGTTATTTAGGACTCGAGCGGGTGACTCACTGTCTCTGTAAGGCGATAAAAAAAATAATTGTATGTTTATTTTGCTTGAGCAGTCAGCGCACTCGACTACCAGCTTGTGACAACACAGGCTCCAAAGTTGAGTCGGTTTGGTTGGAAAGTGCGGGAACTTCTTTGGTACAGTCGTCCGAGGGTCACTTCGACATAACTGTGGACGGTCTTCATTTCTTTGGGCTTTGGCAAGGTCTGAGTCTTCCACTGAAGACTCTGGCTTTTGTTCTCTGAGACATACTCGAAGATCTCTGACTCTTCGCAGGTGACAGCGCAGGCTGAAAAGTTGAGTAGGTTTGGTTGGAAAGTGCAGGAACTTCTTTGGTACAGTCGTCCGAGGGTCACTCCGACATTACTGTGGTTGGTCTTGATTTCTTTGGGCCTTGGCAAGGTCTTAGTCTTCCACTGTAGACTAACTTTTGTTCTCTGAGACATATGTGAAGATCTCTGACTCCTCACAGGGCACAGTGCAGGCTCAAAAGTTGAGTAGGTTTGGTTGGAAAGTGCAGGAACTACTCTGGTCCAGTCGTCCGAGGGTCACTCCGACATGACTGTGGGCGGTCTTGATTTCTTTGGGCCTTGGCAAGGTCTTAGTCTTCCACTGTAGACTCTGGCTTTTGTTCTCTGAGACATACTGGAAGATCTCTGACTCTTCGCAGGTGACAGCGCAGGCTTGAAAGTTGAGTAGGTTTGGTTAGAAAGTGCAGGAACTTCTTTGGTACAGTCGTCGGAGGGTCACTCTGACATGACTGGGCAGTGTTGCTTTTTTGGGGGTCTTGGCAAGGTCTGAGTCTTCCACTGAAGACTGTTTTTTGTTTTCTGAGACAGACTCAAAGATCTCTGACCCTTCACAGGTAACAGCGCAGGCTCAAAAGTTGAGTAGGTTTAGTTGGAAAGTGCAGGAACTACTCCGATAAAGTCGTCCGAGGGTCACTTTGACATGACTTTGGGTGGTCTTGCTTTCTTTGGGCCTTGTCAAGGTCTGAGTCTTCCACCGAAGACTCTGGCTTTTGTTGTCAGAGACATATTCGAAGATCTCTGACTCTAATCAAGTCTGGTGTCATACTCATCAAGTCCGCTAATTGTCTGATGACATGACACCAGTTCTTGAACTTTCAAACCAACCTCATATTTTGGTCTGGGAACGTAAAAAACTGTTCACCAGGAAGTCATCGGTGCACATTTGCCGTTCAAATCTCGACAGTAAATATCCGTGGCTTTTAACATCTCTTCTCTTACTGCTTTTATCATAACATCTTTATGCATTTCCACTCTGCTATAATATTTGTCACCGCATTAGTTCCGGTCAGGGCTGCAGACTTTTTGCCTTTAAAAGCCGAAACTAATTCCAGGCTGTACAAAAGTTTGAATCGGGAGTTCATTGCTTTTGTATCTCCCTGCATAAAGAGCCATTGTAAGGGATACCTCATTGTCCGTTGTGCGGCGTACAGCAGGGGTCAGTCTCAACCGCCTGCTTTTGTGGGGGAGTCTCCGCGCCGATATCCTCCTTTTTTGAATCCTTGTTATGTTTCATAACGGACGACCTCCCATATGAGCGCGGCGGTTTGCTACCTGAACAATGCCCGTTTGCTTAGCGTGAAATGGAGACACCTTTGACTGTGGCAACCTACCAGTAATTGAGGTCCTTTGCCAGTCTGGCGCGGGGTCACATTCACTTCATTCGGGCGACAGCAGGCGGGAGCGTCGCAGCATTGAAATCCGGAAAGCCGACCGCATTGTCGGGGGCTGTTTGCTCGAGGCTGCCACAAAAGCACGCGGGGGCCTGTGAGGTTGAGAAAAAAGACGCGTTGCACAGTCATTATCTTCCCAAGGACTCTGGAGAGGAGCTTTCAGCAGCATATGCTCCCTTAACTCCCGTTTTCTACGTACTGCAAGTCAGACAGAAACATGTGCTGCCCTGACGCAGAAACCCTGAAAATATTGATGCGGATGTATTTCACCAGCACATACAGGACGTGTCCAACTCTTGGTTGGCATCATTTTGTCTCCCAAACAAAAAACAGTGGCTTGTAATTTTAGCCACTGAGAGGTATGAACAAAGTCATTTACAAGTAGTGTTGCATTCAGTACAGTGCAGAAGTCAAAGCAAAGTTATTGATCAGACACTTCCTGGTTCATATCGGGGAACGTGATTGGTTGGATAATTCCTGGATCACAGGAGATGACGTCAAGCGACATGGCTGTCCCATTTTCGATTCCAAGACACAGGGGACAGGACTTTAGGGGCTGTCTGAGAGGGTCTTCTGTTTTTATCCACTTTTGAATGGGTCTTTTTATTGTTTGGATCTATTCTGAAACTGTGCAAACAATCCATTGGAGGATCTGGAATGATCAAGTGTGACATCCATTTTCTGATCCGCTTCATCCTCACAAGCCAATTGCAGGCAACGCAGAGACAATTAACCATCAGCGCTAACACTCAGACCTCGGGACAATTTTGAGTGTCCAATCAGCCTGCCATGAATGTTTTTCGAATGAGGGAGAAACCGGAATACCCATAGAAAACCCACGCAGGGATGGGGAGAACATGCAAACTCCATACAGGCAGGCCGGACCCGGAATCGAACCCGGTACCTCTGGACTGTGAGGTTGACACGCTAACAACTCGACCACCGGGGTCTGAGAGGTAAAATTCATTTTTCAGAGACACGTTCAGGTTCAATGTTATTTCCGGACAAGAAACAGCAACAAGGACTACGGGATCCAGTAGGGTGTGGAAGTTCAACGAAAGACTCGACCCGGACCCGTTTCACTCAGAGGCAACGATCGGCTAATCCTCGCTTCGTGGAAATTGACGATACAATTTTTCACTATTCCGATAAAACTACGATTGAAAACAATATATCGGAGGCGCTATTGGTGTTGACAAATCAATTGGGGGCTCATGCGCGCACGGATAGAAAAGTCGAAAACTGGAAATGAATTTTGACAGTGATCTGAGGAACCCCCCCCCAAAAGATAAAATGTCGCTTTTTACAAAAGCAGGGGCGGACGTGGCCTCTAATCGTGATCTCCTCTCTTTGGTCCCCCCCCCACACACACACACCCCCCTCTCTTGCCACTCGCCGGCTTGTTCAATAATGATCCTTGCTCTCTGTGACGACTGGAATCCTTTTGTGCCGTCTGACACGTTTTATGTTTGAAAGGGAACAGAGGGCGTTTTTACAATGGCCTTTTATGCCCTGTGAGAAATATATGAGTCTTTGGGTTCGGCTAATGAAGGCGCTTTCATGTAACCCCAACCCCCCACCCCCCACCTCCACACACACACACACACACACACACACCCCTTCCCTGAAACACAACTCACTGCCCCCCAGTAGGGATGGATTGTCTGGGGTCCATACAAGGCCGGTAGTGTTGCCCTATGCCAGCCCCCCAAGTATTGATAGATGAAATTGGAAAAAAAGCGTACCTTCACATTGACATTCAGACAGGATCGGGGTGAGCCCAGGCGAGACCGGTGCGCCCGTCGTCATTATCAAGGTGACCATACGCCCCCCCCGCCACATCCCAACACTTGTTTCAAAGCTACTCATTATAGCCCCTAAGAGCAGCGAGGAGAGCGAATGATAAGCAGACAATGAGGAGGAGCAGGAAGACCGGATGAGAGGAATGAGCGCGATGAGGAATCCTGATGAGGGGCAGAAAAAAAAAAAGAAAAAAAAAACGTGATTGGGGAACGAGGGGTGAAATAATTACGGCGGCCACTTCACCAAGGGCACATTGAAGTGTGCTAAGAAGTTGCTTCACCCGCACGCGAGGAAGTATGAGCTCTCAGGCAAGGGCAGCAGAAGCAAAAAATAAAAAATAAAAATGGAGCCGCGGGGTCATGGGAGATGAAGTCCAACGACTATTTTAATTGTCACTCTCTAATGAGATTAATTAGGAGGCGCATGCTTGCCAGACAAGCACGACACCTACTGTACTTTCAAAACATCACCACCCCTGTCCCCCAAAAAATGTACATATTGTGTGTCTAACTTGAACACAATTTACAGCAATCCGCTAATTTCATGCTAAGACCCGATGCAAAACAACATAGAGGGTTAAACTCACATGCATATATTCTTTATCCTTTTTTGGGAAAAAAATGAGTAGCGTATTTTTCCGGACTATAAGTCGCAATTTTTTTAACCGTAGTTTGGCCAGGGGGTGCGATTTATACTCTGGAGGGACTTATGTGTGAAATTATTCACACATTATTATGACAGTCATACCTCGGTTTTCGACCATAATCCGTTCCAGAAGGCTGTTCAAAAAACCGATTTGTTCAAAAACCGAAACCACGCTCTTTTTAAAATAAAAATGTTTACGGAACACGTCTGCTCACAATGGAAAGCAACACGAGGAAGCGTCACTTCCTCGTGTAAGGAAGGCGAGAGGAGTCAAATGGTGCATTCAAGTGCGCTCAGTTTGTTCGAGAATTGAAATTCGGTCGTCATCCGAGGCATAAAAAACTTGAAATTTTTGGTCGAAAACCGATCTGGTCGAGAACAGAGACGTTCGAAAACCGAGGTTTGACTGTATATCATTTTACATGTTATTTTCACATTACACCACAAGAGGGCGCTCTAGCCCGTGTTGATAAATCAACGATGAGTCTGACGTAAGCGACGCAGAAGAGGAAGCGCCGTATCTTCCACCTACAGAGTTGGTGTATGTTACGTGAATATACCGGGCACGTTCTTCGTTCGTTGATGATGCGTCATGTAACGTTAGCAATATCGTACGCTTATTCAACCTGTTGTTCTCGATTTTATTTTGATTTTAAATCCTTGTAAAATGACATGTCTGTTCTCGGTGTGGGATTTTGTCATATAATGTCCCCAAAAAACGCGACTTATACTCCAGTGCGACTTATATATACAGTCAAACCTCGGTTTTCGTCCGTAATCCGTTCCGGAAGGCTGTTCGAAAACCGAAATTGTTCGAAAAACCGAAACCACGCTCTTTTTAAAATGAAAATGTTTACTGAACACGTCTGCTCACAATGGAAAGCAACACGAGGAAGCGTCACTTCCTCGTTTAAGGAAGGCGGGAGGAGTCAAATGGTGCATTCAAGTGCGCTTAGTTTGTTCGAGAACCGAAATTTGTTTGACATCCGAGGCATAAAAAATTCGGAATTTTTGGTCGAAAACCGAATTGGTCGAGAACCGAGACGTTCGAACACCGAGGTTTTGACTTTGTATGTTTTTTTACGGCCTGTGTGACCTATACGCTGGAACGATTTATAATCCGGAAAATACGGTAATATGAGTGCAATTTACTTAGTGGTGAAACTCTTCTTTGGGTATTTGCATGTTTGTATTCTACTGCCTGTTAGTGGTTAAGGAGGGCAAAAATCAATGGACACTGACCCATCAAAACATGATAAATGAATTTCTTTCTTGTTTTTTATTTGTTTTTTTTTTCTTCTTGGTCTTTACTTATTGAATGAAGGACAAGAGTTCAATCAGTACTTTTGCCAGACTCCTTTTGTACTTCACCTTCAGGACACCCTGGGTGAGCGCCACCTCTGCTAGACTGCACACATCCCGCTTGGGTTTGTGTGTGTTTGTGTGTGTGTGAGTGTGCGGCGGCTGCCAGGCGAGGACGAATATCCCCGCCGACAGCCGAGAACCGAATTATTCCGAGCGTTTAACATCTAAGGCTGCGCAACAGAACAAGGCGAGTGTGTGTAATACAAGAGCCGTGAGTTCAATGGCAAAACAAGAAAATGTTTTTTTTCTCTCCCCCCCCCCCACCCCACCCTATGCTTTTTTTTTTTTATTCAAGTGGAAGTGGGGGTAAATAATTCATTTCCTTGGCTCAGGGCACGTCCTATTGTCACTGCTTAACAAGCACAAGGACGGGCGGCCGGCAGGCCTCTTATTGCTTGTGAGGAAGAGGGAGTGAGATGAAGAGGGGAAGCATGGTAATGTTCTCGTTTGATCCTCCCTTGTTAGCCCGTGGTGAGCTTCCTCCGTGCGCCGACTGCCCGGAGAGATGGTCGGATCGCGCTTGGGGGTGGGGGGCTCTGTCAGGTGTGCGCGTTTGTGAGTTAAAGGACAGTTAAAGACACTTCCGCTCTGTCGCTGTAATGCGGCCCAGGTGGAGGTGTCTCCACGGCCGGCATGTTTGGGTGTTCCGGGGGGTGCATTGTCAGGGTCCAAGCTAATGGCAGGAAGTCTTTAAAGTTTGCAAGCCGCCACGTTTCATCTCAGCACAGAGCCCCACCCCCCAACCCCCTGCCAACCACAGACCCCTGCTTTGATCCTCTCGCTCTCCTCCAGCCTCTCCGTTGGCCTCTCGCTCGGGCAGAGGTGGCGCTTAATTATCACTCTCACATTACATACTACACGTGTGGACAATGCAGGTAACGTACGTTTGCATGCCGCATATATCTAGTCGAGACGGATGTGCGATACGGCAGGAAATCCGTCAAAAAGGGATAGATTTGCCCACTTACGGAAGGGATGCCAACAGCTCCCACAATTTTATTTACCGTATTGACCCGAATATAAGACGGCCCTGATTATAAGACGACCCTCTCTTTTTCAAGACTCGTTTGAAAAAAGACTTTTTGAACACCAAATTAATTGTTATACAGAAAATAATCACAGTACATCTGAAACAAATGATTATAACAATATATTTGAGAGAAAAAGCATCTTATTTTGCCTCATTTAAATCTTAATATCTGAACATTTAAATATGTGAACTATTATTTTCTTCTCTTTGTTACAGGGGTTCGCTTTGGCCTGGGGAGACAAGTTCAGCATTCGCTTCAATGATATCTGGCGCCATCTAGCGTCGTGAATGGGTATAATGTCTAAACCCCGAATATAAGTCGACCCCCACTTTTTCAGTCTTATTTCAATGCAAAAAAACACCGTCTTATATTCGGGCCAATACGGTATATACCGTATTTTCCGCACTATAAGGCACACCGAAAAATCTTCCATTTTCTTAAAAGCTCACCGAGCGCCTTAAAATCCAGTGCGCCTTGTGTATGGTCATTACGGTAATGTCGATGCCAAGATGGCTCCTTCCTGAAGACATGCGTACAATGTTATAACTTGCTGTTGGTTCAGTGAACTGTGTCGCTGTTTTTGTTGCAGCTCCGAAAAAAGGAGAGCTGTGGTGTTGTTTTTTTTTTAAAAAACGCTCACTTTATGAATGTTTTTCACAGTCTCAACAAATACAGTTACGTCTGTCCGTCTCTGTGCCTTCTCTTCTTCTTTCGACTCAAGAGGCGTTCATGACCGCCTTGGAAAAACGTAAACTAACGATTCCTTCATTGAAACTACGAAAATGGAAAATAATGCATCAAAACAGAAAATCAAGCGAGGAAATCACAAAATAAATACTATAGCCCCCCCCTACAGAATTTATTTTGTGATTTCCTCATTTGTGAATACAGTACACAACAAAGGAATGAATAACACACTTCTGAGTCCGCAATTTACTGACATCTGATCGTTCTGTTGCAGCTACACTCAAGGAAATGTTCAAATAAATTCTGTCGGGGGGGTGATAGAATTTATTTTGTGATTTTCTGTTTTGATGCATTACTGTATTTTCAGTTTTCGTAGTTTCATTGAGGTAATCGGTAATTTACGTTTTTTGGAGGTGGTCATGAACGCCTCTCGAGTCAAATGAAGGGCTGTTGCCCCATCTAGTGGATGCATTGTAGATCGCGCCTTATAGTCCAGTGCGTGCAATATATGAAAAAAAATTAAAAATAGCCCATTCATTGAAGGTGCGCCTAATAATCCAGTGCGCCTTTTAGTAAATACGGTACGTAGCACGGTTCGGACTGAAAAAGCAACCAAAGCGCTTCACAAAACAGGTTATAAAAGACAGGCGCAACCTAAAAATGTCAATTCTAAAAACACAAATATGCGTTAGAAAAATCAACATCGTCTGAACCGTTTAAAAAAAAATGGGGCCAAAGTTATCGACCGTGTTGGGCAGTTTCGTCAAAGATGTTAAGTCACGCTGAAGATAATTGTTGCATATCGTGGGTACACCGTGCATGAAGATGAGACGCCAGAAAGACCGTTTGCGATTCGTCGACTTCAAGCTTTCAACATCCGTCAATGAATCAATTGATCTCCCCAATGCCTTATACTCAACCGTATTCACCTATTCTCGTTTCAAACTGCTAATCCTGTCACGATATTGCACGAGCGCGTCATCTAGACCCGATTTCCGGCTCGGCATTTGTGTTCATGAAACCGTTTTGTAACATGGCATGCGTTTTGTTGGGAATCTGTAAAATTATATTTATTCCCACCGATGCCATTATCGTAAAAAATCCGTTCATTCAGTTTTAAGGCGACGCTTCCGAGCCAATCTCAAAGCCATACGTTAAATTTGACAGGGATGAACACACCAGTGCTAACCCCGCCCACTCATGACTATGTGTGTGTGTGTGTGTGTGTGTGTGTGTGTGTGCGTGTGTTTCGTACTTGTGGAAAGGTATTAGCGTAATGGCGGTTGCATTCAACCACTTTTATTCGCTTTTCATGTACTCCTGATGGGCTCCAGCCACTGTTTCAAAGCCGTTCACTTTAGCACCGCACACACACTCACACACACACACACACACACAGTCGCTCACCCGCTTGCTCTCTGTCAAGCACCCACCACCGACACACTCAAACACACAGACAGTCACAGGTCTCCAAGTGAGACAGGGCCCTGGTTAATTTGCTGTAGTGGAGCGGAGTGGCACTAAAAGCCTGCTGGGTAATTGAGAGGTTAGGGGACGGAGTGAAGCCGACTGCCCCCTGTGTTTGCGGGCGGGCTCGCGGGTGGGTGGGGGGGGGGAAAGTTGCGTTTGTGTGTGCGCGTGCGTGTGCGGGATACGTGCGAGCGAAGGCCCCTGCTCGCTCTCATTACGGCGCAGCTCCTGCCCGCCTTGTCATTGTCCGGACGCGGCGCCCGCAGAAAGGAGGCGGTAATGCGCAGTGACACGCGGCGTGTGTGTTTGTCTTACTGTGCGTTCGCGTGTGTGTGTAATTGCAATGTGTGACACATCATGTACCCCCCACCCCTCCAAACGCCCCCCCATGTGGAAAAAAAATAACAATATCCTCACCCTGCCCTCTCAACACGTGTGCGGCTCTCCTCGCTCCACTTGTCATTTCACGCTGAAGTCAGATGGCAAACAGTGGACTGGATCGGCTCCACTCGCTCTATTTGGCCAAATATTTGGGGTTGTTTGATTTGTTTTTCAAGAAGAGCAAGGGGTGCGCAAGTCCGGTTTTCGATGTACAGTAGTTTAGGGACCTGAGACAAACTGAACCAGAAACTTGAGCTTGGTCAATTAAGAGACAATACAATGTGATTACAGTAATCCCTCGCTATTTTGCGGTTCGTTTATCGCAGCTTTGGTGCATCGTAGATTTTTTCAAACATATTCATTAAAAATTTAAAAAAAAAATGTAATCAGTGTTGTTTACTATGCTGCTAGTGTGTGTGTGTGTGTGTGTGTGTGTGTGTGTGTGTGAGAGAGAGAGAGAGAGAGAGAGAGAGACGTATAAGAACAAAAGCAGGTCTCTTCCATCCTGAATTGTCTAAACAACCTTAATCGACTAATCATAAACACGTCTGCTGCACGCTGCGGGATCGCTGGCCTGTGTGTGTGTGTGCGTGTGTGTGTGTGTGTATGTGTGTTAGTGCGCTCTGCTCAAGCGCAAAGCCCACGTGGGGCTTTTTTTTTTTAAATATATATGTTAATTGGTCGCTACAGTGAAACTCCTCTACAACGAAATCATGTTTGCAGGAAGAAATTTTTCACAACAGGGGTTTTTTCACTGTAGCAAATTTGAAACAGTAAAGTGGGAATGGTGTGAATGCATGAAGATTTTTTCACACCGGGGGGTATTTTCACCCATGTAGATTTCGTTGTAGAGGAGTTTCACTGTACTTTGCGGATTTTCGTTTATGGCGGATTTTCGTTTATTGTGGATTTTCGTTTATCGCGGGTGGTTTTGGTCCCCATTAACCGCGATAAACGAGGGATTACTGTATTTCGCTTTGAGGGGTTGGTTTGAGGCTTTTATCTAACCCCCCCACCCCCCAAAAAAAACCCATCCTTTGATTCAGAACTGTCCTTTCAGTCTTTCACGAGTGCGCCGAGATGTCGTGTCACTTCATCGCAGGTTATTTACTCATCCATAGCCCCCCCACTTCTCTTTGCTAGCGACCGTTGAAGAGTGGGGGGGGGGGGGGATCAATACAGCGCCTTCCTTCCTCAATATCTGTCACTCACAATTTTGCTCAGGTGGACCTTTTTATAATGCATGCATGAAAGGCTTTGGCTGGCGGCGAGCGCCTGTGACAGCTCACAAGTGGCCACGGAAATCCAGCGGGGGCAAGCAACAAGACATAAAAAAAAAAAATGTTTTCTTGATTTGCGACATCATCCAGTTGTCATGACAGTGATCACGGAAGAGGCGAATTTTGGCAGACATACTCATGCTCGGCCATCATTCAAATCAGATTTTCTCTTCTTTTGTCGACCTGAGATAAGTCCTCTGTTCCCTTTCCATTAGCTTTGTACCGACGACTCCCTTTCAGCCCTTTTCAGTCTCTACCTCTCGCTGTGCTTTCGTGCCTCTAATTGACGCTGACACCAAATCAATAATTTCTTTTTTTTTTTGTGTGTGTGTGTCCTTTTGTCTGCTTGCGGTTCTTTGGCCAGACCGCATTCGGTGGTGAGAACGATGAAAATTGACAGCGGGTGCCAGAGTTTCGACGAGGGGTGGCTATGGATGACTGGATGGCATGAGGTGTTCATATCGACGCAAATAAAATCTTCTCAACACGCGCGCAGTTCGTGTTTTTGGTGTCAAAAGCGTCCTTCCCTTCAACCCACGAAATCCATTTCGGCGGTAAGACCTTGACGGTGATGTAGATACAGTGAAACTCCTCTACAACGAAATTTTTCACTTGTAGCAAATTTGATCTCGGATGTAAACACACACACACACACACACACACACACACACACACACATTAATACATGAAGATTTTTTTCACACTAGGGGGTATTTTCGCCCATGTAGGTTTTCGTTGTAGAGGAGATTCACTGTATTCCGAGGAAAAGCTGCGGGATCGCACCGAGGGACAATTTAGAGCGTTACCATTAGCCTGCCATACGCATGTTTGTGGAATGTGGAGGGAAAACGGAATACCCCGGGAAAACCCACGCAGGCACGGGAATAACATGCAAACTCCACACAAGAGCCGGAATCGAACCCTGGACCTCTGTACTGTGAGGCGGAGGTGCTAACCGGTGCTGCTCCTGTTGTACCGGCATACAGATATACAATATTTGGAGATGGGCTCAGCTCATAGTAAGCCGCAGTAGTTGTAGTCGTTCTTTGGAGAGGATAAAGAATACATGCCCATGTTACATTAGCTGTCTACCTGTGTAGCCCCACAGTTGGTGTTCAAATATCTGTTGCTTAATTGGATACCACACCAGAAGACCGATGCTATTCATTAGCCCGTCTGTGGCGTTTCACATTACGTGCTTTCTCGCGGACTTGAAGGCAAAGATGCGTAATTTTAGTTACTCGACTTGCAGTGGCAATAAACAAGAATTCGACACGTTTTTCCAAACTATCTGCTGGCTTTGAAGTGAACTGCCGAGAAAACGACCCATTTGATTTTTTTTTTCAAAATCGTTCAGCCCAGAAACACACCAGATACAATTGTTTTCATTTGTGCGGTGAAAATCCATTCCAGAAATCATTACAGCTACACTGAACACAACAACAACAACAAAAATTAACACCCATCATCAAATAAATAAACCCCTACAAGGCAAGCACAATGGCTCCTGATAAAGATCTAATGTGATTTCACACTACTTGAACATAGATTTAATTTACTGGCCTCCGGACTTTGAGAAACATCCGCACTGAGTTGGAGGCAGAGAACGTGAAGAGGGGGAGGGTGTTGTGTGTGTGTGTGTGAAGGGGGCAGGGGGGGGGGGGTCAAGGGGATGGGGAGAGGGCCGCATGTCGCGATGAGGAGGTCAGATCGCAAGGGGGGGGGGCATCGGATGGAGTTTTGGGGATAGTTCTGTCAAGAACTGGATCAACGCAAGAGCCCCCGTGCTTGTGTTTATGCTGTCGCACCGTCTGGAGGAATTAGTCATGTTCCATTCTGGAGATGAAGAGGCCATGAGGCACAACGAGAAAATTGTATTTGCTTGTGTGTGTGTGTGTGTGTGTGTGTGTGTGTGTGTGTGCGCGAAAAGAAAATGGAGAGTCACGCCGCATTTTTTAAATTTATTTTTATTTTTATGTGCCATCCAGTTCAGGGTCAAAGGCAAGCACTGACATTTAAGTGCCACGCTTCCAGATGACGGCAGACACGTGACAACCACCGGGAATTTCGCTACTCGGCGAAATCAATCGAAAAACGTACGCGGTGCTACGCGCGGGACCGCAAGAGGGGTGTATGGCGTGTGCGGCCGCATTTTGTGCGCGCCTTGATTGATCCGGGGGAGAAAATGGCCTTTGTTTAGTCCCCTGTGCTATGTAACATTACAGAGTAATTACAGAGTGTGTGCTTTGTTTAGGGGATGTCTAATTATGCTGTTTGGGTTGTGCGGGGCCCTGGGGTGTCACCGTGTGCATGTGTGTGTGTGCGTGTGTGTGTGTGTGTGTGTGTGTAAGTGGGCTGGTGAGAAGACACTAATTGGCGAGTCAGTGTTAATGGTAAAACTGTCGAGGAAAAAGGAAGGAAAGCAGACTTCTCTCGCCCCGTACAAAAAAAAAAAAATACCACAAATAATGACCGATTATTAACGATAAAAACAACAACAAACATTCCCCCCCCCCGCCCCCCCCAATATGGCGTCACTCGTGCGGAAATTTCGCCACATTGGCTTTGCGTCGAAATACCCCAAGGATCAAGAACGATAGCGCACAATTAGAGCTCCACGGAACTCCCGTTCGTCTCTTATGCAAATGAGCCGCGGATCACCCCGCCCACTTTGCGGCGGCCTGTTCCGACTGTTTTATTGAAGCCCCACTTTGACATCTAAGTTGCTTGCTTTGTTGTGCTCACTAATATTGTTGCCTGAAATTTTTTTCCCAACTTAACCCTTTCAGGGCCAGCGGTTACTACAGTGGACAGATTATCATGTTATCAGGTTACAGGTTAATTGTTATTGGTGCATGAAAGGGTGAAATTACTGTTTTAGGCACAAAAATAATGTTGCGGGGGTTTTTTCTCAGTATAGAAGTTGGCTTCTTGTTGATGCATGGAAGCCACAAAAAAAAATAAATCAAAAAAATAAACAGCAATGATTGTGTTTTCACTCGCGGCGGCAGCACTTCATCACGAACTCGCTGACTTCCACCATGTGGATTATTGAACAACCAATTTTTTTGCCACTTCGAAGCTGATCGTACCCGTATATGCTAATGTGTAAACATGGGGGAGGTACAGTGAAATTCCTCTACAATGAAACCTACATGGGCGAAAATACCCCCTAGTGTGAAAAAATCTTCATGCATTAACACCATTCCCACGTTCCTGCCCCCATACAATGAAAAAAAAACCCTGTTGCGTTATACAAAATCATTTTCTCTACTCTTGCCTCGCGACGAGATTCACTACAACGAAGTCTAATCCAACGGCGACCTCTACTGCTTCGTTCGGAAACGGCAACAGCAACCACCACACTGGTTTACACATGCGCAGTAGTCCAGGAAGTATTGATTATTGTTAGTTTCAGATGCAGCAAGAACGTTGCATTGCTAAAATTGTGTGTTTGTGTGTCTTTACATCTGAGATCAAATTTGCTACAGTGAAAAAACCCCTGTTGTGAAAAATTTCTTGCTGCAAACATGATTTCGTTGTAGAGGAGTTTCACTGTATGATGTAAATTGGCCTCCTTGTGATGTCACAATCTGGCAATCCGACAATCTAGCGAACATGTTTTTCAGAAAAAGGCAGCCCACAAAATTTTGGATGAATGAGCAGCCACTCCCTAGAATCAACTATTTGTCCACAAGTCATTGAAAAGTCAATTTTCCGAAACGTGCCTCTTATCAATTTTCTTTTGTCAAAACGTCCAAAAAACGAATACGGCGAACCACTGGATAAGATGTTCAGATTTCATCATCGGGACAGTAAGGAGTCAAAAGAACGGCAAAAAGATGGAAGTGGACCGAACTTGTTGCGTACACGTAAAACAGAGGGTACATTTTCCAACACGGGCTGCCTGCTTTTGTTGGAGAGCCCATAACGAGAGTATGATTTTTGTCAAGTGAGTTTGTCACATGGTTGCGTGTTTGTTTCAAGGTCTGCGCAAGGTCTCGCAGCTGCATATCTGGTGTTCTTATTGACATTTATTAGAAATGCGAGCCTCCCATTCCGGGCCTCACAAAGACCGTATAGAAAGCGGTCTCGTTCGTCCTTGTTTAGATAATTCTAATTACCGGGTTGATTTAGACTTGGCAAAGAAAAGTAGCGACATCATTTAAAAGGATCTCTCGGTTTGAAAAGCAACTGGCCAGCACCGAGGAAGAGGTCAAGGTACCGAGACGTGTCCTTGTCCATGTAACAAACAATATAATACTCTAATGTCGCATATCGTACAATTCTCGAGCATATTTGTTCCACTGAGCTGTGGTTCATGGTGACACCTTTTGGACCCAATGGCATATTGTCTGCTCAATGTTCGAAAATCCTTTATTTCGTATAATACGCGCCGGGGGCGTTCATATTGTTGTGAACATTATCATGTAATGAATGAAGCGTCAGCCGCCGCAGTCTAATTAGGTCAATCACTGAATAAACGTGGCATTATTGCAAGGATTGAATAGTGCTTTTTGCCCACACGAGACTATTTTGAAGACAAGCTCGCATTCAAGCTTTCATAATGGGTCAGTATTAGACGATACGGAAGCCTTTTGATACAGGTGGAACAACAATAATGTCACTGTTAATTGAGTTTGACTGGAGAGAGCGACACCCCCCAATTATAAGAGGGTGGGTTTGTGTTTCGGTTGAAACGCAACGATATTTTCCACTTTCAAACCTCACAAAAACTCACATTTATTAGGAATGCATCTGCGGTTCATATCCAGTAAACTTAATAAGGCAGGGACGTTTATGGCTTTCGTTTTAAAATACAGAAAAGCCAGATTTACTCAAATTTTGATATATCTGAGCTCTTAACAAGCTGCACTGAGCGATGGAAAGTTTTTATTTGGTATTTTATTTTAAAAACAAAAACAGGGTTAGGACTGTCACACTGTCACATTCATGGAATGTCTGGAGCGGCTAGCTCAGCTAGCAGAACTACCGTAAGCGTCTACTGTTCTAATTAACAGCAAGACTGGTTCACCTCGATTGTCAGTGTCGTAAGTGCCATAGCTTTAGAATTAGCTTTACTAGTACACAGATGAAAAAATGTCTGCTTCTTCTTGATTTGTTGTGACATTTTGCGGCCTTAAAATAACACATACACACAGACCTAAAATATATTCACAATGTAGCAAATTGTGTTTAGGCTGTATCGCAATAAAGTGTCGTAAAACAAACCCTGTCAGGATTTTAATGCGAGTTGGGATATGAATAAAGTTCTTGTTATCACACAATTGATGCCCATGCTTGACTCGAAGTAACATTAATTCCTCACTGCTAGCTTGTTGGGACCGCTGTTGCGTATATTTTAAGACTAGGAACAGCCAAAGCGAGCTAGGCTAATCGCAACTCTCATCCATAGCTAGCTTAGCTAACCGCCATTCTCATCCACAGCTGGTTTAGCTAACCGCAATTCACCTTCACAGCTAAGTTAATTTCATACTCATGGGCCCGTGCAGGTCGATGAACATTGTCGCCTTGCTGGCCGGACATTTGGTGACTATGAATAAAGTTCTTGTTATCACACAATTGATGCCCATGCTTGACTAGATGTAACATTAATTCCTCACTGCTAGCCTGTTGGAACCGATGTTGTGTATATTTTAAGGCTAGCGGCAAATGGAACAGCCAAAGCTAGCTAGGCTAATCGCAACTCGCATCCACAGCTAGCTTAGCTAAACGCAATTCACCTCCACAGCTAGCTTAGCTAATTTAGCAAACTGCAATTCACCTCCAGAGCTAGTTTAGCTAATTTAGCTAACCGCAATTCACCTCCACAGCTAGCTTAGCTAACAGCAATTCACCTCCACAGCTAGCTTAGCTAACAGCAATTCACCTCCACAGCTAGCTTAATTTCATACTCATGGGCCTGCGCAGATATATATTAACATTGTCGCCTTGCTGGCCGGACATTTCGCGACTTGACAGAATGTTACAATCCGGTTTCTCGAACGTTTTCTGCAAAATTGGCCTGCTGGTATAGGCAAGACACCCAAACCACGTGATTAGCGATTCGTTGACTTCAAGCCATAACGCTGACGTTCAGTGGTTTGTTTTCATTACGTTCCAATATTTGATCAAATTCAAATGTTACAATTTAATGAAAATGTATCGGTCCCACAACTATAAGACCCCCCCCCCCCTTTTTTTTTTTAAACTTTTAACACACTTCACATAAAAGCTGTTATTTATGGTGGCAATTTTTTTTCCGACTGCTGTATTTTACAAGCCGGATGCTTTACAGCGCATCATAGCGCTTTCATCTGAGGGAATTGATGGCCGTCGCTTACTCTCTCCATTGGCGCTTTTTTTTTGACCCGGGTGATTTGAGGGCGAACACAATAGCTTGGTGAACGTCCAGGCCGAGACCCTTCCTCTCTTTCGCTATTGTATCCCGACGGTAATCCAATCACATTTCACCGAGGCAGATTCTTTCAGATGGCCACTTGGAGGTCACGATCCTGCATAAACTCATTTCCATTTTGATTCTGTTACGCCGTGTTGCCCCCCCCCCCCCCCTTCCCGAGTTTATTAGTTGGCCGTGACAGGCGGTTTTGAAATCAGCCCAACGGCTAGCGCTTTGCTGTACCTGCGCGACCCGCGGCAATCGTCCGTTCACTTAAGCGTCCGTTGACGTTAATTGCAAAGCATCCCAGGAGTCCGATGCCTCAGCGCACTTTTCCGGTCGATTGTCACACAATCAAACGCTGAGCTCGTAAAACGCGCGCATTTAAATTCCTATTTGTGCTCAGAATCTGCTTCTCTGGTGAATGGGGGAAATAAATAAGCCACAAAAAAATAAAAATAAAAACTGCGTTTCAGACTCATCTCAAAAGTCACTATCCCCGTTTTTGTTCCGGATATCGTTCAGAGAGACTTGAATCCATTAGCATTTGATATTTTGGTCACCTTGCAAAAAGCTCGATTCAGTGGATGATTCAGAGAGTGGTTAAAAAAAAAAAAAAAAACCTGCACTGACTTCAGTTTGTCGCGAATCCAAATTTTCCGCGTGAAACTTTTGAACAGTGTGGAGTCAATGATGTTAGCGCCTCCCTATAAATATTCAGCCAGATTATTCCAGATGTCTGATAACACCATTTGATGCTTTTTTTTTTTTTTCGTTCCTAATTTCTACAAAGCGCTAAATGGATCTCAACAGGCCGTTTCAAGCATATTTCAAAGGGATGGACTCAAAAAAAAAAAAAAAAGCGTCACATGGCATTCGGACAAAGAAGAACGATGCTTACAATGAGAGAGAAAAAAAAAAAAAAAAGACTTAAAAATAGCATCCTTTATTACGCCCCGAACAAAGTGCAAATGAATGGCATCATCAGAGGACAAAAGCGCCACTGTGTGTCGCGCATCGGCACCAAACGTGGCAGAACGTGATGCGGCGTTTGATCATAAGAAGCCCGTGGCGCCGCGAGAGGGAAAACGGAGCGCATTGATTTCGCCGTTGTGCAAAGAGAAGAAAAAAAAAAAAAAATAGAAACTGAAGGTCCATTCAAAGCAGCCATTCTTCAATGAAGAGATAGTCTGGAGACATTGAGCTGCGGCAACATAAACACATTTCCATCACATAAGAGTTTCTAAGGGGCGAAGACTATTGTGTCGAGCTTAATGGAAGCTCGGGTTGGAGTTTTTTTTTTCACTGTACTCTGACGGGGAGGAACAAATACGCACCACCAGTGCGCGCAAGCGGTAAACAAAACACAACAAAAAGCCTTCTTGCTCTTTCCAATGGTGCTAATGTTGCAACGAGTGACCAGGCTTTCGGTACTTTTAAGACATTTCTACCCCCTCGAGCCCAATCATCTTGTCGATAACGCGTCAAAATGAAGCGCGGAGAGACATTTTTTGGAGTTTTCTACTTTAAAAAAAAAAATTTTTTTTAGTGTCTGATTCTTCTCAACGATGCGGCTCGAAGGACCTCCAGCACGGATAATTTTGTTCGCGGTTTTGTGGAATTGTGATTCAAATACGACAAAACATATTTCTATAAACTACAGTTCCACAAAACAAAGCTAAATCACATCAAGCTAAACTTCACTACGCCAAACTAAACTACGCTAAATTAACCCCCATGCAGTAATTATCCCAAAATTGGACATTTCGGACACTTTGGACGATTTTGGACTGTTGGACAAATGGACACCACAGACAAAACTGTGAAAAATAACTCCACGAAGCTGAAATTTAGCATAGGATGTATATCTATTTCTTGGCTAATTCCCACTGAACATTTTGAGGGGTTGAAAGTGAGAAAAAATTAAAAGTGAAAAAAGATGTTGCACATTGGAAGAGGGACATTTTTGGGACGTAATACCCTTCATGCAGCCGCTTAAAAATACTGCATGAGGGTTAAACTACAATATACAGTCAAACCTCAGGTTTTCGAAAACCGAAATTGTTCGAAAACCAAAACCACGCTCTTTTTAAAATAAAAATGTTTACTGAACACGTCTGCTCACAATGGAAAGCGACACGAGGAAGCGTCACTTCCTCGTGTAAGGAAGGCGAGAGGAGTCAAGTGGTGCATTCAAGTGTGCTTAGTTTGTTCGAGAACCGATTTTCGGTCGTAATCCGAAAATCTCGACATTTTTGTTCGAAAACCGATTTGGACGAGAACAGAGACGTTCGAAAACCGAGGTAAACTGCGATACCAGCTATGCTACGTAAGCTATGCTAAGCTATCCCAAGCTAGTTTTGGGGGTTTGTTTGATTCTCATCATTACCAGCAATAATTCGCTTATGAAAGGATACAACCCACATGCTCTGTTTTTGTTTTACCTTTCATACCACACTGTTCTTGAACTTTGAGTTGTTTGACTGGCGAGCTCTTTCATTTACGAAACAACAAATATCCAAACAGAAGAGCTAAGCAGCCACGGCTAACTATTAAGAACCTGTTTAAAATGTACAGTTTTATTGAATTTCCGATCAAAGACAATTTTTGTTGTTTTTTTGGTGGCGCAATAAGTGGATTTGTAAGCTAGCTTCCACTTTCCACCCTCTCCCCCTCCGCCGCCTCTCGGATTCTATTTGTTCCCTGTTTTGTAGTCCATGTAAACGGAACAGGCCTCCCGCGGATTAACCGCCGATTGACTTCCAAAAAGTTGCAGACTTCCTTATTTACGAGACACGTAAAAACATTCCGCTTTAGCGAGTGTATAGGGAGGGGAAAAAAAGCGCGTTTGTCCCCAAATTACATCGCCGACGACACCCAAATCTTATCTGCGTTATTTGTAAATCAGCCGTAATCTCGAGAGAAGCCTCGCACAAACGAAAACGGGGGGGGTTTTACTAATCCATTTGTAAGGCAATAGGCAGACAAACAGGCAGGGCAGAGCTTGCCAAGTGTTGTAATCGCAACTAAAGATGATGAGCCCACTCCCTTCCTCTCCTCTCTCCAACCCTTGCGTGCGTTTTGTCCTACATCGCCTCCTTTGCGCAAGCGAGGTAGAAAATGAATTGGTATCAAGTGGATAATCTACCAAAAAATATATTTTTTTTTTTAAAGTACAGCGGGAGCTGTAACCCCCCCTCACCACACGCCGATATGAGTTTTTGACAAAAAAAAACAAAAAAACCAAACAAGACGGCAATTGGAAGCAGGTTGGGGGAATAAATTAGAAGGATGACAAAATACGGAGATAAATCCAGCTTAAGAGACAAGGAAGATGCGCGCCGGCTGTTTATTTGATTTCGGCTTTCCTCCATGTCGCCCGCCCGCCCGCCCGCCGTTTCCTGCTCTTTTTTTTTTCTCGAGCGGGGTGGAAAAATGGATTTTTGTCAGTATATTTGGCCCTGAAATAGCTTATTGTCTCAGGCAGCCGCTGTGCGGCAAACAAACGTCGACGTCACATGTGTGCGGCAACGCGCGCCGCTGTTTCCATGGGGAGTAATGGCCGTGGAAGTGTGTTTTGGCTCGGCTGGCACAATACGCCACTGTGCTCATTGGTCCGACTGTTGTTTGGAGGGACTCGCGTCGTCTCTCATGCCGGTATTTATAGACGGAAGAATCGGGGGGGGGGGGGAGGGAGGGCGGAGTGATGCGTAGGAAGAAACCACGGGGGGGGGGGGTGACCTCAGTTTTCTCCCCCCCCCCACCTCCTCATCCTCACTTTCATTTTGATACTCCGGCATCCCAATCATTTGGCTGCCGCTGCTCAACCCGTATTGTGTTTTATTGTTTTTGTAAAGTGTCCTTATAGGCGCTTATAAATAAAATGTATTATTATTACAGTGAAACTCCTCTACAACGAAATCCACATGGGTGAAAATACCCCCGAGTGTGAAAAAAATCTTCATGCATTAACACCATTCCCACTTTCCTCTTTCAAATTTGCTACAGTGGAAAACCCCCTGATGTGAAAAATGTCTAGCTGCAAACATGATTTCGTTGTAGAGGAGTTTCACTGTATTATTATATTAATCACATGCTTACATCACACATCCAGTCCGTGCACAGAAACGGTGGAAAAAAAACAAACAAACCCCGGCAGCCAAGTTGAACTTTTTGGGACCGGCGAGGGAAGCTAAATGACATTAGTCAAAAATCGAGGAAGTGATGCCTCAGTCTGAAGTGTGTCGTCGATTTCACAAGTAGCAAACTGGACCGGAGCTATTCTCGTTTTTGAAACACCACTCGATGGGGAAGATTTTATTTTTATTTTTTATTAATCAACTCATTCAGTACCAGCCAATTTTGGACCAAGTCTGAAAAGACGTTTAAAACCGTCTTTGGGAGCGAATGAGTGTAAACCTTTCATGCTCCCTGTAAACTAATAACATGATAAGCTGTCCACTGTTGTCACCGCTGTCCCTGAAAGGGTATAAAAAAAAAATTCGAGACCAGACTCAGCCATCTCTACCCTCTGAGGGCCTTGCTTGGTGCAAACGTAACCGAAAAGGGCGCTCGGGTAAAGGAGAACAAATCCCATGAAATGATCCATAAACCGAACACTTCATAACACCGCAGAATTCAAGAGCCCGGTTTGATGAATGAATTGATCAACAATGCATGTGTAAGGCATGACGACAATGCATAAGCTCGTCTCTTTTTGGTACTCCGTCGGGTTGAGGTCAGGGGTCAAAAATGGACCCAGCTCTGCTTTTTGTGCAGTCGGAACAAAAATAAATAAAGCAAACAGAACACATAAGTGGTCAAGATGATGTGTATAATGTCAAAGAGATTTCTCCGAAGTTTTGCTGCACTTAACACCCCCAAAAAATCAGCGTTGTCTGGCCCCATATTGAACAGTCAAACCTCGGTTTTTGTCCATAATCCGTTCCGGAAGGCTGCTCGAAAACCGAAATTGTTCGAAAACGGAAACCACGCTCTTTTTAAAATAAAAATGTTTACTGAACATATCTGCTCACAATGGAAAGCAACACGAGGAAGCGTCACTTCCTCGTGTAAGGAAGGGGGGGAGGAGTCAAATGGTGCATTCAAGTGCGCTCAGTTTGTTCGAAGACTAAAATTTGTTCGTCATCCGAGGCATAAAAAAATCTAAACTTCTGGTCGAAAAACCGAATTGGTCGAGAACCGAAATGTTTGAAAACTGAGGTTTAACTGTATTTTCTAATTTGGGTTTTACGAAACCACCAGGCCCGAGGAAAAACAACCAATCGGAGTCAAGAGGGCGTCGGTGACAAAATGTCAATCATTTTCGTGCACGCACGCGGAGGACACGGTCAAATTTCACTGTGTGGAAAGTCCCGGTTGAATTAAAGGGGGCGCACCTGAGCGGCGTTTGGGTGCGCCTGTTTCGTCGTGCGGGAGTTCCCCCGCTTTGATCGTGGCTCGCCGGTGTGTCACGTTTTCCTCGAGCGCCGCTGCTGTTCAAAGCCCACTGAGACGACCGTGATGTCACATGACTTCATTCGATGACAGCAAGCTTGTTATTGTTATTGTCACGCATGGGTCAAAACATTCGGTACCCCTGCGTCGAGTACAGCAGCTTTTGGGTGCTTATGTCGTTGACCCCGTTTAGCTTTACCGATCGAAACGTTCAGCTCTCCGCGTGATGAGGCGCATTTCGAGACGGAAACGAGCGCGTTGTTAAAACGGGGAGTGTATATTTGACGGATGGCTGACAGGAGGCGATGAAAATGAGATTGCACAAAGGCGTTTTTTTTTTTTTTTTACGCTTAAATTAGCTGACAAATAAAGCAGTAAAAAATCAATTTACAAAGTGACGGCAACGCTCGGAATCTTAATTGCCGGCCGCCAGGACGGCGTGCGCGCTTGGCCGCGTTGGCGCGTATCAATCGCAGCCCATCAAAACGTTACGATGGCCATTACCTAAAGCCATAAGGAACATACGCTCCCCTCCCCCGCTTCCCTGACAGACAGTCGGCTAAACTCTTATTTATCTATCGCGAAGGGAAATTTCCCGAAAAATGAAATTTGCTTTTCGCCAGCGCCTCCAGAGAGCGACGGCGTTTACTAATGACATGGTGATTTTTTACACGTCTTTATGAGGAATGAGACAATTAATTCTTTCTGACAAGCAGTAATTATTGGTCTTGGTTGCGGCCCAACTGTTTGGGCTATGCTAGCTTGGCGCGGAGCTAAAAGAGGAAAGAATGGGAACGCGAGAGGCACTCAGATATAATAGGAGGGGAGAGGCAAATCCAATGAATGCAACTGAACCGTCTACACTCGGAAAAGCGGGAGGGGGGGGGGGGGTCGAACAACAGAATTAATGGGAATCAGTGGCGGTATGATAAAAATAGAGGACGGGTTTAAGCGCTCTATTGATTTTACGTTAGCTTCAATACATTTTTTTTAAGTCTTGGGGTTTTTTTTCCCGAAGGTATTGCGCGGATGTCCGTATACAGTCAAACCTCGGTTTTCGTCCATAATCCGTTCCAGAAGGCTGTTTGAAAACCGAAATTGTTCGAAAACCGAAACCACGTTCTTTTTAACATAAAAATGTTTACTGAACACGTCTGCTCACAATGGAAAGCAACACGAGGAAGCGTCACTTCTTCGTCTACCCGAGGAAGCGTCACTTCCTCGTGTAAGGAGGGGGAGAGGAGTCAAATGGTGCATTCAAGTGCGCTCAGTTTGTTCGAGAGCCGGAATTTGTTCGTCATCCGAGGCATAAAAAACTCGACATTTTGGGTCGAAAACCGAATTGGTCGAGAACCGAGACGTTCGAAAACCGAGGTTTGACTGTATTTGGAATAATGTCGGACGAAGTGTCAGGTCAGTGACCTAATTCGTCCGACATTATTCCAAATACAGTCAAACCTCGGTTTTCGAACGTCTCGGTTTTCGACCAAAAATGTTTAGTTTTTTATGCCTCGGATGACGAACAAATTTCGGTTCTTGAACAAACTGAGCGCACTTGAATGCACCATTTGACTCCTCTCGCTTTCCTTACACGAGGAAGTGACGCTTCCTTGTGTTGCTTTCCATTGTGAGCAGACGTGTTCAATAAACATTTTTATTTTAAAAAGAGCGTGGTTTCGGTTTTCGAACAATTCGGTTTTCGAACAGCTTTCTGGAACGGATTATGGACGAAAACCGAGGTTTGACTGTATTTGGAATAATGTCGGACGAATTAAGTCACTGCCCTGACACTTCAACGAAAGAATTAGCGCATGCTATTTTCGTCTCGAAATTCTTTTTTTTTCCACCCAAATCCAGGTTGGACCAAAAACAGATCCAGTACTTGTCAACTGGCGCTGACTAACCTGTATTATTCCTCGAGTGGGACTTGACAACGATAACGTGGCTACACTCGTTCTGTGTGCCGATTCGTTGAACAACTCACTTCTGGTGTGGCCAGCGAGCGGCCATTTTGTTTTCCACCAAGTGGCCGGGCGAGCGGCCATTTTGTTTTCCACCAAGTGGCTGAACTTGATAAGGTTGTTATTATTATTATTATTATTATTATTTGTGTGTGTGTCTTATTGACTCAAGAGCGTGTACATATCAAACGCAAACCTTTATTGGCATGTGCATCTAGCATCTTAAAGCGACAGCGCGCGCTCGTGCGCCTCTCTGCAAATTTGTTCCCGCCGTGAAAGCCCCCTTTTTTTTTTTCTTGTTTATTTGTTGAGCGTGTTCTTTTTTGTCTTGTGCTGTTAAATGTTTCATCGTTGCAGTGGCATGATGGGACCCCCCGGGGATGAGGCATCTGCCCACCCCGGCCACACGCTGAATTATACATGACAGCATAGGACAGTGTGTGTGTGTGTGTCTATATGTGTGTGTGTGCGCGTGCGTGTGTGTGAGGGTATTTGTAGGTGTCACTGAGCGAAGCGTCCACTTTGTTGCGTGACTCCATCGCGGAACGGCGCTCAGCTGTCTTTTGTGGCCTCGTTGTGTTTGCTTAGCTTGCGCGACGCGCTTCCACCAAATATGTTTATTGGAATCGTTTGGCGCGTTGGAGAAAGTCTTGACGAACAACAGACTGTTGCTTTTGGTAGAGGTCGTGGTCGCCGTTAGTTTTATCGGTACGAAAAAAAAAAAAAAGTAATATTAGACATAAATATACAATTTCTCGGTTATTTCTGCATGTTTGGGTGCGTTTGGCCACATTGGAATGGATGTCAACACATTTTTTTGCTGGTCACCTGTCGCATGCTTTTCGTTATGGTTTTAAGTTGTCGACTTCAGGCATGTGGAAAAGCATGACTCTTATGGGTGACCTTGGACCCCCGAGTTTTAGAACCGGACCAGGGTTGTTTTTGGCAGCCATTTTGGATTTAGACTTCGTGTGCTGATGAGATCAAGCCACATTTTAGTCATTCCTATTTGTGATCATTTTAGTCGACGAAAACTCAAAAAGGTTTTCGTCTAGCTTTTGTCGACAAATACTTAAAAGGTTTTTGGTCTCGTTTTAGTTAAAAAATAGACATACCGTATTTTCCGCACTATAAGGCGCACCGAAAAGTATTCAATTTTAATGCGCCTTATAATCTGATGCGCCTTCTATATAGGATCAATATTCAGATTTCTTGGATGTCGTATTTTAAATGTTCTGTGTGTTCTATGCTTTGTTACAGCTGCAGCGGTTGTGAAAACTCAATACAAATAAAGCTGTATTGTATTGTATTGTATTACCTTTAGCACGTAGCTCCATCTAGTGGATGCATAACGCAACCGCAGCCACTATCGTAGCTTCTCTTCGATGCGCCTTATAATGCGGTGCGCCCTATCGATGAAAACGGTGTTAAAATAGGCCATACGTTAAAGGTGTGCCTTATACTCCGAACTGCCTTATCGTGCGGGAAAATACGGTACGATATTGATTTGTAATTTTTTCCAGCAATCAATTAGATTGAACTTGCCGCACCCAAGCCCCACAAATCGAAACGTGCGATAGAATGTGATGCTCGTCCCTACCATAACAGGATTGTTTAAAAAAAAAACAAAAAAACTCAAAAATAAATAATAACAATAAATAAAAAAATTAAACACTAGCTCATTCTGTTTGTATGTGTTTTCATAAAGGTTAAAGAATTTGCCCTCGGAGTGTGTGCGTGTACGTGTGTGTGTGAGTGTGTGTGCACCTGAGATTTTGCGACTCAAGCTAATGAAAGCCCCCCCAACCCCATCTCCTCATGCAAATGAGGCCGACGTTAACCCCAATCAGAAAGGTCGCCTCCGTGCACATCTATCCCACATTCCCGTGAGTGCTGCGCACAATGGTCCAAAACCCACCGTAGGCCCACATGTAATTACTGGCAGTCAGAAAAGAGTACTAGTCTAAGGGGGTGGGGTCGGGGGGTGGGGGGGATCAGAGTCTCAGGTAGTTGTGCAGGTTCGCCCCCTCCATGTAATTGGTGTGAACCACAGGGTTTGTCGCATGCGAGGTCAAGCGCAAGCGTTGTCTTGGACCGCGGCGCGGGTGACGGGTAATTACAACACGGGAGCGCCGTTGCTGTTTCTACGAGCAGACGATGTGTTGTCAGCGGGGGAATCCCCCCCCCCCCCCCCCTCCCCCGACTGCCGCCATCATTAGCACCTGGAACAGTCGACGAGCAGCCCGGGGTCTCACTTGATGGTCGGAAAGTAACCACCCGATATGCCTCAGCGTACGGATCGCGGCCGATTATCGTTGGGCATCGAGGTACGAAAACGAGGCGAGGCGAGACTCGACGCGATATTTTTCAGACTTCGGTTTACAGTGGTGCCGCTACTTACGAACATCTCTTCATACGAAATTTTCAAATTACGAAACGCGTCAACAGGAAATTATTGCCTCTTGTTACGAAATAAATTTCTAGATACGAAAAATACAGTATGGGACGCTATTCGCAGCTCCGAGTTTCCTGAACGCAACATACTTATAGCTCCTCTGCCATTGGCTACTACCGAGCATCATCCTGGCATCCCATTGGCTAACAGAGACCTCTACCGTAAGTGTCTATGCAGCGTCCTCGTCATTCGCCCCCTTGGGCCAGGAGGCGTTCCGATAGTTTGACGTAATCGGAACGTCGGAATCACACAGAAAAAGTGTTGACCAGTCGGGCAATCGCTCACTTTGCTGATTTTTGCCTTAAACATTTTCGAAGGATTGTTAAAAGCTGAATCAAAATGAAGCAGTTCTTTAAAAAACGCCCGTCAAAAACCACTTCTAAGAGAGAACATAAATGATCGCCATTTTTATTCTTTATTCTTAATTTTTTTACATTATGCATAACTCTCGTTTATTTTGCAATAAACTAATTGCAAATGTATTGCATACTTGGATGCATTTTTATGCTGCCGAAAACATTTATGTCAGAATTTTGGGTGGGCTTGGAACGGATTAGGGCATTTACATGGAAAACGTGTCTCAACTTTACAAACTTTTCTTGTTCAGAAATTTCTTCCAAAAGCAATTAATTTCGTAAGTAGAGCTACCACGGTATTTTGAAGCTTGGTGCTATCGGTCAACGCTTCGCACCGCGGGGGACTTCCAAGACTCCAGAAAAATTACGGTGATGTTAACCTTTTGAGCGGTCACTACAGTGGACAGCTTATCATGTGATCATTATTGATGCATGAAAGGGTTAATATTACTCCATTCCGTTTACCAAGGGAGCTCATCTAAGATCCAGTCTGAAGACTAAAAATCAGTTTTTGGGATTCAGGACATGGTTATGTTCGAAATTCCAAAGTCTCAGAGAGAGGAGGAGATTTTAAAATGAGAGTTCCGCCTTGAAGAAGCGACTCGTATCAAAGCGATGTGAGATGTGGGACGAATGTACGTCAATAATATCCTGGAGGAAGGTATGATTGGTATGATCGCCCGCCATTTCCGCGTCCAATCCATTTGGTTGGACGGCCAAGAGTCGTATCTGCGTGCTGATCTTGACAAGGTCTTTTGTGGTTTGCACAAATGGAACTTTGTGCATCATTGTGTGACTTGCACTTGCCCATTAAAAGATCAGTACAATCTTTTCCCAGTGGGGGAGTAATTATTACCTTCGACTCATCATGCGCTCCAGCCTTTGGGCAAGTGAGGTCCCAATCTGCTCCGTTACAGTCCCAAGACAATTTTTCTGTTGTTTTATATAACAATACCAATCCCTGTTCATCCGTTGTCTGGTGATAAATCGGTTAAAGCCCACCACTTGGGTCGAGTCGATCAATTTTGAACGATTTGTTTTGCCAAGGCAAATTAGGGTTTGTGGATCGCCGGCCTTTGTGGCTCCGATGGCCCGAAGGTGCTTCTGCCCTCTTCACTTCGATTCCGTTTAAGTGCCGAGGCATTCGCAGATATTTCTATGTCATACTGTGAATTCCACAAGTCTCCCATTGTTCGCAGGCCGTCACAAGCAGTCCCCATATGAGACTTGCTAAATGAGACATCTGTTGTGAAACACAGCCGAGCCTTTATCATAATCATGCTCTTTTTTTTTCTTTTCTCCACCGTAACAACTGAACATGTAAGATTTGTTAAGCGAAAACGATTTGAAATACTGCAATATTCAATTGGGAACGGTAAACATTTTTCGGTTTGCTTTACTTTATTCATTTGTATTTTTTTTTTTAGATAGAAATAGCATTCCATAGTATTCTAAAATTTAGTCATGACAATTTAATGGATTTTTTTTTGGCACACTTTAGTATAGAGTGAAACTCCTCTACAACGAAATCATGTTTG